>JACBOY010000148.1:1200000-1800000 GCA_014706135.1 Phytophthora tubulina | reverse complement strand
TGGACACGCTCCATTATTGTCATGAGCGCGAGTATCGCTCTCGGACGTTTCGACAAATTGTAGTATGAATCGGCCACATTGCAGCGGGACGACACTGAAACCACCAGTAGCCAGCCAAATCAGTCAAGCGCCACCTACAAGGCGTATCGCCGAGAGCGAAGTCGAATCTATCAAGCCCGCTACCGCAGCAAGCGCAACTTTCAACTGCACCTCAAACAAAGCATACACAGCTGAACAGGAACTTGGCGGGCAGTATCTCACTTTTTGTGAGGAAACCATACCTTGTCCAACTTCCTGTAAAATGTCCGTGGAGTATGGAGAAAGGTAAAGAGATTAAAAATTACGCCGAGAGAATGGAAACTGATGCTAGTTAACATTTTTGAAACTTGAAACTCCTCTTCACCTCAACTCCAGAGTGCTAGTTAACATTTTTACGTTTTCTAGATTGGGCAATGTTTTTAAATATTAAAATAATCGCAATCGAATCCGCTGATTTCTTCACTCCCGATTGGCCTCTTTCTATCGGATACTAGTAAAATGCATGTACCGGTATTGCATTCCGTCACCAAATGGAAGACAACTCTTTCAATCGAGGATAAATCGGCATCACAAAAAAAAGCTTGTATGGTTGAATATGGTCACTTTTCCGACTATACTAAACAATTGTATGCAGTTATCTAGCCAATCATATTCATATTGGATATAATTGACCAATCAAATCGGGTTGACTATGATAAATAGCCAATAAACATGTAGGGGGTTAGGTGGGTCCTGTAAGCCAGCCGTTCCGACGTATCGGGTCGGAAAACTTTGAAAAATATGTGTATTGCCATTCATTTACCAAGTCAACCACGTATCACTTGCATATTTGCCTTTCATCCGACAAGGGACATGGGTTTAGAAGAACTAGAGCCTGGCAACACTAAGCGTGCTAAGGTTACGGCTGTGGCAACTTTTAAGAAGTTCTTAAAGTCTGAGGGTGTTAGTGATGAGTACGTGCGTACTTGTATTGAACGTGATGATAGTGGAAAGTGTTTTGTATCTGTAATGGATAAGTTTGGTATGTTTCTTGCATTTACCGAAGGCAAAAAAGGCAAGCTGTTGGCTCGAAACACTTCGATGCAATACTATCGGCAAGCTAAATTATGGCTACTCGAACAGTTCCCTCAGCACCGAGCTGCACTAGAAGCACGGTTGCTGAAAATGGGGAAAACACTTGACAACTTTTGTTTGAAGAGAGATGGTGGTGGCTTAATCAGCAAGGCGCCGCCATGCTCTAAGATAGATTTGAAAAAAATGCTTGTATATTGGTATGTTAACGCAAGTTGTTCCAGTGACTACCAAGACGCTGCCTTACTCAGCTTGCTCTGGTACCTGTTTGGCCGAGCGTCGGACATTGCTCTGCTGCGGAAGCAGAACATCTCGATCGATGCCGGCAAGGTGCTCTTCGTTCGCTTCATTCGCATGAAGACGTCCGAAGAGCAAGGCCTCTCGCTCTTCCCGAATTCAGACTTCAGCACTTGCCCGCTGCTTGCCGTGGCGCTGGCGCTTCTCAGCCAAGCTGCGCCGTCTGCGGATGTCATCGACAACCTCCCCGAGCAGCCAAGCCCGCCATCCAGCTGTCTCCGGACCTGCCGCTGCTGGTGGTGCTGGACCATCCGACGGCGACCTTGGGACTTGACGCTCCAACGACCGGCGGTGTGGACACGACTCCGACCATCTACGCCCACGTGAACCGCGTTCTCGATCGCGTCGTTAACTCCGCTGGTGTGAAGGCTGCTCTGACCTCTCACTCGTTTCGTCGGGGTGGAGCTCAGCACGCGAACGCTTGCGGGCAGCTGACAGCGCGTTGGGTCTTCGATCGCGGTGCCTGGAACATGACAACAACAAACAAAGGGTTTAATTACATCTTCAACACCAGTGCGCAAGACCACAAGATCAGCAAGATACTCAGCGGCCACGGTGCTGAAGCCAAGGTCGCGCTCCAGACGCTGAAGGCCTTCGACTCCCAGACGCGCACCAAGGTCGACGCTTTCCAACGTCTCCTGTTCGCTACCTGTCAGAACCTCGAAGCAACAAGACATAACGTCAATCATCCCGTCCTCGATGCCCTTACCGCCTGTGTGCTTCGATATTATCCGCTGCTGAAGGAACTCAACCCAGAAGCTCCAGCTATCAAGCGCGTGGAAGCTTGCGTACTTCACAGCGGTAGCTCGGTGGCAGACCTCCTTGACTGGTCGACGTATCTGGAATCCGCGGCCGCCACCTGTCCCAAGAACACCAACAGCAACACAGAACCCACAACAGCGCAAGCCACCAAACCAACTGAAGTATCGGAGGAGCAGAAGATCATTCGTCATCTAGCCGCTGTCATTAACCACTTTATGGAGCACATCCAACGCCAAGATGCGCGGATGGACGCGTTCGAGGCCAAGCAAAACAACGATCCTGTCCAAGCTACAAGCAAACGTAAGGAGCCAGCGAGCACAGACACTGATGTTAGCAAGCCAAAAAAGAAGCAACGCAGGTCGTCGGCGACTCACCTTCACGCTACCTGGTTCGCGTGGTACGCACAAGAGCCGCGGATGTGGCAAGCGACAATCTCGAAGCAGCAGAAGTCCGACGCCAAGCCGCTCGTAGCCTTCATGATGCTGTTCTTGGACGACGGGTTCGAGCTGGACGCGACAGCATCGGACTATCGCGATCGAGTCTTGGACGTGGGCAAGCAAGCGGAGACGGCGGTGCTGGCGTTCCTGGCCGAGCGCAAGATCACGTCGCGCGGGTCTGGCGCCGTCCTCAAGCACCTGCGCACCCTTCACCGCGCTGGAGTCCTTAACGCCAAGATCGAGCGCCATCAACGTCTGCTGCAGACCGCTGCCATCATGGATCCTGCTCCTGGATACACACAGGATGTACTGGAAGTAGTTAGTTAGCAAGCTAACCACAATACAGGAATACATCTCAAAGCAAGTAGTGACAACGGCTGGAATCGAACCAGCAGCCTCAGAGCTTAGCTCTGCGCTCTACCATTGAGCTACGTTGTCGGTAGGGGGTCGTGGCACCAGCGCTGGCTGAATGCTGAGCGTACAGGCTGTACAGCCTGTACGGCCTGAGAGCCCGAGCCGGAGGTCTGCGCAGTAGCGTGGAAAAAATGTAGACTGAGCGCGAAGGCTCCTCGTCGGCCCGCCAGAGTGGATGTGTGTGGCTGGTAGCCACTAGTTGGCTGCGTGTCTGTTCACTAGCAAGTGGCAAGTTTTTATTGGTAGACAAGTAGCCAATAGGCTAATCCCAGGGATGACTGGTTTCCGGCATCCTCGCAATATCTGGACATATGTCTCGTTATCCGGACTATCTCAAAATTCTGGCCTCATTGTTGACTTTACCGGCTCGTGAGCACATGGCTCTCGAGCCTAATTTGCATGTTTATAGTAAAAGGCGTTTTTCTCAGCCCACAGGCGATTTCCTGCCGCCTATAGACTAGGCTAAAACAAGCTCTCTGTCGGTTCCGATCTCGTTATTGTTTCCCCTAAACCATAGTACACCACTTATACATAAAATACAGATCCCAAAGATAAATGTACCAAGATAGGGGTACACGTCGGAGACGTCGGCAGTCGGATAAATTTTGGTATGGGAAGAAATCCATCATTTCAAATCGCACTACAAAAATGGTAACTGACATCGTTTTGTTTTGGGTATTTATTATCATTCAAAACCAAAAACGAGAAAAAAATGAACCCAGTTAATCAACTCAATTTCCTTCCTTCCAAAACCGAGAAAAATAGGATCCAAAACTACCATAATAATGATATGGGACCGATATACCGGTAATTTCATCCGAAAGGATTATGCTTCTTGAGGTTTACGAGGCTGCGCTCGTAATCGGTCTGGCTCTACCAATAACACAGCCCGCGCGTGATCTGACCGCACTTTATCACACATCGTCAGGCCGTAGCCTACGGCCTGCCTACAGCCTGCGGCCTGTAGGCAGGCTTTTTGCATCCTTTCCCACGAGATGGTGGCATGGGCAGGTCACCTGCCAGGTGTGCTCCACTGGCTGAACTCAACCGGAACATGTTGAAATCGATGGCGTGGGGATTTTTCTGCCTGGGGTCTCGCTGTTGGTCATGCCGTCCACGCGCCATCTTTGATTGCCATCGTCTAGTTGCATTACACAAAAGGTGAGCGAAAATCGATACAGTACTGTACGGTATACTTACATAAGTACGGTACAGTACATGTACTGTATACCAGTGTACTGTACCAGTACATGTACAGCACGAAACACTCGTCGCAAGTGACAATCAGATTGTGACTCCAAGGCGATTACGAGGGCACATCAAGGAATCTTCTTGCCATGAAAGCCGTTCCATTCATCACGTGGGGCCCAGCCTGCAGCGCTGCAGGCGGCCGAGAATATCAATCTATTTAATTTTTTTAAAAAAAAGTACCGTTTACATGTTAGCTTTGGCGACGTGACAGGTTGTTACAGATCAAAACCGTTCAAGTCAAAGCCGTCGGCAGACTGATGATCTAGAGCGACGCCGCAGCGTCCTCCGATCGCACCACGTATACTATGTTTAGTATGTATACCATTTGAATGCTTAGTCACGGCAACTAAGGGTACGCATTTCTGTCGCGAACCAACCCACACAAACGAGAAAGGAGCGCTGTGACCAAACAAGCGCTAGAGATTGAAGTAGACCTCTACAGTATGGGAAAGAAAGTTTCGTGCCAGTTGCATCTGTACAATGATGGCGGTCGGTAAACAACAAGGACTAAGCCACAAATACGCATTTACCGGACTCTACCGGTATGTTCCATACAGATGGCAAGTTGTTTGCGGGAATTATCCGTCCCGAACGTTTACGATCTCCAAATCTCGAGATCTGCTGGCCATCAGCGTTTCTCAAACTCCCAACTTTCTCAACGCCACATGATACTTCAGAACAAATTTGTCCCGCTCGCCCACAAGTCGCCACCAAGAATCGATGAGCCGCTATCCCCTCGCCCCCAGACAGCTTAGCGACGGTCTCGTGGGGCTCGTGCTGCCCCGAGCTACTGCAGGTCGCCATCACGCCGATATCGTGGGGCTTACAACACCTTTTCAGGCCGCTGTGATTCCGTACGACCTGCCGAAAAGAGCAAAGCACCCTCACGCACCGTTGCACGATGAATTTCGAGCCAAAGACGAGGCCTCCGACGAGTTGCTGTCTCTAACTGGCATACCGGTCGATAAACCAATGCAAGAGGACATGAGTCCGAGTCCGGATAAACTCAAGGAGACGCACAAACGCAAACGCGAGGACGACAGCAAGTTGCGAAGACGCGAGCAATGTCGAGCCAACCAGGCGCGATACCGCGACAAGCAGAGGAACGCTCAGTTGCAGTTAGAGAGGAGTGTCGAACAGCTACACAAGGAGCTGACCATCTTGAAGCGTAGATACCGAGATCTGTCCTCTCGTGAGAGAAGCAACCAGAGTCCGTGGTCTATTGTAGCTGAAGTCTTCCGACTACTGGAGACCAGTTTCCGCTCACCTTGGCGTATGACCAGCCCTCGGGAGATGAGGGACCACACGGAGACGCGACAGATTCTGGCTGTCCTGGAGAGGGCATTCGCCCACAATGCGGCGATGGGAGAGCTGCGAGGTGTCGACGCATTGATGGAGCAGCTGAGACTGTACTCGCAGTGCTTTGGTAACCCGCACTTGCAGCTCCAGCGTATTGAGACAGTAGCTCCTGGTGTCATGGCTGCCCGAGCAAAGATCAGCTTGATGGTGACGGAGTTCACGCTGCGGCACGTGTTCCCTCATCTGCAAGAGCCAACGGGTGGAGATGACAATGGGCTACTGTACGAGCGTATCTTGGGCCAACGTCTGGAGTGCAACTGCTCGCTGATCTTCCTGTTTGACGAAAACAGCGATCGCGTGGTGCGTTTGGAGACCAGCATTGACATGACGACGCCGTTGCTCCAGGTGCTGGGCAATCTGAAGGACGTATCGAAGGTGCTTGAGCACGCTCGTTTATCGTCCGAGTGCGTCATTGGCGGTTTTGGAGACGAAGGCGCCTTTGGCGGTAGCAGTGGCAGCGAAAGCACTAGCTCGTGAAGTTCTATTTAATCGTTGCCCGACGCTGCCATACTTTATCTAGGTAACCCAACCAAAACATGATTGAAGGAGTGAAGGCTAGCGTCTGCCTTGGCCTTGAGCTTTCGGAACCAATGCTGCAAATAATAAGCTTAGAGAGTTTACGCGAGATTTTTCGGCACGTAAGCATCCCGATTTTTGCATTGACTGAACATAGAGGTTAGACACTTCATGGACCTACAGTAGCCTGATGCAGTTGGCACGCATTGGCAACAAGTAACAATCTCATTTACCAGCTTTGACGATGTTGCATCGTCCACACAACCTGGTGAAAATTTGTGGCCTCAACAACGTGGTCATCACACCGCTGAGTTTATTGTGTGTTTGACCGGTTAAATGGGGCATAGTGAGCTCAAGTGTTTTTCGAGATGTGGCATCAAGATTCTGTTTACGACCTTTTACGATTATGCCGATCAGTTCGCGATTTGTAGGCTGCTATTAGGACTGACTGGGGGTTCACACAGAGGATTTCCGGCATAGAAATGCCGGAACATCATTGTTCATACTGCTTCCGCCTCCGCCATACTGACGTGTTGCCATGCCGGAAATCGGACATAAACCCAACGCAAATACCCCCTGCCCAGTAGCAGGGGGTATTTCAACGGCAAATTCGTCACCGTTCATTTCACAAAGTGCTCTCAAGAGGTAAGAACAAAAAGCTTGACTGCTTCGTTCTACACAAGCCGACAAACTCCACCCACCCCTTGTTGTCGTGTATGTGCAGCATCTCCTGAAGCAGCTAAAGCAGGATGGTGGCCACAAGAGCGAACTTCAAGTCTGGCAGCAACGTCAGCGCCGCAGACGCCAAGAAGAGCAACAGACAAGGGGTGAAGGCCCCTGCTTGTGCCAGATCCACCACCAAAACGCCAAGCAGCTCGGCCTGCAATAATATACTCGTCGTCAAGCATGCATTGGGCAATTGTATTGGAAATAGTGGCGTTGGTCTCGCGGATATGAGCAGCAGCGACGTGTTAGCTTCCGAGAATGGCGCCGACGTTTTGCACGAACGAACAGTGGCTAGTGGTGGCAGCGAGGTGAATTTCAGTGGTGTGTCAAGCAGTACCGCTACGAGAAGCCGCTCGGCTCAGGACTGCGTTGGAGTAGCGGCTCCTAACAGCAGCAAGCTCACCGTTGGTTGCAGCTTGCCCAACGACGTAGACAGCAGCAGTACGACTACACATGGATTGTGCAAGAAACAATTCCCACCGTACGTTACTACTATATTTGATTGTGTGTATCGAATCTGCTAAAGCTGTTGCTCATATCTAATAAATCCTTTTGTAGTTTGAACGCAGGAACGGCGCCTCTGTTGCAGAAACTACTGCTCAGCCGTGATCAAGACCAAATATGCCACAGTTTCCCAGGGAACACTGGTCTTCTACTTGCTTCCATTCCACTATTTGGTATCGCTGGTTCTCAGCTCCCGCAGGTGCGAAGGACAATAATGCGAAGCTGGCACTGGCGACAGTTTATCCTTAGTGGTGCAAATGAAGACGAGGAATTTCGCAAGACGTTGCGAGTACCGAAGCCTGCATTTTGGCAGCTGTTGAATATTGTTGAGCCCGACCTCGTTCGCAAGCGTACGAACTGGCGTGTCCCGCTGTCGCCTGCAATTCGACAATGTGTATTCCTGTACTACGCTGGTCATGGCTGCTCGCTGCAGCAATTAAGCGACCAGTTTGGCATTGGACGAAGTACAGCATCTGGGATAGTCAAGTTTGAGTGAATCCATCACGTCACGCATAGAGAACTGGATCCGCTTTCCCGACACGCGCGTTGAATTGCTTAATTTATCAAGGGCATTTGAGCAAACCAACCGGCTTCCTGGCTGTGTTGCAGCAATAGACGGCTGCCATATCCCGATCACACAGCCAGCTATTCCTAAGAGTCACAAGTTCTACAACCGGAAGGGGTTCTAATCGATCAACATGTGCGCCGCCGTTGACAATAGGCGTCGCTTCCTTGATGTGGACATTCGCTGGCCAGGTTCTGTGTGAGATGGCCGTGTGTTCAATAACAGTGATTTAGGGAGGCGACATGAAGCTATTCTTTGTTCTGCGAGTGGAGTGGAGGGTGCTGGGGCAATGCAGGTGGGTTGGTATTCTTGTGAGCGTGTACCATTCTACCTGTTAGCAGACAGTGATTACGCCAACTCGAAGTACGTGGAGACTACGTACAAAATTGCTGAAGCACAGGGAGACATAGATGTCGCGCGGCTGAACCAGAAGCTCGCTGGAATGCGATATACAGTGGAGTGCGCTTTTGGAATTCTCAAAGGAAGGTGGCGATTGTTGCAGAAACCTATAGAGGTGGCTCGTACGAATCTGCACGCAGTTCCAACTGTTATAGGTTCACTATGCATTTTGCATAATTTTTTAAACGAATATGGCGACGAAGTGTGGGACAAAGAAGAAGAACGACGACGCAAAGCCTACTACAATGCAAACAACTTGTCAATCAACAGTGTGGGAAATGCGACATCGGAAAACTCCACAAATTCAACTAGAGACGGATTGCTACGGTGGATGCGGTTCTTTGATTCGGTTAGAAGTGCTTAGTAAGCGAAGTCGCCCAGCAGGATTAGAAGCTAATCTCTACCAAATAGCGATCGAATAAGTTCCCTGTTTCTCTCGTTCTCTTCTTTCTGGTGCTGGATGAAGCGCTCACGATCTTCGTTAGCGATGGCGCGCATGCTTGCTACTGCTCCATCCATTATGGTTTTCATTGCATCGGTGAGGTCGCTTTGTTTGTTTATCTTCTTAGCAGAGCCGCCAGGAGAGTTGTCCTCGCGAGTCCTCTTTTCGGACCCCAGTGAAATTCCGCCAACAACAGGAGCAATGGATGGGTCGTCTTCAAAGATGTCACACAAAAGGGTGTATGAAGTTTCACTAAGCGCAACCCGTTTCCATTTCTTCAGAACAGCAGAACATTCCTCTTTACTCATTTCAAACCACGAAGGTCGACCAGTGCTACCCACTAAGGTCCCGTTGTTGGGGTATAAGATAAGTGAAAAAGATTGCTTCAGCGACGCCATTTTGTCCTCGATTGAGCTCGGTGATCGCGGCCGAAACGATGCATCACACACGACCAGACCTCCCTCTGCACCTTCCTTCGCGCATGACTTCTTAAAGTCCTCACGTGATAACGGGGCTGTGTCGGTTTCTTCCGCCTTCCTGTTGAGAAGCCTATCCAGGTACTGGTTGTAGATAGCTTGATTCATCATTTTTGCCGTAGATCCCACCGGCGTGGCTTGTAAGCTTGCTGCTTTCCAGGAAGAAATCAGCACATGAACTTCTTCCTCTCCCCATGCCTTGCCGCGTGTGGCAGGTCTCTTCTTCTCGGCCGCCTTCCCCGCTGCCGCCTTCGCGCTGTCTTCCTCCGCCATTTATGCAACACCGTTTGTGAAGGGTCGTTGTATGGAACCCTTCAAAACTAGATACATAACCCGTCAAAAATGTTTGCTATACCGGAAACTTAGTCTGAACACGTCTCCACCATAGAAACACATAAACGTGAAACCCTTCACCTAGGACCAGGCATTTGTCTATGCCGGAAATTCTCTGTATGAACCCCCCCACTGGCTCGCTTTCCTTCTCTCCTCAGTTTACAACCCAACGTATCACCTCCACGACACATAACAACTGAAATATTCAAGCTCGATGGAATTCTCTCCAAAGCTCCCGTCTGCATTCCTCCACCTCGATCACAGCCAAGAGCAATTGAGCGACACCATCGTTGGACTCGTGCGTCCGCGTGCACCAAGAGCTCGAAACCATATCGACCTCGAAGAGAGCAAAACCCTGCTGAAAAAAACAACATCAAGTGACGTGCCCAGTATCGTCACCAAGGACTCACTGCTCTCGCTGGCAGGTCCCTTTCAAGACAAAGCAGCCACTAGATCGACACTTCCGAGCTTGACTGGCATGAAGCGAACGGCACCTGAGGCTGACACGAACATACCACGTAAACGCATAGGGATCAGTCGGCGTGAGCAGTGCAGAGCCAACCAAGCTCGCTACCGCATTAGACAGCGCAACCATCAGCTTGAGCTCGAGGAGAATGTGAGACGGTTGCGCCAGGATGTCGCCGACTTGAAACAAAGGCACGAAGATGTTCTCTCTAATGGACGATCCAAGCAGAGTCCATGGGCTATTGTAGCCGAGGTGTTTCGTCTCCTCGACGAGAGCCTTCGTACACCCTGGCGCATAATTGACGCTTCTGAGACGATGAACGACGCCAAGACACAAAGAAACCTAATGTTTCTACTGGAGTGTTTCTCGCCTGATGTCGCCATGGATGACTTCTCCGGAGTTAACGCTCTCATAAAGCAACTTCAGCGCTTCTCGCTAGTCTTCGGAGACTCTGACCTGCTGCTGCAACGAGTTGAATCTACGGCTCCTGGAGTCGTGACGGCAACTGCAACACTTTGCGTGACGGTGACAGAACTCACTATGCGAAATGCGTTCCCGAACCTGTCAAAGGGACAACCTCGGTACGCTGATGGTGGTCGCGTTGCACTTCGTGAGCGACTCCAAGGTCAGATCCTAAGTTGCAGCTACACGATGACCTTCCTTTTTGACGAGGAGACCGGTCGTGTGGAGCGCTTGGGGGTCAACATCGATTTAGTTGGACCATTGCTTCGGGTGTTGGGGGGTCTGGAGGAGGTGACCAGTGCTCTACTGGGTACGAATTGTTCAATCGCTCTATAGTTTTGTGTGGTACAGTACTGCACTGTACATGTAATCGATGTTACAATTTTGATGAGTTGTCTTTGCTTGATCGTGATGGCCACAAAAACAAACATAAGTTGTTGACGGGACCGTTGATGGACGCTCGTTTCCCACGATTTGCTCCGTCAGCACACCACAACAAATTGTTGAACAATCTCCGCAAGTTGTGACGTACCTTACATGTACGAATCGTTGTTGTTGTGAAATATTTCATTTGGTTGTTTCCATTAAAATTCTAGCGCGTACATTGTCAATGTACGCGCTAGAATTTATGGAACATTGACTAATGTACATGTAGATCACGATCAGTTAGATGACGGGACGGGGTCCCTAATCCTGCGATCTCCTTCGTCTCGCAATACAGTACTGTACCTACTGTACCTGGTCGACGTGTACATGTACATGTAGTGGAGGCAGCCATAGATTAGTCACGTTGAACGAATTGACGCTCTGTGTAATGCCTGATGTGATCCAGACGGACATACAGCGAGCGAGAGAGAGAGAGCCATATGTGTGGGGTTTACGTCCGCCAGCGTTTACGATCGCGAACAAAGTCCCGTAAGCGGCAGGTCTCACTTTCCACGGTCTCCACTCACGAGCATTCGCCTCACTCCACGTTCTCACAACCAAATCGTCGCCCACCATGGCAAGTCTCCTCGGAAACCCATCAGCTCACTTCGGCGACAGCCTCGTCGGTCAAGTCTTACCTCGCGTCTATGTGAGCCGCCATCATGCTGGACTTTCAGGATCGACAATCCCAAGTCTCCAGACAGTGATCAGGAGAGACGCGACGGTGGTCGCTCCATTTGTACTGAGTTGCGAACGCCAAGCAACGGGTGTGGCAACAGGAACACTGTTATCGCTAGTTGATACTGCTCCACACTTGACAACGAACTCCGTTGCGAAGAAGTCAAATTTTGATGTGACGAAGGCGACCGGCAAACGCAAAGCGTCCAACTACTACAACACCGCGATCCGTCGTCAGCAGTGCCGGGCGAACCAAGCTCGCTACCGTGACAGACAGCGCAGTGCACAGCTCCACCTTGAGAAGAGCGTGAAGGAATTACACCAGGAAGTTGGCAGTCTGAAGCGCAGATTTCGAGACCTTTCCTCGCAGGAGAGAAGCAACCAAAGCCCGTGGTCGATCGTGGCGGAAGTTTTCCGTCTGGTTGAGACCAGCTTCCGATCGCCGTGGCGAATGTCCAGTGCTCAA
Organism: Phytophthora tubulina; assembly: GCA_014706135.1. Lineage (NCBI taxonomy): Eukaryota > Oomycota > Peronosporomycetes > Peronosporales > Peronosporaceae > Phytophthora > Phytophthora tubulina. Next base: position 1,787,911 of record JACBOY010000148.1, on the reverse strand, counting down.
GAGATGAAGCATCATTCGGAGACTCGACAGATCTTGGCCGTTCTGGAAAGATCATTTACACACGACACAGCCCTGGGAGATCTGGTTGGGGTCGACGCGCTGATGGAACAACTACGGTGCTACACGCAGTATTTCGGAGAACCTCAGCTCAAGCTTCAGCGGATCGAGTCGACAACTCCCAGTGTGATGTCTGCCACTGCTAGTCTAAGTGTGACGGTGACGGAGATCACGCTGCGGAACCTGTTCCCACACCTTATGAAGCAGCGCAACGATAATTCCAATGAGCGACGTCGCTCGTTATACGACAATCTCCTCGGCCAACGTCCCCAAATTGGCTGTTCGATGAGCTTCCTCTTTGACGAGGGAAGTTGTCGCGTAGTGAGGTTGGAGACCCAGATCGACCTGGTGACTGCGTTGCTTCGTACACTGGGAAACCTAAAGGACGTGTCTGAGGTGCTTGAATACGCTCTCATCACATCGGACGGTATTGTCGGCGGCACACATGATTAAACATCTAGCACTAAGTCTAACCATAAAATTCATGTCTAAGTTTGAGTTCGCAGGATTCTGTTGATCGCCGCAGTGCACATTCGGAAGAATATCTTATCGTCAGTATTTGCCTTGCCCATTTAGTCGATCCCTTGTTTAGGGTACTTTGCTGAGCTTGGCCAAAGTGGCGATCATGCTTCAGCACCCTTTGATTACAGCCGAGTGCGTTCTCGGGTTCAAACAACCATTAACCCTCTCCTCCTACGTAGTGTTATGCTACAGCCGTAAGTTCTATCCATGGATACATATAAACAAGTAGTTTTTCGTTCTAAAACATCAGCACTAAATGCAGTTTTCTACACGTACAATGAGAGTTCAACAAAGTCGACAAAGCCTATCCCTACGGATAGAAATTTCCATTTTGCCAAATGAACTATTGGTTTGAGGACAAAGAATAATGCCAGGCGGCTGAAAAATTGTCGCTGCTCACAACCACTGGCACAAAAACTATAAGCTACTTCGAAGTATCTTCAGCGAGAATTTATTTCATGTAGTGCTTGCACCTCGGCTATTGTATCACATGTGTCAATGTGGAAGCACGTTGAAACAAGACTCTGCCAAGGTTTTCCAGCACCCAATAAAAAGTCCCTTCGTTGGGCTTTTATCGTAAAAAAATCTTGAAAAGGAACAGTGTATGCTCTTAGGTATACGTGCCTTTGTCAGCTGTGACATAATTTTTATACCGGTATTGTGAATTCCGGCCAAATTTACCAAATCGGGCCGCATGTCCAAACCACGTCAATCATCACCAATACAAAAGCAAGTCACTTGCGAATCGCGCACACGCAAAAACATATGGTTTCGAATCTCCTTCTAAGTACGATTCGTACTTGCGCGATTACAGTATCCGTGGGCGTTGTTCGACAAACCACGCATGGAAATTTTGAAAGGCAAGTACAGTACATGTTTACCTAAGTGTTGAGTATAGAGACCGCAAGTGTTTGCAGGAAACGTACAGACCGTTTACGACCTTTTGCAACCCGAAAAACCTGCCGCTTCACGCCATCCACGATTTCCTACAGCTTGAGCGTTGGCTCAACGCCACGTGATCTTTCTTTAGAATTTGCTCACTCGCCAACAAGTCGTTAACCAAGAAATATCAATTGCCCTTCAAAATGGACGGCTACCCCCTCGCTACGCCCGGAGCATTAAGTGACAGTCTCATAGGCCAAGTTCGCCTTCGTGCTCCAGCAGGACGACGCGATGCTGAGATAGTGACACCTTTTAGAGCATACACGGCCACGTACGGGGCAGCTACGACCAAAGAGATCCCTCACCGCAACAAATTTAGAGCTACTGGGGACACCACACACACACACTACTGTCTCTAACGGTGGACCCAGCCGACAAACCAATGCAATTTCCTATTGCCCTGATGCAAACAAGTGTGTCAAGTCCTGAACCACTCAAGAAAACTAACACACTCAAGCGCATTGACGCCAACAAGTCGCGAAGACGCGAGCAATGCCGCGCCAACCAGGCGAGATACCGAGACAGACAGAGAAACGCCCAACGTCAGCTTGAGAAATGTGTCGAGCAATTACACAATGATCTGGCCACTTTGAAACACAGATACCGAGATCTGTCCTCGCGTGAGAGGAGCAATCAAAGTCCGTGGACTATCGTGGCTGAAGTTTTCCGACTCATTGAGGCCAGCTTCCGGATGCCGTGGGGTCTAGATCTTGATAGGGAGTCGCACCAGATTGAGGCAATTTTGGAGAGGGCGTTCGCGCACGACGCAGCGATGGGAGAACTACGCAATGTCGACGCGCTGATGGAGCAGCTGAGACTATTCTCACAGTACTTTGGAGACCCGGAGCTGCAACTCCAGCGGATTGAGAATGTAGCACCAGGCGTTATGGCTGCTAGAGCCAAACTCAGTGTGACTGTGACGAAACTTACGCTATGTCACGTGTTCTCACGTTTGGAGACAACTACGGGGACTGTAGATACCTACGAGTACCTGAGGCAGCAGTTGTTTGGCCAACGACTTCATTGCAACAGCTCGATGAATTTCCTTTTTGACGAAGAAAACGAGCGTGTTGTGCGCTTGGAAACTACGATCGATTTAGTGACACCGTTGCTCCAAGTGTTCGGAAGTCTAAAAGATGTGGCGGTCGTTTTGCAGGACGCGAGGATTTCATCGGAGTGCGTCATTGACCATGATTGCAGACACGTTAGGGACCCGACAGCACCGCAACGTGAACGAAGTTGGGGAATGTTTCGAAATGTTGCGAGATCCCGCAGCCGAAGCGTAGTGGTCGCCGCAGAATGGGCATGTTGTGTTGCATCTCTATTGTCGGTTTACGGTCCCTTTGTCGCCAACTACCTGGTAGTTCAATGTGTTGTTGGCTTCGAAGTGCACTCGCATTATCGCTTTGGAAAAAAAGTTCGCGTTTGAAAGCAAGCTGCAACTGTTCAGGCGGTACGACGTACGGTCTTGGCCCAAAATCATTCCAAAGACTTGTCGAGGCCTTGCGTAACCAAAAGTTAGAGATCGCTCTTTGATTTTGCTGAGCAGGTACATGTACCACAGGGAGCTACACGGTTGTGGTGGTGCGTTTACGGTGCGTCTAGTAATCGTACCGCATTCTTGTCTACACTGTAGACTCTACAGTACCATCTCCCAGTCACTACATGTACGAGATTATTGCAGACATGGCTCAGACATCTTTAACGTTGGTCAATCTTGGGCTACATGTACTTGATCAAATATAAGTGAAGGTTGGTCCGCAACTTCGCAAACTGAATTGTTGGCGGCATCCAACCATTATCAAGATTTGTGGTACAGTTGTAAGTAGTACATGTAGCTCTGACGTGCCAACTGCAGTATTTCGCAACCGTATAAAACAATACGGCTTCGAGATCGATCGGTGACGATAACGGTACGGCCGTGGAATTCATCGTGGGATTAATGCACAACGGATGCCAGAGATACCCAGTTAAGCCAAGCGATGTGCACAAGTGAGCTCTTGGTAAGCCCTGATGTGATCCGGATGTTCCTGTTTCTGCGTGTTTACTGGCGTCGAGTAATCCGTACCATAGTCGAATCAAGGCCACACCTCCTTGTTCTCAATCACCTCTCACCTCATTTCCACATTGTCGCGCTCGATGGCAAGTCTACTCGGAAATTCAACTTCTCGCTTCGGTGACAGCCTCATCAGCCACGTACTACCACGTATTCCTTTTAGCCATCACCAAACTGGTTCAACGCGGGGATCAATCAGAAGCGATGCATCGAGTTTCATTCCACCCACTCCGTACCAAGGTCCACAAGTAGCAACCACCGCTCTACTCTCACTGATTGACACTAGAGCTTCTGTACCGCCAATTGCGACTGTGAACTCGATTCAAGACCCGATTCAGACAAAACCAAAGGGTAAGCGCAAACTTTCGGATTACTATCGAACCCCGGTCCGTCGACAACAATGTCGTGCCAACCAAGCTCGTTACCGCAACAGACAGCGAGAATACCACGTGCAGCTTGAGCAGAATGTGGTGCAATTGCGTCAGGAGGTCGGCAGTCTCAAGCACAAATACCGAGATATGTCATCCCGAGAGCGAAGCAACCAGAGTCCGTGGTCAATTGTGGCTGACGTATTTCGCTTAATTGAAAGCAGCTTCTGGTCTCCGTGGCGAACGGTGAATAAGCAGGAGATGCAGAATCACAAGGAAACTCGACAGATCTTGGCTGTTTTGGAGAGATCATTCGCACATGATGTCGCCTTGGGAGAAGTGAGCGGTGTGAAAGCGCTGCTTGAACAACTTCGGCGTTTCTCGCAGTATTTTGCTGATCCACAGCTAAAACTGCTACGTGTGGAGTCGGTGACCTCGGGTGTGATGGCCGCTCGAGCGAAACTTAGTGTGACTGTATCCAAACTCTCGTTGGAGCACATCTTCGTGAGCGATGAACACGAACCTCTACGAATTACGCACAATCGCCTTCTAGGTCAACGCCTTGAGCTCAGCTGTATGATCAACTTCCTCTTTGACGAGGAGAGCTGTCGTGTTGTTCGTCTGGAAAGTCAAATTAACCTGGTAACGGGTTTACTTCGGGTGCTAGGAAACCTACAGGACGTGGCGGAAGTGCTTGAGCATGCTCTCATCACGCCAGAGTGCACTATTGACGACTCCAGCTTGTAGATGTTGCAATAATCTTTCATCCATCCACAGTTTTGAGAGTGTTGCTACTTAGTATGGGCGTAAAACGAAAAGCTGGAACAGCGCACGAAACGTACCATAAACAATAGCGATGTTGTTATTCCCTTTCAGGATGCAGCAAAGGATGACCTCTGCGTGTATCAGTTGTTACATTTGTCTAACACTTTACTATTATTTATCATTTCTACATTCGTATCCGGGTACTGGACCAGTTTAGTCGATTATCCTCAAGACCTTCAATTGAATCCAGATTGCGGGTTTGTTCTGCTTCGCTTCCCGTGATTGATCCATAGCTTTCTTCCTGCTGATCTCCGTCACATTTCTCCCGTAGCACCCCAACCAACCGATCAAAGCTGGCTTTGAAGCCCATACCGTTTGCCATGAAGTGGAATAAATCACTGTGGACGAGAGAATATCGTTTATCCAACCCTGGGTCCAAGTCATTCAACACGACTGGGAAAATCGGTCGACCCTTATCCTCTGCAAACGCCAATTGGTCGCGCACCAACTCGTTGCCCCTTGTCTGTCTCGATACCAGTACTACGAAGCACGAACAGCGCAAAATGGTCTCTTGAGCTACTTGAATTCTTGTGTAGAAGTCTTGTCCACTGACGTTTTGGTCACTGTAGCAAGCGATACCTTCTTGTGAAAGCTGTGAGATAATCTTCTGTACAAAAGGTATGTGTTTGTCTCCGTGGGAGATGAAGACAAATTGACCTTCTTGGAGATCACTTGGGCTTGACGAAGTCGTGGGATCCCATGACCCCGCAACTGGAGAGAGTCGTGCATCCCCTAGTGTCTGTAACATCGTTCCTTGACTACTTGATCCAGCACCACCCTCAGCATTGTCTGCATCACCGATAAGATTGCGACTACTAGCGACGTTCTCCTGCTTCGTGAAATAACGGCGCTTCTCGACTTCGTCGCGTACACCGTCCAGTAGCAGGTGGAATTGAGATTGGTATCTGTTGTCATCGTACTCGTACTCGATTCTGCCTTCATCTTGTCTTAGACCCATGATGGCCGGCTCGAATGGGATGATCTGTCGTGTGTACAGATATACCTGCAAAGTTTCGTCGACAATGGCACCTTCAGTCGAGACTGCCACAATAGGTGTACCTACTTGCTTGGCAAGAGCTAATTCCTTCAAACACCATTCAGATGAAGCGTAGTCTTCCGTAAGGATACACACAACGACGGACGCATTGGTGATACCACGCGCAATTTCCTCGCGCCAAACAGCACCGCCACCAATTCCACTCGGGTCCATCAAGTCTAACCACGTCGTCACATTTGCCTCCTCCAGCGACTGACGCAACTTCCGAGCGAACTCCAAGTGCGAGTGTGTGTAGCTGACCATAACATCTCGCTGCCCAGCGGCCTGCTTGAGTTCAAATAGCAACCTTGTGGATGCTGTACAATCAAGTGGTCGAAGACCTCCGTTGTTCATACGCATGAGGTCTCCTCCATTTGCAAGAGCAGCTAGAGCCGAAGCTTCATTTTCTTCACGGACGGCCATGTGTAGTGCTGTATCACCTGTTGTTGGTAATTGATACCCGATATCACCACCTGCAGCGGTGAGTTCGCTGAATAACTCGCGTGAAACATCCAACGCTGATGCGGCACACATGAGTGGGGTCATGAACTCTCCGTCTGCCAAGTTAGGCTCAGCACCAGCACGCAGCAACGAACGTACCACCTCGAGCTTATTAAGTCTTGCTGCCCAATGCAAAGATGAGCGACCTCGTGCGTCTTGAAAGTTTGAGTCAGCACCAGCATTCAATAACGCGTCCACGGCTTCATTCGACCCGCTGATAGCTGCCCAATGCAAAGGTGTTCGTCGGTTAAGCCCCACATATCCCATTTCTCCCAGACAATCCACGTCCGTCTTACGTGAGAGGAACTTCCGTACAGCTAGAACATTATTACGAGCAGCAGCGAGATGGAACGGCGTGAGTGCGACGTCACCGCCCCATTCCTCCAGTTCTTGGGCTACAGCGTAATTACCCCGTACATACGCTAGCTGCAATGGAGTCATAGTATTCATGAATCCTGGATCGGGTATCACAAGTGGATCAGCACCGTGAACTAGTAACTCTCGAGCGATTTCAGCGTGTTCAGCCAAGAAGAGCGGAGGCACACGATTCGATCGGAAGGAAGCTTGGGCCAGTGTATTTGGAGGTGCTCCGCGATTTAACAGCCACCTCACCGTCTCAACCTGACCGGTTGATACAGCGCAATGTAGTGGTGTCATCAGAGTCGTCTGGAAAATTGACACCGCCGTGTTCTCGAGGCTATTGCTCGGTCGCTTTACAAAAAATCGAGCAAAATACCAAAAGAGGCTTCCAGTTGAGAAATGTACACTGCTGTACTTGTCCAGGGCATTCAAGTCGAAGCCGTACTCCTCAAGCAACTCAAGTGCGCGAATATTGCCGTGGTAGGCTGCCACATGCACGGGATTTCTGCGCGTTTTCGCGAAAAACTTTAGCTTGAGCTTCGGTGAAGCGTACACGTTACGTGGAAATCCGTACTCACTGCTCGTGAGGCCCCTAGCTTGCGCGTAGTCGAGAACGTCTCGCATTTCCTGAATATCACCTCGTCGTGTAGCGTAATATAGGCGAGTTCGTACGACAGTCAGCATCTTCTCGGGCATCGTCGACTTTGTATCTCGACTCAAATCCAAGTTATGTTTGCGTATGTCTCCAGTCTGGTCGTTCTCAGTGAATGCACCGAGTTGCATCTTGATGTGCTCACGATAGCGAGCGAAGTAGTAAATCACCACGAATAATCCGACGTAGCAGACAGCACTTCCGATAGTAAACAAGTGCATTTCGTAGCTGTCACAAGCGTAAATTGCGCCAGTGAAAAGCACCCGAAGGAAGAAAAGAACCAGACCAGCATCATACACCAACGCGGTGACGGCCAGCAGTTCGCATAGCTGGAAAACAAACCGACGTCTGATCTTGGGTACGCTAGTAGAATTCCGCTCTCCCTCCTCGAGATCATCTCCATCGTCCTTACTTGTAGGTTTGTACTCCAATTGCACTCGTTTGAACGGTTCGAAGCTGCGTAGTCCCGACCCGGGCAAGAACAGCAAGACTGCAACTGGTAGCATGTGATAGATGAGACCGGAGAATATCGCCACCATACTGCAATGGCCATAGTCGTCCGGATTCCTCTCTTTGAATTCCACCAGCCACAATCTGATCTTAACGTTATACATTGTCACCCCCCAAGCGAGTGCAACACTGAGTATGAACCCTGAAAACACCAGTCGTTTGGCGAAGAAAGAATTGTTTAGGAACCGCGGCCAGAGCCAAAATCTCGGTACGCGCGAGATTTTGCCACGAAGTTCGCGGATGTTGGCGTAGTGCCGATGTCGGAATCCGATAAATGTTGACGGTGGGGATCTAGCCGATGAATTCACGTGCGTCTGAGAGGCGATACTGGAAGTTGGTGATCGGTTGGGAGTGCCACTAATTGAAGTCAACAATGGACTTCGCAGTGTGCGTTGGGAATCAAAGTCTTCACGAGGAGCTCCATGACCGAACGGACGACGTCTTTGACTGGTCAAAGTGTGAACTTCCACGTCGGCGAAGGACAAGTCCCCGACCATTTGGGCGCTCAATGAGCTGATACCGGGAACGGTTACACGCTACGTTGGTCGAGATGAAAACGACGAGCGAATGTGTTTTGGCATCGGAGACAGTGCTTTGCAGGCCACAACTGTACAATGATTACCCATACCGCGAGGACATGGATGATTACCCGTGATGAACCATATGAACCTACCTCGACTCTCTCTCAACTTGTGGCGCCATGAGTGCTAACCAGCCGTGCGAGGTGGCAAGTCGCTTTGTACCATGGACGTAGGATTTTCCTAACTTTCAGACTTACATTAATCGTTTACCATGGTCTAATTAAAACTTTCCGTGAATCAATAAATTTTATGGGAGAACAAGGAGTTCTTTACAAACACCAATTCAAACACTTTGTGTACACCTGGTGTGGTATTAAGTATTAGCATACACAGGATTAATTAGAACAGGTTTCATAGTTTTTTTTTGAAAAACTAGAACTGTTAAACCTGTATTATGCTGCTACCCGTAGGCGCATAATCCTTGATTCATCATAAACATCTCACCTTTCGTTACAGCGGCTTTGTCAGTGGAAAGCTCGCTTGACTCAGTCAGTGTTCACGCTATAATATTCCATGCAGACTAGGATGACGTGCTCTTAATGTCACCATCAACACTTCATGATTTCTCTCCAGCCGTTGAAGCGTGATCCGCAGCGGTATCATTGCGGGGCTGCATAATGTTCAGTGATTACATGCCATTTGAACCTGGTGTTAGACTTTCTGAAAAGGAACATTTCCAAACTTCTTGTCAACCCCATGGCACGCCACTTCGAGTCCTCCACAATGCCGTTCAACCACTTTGACCGACACAAAACCAAGCTAAGTGACGGCGTGATCGGCCACGTTCTACCGCGTGGACGAGTCAACGACTACCATACGAACAGTAGAGTGATTCTACAGACTCCAATGGAAGCAAGTCTTCGTACCGGCACATTGAGATATCCTGAAGGCGAGAGTTTTCACTCACGTGGTGATACATCGATAAAATCTGGATTCAACACTAACCAGACCGCGACATCCTTCATCTCCGAGCTGACGAGCAACGTCAGACCAAGTCTCCGAAGTCTACGACTCGATGAACACAAGGCCAAAACTATTGAGATCAAAAAGGCCATTCGACGCGAGCAGTGCCGTAACAACCAGGCACGCTATCGCGACAGACAGCGCGCTATACAGAAGCGTATGCATCACGACTTGCAACGTCTGCACGAAGAGGTTCAAGGCTTGAAACTCAAACGTCAACGTCTCCGTCTTAGTGAAAAAAAACAACCGCAGTTCGTGGACCATTGTGAGTGAAGTCTTCCGTCTTCTTGAAACCAGTTTCCGCTCTCCGTGGCACATGACGAATGTCGACGAGATGATGAAAAACACCGAGACGCGGCAGAGCTTGACTGTGTTGCAGAAGTCGTTCTCGCACAATGTAGGCATGGGTGATCTCATAGGTGTGGAAGCACTGCTTGAACAGCTACGACGCTACTCGCTGTATTTCAGTGACCCGCAGTTGCATCTGCAACGTGTGGAGGAACTTGTTCCTGGCGTGGTGACAGCCACGGCTAAATTGAGTCTGACTGTCTCGGAATTCACACTGCGTTGTGTGTTTCCACACCTGGAAGTGCAGACACGAGGCGATGAAGTCGAGGACCAGTATCGATTATTGCGCAACAAGCTGCTTGGTCAGAAATTGACCAGCACTTGCAAGATGACGTTCCTAGTGGACGAAGAAACCGGCCGCGTCGCTCGTTTGGACACGCGCTTGAACTTGATGAGTACATTGTTCCAGTTGCTACAGGATGCTAGTGAGGTGTCAACTGTCCTCAACCAGGCACTGTTGAACATGGACTGTATGGTAGGCAACTTGGTGGATCACCCGCAGTTTGGCAGTAGACTTTAGCTCATTAGCTTCTATGATTTCTGTATTTCAATTAATACGTTTCTACATCCTAATGCAAGTGCTTGAGAGGTCCACTTGGTCTTCCTCGAGCCCTTCGATGGAGTCCAAGTTGCGAATCTCTTCCGTTTCGCTGCCAGTAATTGATCCAGCACTTTGGACAACACTGCAGTATGGACGCAGCTCACTGACCAACTTGTTGCAACTCGACTTGAAACCCATGCCGTTGGCCATGAAGTGGAACAATTCACTACGTACAAGTGTGTACCGCTTGTCTAACCCCGGCTCCAGGTCATTCAGCACCACAGGGAAGATCGGTCGACCTTTATCTTCGGCAAACGCTAACTGGTCCCGCACTAGCTCGTTCCCCATTGTCTGCCTTGATACCAGCACCACGAAGCACGAACAGCGCAAAATGGTCTCTTGAGCTACTTGAATTCTTGTGTAGAAGTCTTGTCCACTGACGTTTTGATCACTATAACACGGAATTCCTGCTTCCGATAATTGGGCTGTGAGCTGGCGGACGAAAGCTGCATGTTTGTCTCCGTGCGAGATGAACACAAATTGGTGGCCGCGCCAGTCATTTAGACTGGTTAACGCTGTATCCGACACCTGAGAGAGTTGTGTAGCACTTAACGTCTGGATCATCGTGCCTCGGTTGATTCGTTCTCCAGCTGCGTCTTCACCCACCAATGCAGGCAGACGACTGCTTGCCACATTCTTTTGTCTTGTGATAATCCGATGCTTCTCAACTTCATCGCGTACACCATCCAGCAGAAGATGAAACTGAGATCGATATCTGTTGTCATCGTAGTCGTACTCGATCCGACCTTCATCACTCCGAAGGTTCACGATGGCAGGTTCAAACGGAACAATCTGACGAGTGTACAGATACACTTGCAAGTTCTCGTCAACGATGGCACCTTCAGTTGAGACTGCGAGGATCGGAGTCCCGACCTGCTTAGCCAACGCTAATTCCTTCAAACACCATTCAGAAGATGCGTAGTCCTCCGTAAGGATACACACAACGACAGACGCGTTGGTGATACCACGAGCAATTTCCTCACGCCAAACAGCTCCACCACCAATTCCACTCGGATCCATCAAGTCCAACCACGTCGTCACATTTGCTTCCTCCAGCGACTGACGCAACTTCCGAGCGAACTCCAAGTGCGAGTGCGTGTAACTAATCATGACATCGCGTTGTCCGGCTGCACGTTTGAGTTCGAACAGCAACCTCGTAGATGCCGTACAATCTAGTGGACGTAGACCCTCGTTGTTCATACGCATCAAATCACCTCCACTCGCCAACGCAGCTAACGCGGACGCTTCATTCTCTTCTCGAACAGCGACGTGTAGTGCCGTGTCACCTGTTGTTGGGAGTTGGTAGGCGATATCACCACCTGCAGCTGTGAGTTCACTGAAAAGTTCTCGAGATGTGTCCAACGCCGAGGCAGCACACATGAGTGGAGTCATGAACTCAGCGTCTGCCAAGTTGGGGTCTGTGTCGGCACGAAGCAGAGAGCGAACCACCTCCAGTTTATTGAGCTTTGCCGCCCAATGCAACGGTGAACGTCCACGCACGTCCTGAAAGTTCGGGTCGGCTCCTCCTTTCAACAAAGCATCTACAGCCTCTGTTGAGCCGCTGATAGCAGCCCAATGCAGTGGCGTTCGTCGGTTAACCCCCACGTAGCCCATTTCTCCCAGACAGTCAATATCTGTCTTCCGCGTGATGAATTTGCGTACTGCGACGACTTCGTTATGAGCGGCAGCCAAGTGGAACGGTGTAAGAGCGACATCACTACCCCATTCCTCCAGTTCCTGCGCCACAGCGAAGTTACCACGGACGTAAGCAAGCTGCAACGGCGTTATGGTGTTCATGAACCCCGGGTCAGGTATCACGAGTGGATCAGCTCCATGTAGCAATAATTCTCAAGCGATCTCAGCGTGTTCGGCTAGAAACAGTGGCGGCACGCGGTTAGATCGGAACGAAGCTTGAGCGAGCGTCCCCGGTGGCACTCCTCGTTCTAGTAACCAACGTACTGCTGCTAAGTGTCCTGTTGCTACAGCGCAATGCAGCGGCGTAATGAGGTTTGTGTGGAAGATCGAGTCGGCTGATTCCGCGTCAGAGCCTTCAGGTCGCTTCACTATCACTTGTATGAAGTGCCAGAAGAGTCCTCCAGTTGAAATGACTACACGCTGCACCTTGTCAAGTGCTGTCAGGTCAAAGTCGTACTCTTCTAGCAACTCCAGCGCGCGAATATTACCGATACCTGCTGCAAGATGTACCGGGTTTTCACTCAATCTGGCGAAGAATTTCCACCTGATCTTCGGCGTCGCGTACAATTTGCGCGGGAATCCGACGCTGCTGTCCGTGAGTCCTCTGTCTTTAGCATACTCAAGAATCTCTCGCATTTCCTGTAGATCTCCTCGACGCGTGGCGTAATAGAGCCGTATTCGCACACTCGCGAGCATTTTCTTGGTCGTATCTAGTTTCTTGTCCGTGCGTAAGTCCACGTGCTTCCGTAAGTCTCCAGTCTGGTCGTTTTCAGCGAAAGTTCCAAGTTGCATCTTGATATGCTCTCGATACCGTGCGAAGTAGTAAAGCACCGAGAACAACCCGACGTAGCAAAACGCAGCACCAATAGTGAATATCTGCGTAGCGATACTTCCACACGAATTAAGTGCACCGATAAACAGCACGTAGAGGAAATACAGCACCAATCCAATGTCGAAGAACAGCATGAACACAGCCAACACCTCGCACAACTGGAAGACGAAACAACGCCGGATCGTCGCAACGCGGTTAGAACCTCGTTCCTCCTCTTGGGGAGATTTCTCGCGTTTGAAAGGTTCAAAAAGACGTAACCCGGAGCCTGGTAGGGACAAAATGATCGCGGCCGGCAGCGTCTGGTAGATCAACGCCGCGAACGTCGCAACCGAGTGACAATTTTCATATTCATCCGATTCAATCTCCTTGTGGTCATTTAACCAGGTTTCAACGAAAGCTTGGTGAAAGAGATACCCGATAATGAGACCGACTGAAAGCAGCATTCCGGAACGCATGAGACGCCGTGCGAAGAAGGAATTGTTGAGATATCGGATGAAAATCCAATGTTTCGGTACATCTGCCAGTTTGCCCTGTAGTTCCTCCATATTGGCCAAATGTCTTCGTTTCATCTCCATCCATAGTGGTTGATCGGTTGGCGTCTGTGCAGTTTGGTACGATGTGTGAGAAGAGGTGACACTGGAATTGTCGTCTAGGAGGAGAGGCGTCCGACGAATGCGTCGAGAGGACGAGACGACGGGTTCATCAGGTTCACGAGAGGCGCCGTGGCCACCGAAATGCAGTCGACGATTGCTGTCATTGGCGACGGATGACTCGGACGTGGGGCTTTCGCCTCCTGCCATCGCGTAAGGAGTGAAAAAATGTGCAAGTGATCACGTTGGAGCGCTCTACACCGTCAGCGGCAGATGGAGACGATCAAATTGACATCAAGTTGTTAAAGTGAGGACGAGAAGAGAGAAGAAGAGTGGGGAGGTAGAGTGTGTAAGTCCTTGAAACGAGGAATAGTACAGAGATTTCGACGCCCGATTTGACCGATTGTGCCCACAAACAGCCAAATGTTGATGAGCAGCAGAATGTTGATGAACAGAGGTGATAAACAACTGAGACGGTTGTAGGTTGGCGTGAATGGATGCGACCAGAGCAACCCAACTTACAGCCGGAATGAAACTAATGAAACTGGATCGGTCCGTCACGTCTGAGAGAAAGAGCTGCGTGGACGAAAGACACTTTTGTCTCGGAGTGAAGGCGATGGCATCAAGGGTTTTGTGCGGAGGCTTGTGGCGTGGAGTGCACAAGGACAAGCTTTGAGCCACTCGTGGCAACTGGATCACGTGACGGCTGCAAAGAGCGACATCAACTACATGTACCAGCTACAGCTACCTCCGACAGGTGATACAACCCCCGTCCGCCTGCCCTCGACTGAAAGTGCAGGTGTACAGTATAAGCCAGCAATCGTGGGTCTCCGACGAGATGAAGGCAAAGTGGAGTACGACTACGGAGAGAACAAGTATGAATTGCAGTTCCGCTTGTTATTAGACGGTATACGTGATGAAATCGAAAAGTGCAGGCAGAAGAACGTCGCGAACGCTTGTCAACTTGATGGAACTGGTGAGACCAGCAGTCGAGGTACAATGTTGCTGACTACGAGGTGCGAGGCGCGACTTTCATCGACGCCGGAGTCGTTATAAACAACGATCCCAGTAGTCTGGACCAACCCAACGTCGTATTCCTCTCAGACAGAGACAAACACCAAGCTTTCGTACAGCAACTCACCTCTCAATTGTCAGGGATTGGTACGGTGATTGGAGTACATGTATTGCGGGGCATGACTTCGATCGCGCATTTAAAGCACAAGATACATTGCTGCAGTGCAAGTGCTTTGCGGTATAATACTACCGTACTACTTCGAAGTATCACGATCAATGAACTCGTACGAGGACAAGAACCGGCTGATCATATTTTCGCCGTGGTGTTGAACGATCGTGGATCCACCGCTGAACAAGCATACGCTGTCACTTTAAGGCAATCGGAATGAGTTTCCAGTCCAGCCACACGTTGCCTTGAGCAAGGTAAACGCCTCTGGTCGTCATCATTTTGGTGGACTGCTGGCACTAATCGCGTAGTAATCATCGTTGCCAATGATTTGCCTCCAAAAGACTGAGCTCAAGACTGCGTAAAAGCAGACCTCACACGTGATCACTTGCCTATTTATCTGGATTGACTCAAGAGCCAAAGCATTTGTCGTCCTGATCATGGTTGCAAGTGCGAGTCCTACTTCCGAGTCAACATCCGCCTTTGGCAGTAATCGCCATCGTCATGTCTTCGGTGGTCACGGAATCTATCGCGAACCTGATGAGAATACCAATACGCAGCACAGTCTTGTGGTCGATTCCAGCTCCAGATCGCACGCTTCGTACTTGCTAACCCGTTCTCCCAAGAATCAGCGACGATGGCCGATGAATTTCAAGTTACGCCATCAAACTAACATCAAAGCTTTACACGGGAAGTTGTCGGAGGTGCCGCGTCATTGGCTCTGGGCTCGATTCCTCAACCATTCCTTCTTCGCAAGACGTTTGTTGCGTTCAGGTTTGCTGTTGTCTGCGGGTCTCGCTGGTGGGATGGTTTTTCACAACTTTTTGGTCCAACCTAAACTCGACACATACGAGAAGAACAACCCCAACGAGTATGACAAATGTCATACTTTAGTGATCTTCTCCACTCTCATTTACAGGAGTTTACCAGCAGCTATCGTGCTTTCCTTACCGGGTTCCGGCTTGCGTGTTTTTGAACCGTTCAAGCGCGAAATGCCAAGTTCCGACAGAAGAGAGATGACCAAGAGAAAATGGAGGATGGAGGTGAGAATTTAACTGGTATGACGAAAGTTCGACGGTGTTTTGTCTTTCAACTGTGTGAGGTTTTGGCGGTGTGTATGCTGCTCTTTGACCTGGGTTTAGTCGCCTACTTTCTCCGTGTACTGTTTATCGGCGCTATCGACTCTTGTGGCAGCATTTCGACCCAAATCTTCGCACTTGGCGGTGGTTTCTGCTACGCAGGACTGTTCGTAGTACTCTACTACTTTGCTCGGTATCGTGAACATATCAAGATGCAACTGGGTGCTTTCCAAGAAGCAGATCAAAGCGGAGACGTACGCAAACATGTAAACTTACACTCGGATCACAAGTTGAATTCTACTGGAAAACTACTCGCAGTTGTCCGGACGAGACTCTACTACGCTACACGTCGAGGAGATTTGCAAGAAATTCGTGAGATTCTCGAGTTGGCCAAAGCTAAAGGACTCACTAAGAGTGATGTCGGATTCCCACACAAAGACTACGCAGCGCCAAAGATCAGGTGGAAGTTCTTTGCGAAATCTCGCGAAAACCCGGTACACATCGCAGCTCTTTCAGGAAATACCCGAGCTTTGATGCTACTTGAAGAGTATAAGTTCGACATGGAGGAGCTGGACAAGGTGCAACGTGTAGTCGTTTCAACCGGAGGATTCTTCTGGCACTTTGTGCAGCTTATCGTCAAGCGCCCCGAAGGCAGCGATGAAGACGCAGCGGTGTCTATTTTTCATACTTCGCTGGTCACGCCGTTGCACTGCGCTGTATCAACAGGTCAGTTTGACACTGTGCGTTGGTTGCTGAAGCGAGGTGTTGATCCGCGGACACTTGCTCAAGCTTCGTTCCGATCAAACCGAGTACCGCCGCTCTTCATGGCTGAACATGCAAACATTACTCGAGAACTACTCGTGCATGGTGCAGATCCACTCGTGATTCCGGACCCTGGGTTCATGAACACCATAACGCCACTACAAGTTGCGTACATTCGAGGTAACTACGCTGTGGCACAAGAACTGGAAGAGTGGGGTGGTGATGTTGCACTCACTCCGCTTCACTTAGCTGCAGCTCGGAATGATGTGTCCGCTGTACGAAAGTTTCTCAAGCACAAGACCAACGTAGATTGTCTGGGTGAAATGGGCTACGTGGGGGTTAACCGACGAACGCCACTGCATTGGGCTGCTATCAGCGGCTCAACAGAGGCTGTAGATGCTTTGTTGAAAGGAGGAGCCGACCCGAACTTTCAGGACGTGCGTGGACGTTCACCGTTGCATTGGGCGGCAAAGCTCAATAAACTGGAGGTGGTTCGCTCTCTGCTTCGTGCCGACACAGACCCCAACTTGGCAGACGCTGAGTTCATGACTCCACTCATGTGTGCTGCCTCGGCGTTGGACACATCTCGAGAACTTTTCAGTGAACTCACAGCTGCAGGTGGTGATATCGCCTACCAACTCCCAACAACAGGTGACACGGCACTACACGTCGCTGTTCGAGAAGAGAATGAAGCGTCCGCGTTAGCTGCGTTGGCGAGTGGAGGTGATTTGATGCGTATGAACAACGAGGGTCTACGTCCACTAGATTGTACGGCATCTACGAGGTTGCTGTTCGAACTCAAACGTGCAGCCGGACAACGCGATGTCATGATTAGTTACACGCACTCGCACTTGGAGTTCGCTCGGAAGTTGCGTCAGTCGCTGGAGGAAGCAAATGTGACGACGTGGTTGGACTTGATGGATCCGAGTGGAATTGGTGGTGGAGCTGTTTGGCGTGAGGAAATTGCTCGTGGTATCACCAACGCGTCTGTCGTTGTGTGTATCCTTACGGAGGACTACGCATCTTCTGAATGGTGTTTGAAGGAATTAGCGTTGGCTAAGCAGGTCGGGACTCCGATCCTCGCAGTCTCAACTGAAGGTGCCATCGTTGACGAGAACTTGCAAGTGTATCTGTACACTCGTCAGATTGTTCCGTTTGAACCTGCCATCGTGAACCTTCGGAGTGATGAAGGTCGGATCGAGTACGACTACGATGACAACAGATATCGATCTCAGTTTCATCTTCTGCTGGATGGTGTACGCGATGAAGTTGAGAAGCGCCGCTACGTTACAAAGCAGAAAAACTTAGCTGGTTGTCGTCTTGCACATGATATCAATGGTGAAGGCGAAGAGCGGAGTAATCGAGGCACCATGTTGCAGACACTTAGTGACATGCAGCTTTCAATGACTACGACTTCATGGAATCCTGGAAGTACCAATGCAGCCGAAGAACAGTTCGTCTTCTTCTCACATGGGGACAAACACACTGCATTCGTACAGCGATTCTCGTTGCACCTCTCGGAAGCAGGAATCCCTTGTTACAGTGATCAAAACGTCAGTGGACAAGACTTTTACACACGTATCCAGATCGCAAAAGAATCGATCCTACGTTGTTCGTGTTTGATAGTGCTGGTGTCCAGGCAGACGATGGGCAACGAATTGGTTCGAGATCAATTGGCGTTCGCAGAAGATAAAGGTCGTTTGATCTTCCCCGTGGTGTTGAACGACTTGGATCCGGGGCTGGATAAACACTATTCTTTGGTACGTAATGAATTATTCAACTTCATGACGAACGGAATGAATTTCAAGACCAGCTTCGACTTGTTGGTTAGAGCGCTACGACTGCACTGCAACTTCGACCTGCACGAGGACTCAATCACTGGTAGCGAAGGTGACCAAACGCGCAATTTGGACTCAATTGAAGGACTCGAAAACAACCAGCTAAATCTCTCGAAAACCTGTATACGCATGTAAGAATAGCGAACTTGTTCATGAAGACTTGTTGCACTCGATTTAGCAGTGATATTCCTGGTCTTCTCGTCTTCGTGAGGTTTTGTCTGTTGCTTTGGGGTCTAGTACACTTCAATTCATTGCAAGATGCAGAGCAACTTGGCGCCGTCCGTGACGCCTCGACCCGTCAAGGCAGCGGCTCGTAGTGGGAGAACGTATTTACTCAGTGCTTCCCCCATCAAGTTGACGTCTCCTTCAGATGCCAAAGCTCTAGCAGTGATACGACCAGCTGAGTCACCAATTCCCCCGTCACTACGGAAGAAGCCGTTGATCTTGAGTGGTGACATTCGCAACCTCGGAACTAATTTCCAATTATCGACAGCTCGAGAAAATCTGTCGCTAACGCACTTAGGCGACGTATTTGCAGCTCACGGTATTGTCATCACCCGAGCAGAAGCTCAAGCGCTTCGTCATGAATTTGAAGAGAACAACGACCGAGGACTCAGCTACGTCGACTTTGTAGATGAACTTGCACGTTCACTACGAGGATCTACGACGGGTACTTCAGATACAGGCAGTGAAAGTAGCGGCGCTGCAAGTCGAGCACTTGTCAAGAAACCTCGACTTGCAGAACATTTATCCAGGTTGAATACGCGTCATACGCAGCTTGTAGGGGAGATACGAAGTGTGTTGGGGGCCAACCTTCGAGTTTCGTGGTCTGTTGTCCGTGATGCATGTCGAGCTGCTGAAACTGGTGCTGGTGGCACTGGAAAACTACCAAAAACTACGTTTGCACGTGCGTTGACTGGGCTTCAGATTCCTCCGTTGTCACCTGCAGCTCTTGAAGAACTTTCACAGGATGGTATCAACATCGACTATCATGAATTCCTCGCACAGTTCGGTAGTAGTTTCCAACATGGAGATACGAACAATGTAAGCAACTCACTGGTGTTTGATCGATCAGCAGGTAAACCTATCGCTGAAGTGGCGATCGGTACTGGAGCTAATAACATCACGGCGACAAACAAGACTTTACAGTCTCCTGGCGTCACGAGTGCTTTAGGGGGAAATTCACCGAAGAAAATCTCCAACAAGGCTTCAAACAAAGTCACAGAAGCTGGAAAAGACCCTGTACTTCTCGAACAAACTCGTATCGTGGTGGGGAATCGCCTGAAAGCTTGCAGTGAAGAGGTTTTACGTACCTTTGCAGCTCTCGATCCTTACGATGCGTGTATTATTCCCTCTGCTGTCTTCACTCAAGCACTGCGCGATCTCCAGTTGATAGAGTCTGAAGACGAACTTGCTACTGTGCTGTACGCGTCGTTAGATGGAAGCAACGTTGATTACCGCAAGTTTGTGACTAGTTTTGGCGACGTGACTCACCCGAAAGGAATCGCAGCGATGAAGAGAAGTTTACAGGAGAACAGTTCACTAGTTTTCACTGGGAATAAAGACGTCAAAGGAGCGTACAAGAACCGCGTGGCTTTATCTTCGCCTGGAAATGAACTCAAGGAGGCATTTTCACGTCTTCCTGATGCAAGTTGGAGAGCGATTCATGTGGAACTTGAGCTCAGTGATCCACGCAAAGGTGGACTTGTACCAGCAGCTGAGCTACTACGAGTTCTGAGCAAACATCTTGGTCCATTGCCGTCACGACACTTTGGTTCACTCTTTCGAGCTTGTGGATCTCACGCACACCAGCTCATGGACTACAGATCGTTAGTTAAGAGCTACAGACCACGTGTAGTTAATACTGAGAGTTTCTTTGCTCCTCCACTTGAAGGTGAAGGTGCACGAGGTGCGATTGCTGTTGGTCGTCAACATAGTCAACAGGCTACAGCACCTACCGAGTCTCTTGTGTTGGTGTGGAGTGTACGAGTAGCAAGAGCTCGACTTGGTGCAGTGGAGTGGCGAGCTCTACAAGACCGTCTAGCTACGTGTGACCCACGTCGTCAAGGTCGTGTATCAACTCCAGCATTTGCACTTGCAGTACGTGAAGCTTTGTCCTTGACTGAAGCACAGACAGCATTCCTCTGCTACTTCTACGAAGACCGCAGTATCGCTACAGATGCACCGTTGATCCGATACGCTTCGTTCTTGACAGACTATGAGGATCCAGGACTTGAAGCGAACGATCCCAATGACTCTGAAGACGGCAGTGCACGAGTCAATAGTAAAGCAACAGATTTTGCTATGATGTCGGGTGGACCTTCGCTAGGAGACACTGAATTGGACATTAGCTCGGAGTTGAGACAGCTACGACAATTCTTCCGGGTCAATGTTGGTGCGTTGGAAGGGATGCTGGTTGCTGAAGACTCGGACAAACGTGGTTTTGTGAGCTTGCCGGTGTTTACACGCATTTGTGCCAAGTTGAGCACTGATGCAGGTAGTAAATGGCGTGAAACTCGAGCGACTGAGAAGCTTTTTGCGAGATATATCGCACGTGGAGGACAGTTCTACTATCGAGGTTTCTTGCTTGATATGGATGGGAAGGTTGGACTTCAAACTCAAGCTTTAGTGCTTCAAGAAGATGATGAAGAAGACGAGGAACGAGACAGCTTTAATGTGGACTTAACCACGAAAGACAAGTCTCTGAATGTACACGAGGCGCGTGCAGCGATACGACACCTGATGGCGACTTCGCGTTCACAACAAAGCGCTGTCTACAAACTCATGGCGAATATGGATCCTAGTGGCTCTGGTTTGTTGACTTATCCAGAGTTACGCCGTGCATTTGAAAGACTGGGAATTCAGTTGCAAGAAGATGCAGTGGCGCAGGAATTGTTGAGTTTCTATGAGGAAGAAGACGCGCGAGGTGAGCGAACAACAGGACAAGTCAAGTATCTGCAGTTGTTACATGCTTTGGGTGGACGAGATCCCGACAAAGTGGGCAAGGATTCGTTAATGAGCGACTTATCTAGTCACTGTTCGTACTACAGCGCTGTGGGTATTAGTCCTCGAGCTGTACGTCGCTCGCAAGCTGGTATTGTGGCTTCCAGACAACTTACAAGTCGTGCAGGTCACGTCTTGGCAGCTCAAGCTGTAAGTCACGCAGTGGAGAACCTTCGAGAAGCTCTTAACGCTGGTGTTGGAGCTACAGGTGGTGCTGCTGCAGTTGAGCAAAAACTTCAGAAAGCACTTCAAGCTCAAGGAAAAACTGCGTGGAAGCAGCTCACACGTAAACTTCAGGCACTAGATACTGAACGTCGAGGAAGTGTGACTCCTTCATCTCTACGGAAGGTGCTTGGTGAGCTAGGAATCGAGCTTGATCAGGAAGAGATCGTCCGTCTTCAGCTCAAATACGATGCAGAGCAGAATGGACGTCTCAACTACCATGCAATGTTACGTCAACTCACTAGTGCTCTCTGCAATCTCGGATCTGGTAGCAATGGTACTGGAAGTGGAGATTTGCTACCAAGTTTGTCCTTGATGTCCCCCATTAAGACCAAACCGAATGGCAGTGACAACATCCCAGAAGACCTGCGTCTTGGTATCCAAGCCAAGTGGAAAGAAGTGTACGCATCTCTGAAAACTCTCGACAAGAACAACTCAGGACGCTTGAGTGCTGCCCATTTCCGTCAGCTACTGGAATGGTACGCGTTGTCTATTACAGATACGAGCTTCCTAGCTGTCCTTCGGGCATTTGACAGTGATGATGGTCTAGTCGACTACAACCGCTTCATGCGCGCGTGCTTTCAAGGATAAATTGCCTTCATAAATATTTTATCAACCAAGTTAGTTTGGTTGTCTTCGTCTTGGACTTTGAGCTCCTAGTGGGTTGTTGAAAGGAGCTACTGTACTACGACGATGACCTGCAGGTAGCACATTTCCATTCATATAGCGATGTTCCTGTTTTTCAGTACGTCGTTGCTCACGGAAATGGGCAGATACGATCTCTGCGTCGGATGGTTGCTGAAATTGCGTCGGTCTTCTTTGCTGCTGCGTTTGTTGCAATTTCCTAGCATCATACGTCTGGCGTAGAATTGTTTCAGCATGACGCAACGTCTCCTTCTCCTGGTTTTTGATAGCTTTTCGCATGACGATAGCATCACAAAATTCTTCGTCAAGTTCTTCTTCAGGTATGCACTTGGTCTCCTTTGTGACTGAAGTACTACACGTAGACTCTTGTTTCGTGTCGAATTCTTGGTCAAAAGCAAAAGGGCCACGTTTTATCTGTCCCTCGGGGGCGAACTTCTCCAGTCGAGCAACTTGAGGCATTGAGTAGCCGAGTTCTGGTAGTTTTAACCATTCACGTTGCAAACCACGTCGTCCCATGTCTCGAGCGAGTTGTACAAGTGTTTGTAGAGCTGGAGCTACACTTTTCAGAGCCACTTCGGCTGGTTGAAACCCTCCCATGACAGTACGCGCAATAGTTAACACTGATGCCGGTGGAGATAAAGCCATCCCTGGTCTGTCTTCGAGACATTGTAGCAACTCCACAATATGAAGTACTCCTTGCTGAGCATACACGAAAGCTTTGAGTTGTTCGTTCACGTGCTCTCGAGCTTGGTTCTTCTCAAATTGTTGAGCATGAAGAGCTCCTTCCAGTCGATCTCGTTGTCTCTGACGGCGTTCTACAATATCTGTAGGACCTGACACTCGTAGCCGCGATACCATCGCATTATGCGCCTGTTGTTCGCGTGTTAATCGAGAATTCTCAGTCCGCAGCTCAGCTTCAATCTCACGCAGTCGTGCGGTGCTCTCCCGATACGATTGGAAGCGATCAAACACCACATTCAGATCTACTTCTCCAGTTTCACGTAGCACACGCGCGTATTGTCCTTCGTAGACAGCAAAAAGCGTCTCACGTTTGTTTTCATCGGCATCGGCTACTAAAATGTTGTAACTATCTCGACGTTGCGCTCGACCTGGTGGAACACGCTCTCTTGTGATCGCTGCTGTGGCACTCGTAAGTGACCTACTTGATACCTTCGAGTTTCCATTGGTCCGGGTTCCTATAAACCGAAGCAATTCATCGCGACGGCGATCTGCATCATGACGTCGTTGGTTGATCACTAACCTCGAGGCCAATTCGTCTCGATAAGACTCAAGAACGGGTAATGCATTACGCTTGAAGGAAACTCTTTTGTCGTGTAATTCCCGTAGTTTTTGCCGTACTTGACGATTCTTGTCGACCTCAATTTTTATCCGATTTCGACACAAAGTTCGCTCTCGATGTGCTGCTCGTCGTCGTTCAGCAAGCAGATCAGCATTCGCTTCAACATAGCGGACTTGTTGCAACAATCGCTCGTGCATGTATCGTAAACGCTTCTTGTACGCGTCTTGATGTGCGATTTCTTCTTTCAAACTGGAGACAATATCGATAGAAGTTGCTTGTGTTTTGGAATATTGTGAGGCACTTTCATCAACTGAAGAAAGTATTGCTGGTTTTGTTGATGGCGTTGCAGAAGGTTTAAAAGCTTGGAGATGTCGTTGTGCAAGATGAAGTTCCTCTTCACGACGAGAGATGATGGCGTGTAATTCGTGAAGTTGACGTTGTGCGTCGAGAGTCACATGTCGTTGCTCGTCGATTTCTTCACGTACCACCCGCTGTAATATCGAGTTGTGACGAGTTGCAACTGAAGTACCAGGTTGTCGCCACAATTGCAACGCAGCAGAACATGGTCTCGGCCTCGGACTTGTGATAACGTTACCTGAAGTTGACGGTGGTTTTGGGTTTCGACTCGATCGCGGACGTCGCTGTGAATACGAAGTTTGGTTTGAGATTGATCGGTGTGAATTGTCGGACGCTGTGGATGCAATTAGTTTACGGTTTGAGGACGGGAAGATACCGGCAGATTTTGGTCGTTTGCTGCCTCCGGGTGGAGCGGTGACAACCCCCAATAATGACGACATTGGCGAGTTATCGCCTTGTCTCGTCATTTTGATGTGGCGCTGCTTTTGAAGCGAACACGAAGGTGCAGCGAGAACGAAACTACCATTTTTAAAAATGGTATTTTAAAATACCGTCTAGAGGAGGTAAAAACGAGTACTTCAAGTCGTATTTGTTTATTGTTTGAGTTTTAGTGGATATCCATTATGCACTTTAGTCTTGCGATCAACTTCTTGCGCTGTCACGTTTTACTTGAGTCCTTCATAGAGTTTGGTGATCTGCTGCTGGAAGAATGTCTTCAGTTGCGGACGTTTGAGCTTGAATGTTGGTGTGATCAGACCTTGCTCCAGCGAGAACGGTTCAGGGTGGAAGTGCACCTTCTTGACGTGCTCAAAACCACGCAGCTGTGCTTCCTGAGCTACTCGAGCCATGTCCGCTAGCACCGCCTTCCGGAACTCTGGGTTGTTCACCACCTTCGCGCTTGATGCATCTGACCCAGTCAAACCATGCTCCCGAGCCCACGTCTCCGCCATTTCCGGGTCAGGAACAAGTACACCAACCAGACAACTCTGCAGTGAATCACCGTAGGCGAAGAGCTGCGCCACGTACTTACTCTTGGAGTAGATGTTTTCGATCTTCTCCACAGCGACGTATTCACCCTGTGCCAGCTTGAAAATGTTCTTCTTTCGGTCAATGATGCTGAGCGTGCCATCGGCGTTCCAGCAACCGACATCACCCGTATGGAACCATCCACGCTCGTCGATCGCCTCTCGAGTCTTTTCAGGTTCCTTGTAGTATCCCGCAAAGATCATTGGACCCCTCACACAGATCTCTCCACGTGGTTGAGGCTTGTCTCGACTCGTGTAGCCCATTTCAGGCACATCTTCAAGCTGCACTTGGCCATACATGAGAGGCGCACCAACGTGAGCTCCCATCGGCATGTCGACTGAACCAACAGCTACAGCCGCAGCCGTCTCACTGAGTCCGTAGCCTTCAGCGACGTCGCAGCAGAAAACAACCTTCATGAATTCCTTCACTTCAGCGCTCAATGGTGCGGAACCAGAGAAAATGAGGCGAACACGACCGCCGAGGGCCATGCGAACTTTTGAAAATACCAAAGTATCCCACAACGCGTGAGTCTTGTGGCCATCAGGCAGACCTGCCAGTTTAGCTGCAAGAGCACGGTCGAACAGGATCTTCTTGAGTCCTCCAGCAGCAGCCACGCCCTGCGTGATCTTGTCGTACACGCGGTTGAAAAGCCGTGGCGCCGACACAAAGACGGTCGGCTGAAGCTCGGCCAGGTCGTCCATCAGCGTGAGTAAATCTCCCTGGTAGAATCCAGCCGAACCTCCATGAGCCTGAAGAACTCCAAGTACAGCACGCTCGAAGACATGTGCCAACGGCAGATAGGAGCAGTGTACATCCGTCGGGAGGATGTGAATGCGACTGCACATCTGTCGGATCACGTACGTGTAGTTCCGTTGAAGCAAGATGACTCCCTTGGGGTCTCCTGTAGTTCCCGAAGTATAACACAACGTCGACACGTCCGTCGGTAGTGGCGGATCAGCCGGTATCGGATCAGCTTCACCCAGCAGTTCCAGTTCCTGTAGACTCCTCAACTCCACGTTTTTCTCCGTTGCTTGTTGCACCTGCTTCTCCGTCACAGGTTCAAACTGCACGATGATCTTCAGTGTCGGACAGTCAGCGATGCAGTCCATGACCACATTGAACTGCTTCTGGCCACAGAACAAAACCTTGAGCTCTGTGTGGTTGACGATGAACGGCACTGCATCGGGTCCCAGTGTGTCGTACAGCGGAACCAGCACGTAACTCATGCGGTCACACGCGTGACCGACCAGACACCACTCCAATTGGTTCTTGGAGAAGACTCCGACTTTGTCTTGGCGCTTCATTTGCCCCACAGCCTTCAAACCGCTGGCCAATCGCTCCATGCGTGTCTTGACCTGATTGTACGTCAGCCACTCGTAGGCTCCAGCCTTGTCTGTCTCAGGGTCAATAGATCTGCGTCCGTACAGTGGACGCTCACCGTTGTCGATGCTGCAGCCACGTAGGAAGTTGTGATACAGCGTCATCTCGTCTTCGTTGATAGGTTCCTTGTCCGGCACTGTGTAGGCTGGACCATGGGTGGCATCACGTGTGTTGGGCACTTCGACGGTGTAGCGCTTGCCAGTGTACGAGTCAAAGTCGATTTGACTCATTGGAAGCTCGGAGCTGCTGTCAACCCCCATGTTGAAGAGGTAAGGAGAAGAAGGAGATCTAACTGCGTGGTAACGGATACCTTGACGACTGCACGATGGACGCTATGTCGGGTGACGTTGTGTGTGACACATGAATTTGGTGTGGCACTGAACTTTAGCGACATAAACACGTTCAGGCGCAATTATTCTGGTGCTTGAAGCTGCTGCTGCTTCAGTGAAGCAGCTTCACCACTGCGGCTACATGTACCGGCAGTGGTATACCGGTACATTTATTATCATGACTGCATCGGTACCGTTTGGGTGCGAGGTGCTTCTTTGGATTCACCCCCAAATATCTGCTGCAGATCCACCAGGATGGCTTACGCGGCTGTTTGGCGTTATTAAAGTCTTGTTATCCAACCTTGCAAAGGGTAAGCTCGCAATCCACAGTAAGCATCTCACATCGGATCGACCTGACGCCCTCGACATCGCGGTGCACTTCAGCATCGACCGTACTCCTGATGAACGCTCACGGCGTGATGAATGAGTGGTTTGGCAGCACGTCACGGGTACATCGCAACCGCTGTGAACGTCTTGATCATATCGCTGCGTGCAATGTCACGCAGGACTCGTCCAAGTACGGCAACGACTGCAACAACGGTGTCGAACGAGTCCACGATTTTCGTGTCTCCCCAGGGCCTGGACAATGGATGGTCGAATGCAACGATGATGACCGATACCATCGTCCAAACCATTGACGATGGTATGGGTGGAGTGCATTGGCAAGAACCAGCACTTCGTGAGCTTCAGCTTTGTTAATGACGAACCGATCGCGGGTTCTACCGGTAGTCGCGGAACGACGTTCTAGACAGCCGCCGTGCTCTCAGGCACCGACTACACGACGGCGATCAGTGATCCTGTCCGTATCGGCTTCCTCATCTCGCACGGAATGAGTGACCCCGGCAACCTCATCTCCAAGGTTCGATCCATACACGGCGTTCTTCTTTAAGTGAATGGCTGCGCGAATCAAACTTATCCAGAGTCGACGGCTGGTTCATTTGCTAGTCCCGATGCCTCGAAAGTTTTATGAGCACGCAGCTTGTCGCAGCAGCCTCGATGATCCCAGTGATGATGGCAGACGCGTGGCCTCTGCTCGCACCAGACAAAGAATCCACCGCGGATGCCGCCAGCGTCGTCTGCTTCTGCTTGATACGCGGCGGAATCGTCAATGCACCGACGCCAATCATCGGTCTGATCCAAGTTGAAGTTATACCGGCGTAAGCTTTCGCCAAGATTTCGCCCACGCGTGACACGCAGGCGATACAACTTATCATGTCCCTTGTAGTGCGTGGTGTCTCGAGTGGATTTGTCTGCCGTGGACCAGAACGCACTGCTGCATTCCACATTTCACCTCGAGGAACTCACCACCAAGCTACAGGGAACGAGAACTTCCTCCTATCAATCAACACACAACATCATGGGCTCTGCACAAAGCACCAGCAGCTCACTGGCCGACGTGGACTTCGAGTCCTACACAGGCAAACGTTACACCATTGAGGTGCCCAACACACGCGACGCCACCCACGGTCCAGCCTACACAGTGCCGGACAAGGAACCTATCAACGAAGACGAGATGACGCTGTATCACAACTTCCTCATTGGCTGCAGCATCGAGGATGGCAACAGACCGTGCTACGGTCAACGCACCGTTGACCCGGCCACTGACAAGGCGGGACTGTACGAGTGGCTCACATACAACCAGGTCAAGACGCGCATGGATGACATTGCTAGCGGAATGGCCGCCACCTTCGGCCTCAAACGCCAGGACAAAATCGGCATCTTCTGCAAGAACCAGGTTGAATGGTGTCTCGTTAACCACGGGTGTGACCGCATGAGTTACGTGGTGGTACCGCTTTATGACACGCTCGGACCGGATGCTGTGCCTTTCGTCATTAACCACACAGACCTGAGTGTCCTGTTCTGCGGGTCCAAGCAGTTCGATGTCATCATGAGCTGCGTCTCCAAGTGTCCGTCGATCAAAACCATTGTCATGATTGACCCCATTACCGACGAGCAGAAGCGTCTTGCTGCTGCCAATGAGATCGAGCTCAAGACGTTCCAAGAGATTGAAGAGAAGGGCAAACAGGAGCCGCAGTCAGCGGATCCGCCACTCCCCACCGATATCTCCACACTTTGCTACACTTCCGGAACCGTTGGAGACCCGAAAGGTGTCGTCTTGCTTCAACGCAACTTCACGTACGCTGTACGTCAAGCTAGCAACAGATTGAAGATCGACCCGACCGATCGACACATTTCGTACTTGCCGCTGGTGCACGTGCTGGAGCGTGTGGTGTTGGCTCTGATGTACTTGAATGGTGCATCGGCAGGTTTCTACCAGGGTGATCTGCGTCTTCTGATGGACGACGTTGGCGAACTTCACCCGACTGTGTTCGTCACGGTACCGCGACTTGTGAACCGCGTGTACGACAAGATTACGCAAGGAGTTGAAGCTGCTGGAGGCATCAAGAAGATGATCTTTGACCAAGCCATCGCATCGAAGCTTGCTGGCGTTGAGGTGGGTCGTAAAACTCACGCAGTTTGGGATAGATTGGTGTTCAACAAGTTGCGTCAGGCGCTAGGCGGCAACGTACGTCTGATCTTCTCCGGTTCGGCTCCTATGAGTGCCGACGTCAAGAAGTTTATGCAGGCTGTGTTCTGCTGCGAAGTCGTCGAGGGTTATGGTCTCAGTGAATCTGCGGCTGCAGTCTGCGTAGGTGCTATCGACATGCCGACGGAGTCTCACGTTGGTACACCCGTGATGTATAGCCAAGTGCAGCTCGAAGACGTACCCGAAATGGGTTACACCAGCCAGGATAAACCTCGTCCGCGTGGTGAGATCCTTGTCAAGGGCCCCGAGATGTTCACGGAGTACTACGAAAACCCGGACATGACACGCGAGTCCTTCGACGAACGCGGATGGTTCCACACAGGTGACATTGGCTGTTGGAATGCTGACGGCACGCTCAGCATCATTGACCGCAAGAAGAACATCTTCAAGTTGGCACAGGGCGAATACGTCGCCGCTGAGAAGATCGAGAACGCGTATTCTACGTGCAAGTACGTGGCGCAGTTGTTCGTCTACGGAGACTCGCTACAGAGTTGTTTGGTCGGCGTCGTGGTGCCCGACATGGAAGTAGCCAAGATATGGGCCCAGGAGCATGGTCTGAGTGGGGAGGAAGCAACCAAGATCCTGCAGAACGCTGAGTACCAGAAGGACGTGCGCGAGGATATGGAGCGTGTGACCAAGGAAGCACAACTGCGTGGCTTCGAGCGCGTGAGGAACGTGCACTTCCATCCCAAGCCGTTCACGTCAGACGACGATCTGATCACGCCGACGTTTAAGCTGAAGCGTCCGCAGCTGAAGGCGTATTTCCAGACGCAGATCGATGACCTTTACCGGGAGCTTTAGATCAATGACGACAACGACAACAATTAGGTTAGAATTTTTACTGGGGCTAGGTAGTTTCAAGCTTCTCGGCTCGACACTTACATTAATGAGCGAAATTCATTTGGAACGTTAGTACAGGGACTCGATCTCGCAGGTTGTCTATTTGGACGTCGCTTGCCGTCGAGGATTATTTTAATATTTTTTATTACCGTAATAAAAATCATTTTTTTAAAAAGTTCGATTTTTATTTTTAAAAAAAAATTCGTACAATGCGTGCGAATATTAAAAAAAAAAAACGACGTGCGTTGGTGTACCTGTGAATCTTGTTGCCGTAAAGACGCAAGAAATCAAGACGGATACTTACAAAAATTACAAGGACTACGACTCGTACACGCAGAGTTGGCGGCAGGCGCGGGCAACAGCCTTGAGCGCCTACCGCAGTACTCGCTTTGCCGCTCGCCAATGCGAGACTCCATACGTGTTCAAAAACTTACTCAGAATCCTAACGGGGGTAGCCAATTCAGGGCGCGATCCACTCACTAAATACTGAAGGCACCCAACAAGACTCCGGTACGGCAACTTCAAACACCTCTCGTGCACTTCAGAGCTGGCATCCGCCAGTTTCTCCCCGTCCACTGTCATCGGAATGCGTACTGGGTACACTGACACCATGCTAAACTTGGCCATGATGTCCTGGATGTACTTCGTTTGCTTGAACGAAACGTGCGTCTCAGGGTCGTACTTAATCTGCAAGCCCAGCAAGTAGTTGACCTCACCGAGGCACTTCATATTAAATCGTTCCGTCGGCTCCTCATCTACGAAATCCACATCCTCTTCCTTACCGACCAGCAAAATATCATCCACATAGATCGGCAGCAGGACAAGTCTGCCCTCAATCCGAATCCAATACAGTCCTTCGTCCTTGTAGCTTTGAAGAAAGCCAAACTCAATCAGCACGAGATGCAGCGTATTGTTCCAATTCCGCGGTGATTGCCGTAACCCGTAAATGCTCTTCTTCAAAAGACACACAAAGTCTTCGTAACCACGCTTCACAAAGCCCTCCGGTTGCTCCATAAAGATGATACGCTCAGTTGGTGCATTGAGGAAGGCAGTGACAAAGTCAAACTGCTTCATTACAGCTTTTGTCAACCCAGCCCACAGGAAGACGAGTCTCAACGTCTCAAATCTCACAACTGGGGCGAACGTCTCATCAAAATCTATTCCCCATATCTGGAAGCAACCCATTACCACCAGGCGAGCCTTGGACCGCAGCACTCTGGAAGCAGCCCATTACCGCCAGGCGAGCCTTGAACCGCAGCATCCTGACCTCATTCTCTTTCAAAGTCCACACCCATATGCTCTTCAGGATGTGCGCGTTCTTTGGTCTCGGCACTAGTATCCAAGTCTCGTTCTCGAGCTGAGCTAAAAATTCCACCTTCGTGGCTTCGAGCTACTGCTCTCGGCGCGATGAAGCCATCATCTCCTTCCGGGTCTCCGGCACTTCGATCTTCATCGTTGCAGTTCCGAGGCCGAGGAGCTAAAGACGGTGGACACGAAGTCCTCCAGTCTCGACGACTTCTTGCGAGCTCTCGTGGATCTTTCACCTCGACAGGTAAATGCCGTTTTCTTCGTGGTGGAGGTTTTTCTTCAAGACTCTCTTCTGATCCTGATGCCTCTGCAGGTTCTGTTTCCTTCTGCTCCTGATCACCAGCATTCGCCAGTGCAGGCGAACGTTCCTCCTCGTCTCCACTTTGTACTGCAGCGTCTGGATCATTATCCTCCTCGTCGACATCAACCACCGGCAATGAAACCAATGGGATCTTCGAGCTGTCGACACTCGTACGCCGCCTCAATCGATACACTTCGTTGAGCAATTTCTCCACGTACCACCTATCCACCGTAGTTTCTTCGTAAAACTTCACATTTTCATGACGATGTTCACTTATCACACCCGTCGTCAAATCAAGCAGCCGATACCCTTTTGTCTGCGTAGCATACCCGACCATCAGAGCAGGTGCTCCTTTCACCGACAATTTGTTCTTACGGTAGACTTTATCCACGAACTTCAACGCTAGACAACCAAACGGACGAAGATGACGCACACTCGGCTTCGATCCAAACATCTTCTCATGAGGTGTTATCTTGTCTGCATTTCCCTTAGTACTCGTCCTGTTGATCGTCTCAGTCACGTAGCTAGCTGCCTCTCCCCACAACATTCCGGGAAGACCACAACTAAACAGCACCGAGCGAACTTTGTCCATCAACACTCCGTGCGCTTTTTCTATTAAACACACTTCTTCGGGCGTATGTGGATGAGCGAAGATCTGCATCGACTCACCAGCACACATCGCAGCCATCTCCTCGTTCAAGAACTCCGTGCCTTGGTCCGAGTGAAACGTCGTCACCACCTTCAGGTGCGCACCATGTCCCTAAAGCACTTTAAGTTGGCCACTGTTTCCTCCTTCGATTTCTGCCCGTACAACCACCGGTATCTCGACCCTTCATCCAACAGGTGCAAATACATCGTATTCCCTTCCAACGTAGGCAGCTGGATGAAGCTCAAGTCCATCAGCATATTCTCAAACGGATTTGTAGCTCGTCTCGGGTTGGTATGGCGAAAAGACATTCTTCTCATCTTCGCCATGTCACAATTGCAGCATTCTGCCTTTTTACTTCGATCATTCTTTGGTAGCTCCAAGCCTTTCACCAGTTCTTTTGCAGCCATGTCTTTTATCACCTGCCAATTAGCGTGTGCAAGGCGATAATGCCACAGCCGGAGCGTTCTGGTAGGCTGAGCAGTAGTCTGCAGCACAGCCATTGCCGGCTGAGATCGCTGCACCTCCACCATTGTCTGGTAGAGTCCACCCTTCATGTCAAACTGCCAGGTACAGTGCTTCACTCGATTCCTCAAAGTAGTCACCTCCTGGTCTTCACTGGTCTGCGCGCAAAACCCATACTCCTGGTACATTGCACGCTGTGACAACAACTTGGTTGCTCCTTCGACATAAAGAGCTTCCACCGTTATCCACACTTTCTTCTTTGTCTGCGCATCAACAATTGCGAACTTGACCAGCCCTTTCATGTGGGTCTTCTTTTTCGTATTCTCAAACCACTTCATCACCGTATCACAATCTGAAGTCAGGGACACAAATGCCTCTTTGCATCCACATATATTCACTTCAGATGCGTTATCCAACACGAACGGGATGTAGAAGCTGCTTTCCGACGCATTATCCACCCTCGGGTTCGTGTAGCACGGCAACGGCTACTCTTCCACAACTTCAATCATCGTCACCGGCTTCGACTTCTTTCCACCGGACTTGTTCGGGTTGTAGTATCCGGGGAGATCCTCACACGTGTCGTCATGGTTCTGCTGCTTCTTGCCCTTGGCTTGAGATTTACCTTGATTCTGCTTACCACCTTGCTGCTGATTCTGCTTCGGAGCCCGGCACTCGTACGCATAATGTCCCATTTTGCCACAATTAAAGCAATCAACATCTTCACGACGTCTTTTTCGCGGTCCACGGCCACCTCCACGACCTCTGTTCCGCTTCTTGACGAAAGACACCTCCTTGTCCTCCGACTGCGCACCTCCAAGCTGCAATCCTCCACTTCCAGCTTGGCCGCTCCCTCGTTTCCGTGCCTTTGCCTCCGTCACTGCTTTGGCTTGGTTTAGCCGCTCTTCTCGACTGGTCAGTTTTATTTTCAATTGTTGTAGAGAGTAGTCGTCCAAATTATCAAAAGTCTCAACCATACTCTCATACTTTTCACCCAGTCCCGTTAATAGTGCAGCGATCATCTCCTTATCCGTCACCTCCTCGTGCATCAGCATTAACTCCTGCCGAATAGCCTCCACGCGGTGAATGTAATCACGGATTGACTCACTTTCCGGATCAAACTCCACATTGAGAAGCTCTCGACGCTTGAACAGAGCCACTGCGAACGATTTCTTCTCGTAGTCATACACGAGAGAAGCCCACTTGGCTTGAGGTGTGTTCAAATGAGCGAGCCGGACTCGGGTCACGTCGTCCAACGTATTTGTCAGGATATCATTCAACAGCAACACCTTGTGCCAAAATTCCTTTCGCTTCTTCTTCGTGGCCGGCGTGCCATCCTTCTCCGGCTTCACTTCGTCGCCAATCAGGATCTTCCAGCACTTCCGAGCACGTAGCGCCGCCTTCAGACCCTCCTTGTATGCAAGAAAGTTCTTGCCATCGAACTTGAGCGAGCGGATAGTATCAACTTTCTGACCTTCCATGGTCCCTACTTTGGGCTCATAACCTTACAGAAATTACAAGGACTACGACTCGTACACGCAGAGTTGGCGGCAGGCGCGGGCAACAGCCTTGAGCTCCTCTGTTTGTATTCGTGTGTAGGCCAGATTCTCGACTGACTGCTTTGTTCTCTTGAGTTCCAACAACTAACTGTCTAACCCTTTCGCAGCATTCGTTGAGGTCGACAATTCTGTTAAATACGTTGTAAGTTGTATTGTTTTTTAACATGCTGTGTCTACACATAATACTCGGGTGTACAGTA
The DNA here is from genome assembly GCA_014706135.1 of Phytophthora tubulina. Taxonomy (NCBI): domain Eukaryota; phylum Oomycota; class Peronosporomycetes; order Peronosporales; family Peronosporaceae; genus Phytophthora; species Phytophthora tubulina. Next base: position 1,753,487 of record JACBOY010000148.1, on the reverse strand, counting down.
ACATCATTTTTCTTTCAGGGTCGGCACCGTCTAGCGCTGAGATCAAGAATCACGCGAAACGTAGTTGAAAGGGGATGCCATAGAGTTTGGAAACTCAAGTAGCGCATTTTACCTGTACCAAGTGTCGGAATAGCTTTGTGGGACTTGATCAGCACTCATAGCGAAGTCCGTTAAGGGTAACGTTAGAGGTGCCCCCCCCCCAAATCGAAAACAGCAAAACTTGTTTTGTAGATCACATTGGTAGGGCTATTTCGACGCTCACAAAGGTATGGATTTCAGCTACAACATACCAAAATCCTCTATTGTGAATCCCGCCTAAATTTGAAGATGCTGATTGGGTTAGCGAGCCAACTAGCTTCACGGCATACAAAATCCAAGTCATGTATAAATCGCGCACTGGCCAAATCATATGTTCTTGAGTCCAATCGTGACATGTTGCTTCACCCTGATATCCAGAGGTTAATAGTAGCCTGAAAAATTGTGTAGTAGTATGTGTGGATATACCGGGCTTTTTTTCTCGAGACATACTCATATTACTACCCATTTAAAATGGGTAGTAGTATGGTCATATTAGTACTACTACTCTCAGTGCTACTCACGAATCGTGAGTCACGATCCAAACCGCCTTGCGCGCGTCCTGCTTCATCTTCTTTATCTCGCTCCTGTTGTGCCTTAGCAACAATTGCTTCTCGGCTCGCCAGCCGTCCGTCCTGGTCTGAAGGGGTCCCATAACTATCCCCTCCCATCGAAAAGACTCGCTCCTGGAACGCCGAAGAAGAGATCTTGTCGAGGTGGATGCGCGCAACCAGCGCAATCGAAGGAAATAGTCTCTCACCGTCGTCGTGATACCGCTTCAGCACATCTACGTGCTTGTACAGGCCCAGCGGTGCCCAATGCATACCGCTAGGACTGTCGATCGGCATGTCCTTGGGCAGATCCTCCTTCCTCTTGTCAGGGCTTTGTCGCCGGGCAGCTTCCATCCACTCGGGCTCCAACTCCATCCATTCTTTCATGACGGCGTCTGCTCTAGCATTCAACTCGGTATCCTTCAGCTCGTCTCTCGTCTTGCTCTCTCGAATCGCGCTCCTACCAATAGCTGATCTTCGTCGTCCCAACCAGTTGATGCTGGTGATGAAAGCGGAGAGGTCAGGTCCTGGCTGGGTATGCTGCTCTGTGACGACGAAGTCTGGGACAAAGCGATCTTTCCCAGTCTGGTCATCTGTGCATACACTTTGCGGTGCTCGTCTCTCAGGAAGTCGATGCCGTTCTTGTAAATAGCTTTTCCCTCCTTACGAGAAATGTTGCCGACGGCTGCAATTGTTTTGGCGCTGGACTTTGTACGAGGATCGAGTAGTACACATGCCATAGCCTCCTTCGTCACCTTGGGGAAGCGCGCTTGCAACTGAAGCATAGTCCTTTTGAGGCAGGTTCCAGACACTGGTCGTTTGTATGTTGTCCTTCGGCCCTCCGGGGTACGGCTTACAGAGTTAGGGTAGACCTTTTCCAAACAAACTTGGCTGCAAAATCTACAATGTAGTGTTAGTGCATATATGCTCAACAATAGAGTGAAGATATAGATCTCCAACCTTTCGTTTAGCGCCGAGTCAGTACCTTCAAACACGCCGATAGCGCAGATGTGGTGAATGGGCTGTCCGCAAACGCTACACGGATCTGTTTTGAGCGCGCTTTCTTTGCAACCCTTGACGGCGCAGCCCATAGTCGTCTGTCCACTTGTGGTGCGTTTTGAAGAATGACGATCTTCGTGGGAGGGGGGCCAAACGAGAACCAGTCAAGCCAGAATTTGCGAGATGAGGGCTGAGCTTGCTGGTTCAGGGTCCCTGGAAAATATTACTCAACAGACTACTATAGTAGTGGTCTGAGGGAGACATACTCCAGAAAAAAGGTAGTAGTATTACTGCAGTGATATTTGAGCAAATACTATTAACCTCTGCTGATATCGTAATTAGTCGACTTCAATACAAAACCAAGTGCTTTGCGAGATTGCCTGCGAGGTTGGGCCCTGCGAGTCGCAATCTAGTTTTGAGTAGAACCGACAATACCCGATTGCCGCACAAATGAAGTTGGGATCGGCTTCTGAAAATAGACTCCAGACGATTTCAAAAAAAACTGCGTTACCTGACAGAGGTCGCAAATAGGGGTTGCGGGTTACTGTATTGTAAGCTTACCTGTACATACATTGTACAGCAGATCAATAAGCAGATCACGGTGATCATCACCAACGACTCTGAATACCGGCACTGTATGTGGCGTCTTATAGAGCCACCGATAGGTACCTTGACAGGTGGGAGTCGGAAATGTGCTTTGCAGCCATGCTAGCATGAACTGTATCAAGAGAGCTATTATACTTCAAGGTCGTAGCCTACCTATAGAACCATTACCCCCCCACGCACACACACGCAAGGCCGATTAACAGTGTTATTCTTGAGTGTGCATTTGTTTCGCGATGTCGAACCTTCGCCATACCGTAACTGATCTTTTCATCTGTGGTACATGTACATGTACAGGGCGCTCTACAGCGGGTTCTCCACCATCATCACCAGCTTCCACGATGCACCATGCGTCGTGGAAGCCGTAAACTATCTATTAGTTTAGTTTTGAAAGATTTTATTTGGTTGTTACCATTAAAATCCTAAAGACTTTTTGATCATCGCCACGAATGGTGATTTCCTGGCTAGTTTCATGCTAGCTGTTACTTGTGCTTGCTGGTCTGATGTACTCAGAAATGCCTCGATGCAATACTCCAGCCATACTCCTTGCTCAGCTGTTATCGGCGACCGCTTCTCGCGTCTTGTTACAGCTCTTAGCTGCTGAATTCCTGTTGTTCGAAACTCGACACAACTTTTCTCCTTTGATGTTGTCTCTTCTTCAAAGATAACTCTGTTGCGCTGGATCCACAATGTTGAACAGCAGACTGTTGCAAGCACTCTCCACAACCGTTCCAGTACCTCCTCGTAACAGGTCTTGTACGCCCCCGCTACTTGTTTCAATCTTGATTTCATAGACTCGGTTATTGGCGGTGATTTTCTCGCTGCACAGTAGTCCCGGTACACGCGTCTGTCAATAGTTTCTTCTTGTCCTCCTGTCCAGTGCCCTATGAGCCATTTCCAACAACTCTGAGCACAAGGGCACTCCCAAAAAATGTGGGCGTGTGTTTCCTTGCTTTGACGACACATGTCGGTTTTCCTGCACGCGTTATCTTCATTTCGTCCTTCGTAGAACAGATTCAACTGGCATAGCACCATTCGGTAGGCCACCCAAACTTGATAAGCCGTTAGTGCATTGTCATGGTTCCAAACCTGTCTAGGTGTCTGTTGCTGAAGCCCGCGCTGCCAATTATCTTGTTGCGCCTTCTCCTCCAGTCGCTCCAATAGACCAGGCTAAGCTCACTGCGATATATCTCGAAAGCTTGTTTTTTCAACGCTTTGACTACGTTTCGGTTCGCTACTCGATCATCGACGGTCCACGGAAACTAGTGGATCGATGGATGTGCCATGAACACTACTCCTTCCGTTTGTGCCCACTTGTGCATTTTTATCACGTCTTCTTCATTTGAAGCTTTGACACTAATGGTTCAGTTGATTCCATCGTTCATCCGAGTGCAACTGACGATCATGTTTCCTTGGCCATTTGGACTCGGTGTACCTTGTATCCTCGAATCCACCATTTGCCATGAATAATTTTGCAGCCACTTAGGCTGGTGCCTGAGCTTTAGCTCTTCTTCCGATCCTCGTGATTCCTCGTTTGGAGACTTTAGGATGATTGCTATGGCCCACTTGCACATTGTCGAGCATCTGTGTCTGGCCAACGAACTTTCGGTTGAAAAAACGCGAAATGAGTATCTTCCTGGTCCCTCACGTCTCATTTGTAAGTCCCCTAGAGAACCTACTTTGATTCGCGAGAATTGCTTGGTGCTAAGAGATCTTCCTGCTGGCCCACCCAGCCATGGGTTGTCGCTCCATTTGAATGTTTCCCAATACGACTTTATGTGTATTGGCCAGTCGAACTGAGACGATGGCAGCTCGTGATGCAGTTGGACCGTAAACCTTCCTTCATCTTCGTCCCACCACCCCGTACTTGCTTCTAGGATATCTTCGTAGTGTTGCTCTAGATACTTGACTCGATCTTCGCGCTGCTTCTGAGCTGGCTGCAACCATTCATTAATGAGTTGTGGGCCCGTTAGCTTCCCTGCTCCGCGCGCACCATGGTGGCTCGGAGATACCCGATGCTCTCGGTCATGATATATCCTGAATTTCCATGCCGGGGTGGTGTTTGAGTTAACCACCAAAGCGCGTGTTTTGCCTTTTGCGTTTTCATTGCAAGTAGTATTGACACTAGTCCGATTCCTCCCATCTTTCTCGGAAGAAACACCAGATTTGGATTTATCTTGTGTTTTCCACCGCCTGTTTCCACGTTTGATTGCCAAAGGAAATTTTTCTGCAGTGCCAACAATTGTTTTTCTGCCCATTTAGGGAGCTGGAATGCCGCCGCCGTGAACGTTACTGCTGGCAGTACAATTGCATTGAGTATTTCTACTCTGTCCTCCACCGAAGTGGCTACTCTGCGCGCTGTTGTTAGCCGTCTCTGAATTTTCCAAATTCTGTCAGCCCAGTTCACGTTTTGAGTGTCTGTTGTTCCTACTTGATACCCCAGATACCTCGTTGTCTCGCCGTGCTGCAAAATTGGAATTCCCTGAATGTGAGTCTGCCCCACCACTGATGTATTCAAACTGATAAAAACACTTTTCGCAGGCTGAACATGCAACCCCGATAATTCTCCAAACTCCTTTACCAACTGGAGCACCCGTGATAATTGACTCGCTTTTTTTCATGAATACTGTCGAGTCGTCAACAAATGCCGAGAAAAGGTGTTCTCTCTCCTGATCATCTCCCGGTACTCGTATTCCCTTTATGTCTGGAGCTTGTTTCAGAGCTAAACCAAGTATTTCTGCTGCCAGGATGAAGAGCAGAGGTGCTAATGGACACCCTTGTCGTATGTTCAGACACTTCACCGTTCACACAGAACCGCGCTGTGGTACCGTTATGTAGCTTGCGCATGATCTCAATAAATCTCCCGCTGAATCCAAATTTTTCAAGTACTGCGAACATGAACTCACGATCTAGAGTATCATAAGCTTTTCTGAAATCTAGTAATAAAATTCCAGCGCATTCGTCCAACACTCTCGCTTCATCCTCCGAAGCCGTTTTTAGTTGTGCCAGCATCATCATCACTGTCTTGTGCATCTGACGTCCATGGACGAATCCTTGCTGTGAATCTCCTATCAGACATCCCAAAAAACTGTTGAAGTCTCGTCGCTATTACTTTTGCTGCTATTTTGTAGCTGGTCTGCAAAAGTGTTATCGGTCTGTAGTCCATCGCATTTGTTGAGTCGCCTTTTTTCCTCAGCGGAATTACTAGCCCTTCTAAGAACGATGAAGGAGGCTCCTCTCCCCGCAAAATGGCATTACCCACTTGAGCTAATGCTGGTGCGATGATATCCTCCACGTCCTTGTAAAAGTCATTGTTTAGACCGTCGGGCCCTGCCGCTTTGTCCCTGTTTAGAGATGCTATCGCCGCCAACACTTCTTCAACTTCCATAGGTGCTGTCAATGATCGATTGTTTTCTTCTGTTACTTGTTGCGCCTTAGGTACTTCCGCAAAATGATTTATTTTTTCCTTCAGCCTTTCCATCTTGATGGTGCGATGACTACGTCCCTGTATGTTACTCCACTCCATTGCAAACGTATCAGCCATTTTCGCTCCTGTTGGAAACTCTTCTCCCGAAGTTGGTAGGATTTCACTGACCGTTTGATCTCTTTCCCACACTGATACCCGTTTGAATCTCCTTCGCACACTTTCGTGTGTACGCTCTAATCGATTTCCAAGTCGTGCTTCATTGTGGTCACGCAAGTCTGAAACATTTGCTGCTATCAATCCCTGCCTCGTTCCCACTCCTGCCCGCTCTCGTTTTTTTCTTGCTTTTGCCCTCCAGTATCTGCGCTGTTTCAGTCTTTTCGAGATTCTTCTGACTGCTTTCGCACACACACTTACTACTTCACTCCACTGTCTGCTCTCCTCCACGTGCCCAATCCCGTTGTCCTTCAGTTCCGCTTTCAATTCACTCACCACTCTCTTTTGGTTGCTGCAGCGGATGGGGTATGCGACTCGTTGTGTTTTCTTTGGGGTTTTCTTCGTGTTTCACTCGAGTTCTTCATGTGCATGACTACCATTTGATGATCACTATCCACCTGTGGTAACTTCACTTCTAACCATTGAAAATGAGGCACCAAATCCTCCGTCACATACATTCGGTCTATCCTACTAGCCGTCGTTCCTTTCCAGTACGTGAAATGGTGATGCGGCGCTACTTCAATGTCCTCTTCAGCTCCACCCATCAGTATTCGTGCATCTGTCCAGCCTCGTTCCAAAATGAGTGCGTCTAGCTCTTTGCTCTCCGATTTTGTTGTTACTGTATGCCCTCGCCGATCTAGTTGAGGATCCACAACACAATTGAAGTCTCCACCCGCTACTACGGGTTTGAGCTTTGGCCATGGCCATTTCCTCAGTTCTGCAAAAAATTGCTCACGTTCCTGCTGCTGATTCGGGGCATAAATGTTCACTAGTAGCTGTCCCTTAATTTCCAGCGCTATCACGCGTTTATTCCACTTACTCTGTTGCCAAGGCTTCGCTTCTTTTGCTGTCTCTGGATCCAACAAAATCGCTACACCTCCTGTCTTGTTGATGTGTTGACTCCAATATGAAAGTTGATGGTCCGGTCTTCGTACCCCCCACATCCGATTCCAATGACTCTCAACCTTTTCCTTATCATGACTCGTTGCTATATGTGTTTCTTGCAAAACCACACTTGTGGTCGCTCCTCGACGATTCCTGCTTCCATGCAGAAAACCATTGACTTCTCTTCTTTTCTGTAAAGTCTCTTACGTTTTGACTTGCTACTCTTCGTTCTCCACTTGACCTTGACGATATATCCTTTCTGTTTGGGTTGAAATACGCCTCCTCCATTATTACCGATTTCCCGTATGCATCGGTTGATGCGCCTGGCCAGCGCTTCTCTGCTGCACCAGGCTGGATGCTTTCCCTCATTTTAATAGGTGTTCTGATCTGAGCCGTCTAACAGCGCGACGGCACTGGTGAAATATCCACTGATACTAGTCCAGTTTGCTTCCCTGTCTTGACCATAGAAAGCTGTGCTGTACTCAATCTCATTATCCAGAGCCTTCAGATGGTCACGTAGCAATGATGGGACTCCAGACTCGCTGGACACTCGAATTCCATTCAACACTCCTACCTCTTCAGCATATAACTCTGCACACAAAAGATGGCCAGCTCCTTGCTCCTTCTGGTCTGGGTCGCAGGTTTTTAGCAATGGGTCATCTCCGTATTTCAATGATCTGAGTCTGTTCCAGTCCGGTTCACTATTCACCACACTCGCTATTTGTTTAGAAGTCTTCGCATGCTGCCAGCGCTTGCTCCAATCATCTAGCCACTTTTTGGTTCCGGGTTTACGGGCTTTATCTGCCAAGTCTTTTAGTCCGTCCACGATACATATTCTTCTTCGTGTTTCCATCCACGCCGTGATTGTTCTCTTGTCTAGACGCTTAATTATTTCTTCACGATAGGGGAACAGACGAAGTGTATCTAGTAATGCGTCTGGTGCAGCAATTACCGTCTGGTACCATCGCTCTTGATCTGCGCATACTACCGGAAATTGCACTTGCGAACTAGGCCATACTTCTTGATAGTTATCCCATTGAATCATCCATCTTGGTCTGTCATTAGCTGCTACCACTTCTTCCCGAGGTGCGGGTACTCCTGTTTCCGGCTTCCCTTTTGAAAGGGACTGCCGCGTTGTGGTGGTTGACAGTGGCTCCTTTAACCCGTACTTTGTCATTCGGGGTTGGTGCATGGCTTCGTTTTGTCGTAGTTCTCTCCTCCGCTTGATAGGGAACCATACTCTTCGTCTCCTCATTTGATCGATTCTGGGGGGTATTATCATCACTTGAATCGGAGTCAAATGTTGATTCGAATGCCACCGCTAGTGATCTCTGCACTTCACCCATACTTTCATCCGAATCCGAGCTGTATTCTCCCAAATAGTTGGATTTCTTGGCTAGGTCTTCTTCCTTTTACTAACTTCTTTATCCAGTCTGCCCTCCTCTTTGCTTGCCCCTGTTGTTGTGGCTTCCTCCATTACCACATCGGTACTGCTTACTTGGTGTTGAAGGGGGACACCACTGTGGACAAATGCCGAATAGTGGTCTCCACTAAACTTCAGCACCAGTGGCATACGTTGTGATGTCTCCATCCCGCTCTGTTTTGTCTTCGCATTCATGTTCATACAGTCTCGGATTGTCGTCATGTATTGAAGCCCCTGCACAAACGACTGTTTTTCTTTGGTTCTCATTCCATAGGTATACCGCGCACATTGCCAACCTGCTTTTCCCAGAGTATTTCTGCCTATCACGAAGATATCTCTTTGAAGAAAGTTGGCAGCTACTAGTAGCAAGTCGCTTCCACCCCAATTTTGTTTTAGTACGCTTGCATCCTTGTTCGATGGACTAGTTGAATACTCGTCCAAATATTGCCGAAAATGTTTTAACGAGTTTTTGCTGGACATATTTTTCCACCCTCGCTCCACTCCCAGAAGAGCATCTCTTCTTGCTGCATGCGGAAATTGTTTTTCTAGATTCGTGAGAGCTGTAACACGGATACCGCGTTTCACCACCGCTATCATCTTTTCCAGTTGATTCGGTTTCTGTTTGAGATCGTCATCTACCAATGCCTGCGCTATCGCTGCAGCCTGGCAGTTCCCGTTTCTTTTGTTTTCCACCTCTCTGATTCCTAGACGTTCCATAACATCTGCCCACCGCGCTGGATCAGTCTCATCGTTCGACTGGTGACTGAAGTTGAGTCGTGAGCTCACTTCATTCTCTATTTTGCTTTGCAGTTGTTGTCTCTCTCCCGTTTGAGTTCTGCTAACAGCAATGCTGGACCAGCAATTTCCTGTGTTGGTGGATCCGATGCTACTTCTTGTCCCGCAGTAGTTTGGTGTATACTACTTGTTTTTTCTTCCGTCTGATCTTCCTCTTGTACATCATCATCTTCTTTTTCCTGTGCAAGACTTTCATGTTCTTCTTGCTTCTTTTGTTGTGCTGGTGCTGAGTTTGCTCGATTTCGAGTGGACATCTTTGTCGTCTTCGGCTTCGGTGGTACTTGAATTTTTGCCCCAGCCGTTGATTGCATCCTACCCGAACTACTGAAAGTTCTGTTGGTTTGATTCCCTGCAACGGTTTGTGGGTTCCTGGCTGCCGCCTTTTCTTGATTCTTGTGCTCGTGCATCTGGAGACGCGTCTCTGCTGCTTGTCTGATATCCTCCATGCTTGTGAAAGGCTTCGCTAAATCCTCCAGTCCCGTTAAATCCGTCTCCGTCACTACACGGCATTGGTCTTTCGTCTTTTCCTCTTCCACATCTGAGCACTGCACCATTCGATGACCTTGACCTCCACAATTTAGGCAAATGTGGCGAATCTGAGTACGTGGGTGCTGAAGAATCAAATTCTGACCAAACCAGTTAATTCGGATGACCTTGTCTAGGAACGTTGGACATCCAGCTAATTGAAACTTCAATTGCCACACCGCTGGCAAGTTCGACTTCGGATTGCACCTATCCATAGTCTCCATTGTAAACTCCATTGGTATCTTCTGACGTAAATATGCCTTCAGCAACCCGACTTCCACAAATCTGGTTACATTATGCATTCGGATTTCGTACGTGTTTGAATGTCTTTCATGAATCCCTTGGGGTCCGCGTTGATTCTCCCATGTACTTCCGGATGCTTTTGAGTGCACATTGCGTAACCCATAAACTGTTCCTCTGAATGGTATCGGTACTTGTTCCATTGCTGCTGCCGTATCTCTCGTGAAAAAATAAAGTGGAGCTGTTTCTTCACTCGGTTGTAGCTTACTGTCTTCAGGGCGTTGATAAAGTTATACAAACTTTTCGTTGCTCCCGGCTCAGCCGCCCTTAGAATTGCTTCTACAATTGCTTTCGTATTCTGCTGGGTTTCATGAAGTTTCTCACTGCCTCTTAAACGCAATGTTAGTTCTCCTTCTACTTGCGCTTGAATTGTTCCATACAGTCGAAATCGTTCATCTTCATCAAGGATCTGTTTCACGAACTCAGGTAGCTCTCGGCAAGCGATGTTCCCTTCAACCATCCCTTGTATAATCGTCCACTCATCTGGTGTCCCCGTACGAAGTTTACCTGACCCACATTGCTCAGAAGTTCGCATACAGAGTAACTCGAGACGTTTGATGTCTTCCAAAGCGTATTTGTTGGGTTGAACATGAACGGCTTGAATTCGATTTGTCGCTGATCACTGGTCTCCTGTTGTTTACGAGGTTGTTTTCCTCCTTGAACTACCTGAGCCCACTTGTCCAATACTGGTGCCGGCTTCCAACGGATCTGGCTTGTCATCTGGATTAATATCTCTGATAACATGCGTGGCTCTGAGTACAGTTTTTTCCCGATAATTGCTATCTTCCTTTGCCAGTCTTGATACTGTAGTGGCTCCTGTTCTTGGGCTACTGCTATCAACTCGAGCAGATGCGTTACTTCTGCGTCCGTTAATTCTGGGTAGCGCAGCTTCTGCTGTGTGACCAAGTGAGTCTTGATCGGCAGCCGTGCATGTTCCATCGTGAACAACGTTTGGACAGTACTTTTCCATTCAGCTAAATAAGTTCCCTTTGGGTGGGCCCTTAAAGCTGATACCAACGCTACCCACACTTCCTCTATGGCTATCTCCTTTGTCGGGTTTCTTTCGCCCATCTTGGCAGCCTGAGAGCTTTGTCCACCTTCTTCTCTTGAGCCTTCTTCGTTCACTTCCTGGTCATCGTCTTCTTGCTTGGAAAAAGCGTCAGCGTCGGTCTCACCTTCTTGCTCTGATACTTCTTGCATCTCCTCCTCTTTTTCTTCATTGTTTCCTTTTTTTCTTTCATGCTGCGACGGTCCTTGCTTTTCCTCCATCTTTTCTTCGTCTCTTTTCGTTTTTCTATCTTCACGCTCCTCGTCAGTTCCGATGTGGTCCATCTCGTCTTGCTCTTGCCCCGCAGGTCTCGCTTCATTGTCTTCTACCTGCTCAGATGCCTTGACGTCCGGTCCACCTTCAGTCCCGCTGTCTACCCCACCGCCTATTACACCTCCGTCTCCACTCAGCCCTGGGTCCGGCTGAAGGGGGGGGCGACATCAGTCGTCTGCGCGCCTGTTTGACTTGGTTTCAGTATACTACGCGCTATAACCGTGCACTTGTTCTCTTGTTCCCACTCTCGATCCCTCCTAGCCTGTGCTGAGCTATTCGGGGCGTCGCGCTAAATCGAAAGTGTAAACTATCTATTAGCACCCACTAGGTTTCTCAAAGCGATAGTCATCATTACTAAATTCGACGCCAAGACCGAAGACCCCTCACATCGTAGTTCATCTTTGATCAAGAATGCGTGTGTGCTACTCCCTGATAGCAGCTGGAGCTATCCTCGCAGCCCATAGCGAAACCGTATCGGCCGTAGCGGACTCGAACCAATTAGCGGCGGACAACTCACCTCTCTCCGTCGACGCTGCTCAAATGGACAGTTCTACCAAGCGGTCCTTGCGTATTATCGAGAAATTGGAGAAGCTGGTAGCCAAAAGCCCAAGACCATAACCGTTGACGAGCTTGTGAATATCAATCGTATCGAAAAAAATCTCGATCCGAAGCGAGTGGACGACATTTTTGCCAAGGGCATGCTTGACGGTTGGCTGGGGAGGGAGGCGCTCAACAAAGTGGTGAACGGCGAAATGAAAGAGAAGAAGGCGATATTCGAGAAATGGCACGCGGACGGAAGAACGTCGAAAGAGATTACTCAACTCCTCTAGTCCGATCCTGCCCTCGAGAAGATGTACAGGTATGTTTACACGATGTACGGAGAATACCTCAAAAGCCTCAAAAAGCGGAATGAACTGATAAGGGCTGCAGGAGCGGCTGCTGCTGCTGGTCGTAACTAAAGATGGTGGGCCGATGGCAGTTCGATGCTGCTTTGGTCGTCGTGCAGCATGGTTCGTTCTACAAACGTGACACCCGTCCAGATAACCATAACAATTTCATTCGTCATTTCACATTAATTTGTCGAGAGATAAGGTAGTATATTTAACAAGTTACTACGTAGTCGTTAATTGCTTCCTGGTACAGCCTCAATCTTTTTGAGAGCATCATCTCTTGTTGTTTGAGCGGGGTGGAGTGGGTTCTACCTCTACAAACGCTACTCATCCCATTCATTCAACAAAATCGGCATCTTCTGCAAGAACCAAGTTGAATGGTGTCTTGTTAACCACGGGTGTGACCGCATGAGTTACGTGGTGGTACCGCTTTATGACACGCTCGGACCGGATGCTGTGCCTTTCGTCATTAACCACACAGACCTGAGTGTCCTGTTCTGCGGGTCCAAGCAGTTCGATGTCATCATGAGCTGCGTCTCCAAGTGTCCGTCGATCAAAACCATTGTCATGATTGACCCCATTACCGACGAGCAGAAGCGTCTTGCTGCTGCCAATGAGATCGAGCTCAAGACGTTCCAAGAGATTGAAGAGAAGGGCAAACAGGAGCCGCAGTCAGCGGATCCGCCACTCCCCACCGATATCTCCACACTTTGCTACACTTCCGGAACCGTTGGAGACCCGAAAGGTGTCGTCTTGCTTCAACGCAACTTCACGTACGCTGTACGTCAAGCTAGCAACAGATTGAAGATCGACCCGACCGATCGACACATTTCGTACTTGCCGCTGGTGCACGTGCTGGAGCGTGTGGTGTTGGCTCTGATGTACTTGAATGGTGCATCGGCAGGTTTCTACCAGGGTGATCTGCGTCTTCTGATGGACGACGTTGGCGAACTTCACCCGACTGTGTTCGTCACGGTACCGCGACTTGTGAACCGCGTGTACGACAAGATTACGCAAGGAGTTGAAGCTGCTGGAGGCATCAAGAAGATGATCTTTGACCAAGCCATCGCATCGAAGCTTGCTGGCGTTGAGGTGGGTCGTAAAACTCACGCAGTTTGGGATAGATTGGTGTTCAACAAGTTGCGTCAGGCACTCAGAGGTTCGGAGTAATCAAAGTATTATATTACTCAGTGATACTTTTTCGGTATTAATACGGATTATATTAATCCTAATACAGCAATTTTATAGCTTTGTATTAGGATTACTTGGAGTAATCCCACGAGAATGGTTTAGTAATACTAATGGTACTTTAGTGATACTTTTGAGGAAGCTGCGGAACTAGTATCCGTTAGAAATTTCACATTTGTATGGCCGTATCAACTAAATAATTGTTTGTCTACCTGTAGCAAAGCACTTCTGCTTGTTATAATAGTAATACAATTATGGCTTAGTGCTCTCCCCAATGTGGGAGTCAAAATTCCTTCGGCTACTACCCCTGTACAATGTACTAACATCCTACTTATACCATATGCGTAGAATGCTGATCATACATTTTTTGGTTCGTTCCGTATGCAAACGATGCGGCTCCGATGCTCCAAGTAGGCTACTATGGTCATGCCGCAGCAACCAGTACGGACATCGTCTCTTTCAAGTGCTAGCTCGGAGAATTTATTACCGAATATGACAGAAAAAGACATCCGGAACGTAGGTAAAAATGCTGTCATGTCTTAGACAGCTTGAGGGCCGAAAATGCGCAGGTATTGTCATCTGCAAACGGCGAAAATGCCAACTTATGTCATGTAGCAATGGGAATTAACCGTAACCCTGTCAACGTCAACTGTAGCCCAACATGCACAGCTCCGAAAGTGCTCATACACGCTTCTGTACAAGCACACAAAGAAGCCTAACTGGCTTTCGATGCGCTGCACTCAAAATTTACAAACATTTTTCTTGATACTTGATGTCAAAATGTCGATGTATTTTGTCATTTCCATCTTAACAAAATGCCGCGTTCTGTCACGGCCGAATCACTGAAAATGCCCTGTTTTGTCATTTTCGTGAAAAAATGGCCGAAAATGCCGAGTTTTATCGTGTGTGTTTTCCCGTCATATACGGTATTGTGAGTTTTACAAAAAAAACTCCCGAGTGAGTTACTGCGGTTGTGCATCATCACATCGCTGGAGCTCTGAGAATGGTTTGAGTCCTGGAAGTAGGTGCAGGATCGGCGGTGACAGTTTGTAGGTAGTGGCTATTGATACGAATAGTTTCGCAGCTCCACAGAGGGATACTTGACTAGGAATCGCACCGCCACTTAAGATTGGGTGAAAATCCTTCAATAAGAAAACGAATTGATCGCCTTCGGGGCCCGCAGGAGATGCGTGACAAGTGACCACAATGCAGGTCAGACCTGGGTACAGTTGCTTTAGGTGAATGGCGTGTTTTTGATGTAAATAAACACCTAAACTTTGAGATATTGTTGTTTTGTTATGGTTTCTATTATAAATCTTAGAAGTATTTCAAAAATATCAAGACTTCTAAACAATGGACCCCTGTTCTGGCTATCCCTGCGCTCTCGTGTAAATACTCAAAGTATTAGGCGAGTATTTTAATACTAAAATACAATTTGTATTAATACTGGTACTCCAGAACAGAACCAAAGTATTGTATGAGATAGAGTAATCCAGACCCTGTAATAGGATTATTGATCTTAATACCAGGATTTGTCCGTTACTCCGAACCTCTGCAGGCACTAGGCGGCAACGTACGTCTGCTCTCCTCCGGTTCGGCCTCCATGAGTGCCGACGTCAAGAAGTTTATGCAGGCTGTGTTCTGCTGCGAAGTCGTCGAGGGATACGGTCTCAGTGAATCTGCAGCTGCAGTCTGCGTAGGTGCTAGATCAAGAAGTAATATGAACTCATGGATATAATCAACACAGCACTTCCTTGATGCCAGTGAGAGCAAGTTGTTCCAAAGTGCAATCGCATTTAATCGCGTCAACACGCTTTCATCATCATAGCCTCGTAGGCGTACTTGACCGGGGAGCTGTAGTGCATGATGCACTACGTAGGCGACGCACCGTATCTGATTAATGAAGTCTGAGTAATAGTAGTAGCACGAGTCTACTAGTATTTAATACGCCCTCGTGGTATAAACACAAGCGATCTACTACGTACTACTGTAGTAGTAGTTATTAAAATTTTAAAGGGGTGGGGGCAACATCAGAATCTTTTCTTACGCTTTCCCCCGGCATTCTAGTACACAGGCAGCACTCACTAAAACTTTACGGGATCGGACGATTCAAGCTCTTTGTGGAGGACATACTGGTTCAAGAACCCGACTCGCAGATTAAAAGTGAAATGACGAATGAATTTGTTATGGTTATTGTAGGCGAGCGTCACGTTCGTAGAACAAATCGTGCTGCACGACGACCAAGGCAGCAGCGAACTGCCATAGTCATTAGTTTCGGGCAGCAGCAGCAGCTGCTGCTGCAAGCCGTTTCGCTCTGTTTTCCTGTTTGAAGATGACCTGGAGGTATCCACCATACATCTTGTAAGCATATCTATACTTGTGCTCGAGGGCTGGGTCAGACTTGAGGAGTTGAGTAACCAACTTCGAGGTTCTTCCGTCCGCGTGCCATTGCTTGAACACTTCCGTCTTTTGTGCGAAATTCCCGCTGAGCACTTTGTCGAGAGTCTCCCTGTCCATCCAACCGCCAAGCTTGCCTTTGGCAAAAATTTTGTCCAATCTCTTCGGGTCGAGAATTGCATCGAGTTCCTTGGTTTTCAGAAGCTCCTCGATGGTGATGGTTTTGGGCTGTTTGACTACCAGCTTCTCCAACTTCTTGATAACACGCAAGGACCGTTTGGTAGAACTGGTAATTTGGGCTGCATCGATGGAGAGAGGTGAGTTGTCTGCCGCTAAGTGGTTTTGTTTCGAGTTCGCCACGGCCACCACGGTCTCGCTATGGGCTGCAATGATAGCTGCAGCTGCTACAATGGCGTAGCACATACGCATTCTTGATCAAAGGTGAACGACGGGGTGAGGAGTCTTCGGTCTTGGTGGCGAATTTAGTAAGTGGTGACTTCCCCCTCCAAGTAACCAGGTGTGTGTCTATAGGGCCTCCGGGGTCCACGTCGTCGTCGTCCATACGTTATCCTTGCGATGGGGTTGGATGGTGATTACGGTATGATTGCCAACTTGTCCCACTGTACATGTACTACCGGTAGGCCACAGATGAAGAAACTACTGTAGCAGTGTCAAAGGAAAAGAAAGACTGAAGGCCATCGAACATCACACAGGGGGGGGGGGGTTAAAATAGTTCTGTAGGTGTGAACTTACTTGTTAGTTCTGTTGGTACATGTCCAGTATTGTAGTATCAACTTGATACAGTTCATTCGAGCATGACACAGCACATTTTCATTTCCCATATGGCATATTGCACATCGGACTTTGGCATTGGACGCCGCCATAAGACGGTGTCATAATCGATCTATAAATTTGTCTCTAAATATAAAAGTTGCACAGGTACGATATGTGAAAGGTTTCTGATATATGCCAAAGTTTATGAGAGGTTGTTTCTTGAGGGTGGTACAGCATCCCTTCCCGGTGGATGCATAGTGAATCCAAGCTAAAATGTATGTAGTTGCCAAATAAAGCATGCGGTTAGGTAACATTTCCAGAAACTTGTTGAGACTGGATTCCCGCCTCACCAGACTGCGTTGGAGTTATGCTAGGTCTATCAAATCTCGAAGGCCTTGACATATCGGTGGATACGCTAGTTTTGGGTGGCGTCCATTCATTCCCAAATTGGGAAATAGAGCCTGTGCTCAAAAATACATGTACAGATATTGCCGATCCTGGCCGGTACGACATGGGTTGAAAACAATTTTACAAAGATCAAGTCATTTGTCAATCGACATTCGTCGACCGAAGGCAGCTTCAGCTAAGTCCGCTTTCGTACTTATACGAGATTTACCCTTTGGGCCGATTGGCTGGTGATTTTGGCTCTGTCGGTTCCACCAACCGGGCCCGGAAACTTCGAGTAGAACGCACAATACCCCTCGCCAATTTAATACCCCCCGTGGAAGGCTTTGATATCAAGTACAACAACTTAGTAGATTTCAAGGCGTTAAAATCTCAAATTTTATGCATTTAGTCCAAATATGTTCCAAAAAATAAGCAAATTGTGTCTTAAAAAGGGCATATTTTTGTTATATTTGGGGACGAATAGGCACCTAAAACGGCAAAAACTGGGTCGATCGGGGAATATTTTCGTATTAGCTTTGAGAAATGGGGATATATTATGTAAGCTCCATAGTAAAGCCTATCTACCGAGTCGGTGGACCGGCTTTTGTATTAAGTTTAAAGGATTATTAGTTTTCTCAGCTACTACTGTAAAACTGTGATAATGACCCATGGGGCACTACGTTAGGGGCGAGGATAACTACACCGGACAGCTGCACATAAAACCCTCGCCCGGTGTCAAAATCTGTGTATCTGGGACCAAATAAGGATCTGGAGCCAGAGATACGGAGGTGGGGGTGACATCAAACCCCGGGGCCCGAGCCAAAACAGCCATTAGAAAACTGAAAAGTGCACAGATTGGTGTAGCCGTAGCCCAAAAAATTTGGTCATTTTCATTCTCCTTTTTTGTACGAGACCAGAATTGCTGAATCATTCGTGGAGGTGACGCCGAGGCCTCCAATAGACTTGGAACAGTGACCATTTTGGGGATTTGTATTTAGTTTTTGGTGAGGTACATTACAGTCGTTATGCCTTGCTAACAACTAAGCCAATGTCCGTCTGGCAGGAGTCTACACATCTTCTGCCAGCTTGCTAGCTACTACTGATAATGCTAGCACATGCGTGTCGAGACTCGCCGTTGTGCGTATACTTGTCAATTCCACGGTCTTCGTGATCCTCGACCGGATGAGCGTCGATCCACTGGGCAATATCCCCTGAAAGGAGATTGACAGCGGTCGTCCAGCAGAGAGGGAGCTCTGAGAAGTCGGCCTCCAAAATTTGGGTACTTGTTCTAGTGTCCATCGCGTGATTATTTTGGGGATTTGTATGTCCATGACATCCGTCCTAAACCGATTACTTAGGGTTAGGGGTGAAGAAAAAGTAATCAAATCCTGTCCGGTGTAGTTATCACCAACCGTACGTTAGTGCTCCCCTCTTAGGGTGGGGTACTATTTCAGGTGGGGCACTATTAGAGGTATGGGTACTACTTGATAGTGTGCCAGACTACCATGATTGCTATTCAAAAATTTGAATCATTTCTAATATTGCCATTTCATATGCACTCGTACTTGGCTTAAGTATTGAATAAAGTAGTATATGATGATATTTCTAGAAATATATCATTCCATACTACTACTTTTATTAAATTTGTTATATTACTGCTGGGGTGGGGCACTAATAAAGGGTGGGGCACTGCACTAACTGCCAGTGTCGGTCCTAATTTTTCATGGGGTGGGGCACTATTAGAGTGATCGGGCACAATCACAGTTTTTACAGTAATTTGGCGAGAGGTATCTGTAGCTACTTACAGTACACGTACTGTACGTGACGTACATGCAAGCATCCCACGAGCAAAGGGACGAACGAGCAGGATTAAGCTGCTCAATCACAAATTGCGAGCTCAAAATCACGCTCCTTCAGAGAGAGAGAGAGAGAGAGAGAGAGAGAGAGAGAGAGAGAGAGAAGGTGTCCATTTAACAGTTAGTTAACAGATCCCTGTAATTTGTCGAGCCACATCCTAATGTGTGGTTCGTTTGCCCTTGCCCTTTGCACGGTCAAAGGGTGACTTGAGCTCTCTGTTATATCCATGTACTCGAACGTGTCCAGCATTTGACGCATGCACATCCCGCGCACTTTCGTTTCCGGTCTCTTCCAGTCCATTGTTATCGAAGCGTGTAGCTGCCTCACGTAAGAATTTCCTTTATAACGCGTACAGAATTGTTTCAATTGGTAATCGTACTTTTTTTAAAAACATGGGAAATTGCTCATCAGTACCCATTTCGAATGGGCATCTGCTAATCGTTGTTTTTTTAAAAAAAAGTTATAAGTACAAACCAATTCAAGAACTGTTCGCTAACTGATTTCAATCTGGCCAGCTATTTTCTGTCGACTTCAATGTCGACCGCTTCAACAACAAAAGTAAGTTTGCTGTGAGCCACGCCGGACCGCCGTGCATTTTTCGCTATTGTGCACGGTACGCGTCGAAAGACAGCAGCGTCGCCTCTATCTTCACACTCTGAATCACGATCGACTGGTACATCGCCATCGAAAACAGCAGAGACCAAGGGTCTTGACCCTAGCAGTCTCGAAGGCCTCGTCGTACAGCTGAATGGCCTGACCGGAGGCAGTACTCTTGAATGCGTCGTTCCCACAGCTTGGCGGAGCGGACCGGTTGACACTGTGTCAATGACAGCGCGTTGAGAGTTGTGATAAATGCTCAAGAAGCGATAGCGGATTAATAGTTAATCATACGTCGCGCTGTTGGTACCGATTTGAAAATATTTTTGAAGTTGGAACCAATTAACAGATGTACTGATTAGCAATTTCCCCTTTTAAAATTTAGAAACCTATAATCAGCTGCACATGGCCACTGCAATCGTGCGTATCACTTCGTTGTTGTATAGCATAGCGAACTCCTAACACCAAACCGTAAGTTTTCAATTAAATCGTGCTGGATAGCGTAGCTTGCTGCTCTGTTGCGTAGTGTCCCCCTACCTTCGAGTTTTAGCTCGGCTACCATAACATGTTCAATAGTTCCATCCTTATGCGTATTGCATATTGCATAACCGTAGTACACACGCGCTTGTGTCCATGATCGTCCAATACTATATTATATTCTGCACGTGCACAAGTTTACAGAGCGTGTGCTACAATTCAAGGTGCAGTAGCCACTGGGTGCCTTCCCAAACCCGTATAAAACGGTTTGATCAGTTTAATCGGTAATTTATTCTAAATTAACAATGGGTTTAATGCGACCCAGAAAGGTTGCTGGAACACGACCTATGGGTATAGTGGAGATCAGTCACTTGTTTAATCATGTTTCTAGTTAAGAGTCGTATTAGAATTGTATGATAGGACCAAAAAGTGGTATCACCAAACAATTCATTGTGATTTAACTTTAATGCGCGACCTGTCGTGAGGGTTTTATTGATAACTTCGTAAAATTATTGGCTATGCGTCCAGGCGCATATCTATACTTCTACGGAAAACGCGGTTCAAATCTCCTCGTTTGTATGGAATTCGCGGTGCAAAATGAACCGCGATTTCCACACATGCAAAAATGTCAGGTATAGAAAAGTCTAATCAAAGCCGTTGCATGCAACAATGTACGGGAAATTGCGGTGCATTTTGCACCACGTTTCTGTTGATGTTTCACAGCATTAGAAACGCACTCGTTTGAACCATTCACATACACAATTGACTTCATGCAGACATATCAAGTGGTTGTTTGTTCTTTAATGAGCTGGTGAGCTAGTGTTTGCCATGAGCCATAACATTTTATCCAATCTATGTGCTCCCCCATACACACCACTGCAGCCACATTACGCAAAGCGCACCTGGAGGTAGCCGGAACTCTTTTGAGACTCGGTGACAGCTACTGTTCTACGCGTAAAGGTCGGAGTGCAATGCGTTCGTGAAGGCAGTCGAATTTTCGATGTCAGGACCTGAAAGTCGCTGCTCTCGTTACAACAAACGAGGAGCGACAACTCTCGTCGGAGCCGTTTTGAAAACGTAATTGGAGTAAGCTTTGTCACTCACTTGTAAACACTCTCGGTCTCACGTTTCATGAGTCCGAGAGTGTTCTGTGGAGTTGGACATATACACCGTCCAAGCGCACATTACCAAAGGTGGGCTTCTCTGTCACACCACGCTGCCCCGTGGATGAGAGATACCACATGCACTCCATTGTAGACAACATTCAAGTCTGTATGAACTTCGTCGTGGCACACTTGCGAAGTACCCCGCTATTGTAGCTCCATTAATGGATTTAAGCTCACGAAATGCGCTGACTACAGAGAATCATCACCCGTGTTGTCGTACAGCCACTTCAGAAAGCGCATCGATATCCGTACTGTGTCTTCTCGGTACTTGTAGTTCCCAGCACTTCCTCGATACGAGTTCGACCGCAGACAATTGGTATAGAAACACATCAAAAATATATAGAAATGTTTCTATAATTCGCGTGATTCATTCTGCACCGCGAATTCTATTTATCTATACTTCAAAAGCAATGCAATCGCTACCACGCCCACAATGGTATTAAGTGTGCCGATTGAGTTGACATACTTTGCGCCATCCATGGTCGTCCCGCCATTATTTGCTTTCTTGTCACCCACCTAACTTACTGTGTCTACCAAGCCGTGACCACTGTTGAACTATCGTTCTACAGCACACCCAAAATTATTAGTTCGACCTCGCCACAACTAGACACTGTAATACTATGAAGGGTACTTCGCTCGCATCGATCTGGGTGCTGCCGGCCTATTGAAAATGAGTCAATCAAAATTTTAGCCAATTAGAGAGGGGGAAAATCTAAAATAGCGACTATAGTTGTATTGCAAAACACACCAGTTACCGTGCCCTATTTGCAGTACATAAGACAGGTTTTGGGTCGTTATTTGCAATTTTCGGAATCGCAGCTGGGCAGATCGTGCAGGTTTCAGCAAATCCGTGTGTTTCGATCACCTACAGAATGTCTAGCTTTTGTCCAATGGGAAGCGTCCAAATCGGTCGGATCGTATTACCGATCGCAATGTCGCAGGAAATCGTATTTATGCGGGGAAATCGTATTTAGCGGTAATTTTGTCATTCACTGCGCGGACATACGGTAAGAGAGTGAATTAATTTAACAAGCGATGTCTGGCTCAAGTGCACCGCTTCTGTGGGGGTCAAAAACAGAAATTCGAAAATATAAAACCGCTCGAGCACTTCACGCCGCGCCACTTTGGTACAGCAATCTGCATCTTAACTACCAACCATACCTACACTGGTTCAGCTGTATCATGAATCCTTGCTCCACAACGAAGCCCAAGGTGACCATTTTCAACATTTGATTACGCATCACCAATATGATAGAATGTATGGCTAACTATTTCTACCAATAACATTTCAGCGCATCAAGCCCCATACGCCGTTTTCGAGCGCCGACCACGGGCTCAGTTTCGATAGCTGAGTTTGTGCAGTAGCATAATTTATGTTTTGAAATACATGAAAACACACATGTATGACGGCAAGTTTGTAGCGTTCCTTGCGGGTCTTTTAATTTTTGTGGACCCCCACAAATCAACGATTTTCGGTGCACTTGAGCCAGACATCGCTTGTTAAAAATTCACTCTCTTTAAAAAGAGAGAGAATTGGGCTTCCTCGAACGACTCTACTGTAGTGAGTGCTGTCGTAGCCAGCATGTATGTTACAAGAAAAGGTTGGCATTCTCAGTTCGAG
Source organism: Phytophthora tubulina (assembly GCA_014706135.1). Taxonomy (NCBI): domain Eukaryota; phylum Oomycota; class Peronosporomycetes; order Peronosporales; family Peronosporaceae; genus Phytophthora; species Phytophthora tubulina. The sequence continues at coordinate 1,731,016 of JACBOY010000148.1, read as the reverse complement.
AACGTGGCATGCTCCTCAAGCAAGGTGCATTTTGAAAACAAAATAGTTTTTTTATCTTATAATCGGTACGAGCACCAAAATCAACCCCCCTCCACGTTTAACCCTTCTAGTCCCGTATGCTGTATAATACAGCATAAGGATTATTACAGGTATTAATATGCAGAGAACAACGAAACTCCAAATTCTCCCGCATATAGGTTTTGTATAGGGCGATTTCAAATCGTAATCGTAGCTCATTTGACACATGTCTATATCAGATCGGGATAGGTGAGCCTGTCTACGACGGATATTGAGTGGATAGAGGTTCTTGCAGTTTGAGCTATCCCGCCCCCTCCAGAGAACACTTTCGAAATCCCGATTTCTCCCTCACTGACAGCCCAACAAGATGAAAAAAACGTTCAAGGAACTGTGGAGAGAGCTCTTCAAGCAAGGCTGGACGCCCAAGCCCCCGACCGGCCTCAGCAACGACCATCACTACGTCCGGCCCGGCAGGTCCGTTCGAGGGAAGGATGGCGTGGACTACTTCACGGGTACGTTTGCCAGCGCTAATTATCTCGTTGATAGTGCATGCCACTAACATACAGATGCGATTTAGGTGAGAAAGCGTTGATGTCGTTCGCTAGGCAGTGCGGATGGCTGTATTACGGTGTTACGACTGGAACTAAACCTCCCACGGCTTCGGTGGCTTCTCCAGCAGCGTCCAGTGCGTTGCTTGCTGCCCCGACGATTGCTGCACCGCTGTCTGCGACGCCTGCTGCTGCCCCACCGCCTGCTGCGATGCCTGTTGTTGCCCCGCTGACCGCTGCGCAGCCGACTGTGACGACGCCTAGTGCTGCGAAGCCGAGTGCTGCGCCGCCATCGAGTTCTGTGGTGCCGGCTACAGCACAACCTTCTGCTCCCCGAATGGATGTTGCGTCAGCTACAGCACAAGCCTCAGGTCCACCGATGCTTGCTGTGTCAGCTACAACAGGAGTCAATACCTCACCGACATGCGTAGCGGCAGCTACAGCACAACCCTCTGATCCGTCGACACCTGTTGCGTCAGCTACAGCACAAGATCCAACCCAGTCGATGGTTGTGATGCCACCTACAGCGCAAGCCTCGGATCTATCGACTCCTGTTGCGTCAGCTACAACACAAGCCTCGAAACCACCGACGACTGCTGCGTCAGCTACAGCAGAACCTCCTGTGTTATTGACGGATGTGACGTCTGCTACAGCACAAGCTTCACCGCAGTCTGTAGCTGTGGTGCCTGGTACAGCACAAGGCAGCGAGGAAGACGCACGTCTGCGGGAAGATACAGCATTGGACGAAGAGGAGAAATGCGAAGTCAATGCCGTTGATCATGTGGCAGAATTCAACACGTACGATTCCGACCGGTTCATTTCAGCGTTGGCCAAGTGTGACTGGTCAAATGAACCTGATAGTGACGATCCCAACCTCTGCAGTACAGAGTCGGAGGCTGATGAGTCAGACGAGGTTGATACGGAGGACTACATAGCGGAAGTGATGAACAATGAAGAGGACTTGTCAAGTCATGGGAATGTGGACGCTGCTGAAGAACTTGATGATAGCGAGTTCTTCGAGGATGTAGTCAACGAGGACTGGTCACCTCGTGATGACGTCAACAGCAACCCAGAGTTTCTTAGTGATGCTGAGTTGAAGGCTGTCGCTGATCAGTGAATTGTTTACGATCAAGATCACAGTGGTGAGCTACAAGTCGATGGTGCAGCGGATCTATACAACGGGAGGTGGGGGCCTACTCAGTCTGCTCGAGCCTACGCAGAATCACCTCTTGGTATGTTTTACTATTTCCTGCCCAAGGTGATGTGGACCAATATTGCCGAAGAGTCCAACCAGTACCGTGAGTCCGTGATTGATACAGTGGTGGCTCAGCAACAAGAGCGGCAGCAGCGGTGGCAAGCTAGCCACCCAAACAGCCGCGTACAGTCACTAGCGGACATCAAGGACAAGTTGAGCAAGGCGAAGCCTTTTCAAGCACATGAAATCGTGCACTGTATTGCGCTGCCTATAGCTCGTGTTCTGTGCCCCCATCGACGATCCATGGGAGAGCACTGGTCTACCACGGAATGCGGTACGTTTGGCAAGTACATGATCCGGAAGCGTTTCGAAGATATCACTCGGTTCCTACACTTCAATGACAACTCAAACAACCGCCGCAGGAGGGACAAAGCTTGGAAGTTGCGTCTTGTTCTCCAAATTATTGAGAAGACGTTCAGGAATGGGTTCCGAATGGGTTCGACGCTGTCCTTCGATGAGGGGATGATCGGCAGCAGACACCAGTACAACCCCATGCGGATCTTTATGAAAGACAAGCCTACGAAGTGGGGGACCAAGTTCTACATGGTGTGCTGTGCGGACACAGCATACTGCTCTCGGTGAGTTTTTCTTTTCGGTCTCACACAGCATATGGGATCCTGGTCTGCTGTATCATAGAGCACATGGACGTTCCGGTTACTAATGATGTATTTGTTTGCTGTATAATACAGCATAGAGATTTACGGGGGTAAGGAAGACACGCAACCCGCCATATCAAAAGCCGTCATCCGCAATCTTACCAAGGCCTTGCGAGGACAGCCTGGCAAGAGACTTGTTGTCACAGACAACTACTACACCTGCGTGGAGTTAGCGGAACGGCTTTTGAGAATGGGGATCTACACAGTAGGCACAACGCGCATCAATCGAAAAGGCTGGAGTCAGCGCATCCAGTTTCCATCCAAAAAGTACCAACCCAGACCCGCAAGGAAAGTTGAGCGCGGAGCATACCGTGTTGCGAAGAATCCACGCATTCCTGGGATGGTCGCTGCTTCCTGAAAGACTCGCGCGTCGTGAACTTTCTAGCCACTGGCTGTAGCACAAAACGTGTGAGTGTTCACCGAAAGCAGAAGGGCAATGGTGTGCCGCTGGATGTCCCTTGTCCAGAACTTGTGCGCACCTACAACAAAGGTATGGGGGGGAGTAGACGAACACGATCAGCTGCGTGTGCACCGCCATTCGATCCAGAAAGCGCTGCGGCATGGCTCGTACTACAAGAACCTGTTCTTCGGTATCGTAGACATGGCATTGGTCAATGGGTACATTATCCACAAGTTAGTGATGAAGGAAAAAGGAAAGCCGGTACCCACCCATGCTGACTACTTGGCGCGGCTTCACGTCGAGCTTCTGGCGCAGCAGAAAGGGGACTTCCAGGCTAACATGCAGGCGCAGAACTTGTTGTCGGCTCCAGCGACCGGGCTTCCGCACGTCCTGACCAAAACCACGGAAACATACAAGAACAAGGCGCGTCAGTACTTGTGCAAGGTCTGCTCGGCCTACTCCGACAAGCAACACCGTAGCTTCGAGACTCCCTACTACTGCGAGGAATGCACGCGTAACTTTGGCGGCCGTGTGGCCCTATGCAACAAAGTGCGCCGTGAAGACAGCGGCAACACCGACACGTGCCACCAGACCTGGCATGTGACGTGGAAGAACGGCACGATCATCCCGCCTGACATGAGAAAGAAGATTAGATTCAGAAAGCGTAAGATTGAGGAAGTAGCGGAGGATGAAGAAGAGGAGTAAGAGGTAGCGTACCGTGATCTAACCGGAGGAAACTTTGCCCATTTGTTGTTGCACAAGCTTTGGTTGACAAATGGGCGAAAGTTTCCTCCGCGCAAAGCGGCTTTCGCGCGCGCAGAGGAAGCCAGCGCCCCCCAAGCCAATGCTTTGGCGCGGAACTCGGAGGTCAAACGGTTTTGGAAGGATAACAAGTAGGTCAGTTAGTTTTCACGACTATGTAGCGACTACACCCTGTAATCTAGCCAATCACACCTCAGAATTGACCACCGTCATCACGAGCGTCCGGCTCTATTGCTGGAAGAGGGCTACAAACAGATAAATTTTGCACAGGTACCCGACTATACTTTAATCAAGTTTATTCCTTATTCTGTATAATACAGCATAAGACGCGGGACTAGAAGGGTTAACAAGACGTACCCAAGTGCGATGTCCACCGAGTCAGACTTGCCTGTCACCAAGGCAGCAAGCAGCGCCGTGCCCGTCGTGCCCAAGTTGGCTCCGGTACCAATGGGTATACCTGCTCCAGTGTGATAACGGCCAACGGAGTAAGGGTGAGTGAACACAGAACGTGATCATCGTGCCGACAGTGATGTTGATGTAGCCGTTGTAGTTCAGCAGCTTGGCGACCCATAAAGACCTTCGCAAGCATCTTCACCAACGTGAGCAGAGGCAGACCAGAATACAGAAGCCGATAACGAGTCGTGATTCATGACCGTGGTGGCACCGATGCTGCCGTCACTCATACTTGAGCCCTCGAATGCGCCTCCGGTGACGAACGACTGCCCGGGTGTGCACACCACATCACCAGCAATATCGTATATGGCATGGCACTTTTGTCCACAACGATCAGCTCCTTTGCAAGCGGGTTCAGCGGGTGGTAAAGCACTTCAAGAGGGGACAGCACGAAGTCCGACCACTGGATGTACGTACATGTCGTGGACAGTAGCAGGAGCGGCCATGGCGGGGAGAAAATATTGGTGATCATAATCATGTTTGGTCACGCCATTCGGTCAGGTCGGCGAATAATAGTAAATCATGAGGAAACGACTATTATACCTCGGACGACTTCACCTCGCCTTCCTAACGTCGTAGATATAGACCAGAATCTTCATCGGACTCATTTTAACCGAATTTAGCGCAAACACCAGAAATCTGCCAACCACTAAGACCAGGCATACAAACCGTTCTAGGAAGGCACAAGGTCGATCCTACAGCGCAGTGGTGCCTCCCGGAATGATAATTCGTCGATAACCGACGTATTTGTGCATGACCCTATTGTTTGCCGACGTGACCGAATGGTGTGACCGAATATGATTATTATCACTAATATTGATTACCGTCATGGTGCGCTGGAAACGAGCACGGTCTCCGACCTGGCCGAAAGCCACCCTGATGCACGTGATGCACGTTCCAATGTTGGCACCCATGATCATGTACACGCCCTGCCGGATCGTCATACTACCAGAACCCACAAGTGCCACGACGGTGGATGTTACCGTGTCGGAGCTGTGGAGCAGAGCGGTGGCAAGGTTCCGATCATCAGGCCAGCCTCGGGGTTGTTGTCGTCAAAATCGAAGGTGTCCTTGGTGTCACAACCGAGGGCCAGTGTGAAACCATCGCCGATCAACGCGACAGCCACCATGAAGAAGTAGAGCACGGCCAGCGGCGATGATGTACATCCGAGACGAGCTTCTCCTTGTTGCGGATTATACTGCTCCCCACTTTGGACATACTTACAGTTAGGTGTTGGGCTATAGTGAGAGAGGGGGTCTCAGGTGAGAAGCCTCAGTTGAGAATATATCAAGTGCCTGACAGGTGGCTTTGCCGCCAAGCTGGTTGTCGCCTTAGTGCTTCCTACTCTGCATTAGCTGCGCTAGTAAGGCTACTGCGGTTCCGGTTATGAGCCCAAGGCTCACGCGAGGGAAGCTCAGCAACTAAAGCACCATGGTCGAGCAGAAGAAAGAGGTCAAGGAGTCAAGTGGTGAGAAGAAGTCCATCCCACCGTTTGACGGCAACGACTATGGAGTCTGGCACGAGCGAGTGAAGCTCAAGCCGCAGCGAAAGAAGCTGTGGAAATACTGCAAGGAGGATGTTCCAGAACCCGACGAGAGTAAGCAAGAAGATGCATATGCAACCTGGACGAGCGAGACGTCACGGGCGAAGGAGATCATCTATGACGCGATGACTAATAATATAATGAAGACTGTGAAGTATGAACACGCCCCGTATCGTGTCATGGAGCGCTTGAAGAAGCGATTTATGGGCAAGACGTACATAAAGTATACAGAAGAACGAGCCAAGCTAAGTCGTCTACGCCTGAGCCCCAATGGTAGCGTTCCGGATCATTTGAGTGAAATGCGTCGGATCATGGAGACTATTGCTGAAGTTGGTCAACCAGTGCATGAATATACAAAGTCTGCACTGTTCTCTGGATTTTATATCCAGAGTCCATCCAAGGATTGCAATGAGGGTCTGAATCCACCCATATCGTATACCCTGTCGAATTCGGTTCATCTCTAATATAAGTAATAGCAAAATCAGTTCGTATACTTAATAACCTGGAAGATATTGATGTTATTTATGAATGTTAACCCATCCGCGCGATATATGCTAATATTACCTATTTAATTTGGTACCCTCTATTATCATATTTTACCTGTAACAGATAATATATCTGTTCCGTTCGAGCAACATTCACGATTTTATCTTTGTTCCGGCAACACACCAGACAAGCTGGTGAAGCGAAGAGCGTTGAAATGCAGCCGAGGTGAACTCTCAAGAACGGCAGTGAACATAGGCACGCTGAAGGGGGTGATCGACACTATCCGCCTGTACTCGCCCACAGATTGTGACCAGGTCACCGCCGTGGTGCCCGCGGCCATCGACGCCGGCCTAAAGATTGAGCTTGGCATGTATGTGGACTTGTCCACATCCAGCTTTGGGGCCTGTTGCGAACTGCAGCTTTACGTAGGCAGGAAGCTCACTAGTAGCAAGAAGGATTTGATGTTCAACAGGCAGCAACTACTGCCTGTGGGGCACGTGTGTATTTCTTGACTGAGCTTCTCACTCGTATATCTGCCTCACAGGATAGTCTTACTCCTAACTGTCTGTTGTAGTTGGCAAACCTCGTAGGATAAACTACTGTGGGAAAACCTCAGGTCTAACCTTGCCATCACGGGACGAACAACCCACACGCTAACGCACGCAATACTTGCACCACGCTGACAGCCATGGGAAGCAGTACAATTCGCAACAGGGCCAAAATTCAGACGCTGCTCGAGACCGGCGTGGCTTCCAGTCACCACACATGTTGGGCGTCCACGTGGGCTCGGAGGCCGTGTACCGCGGTGATGTGACAGTCGCAGTAGCCATCGCCAACCTGGAGGAGATCCGCACGCTGCCAACTCGTGTGCCGCCAACGTCCAGGCCTTCCGAAATAATGACTGTATTGGCAATATAATATTATTGGAAGTGCATAATTATTTATTTTCTCGTTTTCCCAAACGCAGTTCAGTTATTTCTGAGGATGGCAGATTCCACTCATACGAAGAACAAGTACAAGCTGGCACAAACGTAGAAAATAGGTGGCTACAACTATTTATTTCGGACGTTCTGTAAGATCAGTACAATACTTGATTTTGACATATGTCAAGAATAAAATTGCAATATTATTATCAGAAGGCCTGCCAACGTCACGCTCGCCATTGCTAACATCGGCGACACGTACACGGCGTACCCGGAGATGATCGAGGCTGTGGACTACGTTTCGGCCAACTACTTCCCGTTCTGGAAGAAGGTGGGTATCGACGGCGCCGCCGACCACTTCTACACTTGCTTCTCGGTGCTCGTGCAGACCGCAAGTGTCTACAGCAAGGAGGTGATTGTGGGCAACACCGAATGGACCTCGGACGGCACGGACGCCGACGCCAGCCTCGCCACTGCCGCGACCCTGCCAAGTACTTCTTCGACTTTTACACGCTTGTTACGGAGAAGGACCTCATGAACTTCTACTTTTCGGTCTTCGACGAGCAGTTGAAGCTGGATACGCTCGAGGCTAGCGAGAGAAAAGAGATTAATTTCGAGTACAGGAAGCGGAATGTTTGTCAACTTTGGCAATCAGAAGATGGCAGGACCAGGCAATACTCGTTCTAGACCGGGTAACATCCGATTGGTAACCCGGCCTCCGAGTCCCTAGCCCCCTGTCCCCCGCGGCGTGTGTTAGCTGTGCTAGCTGCAGCAACCGCCCTAGCCATTTTACCAGGTACGTATACTAACTCCGGATGCTTGACCAGCAGATCAGCGTTTCCTCCCGAGTGCCCCAACCTATCCAGACGGCTTCGTTAAAGTGTGCCGACTTCGAATGCAGTTGGGAAGGGGAGTACAAGGACCGCTTTCAAGCACAGAGGACTCGGTGACTCTCTCGTATTCATGATTTTCACCGAAGGCACACAGGACTCGGTGGACCTGTTGCGTTCAAGCTTCTCCCACCATTGCGGCCCCATGGCCTCCGTCGGATCTTCCGGCCACTTTCATCATTTCCGGGTTTTAAGCCCCCAAGATCATTGGGCTTCAGCCCCTAGCGATTTCAGGAATCTATAGTTAGGCAAACTAACGCAAATAGATGAAATCATTCACACCGCAAAAGTGTACAGGAAGCGGAAAATCTAGTACAGTCGCGGTTACCGCCGATACCGACAACAACGGACGAGTTTCGAGGACAAAGGGCAGAATGTCGAGGACACAAATCCGTGGCAGTAAAAGATCCCGAGTTGCCGACGCCATCGGCGACGCCGCAGGCTGCGGGGCTGTCGGGCTCATTGCTCGGCCGAGTTGGCGCACCGCAGCTGCTGTTGCAGCGTAGCACTACATCCACTAGCGCGCGCTGCTCGGCCAGTGCGGCCAGCTACCGGTACAGTACGACCCCCCAGCACGCCGAGCACCAGAATTGCGGACGCTACTTCTGCACTCGCGACGTGACATCGCCACAGCCTGGCATGCTGCCGTATGCGCTCGAGATGAAGGGGTCACAGTCGGGAAAGGCCACAGGGCGCAAGAAGACCGGCATCCATCCAGCCTTCATCATGGAAGTTGACGCCGCGGCGTTTGCGGCTGCGGATGACGACCTACCAGCTGCACTACGATACGATATGTGCCTCAGCGGACGGCGACAAGCTGCGCGAGTCACTGGTTACTTCTACAGTTACAACGACCTGTTCAGATGGTTCAATAACGCCACCATTCAGAACGTGGCTACTGGTGCTAAAGTGTACGTGGATGGAGCCAAGCGTGATTGCAGCTAGAGTGCGTGTAGCTAGCCGTTGCGTGTTTATTTCTTTATCTACTCAGCGTAGCGTTATCTTTGACCTTAGTCGTGGTTCTCGATGGGACGAGTGCAGAGCATTTTGCCACAACAAAATCATTTTAAAAGAAAGGAGGCTCTATTTAATCCTTTATCCAGGATTAAATAGAGCCTCCTTTCCGCGCCCCGCCCGGTCCGCTCATGATCCCCCCCCTACAATTGGCCTAAGCATTGATATTGAACCCCATCTGCGTCCTAAGCTCGGCAAAGCGTTTGCGCTCGAGATCATCCGTCAGAAGTGGGGCTACATGCTCAACACGTTTGCGTCGCTTTGGATTGAATAGCTACTAGCAAGAATCCTTTCTAACTCAGCGTAGCTTCACCATTGAAAATGGTTTAGAGTCCGGGCAATAAGTTCGTTTGCTTACACACATGCCGCTCACACGAGTGGCCGCTCATTACCGCCATTTACCGACACAAGATACCGGCACAAAATCATGTCCTCGGAATTCTGCCATCTCCACCGAAACCTGTCAAAACGGGTCATGTACTCGGTTTTCGGCCACCTGTACTCGGAATCAGTCCGCTTCCCTAGCGAGACGGTGGAGTCCCATTTTGGTCTGTTCACGCGGCAGGGCGTCCTCGAGTGCGTTATCTGAATTCGACAACACCACCGCCTCCTTCGATGGCAGGAACTCGATCACTGCTGTGGACGTCGACGACAACACTGCTTCTTGGCGGACAATGACACCACAACCACGACAACGGCTACGTCCGCCTCGGCCTGTTGTCTTCTAAGCAGCCTCACGCAACACTTGAACCTGTTGTCTTCTTATTTGAAACCTGCTAATATATTAGGCCCTGGTTTCTTCGTGTTAAAAACTGAAACCCAGAGCTGTTCCGTGCGGAGACACGGGTTTGTTAATTGGATCGTTACCGCGTGAGTACGACCATGTTGTCCAAACCTTTCTTGCCAGCCACAAACCTGACGATTCACCAAACTATGAACAACTTGAACTTGCGCTAAAGATGGCTTTCGACCATCGCCAAGGCCGAAAGCCAGAAGGAGCCAAAGATGATGATGGAGAAGAAAAAGCGTACTTTGCAGGTGGAGGATGAGGTCGCGGCCGTGGTCGTGGCGGTGGACGAGGTGGAGGACAAGAACGGGGCTACGGTGGACGTGATTTTGGTGGTCGCGGCAACCAAGGGAGCGGACGTGGTGGTGGACGTGGTCAAGCCAACAGCGGGCAGAAGCCGAGTGGTGGCTGCTTTCACTGCCATGAATCCGGAAATCACGTGCGAGGATGTCCATTTCTGGGTAAGCGTCCGCCGTCGGATGATCAGAGCGGTGGTTCAGTGCAGAAGCGCGCGAAGTTGAGTGGAGGAAAGTGTGCAAAGGCTGGTGATAAGGGCCAGTACGGAAATGAAAGTGATGAGAGCGCGTATGTTATTCTTCAAGTGATGAAGATGAAAAAGCCAATTGCAGATATGGCTCGTGATAATTGGTATCTTGATTCGGGTGCAACTAGTCACATTACCAACCAGATGAGTGACTTCGTTGAGTTTACCCCACTTAGTGCTCGAGTGGGAGTTGGAGGTAGAAATTACCTCAGTGTGGAAGGCATTGGAACTATGAAGAAAGAGTTGGAGACTTGTCACGGCCGGTATTTGCTGACGCTTCATGGAGTACGCTACGCACCAGATCGACAGTGTAGTCTCTACTCTGTGCGGCGACAATTAACCCTTCTAGCACCGTATGCTGTATAATACAGCAGAAGGATTATTGCAGGTTTTAATATTCAGGGAACAACGAAACACCAAAAACATCCGCATACTAATTTTTGTATACTGTCAATGCAAATCGTAAGGATTGCCGATGAGTCGCATGTCTACATCCTGTTCGGGGTAGTTGAGCCCTGTCTTCGGTGGTATTGGATGAATAGAGGTTTTTGTCGTTTGGAGTATCCTGTTCCTGCCTGACAACAGCCATGAACTCGGTTCCAGTACAAATAAATGTCTGCGAAAACGATCAAACTGGCGAGCTACATCTAAACCGTATGCAGTGAAGGTGATCAGGATGACGTGGAGTCGACTACCCTGCTAGTACGTTGCGCATGATCACACTTCATAATATTCCTTGATATGGGCCATGGAAAAATATATTTGCTGGCTATGTAGAGCGCTACACTGATACACACATTGGTTGCACTGTAATGCTTGTATCTACCGAAACAGCGTCTAATGTTGACTCTGGTGGTCGGTCTGCAAACGCACAGGGTTGGTTTGACTGCTCGAAGTGGGCAATGTCTTCTGGTGTCTGTGGTAGCACAAACCTCAGTTGTGGTCATGATCGAGATAGGGCCTCGATGCTACATCCATTATGTACGTTCCGGCAGAACCCCACTCCACCCTACCGCGTACCGAATCTTCTACAGCAGAAATCGCTCCGTCATCGACAGCTAACGAGGCAACTACAGCATACGCCCCCGCTCCTCAAAACCATACGGCACCATACAGCAGACGTGGCATGTGCCTAGACTCAAATCGCGGTATCTACAGCAGAAGACAAAATGCACAATAACACCCGACAGAGATTGCAGCCACCGAAGCGGGGAGAAAGCAGAAGTTGTTGAGAATGTTCCATGCCTACCACATAACGCGGATTCATACGGAGACGCGGCGCAGCACTAACACAAACCACAGATACATATTAGAACAACCCACATCAGTATGTACATACGCGGTGTTCACACGTTCTTCTTCGAAGAACGCAAACGCACCTTTTGCAAGCCGACTGGCCTCCGTAACAAGCGCCCCATGCACACAGCGGAAACACCGTTACGCTCCACCGCTTCAGCCCTATTGCATTGCAGAACCGTTATAGAATCCTGTTAGACATGACAGAGAATATTAGCGGTTTGAGGCGTTAGATGAGGGCGTAGTAGGCTGTAGACGCAGGCGCACCTTGGTTCTACGGAGTAAACGTTTGCCTATTTGTTGTTGCACAAACTTTGATTGACAAATGGGCAAAAGTTTCCTCCGCACAAAACTGATTTCGCGCGCGATGCAGCCTCCCGAGCTCCTCGCTCCAATGGTTTTGGCGCGGACGGCGCTGGCAAGTCTAACGCTTCTGAAAGGGTAGCGAATAAGACAGTCATTTCTCACGCCTATGTAACGCCTGTATCCAGTGATCTAGTCAATCATGTCCTCAGAATAGACTGACGTCACCACGAATGTCCGGCTCTATTGCCGGAAGAGGGCTACAAACAGATAAAATGTGGGCAGGTACCGGAGTATACTTTATTCAAGCTTATTCCATATGCTGTATAATACAGCACAAGACGCGGTGCTAGAAGGGTTAAATCATTCGTTGCCTGAATGTGAACGTGTCAAGGTGCATTTTGATGCGTCAGATCACGCTGATGTTATCTTGCAATCTGGTGCGAGTCGCACCGTGCGACTACCGCTCAAGTTGATGACACTAACCTCTATCGATTGAAGTTGGAAAGACCTCAAGAGACAGTTATGGCGACGCTACTGACTCAAGCGAGCAATTTGGATCTGTGGCATGCCAGATTAGGGCATCCAGGCAAAAACGCGTTTAACGCTCTGTTTAGCAATGATCGGTGGTCATTGCCACATGTGAATTTGCGTGTCCCTGACGGGTTCAGCTGTGAGACTTGTGTGAAAGGAAAGCTCACAAGAAGAAGTTTTCAGCCGCAGAATACACATACCCGAGAGTGGTTAGTTGGCGAGAAGGTGATGTTTGGGACCCGTACGCTGAGCCATCTTATGGTGGTAAACGCTATTTTGCCGTGTTTGTGGATGATGCGAGTAGATTCGTGACGGTGTATCTACTTTAACATCGTTCGGATGTCTACGAAAAGTTCGAAGTCTATTATCAACACGTGAAGACGCAGCTCCATGTACGAATGAAAAGTCTGAAGTCGGATAATGCCAAGGAGCTCGAAAAGCTTCAAAGCTTGGTTGAGGCGAAGCGTGGCATAGAGTTCGACAGCAGCATGAAGCATACTCCAGAGCAAAATGGAGTTGCAGAGCGCATGATTCGCACCATCACGGATCGAATGCGGTGCATGCTCGTTCATTTCGATCTGCCTGAAGCAATGTGGGATGAGGCAGCAATGACGACAACACACTGCGTGAATATCGTACCCCACTCTGTTCGAGGAATGGAGATACAATGTGCTGTTTGACATCGTCGAACGCCGGATTATGAGAGGTTGCAAACGTTCGGCTGTGCAGTACTTTCGGATGTAGACAAGGTGGATAGACGGAAGATGGAGGCCAAAGCTAGAGAGGCGATCTTTGTTGGCTATTCTTGAGACAAGAAAGGCTATTGCTTGCTCGATAGCAAGACCACGAAGGCGTTCGACAGTCATACGGTCGTCTTCTACGAGATTAAAGCTGGTTGCATGATCGAAAGCTCACCATCGACACAAAGTACAGTATCTACGACGGAATATTTTGTCGTAGACAGCACGACTGCGGATGATATTGAACCGATGCTTGGTGAACTGCATCACGGTTCGGATGATGGGAACGCTAGCAATGATGAAGGTGATTGTCGGGCTGGTGGGGTCGGTGATACAAGGCATGATGACCGACCAGGTGGGGCAGTTGAGATTGTTGCTTGGTCAGGTGGGGCCAAGAAGAGAGATACCAGCAGTACTGCCTCAAAGGTGATAGAGCCTCAATCGAAGAGAGTTCGATTTGCAGTGTCCGATAGTGGTGCTTCTGGTACAGTGACAGACCAAGGTGTTGAATCGGGTAGTGAAGGACAACAACAGGAGGCAGACCGCCTACGAGGTGGGTGCGTGCCCAGCCTTTAGACACGAAAAAGAAGGAAAAGACGCAGCAGTGGGCGGCGCAAGGCACCAGCTGCAGGAGCAAGAGAGACCAAGTCTTAATTGGAGCGTCACAACGTTGATAGCAGTGGGTCGCCAACTACGCAGCAGGGCGATTCGGAGAGGCAAGTGTCATGTGATGCTGCGAGTCAAGAGCGTCTACCAATGTCCACTTACACAGCGTTGCGTGAGTACGTGCCACCGAAAGGCACTCACTCCTCTAAGAACCAACCAGTGACACGGAGTGGTCGAGTGAGTAAGCCCCTTACGTGGTTCGGAGACTACGTTTACATTGCGTATGAGAACACAAACCCGGATGTGATGTAAACTCGTCGCCTGCTGGATATAAGAAAGCTCGTGCAGAGCTCCAACTTGCAATGGCAAAAGAATTAGTTCTCGCATGGTGGGAGGACTATAGCTGCATAACGAATGGGGTGATTACGGTGCCTGACACTTCCGCTGACGCGATGGAGAGCGAGCACTCCATGCACAGGAAAATTGCAGCTGATAAAGAGTTTGATGCGTTGATGCAGAATGACACCTGGGAGTTGGTGCCTCGTGAGAAGAGCATGAAAGTCCTACAGAATCGCTGGATATTTCGTGCCAAGTATCTGGCAAATGGGGAGATCGAATGATTCAAAGCGAGGCTCGTTATCAAAAGAGTTTATGCAGGTGTATAGCATCGACTATCTAGAAGTGTACTCAACTGTTGTGAGGTTGGAAACACTTCGAGTGTCGTTGACACTGACAGCAGTCTGGGAATATGAAGTGCATCAGATGGATGTTACGACTGCCTTCTTGAAGGTGAAGATAGACTTGGAGGTCTTTATGGAGCAGCCTGAAGGCTACATAGTGAAGGGCAAAGACGATTGGGTTTGTCGGCTGAAAAAGAGTTTGTATGGCTTGAAACAAGCACCGCGGGTGTGGTTTCAGTTGATCAAGTCGTTCTTTGAGGAGCAGGGATTCACGATGTTGCAGTCAGAAGCTTGAGTTGCTGTAAAAGAAATTGACGGACAGATCGTGCTCATCCCACTTTACGTTGATGATTTGATCCTGTTCACCCCTACGATGGAGCTCATCGACAAGATGAAACAGATGTTCCGTGATCGATTTGAGATGAAGGATCTGGGCGAACTACATTACATCATAGGCTGGGAGATCACATGGAATCGCAAAGAGAGAACAATCTTCATTGGTCAGACAAAGTATGCAGAGTCCGTGCTGAAGAGATTCAATATGAAGAATTGTAATGGCAGCAAGACGCCGAGTACTGCAGGTTTGAAGTAGAGCAAGGCCCTGTGTCCAACCGAGAATGATGAACGGCAGCTGATGCATGCTAAGCCGTATCGTGAGTTATGTGGAAGTCTTCTGTATTTCGTGCTTGGGACTCGACCAGATCTCGCGTACATTGTGAGGGAGTGTAGTCAATTCCTGGAGAACCCCGGTGTGCTGCACTGTAGAGCAGCAAAACGTGCATTGCGCTATTTAATAGAAACTTTTGATTGGGGAATTCGACTTGGTGGATTAGCGTGGTCCGATCGAAAGCTGGATGATCGCCTGAAGGCATATGCAGATGCTGCTTTTGCAAATCGGGTGGATGATCGAAAGTATGTTGCAGGCTATGTGACTCAATTCTGTGGTAGTATTATCTCATGGAGCAGCCAAACGGAGAAGACCGGCGCGTTACACACGACGGAGGCTGAATATATGGCTTTGAGCTTGTTGGTCCAGGAGGTGGTGCATTTGCGTCAAATGCTAAACGAGTTGCAAGTGATGCAGCAACAACCATCACAAGTTTTTGTGGACAATGAAAGCGCAAAGAAGCTCGCGAACAACCCCGTGTTCCATTCCCGCACAAAACACATCCACGTACGTCACCATTTTGTACGTGAGCGCATTGAGTTGAAGGAGATCAACGTTCTCCGTGTGCCTGGTATGGATAATGTCGTTGATGCTTTCACCAAACCATTGCCTCGACCAGCATTTGAAAAACACAGAACTACAATGGGGATAATTTCGAGAGCAGAGTTCAAAAACCCAAATTACGGTATTGGTGATCAGTAGGTGGGGTTGTTGCAGATTATACTGCTTCCCACTAGGACATACTTACAGTTAGACGTTGGGCTATAGTGAGAGATGGGGTCTCAGGTGAGAAGCCTCAGTTGAGAATATACCAAGTGCCTGACAGGTGGCTTTTGTCGCCAAGATGGTTGTCGCCTTAGTGCTTCCTACTCTGTATTACCTGCGCTAGTAAGGCCACTGCGCTTCACTCCTGAAGCGTCTTCTTCGAGTAAAAAATCTTCTTCTCCATCATCAAATTTGGTATTTGGCTCCTTTATCACCACAGTTGACCGCTTCATTGCCGACCGTCTCCTCACCCGACGGCGGCCGTTCGGTGCACTCCAAAGCTCCGTCGAGTCAATCTGCAACCTTCACCACCTCCGTCGCGCGCGCAGGATGACGTGCAGCAGCAACAGCTGCAACACCAGGACGTTTGTGACTATGACGAGAGCTTCGTCTTCGCCGAAGAGACATCGGAGAGCGCGCAGACGACTGGTTCGCAGCGCACGGATCCGACGTTCCCGGGCGTGGACCGCGCCACCAGCCGCCTAAATGCCCCAATGTGCGTGAGTGATACACGACAACGCCCATGCGTCATGTTGATTTCTGTGCTCCGCCGTAGTTTCCGTGACATACTGATTTATAATAATATTTCAACACAAAATGTAAGTCAACAGTTATTGTAATTTGACAAGTAGAAAAGGGCGGCATTTTTAATTTTTTAAGTTTTTTTTTACATTTTTGAAAACGTGTTTCATGGCGAGTTCAATAATTTATTTCAGTTCTGTTGGGCACCTCAAAGTTTTGAGTCAAACTGGCTCAATACAGAGATAAAATGCCATACTACTGGGAGCCTCCAGTGGGAAGTAAGTAGTGATGCTAACGTTAGCTATTAATATCGTCGAGATGCCCAACGATGAATTTGAAGCAACTGGGTCAACGTTCGTTCAACCTGGCTATGCCTGTTGTTCAATACCGGTACCCCCCCCTCCCCTATCATCTGCAGTCGGCATCTGTGTGTGCACATGTGTTAATACTACTAGAAGTACTATATATTGTGAGTCATAATACTACATCTACATGACGCATGCTATCTGTAGCATTGACGAAGCCAGCAGCGGCACCACTGGTGCATGCACAATGAGTTCGAACACCCACAGTTCCAGGCGTGGAGCACAGCGTCCATATGTCTGAACGACGTGCGAGATCTGTTGGTTGTGCCAGTGAACCCGATCCCGTAGTTGTTTTATAATATATTCAAAATTTAATATATTATAAAACTAAGTACGCAATTATCAATTCTATGGCTTCAATTTAGATTCCAGCTTTTTGTTTCATAGAGCTGTGGTTGACATTGAATGCAATTTATCTGATACCGGTAAGTTACTGCCTTGAGACAAATCACAAAAAATCTTTGTCTATACAAAAAACAATATATTTGCTGCGTAATTGTAATTAATTGCATTATTAATTCTTTGTTTCGACAGCCAATTAATATATAATGGCGTACCCATCAAACAACTGGATCGCGCTGGCATCGTACCGCGGTAACTCATCCAGGACCACTCGATCTGGTTGTTGAGGAAGATGTCGATGTCGGCGTCGACGATAGAGGTAGCCATAGACCATAACAATGGTTCATTGTTATGGTATCTAACCTACCAACTAAGGAATGGCGTCCAAGTAAGCAACATGCGTAACGTTCCAAATGGATGTCGCCCATTAATGTAAGTGTCGTGTCGATCAGCTTGAAACTACCTAGCCCCAGTAAAAATTCTAACCTAATTGTTGTCGTTGTCGTCATTGATCTAAAGCTCCCGGTAAAGGTCATCGATCTGCGTCTGGAAATACGCCTTCAGCTGCGGACGCTTCAGCTTAAACGTCGGCGTGATCAGATCGTCGTCTGACGTGAACGGCTTGGGATGGAAGTGCACGTTCCTCACGCGCTCGAAGCCACGCAGTTGTGCTTCCTTGGTCACACGCTCCATATCCTCGCGCACGTCCTTCTGGTACTCAGCGTTCTGCAGGATCTTGGTTGCTTCCTCCCCACTCAGACCATGCTCCTGGGCCCATATCTTGGCTACTTCCATGTCGGGCACCACGACGCCGACCAAACAACTCTGTAGCGAGTCTCCGTGGACGAACAACTGCTCCACGTACTTGCACGTAGAATACGCGTTCTCGATCTTCTCAGCGGCGACATATTCGCCCTGTACCAACTTGAAGATGTTCGTCTTGCGGTCAATGATGCTGAGCGTGCCGTCAGCATTCCAACAGCCAATGTCACCTGTGTGGAACCATCCGCGTTCGTCGAAGGACTCGCATGTCATGTCCGGGTTTTCGTAGTACTCCGTGAACATCTCGGGGCCCTTGACAAGGATCTCACCACCCGGACGAGGTTTATCCTGGCTGGTGTAACCCATTTCGGGTACGTCTTCGAGCTGCAATTGTCTATACACCACGGGTGTACCAACGTGAGACTGGCAGCACTTATTGCTCGGATAATCTTACTCGGCTTTGCAGGCTAAGAGAAGCTCTTGTGTGAAAATACATGTGCTTCTTGCTCGGCTGCCGTAGTGCTGCTTAATCGACTTTGCAGGCTAAGAAGCGACTCGAGCGACCTCAATCACTTTATCCTGTATCAGACACGATTAAAAAGCTGTATTAGACACGTTAAGGAATTTATACATATCCTTTGTATGAGGTCATACAAACCCGGGGGTAGGTCTGGATCCCATCTTTCCCGGATTACCTTACACACTTGTGCGCATCACTTGACCTTTGTATTTTCAAAAAATAAGATTTCGGAGGCGTTCTTCAATTCAGTATTGGGGATTGTAGGTGCTTTCTCACGCCACTCATTTCGATCTCATTCCAGAAAAGTCCCGCTAGCACACAGACCTCCCGCTTCCGCCCAGATTCGCCGCCCTTGCGCGCAAACGCATCGGCGACTTTCAAGTACCGAATATATGGAGAGAGCTGTCAAGTGTTGACTGGACGTCCAAGAAACAAGTTGATCTTTGCGTGGGCTACATGTAAACCCAACGCTGCAAAAACAAGAAAAACGTGGAAAGCAAGACCTTTAGTCGGCGCCGGGGCTCTGATGATGAAACGGGACCGTAGTGCTCGCGGTTCGTTTGATGTCTATCTGTAGTTTTGCTGTACCTAATATGTTTTGGTGTCTGTTTAGCGGGGACGAAGAGAGGGAAAAGCGACAAGCGTCTTCCGCAAGCTGGCGACAGTGGTGCCAACAACGCCGATTAGACAGAGGGCTTGGGCGATGAAACATTGCGCGCGGAGCGGTTGATGATGGCACCAAAGCGCAGCAAGGTAACATTTGACTGTCTTGTATCGTACGCGATCTTTGACTAACTCTATTATGTATTGTATAACCAATGCAAACACGATAACTATATTTAAACCCAGTCCTCCGAGCTGTCCACTATTCGTCATGTTCACGACGATGACGATGCAGCTGTGAACGGCGATCCAGATATCGTGTACAGCAAAGAACCTCGAAATACAAGGTATAGTGGATGTTTTGTATTATACCCGGTGCGATTCTAAAGCAAACGCGTATTGTGCATCCAATTCAGATAAGGATGTTCCCAGCACGCACCGCCCTCCCGATATAGGTTTCGTGGCACTTTCCAGCGCATTACCAATGAAGATGGACATTGGGGCGTTGCGGGCCAACATACACAACAGCTACTTCGCTAGCGTAGGCATCCACACTTCCTAGTCCAGACGCTTCAGCAGATAAAGGCCTTCCTACAATATACCCGCGCCTTTTGCTGCAAAGCACAGCGCGTAGTTATTGGATATAATGGGACACGAAGCTCTTCATGTTGTACTGTTTGTAGATAGCGTACCGCATCCCAAAAATACCGTGTCATAGGTCCTGCTCTCTCTTTTTTTAATTCGAAGTTCGCTTATCGTGTCTAATACAATCTTATCAGCTTGTTATTGTGGTATAATACAGCATTGTTTTTACTACAGAACAGAACAGATGCAGGACAAGAGCATGCCTCCCGACGAGAATACACAAGTGATCCTCCACTGCAGCATGTGCTCGCCGCCGACGAAGCAGCGTGATGGCGGTACAACACACGTGCCCATTCAGACAAACGAGTGTCGACAGGGCAACACCGCTGAGAGCAGACAGCGCCGTCAGCGAGCATGCAAGGTGTGCTCGGTGCTCAAGAGGGCATACGAGTCGAAGGGGGGCGAGACGACGTTCTACTGCGGCAGCTGTGCGTAAAGACGGCGCCGAAGAACGCCAAGGCGTCGCGAGTGTTCCTGTACAACAAAATCAAGCACACAAGCAATGGCAAGGCAGTGTCATGCTTCAAGATCTGACATAAGAACTGGGAAAACGGCACCTCGATTCCGCAGTTCAGCACTAAGCGCAAGATCCGCGGGCGCAAGGCGACAGTGTCGACGGGAGCCGGCAGCGGAAGTGACGGACAGCAGCAAAAGCGTGCTCGAGAAGCGCAATATAGTGTAGCCGCATCTCTTCTTGCTCTTTATTTGACTTGATTTCAAAGATACTTCTGCGTTACTGATTGCCATCTGACTTGAGTCTCTGAATATCGACAAATATGTACCCTGTCTTGACGCCACCACTGTGCCGGCTTTGCACCTGGGAGACACATTAGGCTTCGTATGGTGTATTGATCATACACTTTTAAGGTATGAATACACAATAGCGATGAGATGGTAAGTACGGCTTAGGGGCATGTCCCGGCTTTGGCAGATACACGTTGGTATTAATATTAGGTAAACTATAGGTACCCATCCTGAGATAAAAAAACATAACGTGTATAGGGTTTCGGTCAACGGTGGGAACTCAAATCGCTCGGGCTGAGGGGGGGGTAAGTACGACCTCCTGGCGGGGTAGGTGAACATCTTGTATGTAGCAAGGATTTGTGTGACAATCTTCTGATCGCACTCAGTCGAGTTGGTGCTCTGACTTTTGGAGTCAGCTACTGTGGCGTGGCTTTACCAGAACCGGGGGAATGTCCTGAGTGATGACCTCCTTGGAGCTTTGCACGATGATGATTTTGAGCACGACGATGCGGGGATCACACCGCTATAGAAGGACAGTGTTGTTTGTTTTATGGATGAGCACCCAGCAATATCTCCTATAAACTACGACCTGCATCGCGCAGATGACTTCGAGCAATTCCTGATGTCACTTTCAAATCGTACTGGGGGTGAACCTGGTCAATCGGTTTAGGATTCGATGCGTTCAAGCCTGTTTCATTTGTACCGGAGGTACGGGCGGTCGATGTCCGCCGAGTTTGCTGCTGACTTGGCGGTGTTTCTGAAGCGGGCCGAAGCGCGCCGCAATCATGACGCTGGTGTTAAGCTAACAGAGGGGAAGTAGCCTATTGCTTTTTTCTGTTTTGAATTTGTTCGAACCCATCTACCTCATCAATTTCATCACAATGCGGAACCAGAAGAATCGCACGACCACTCCACCCGGGAACACAGCGATGAACTACCAATTGCAGCACGAACCTAATCTCTTACAAACGTGCGATTTACACGAGTATCTTCAGACATTGACATTCTAAGCATGTCTTTAATGTGTGCTTGGGAGCGCCGGTGCTGTGGCGATCCATCTGGGCAAATCAGTCCATGTCGCTTTTTGGCAGGATCTGTCAACCAGCAAGAAGCGGAAAACATTGTCGAACTACCGTTGTATGATGCTCGAGATACAAACCAACATTCGTAGGAGTAGCTGGATAGCAATTCCAAGCGTTCCTCAAGCACGTACAATGCTGCAAAGTGTGTTACCGATGCTTCCTGTTAGCGATGTCACTTCGAAGAATCGTCAAAGACGAAAGCATCAGCTCAAATGGTCCACCGCTCGGAATGAAATCCGAGGAAACCGACGTAGATCAAGCCAAAACACATAGCTTAGCAACACCAGTAACTTTTAACCAGCAATAAATGTAGATCAAATTATATGGCTCAAAATCGTCTCCTAGTTTCGGCCGCGTCGATCAGTGACTGTAGTGGAAGGCGTGCACGGAGTCCTGACAGCACATATGCATTGTGTGGAAGAGCGCTCGACCTTCTCCGTCACGCGTAGCTCGATTAGCAGCCCCGCTTTGTGCTTGATCTTTCGTTGCTCAGTGCGGGGCTTGTTTTGTCATGCGGTGGCAAATTGCGTTGTGCGACGCCTGTCAACAAGTGACATGGTATTTAGTTTTGTGTTCCACGGTAGTGGCTTTTTGTGCGTCAGACCCCAACAAATTCGTAAGCACTTTGGATATCTTCCAAGATAACAGCGATTTGTATGGAAAGGTCGGCAGGGGTAAAACGAATTTGTGTGTGGCGCACAGATGCACACAAAACGCAAAACGTTTCATACAAAAAGGACGTCAGACGCTAACGAATTCAAGAGAATTTGTATTGTTGCTGTAATTGGTTTAGCTTTTTTAGTCGTGTTTTCGTTTCAGTTTACGATTTGTACGGAACAGAGAAAGCCGATTTTGACAACGATTGAAATCCAAATGTAGAACAGATAGTTTTACCCTTTAATATTGGGCCAGTACGAGTACTCGTTTTGATGACCTGCGCGTGAATCGTGCTCACCAAATACGTTGTGCATATCCTTGACAATATGACGAATCCGTCAGCTTTCCCTGAACCGCCTTCACCATTTATTATCATTTGAAGCGGTAAATACTGAGACTGTTCAAGCGTGCTTGTAAAACGTTTTCTAGATTGCTCCATTGCTAGTGCAAACAGAGTCCATTGCGATTCAGCCCTCGATTCACCTGTATCATGCATGACATTGTTATCTAGATTCGGGTAGCGATAACGTGACCAGTTTCGATCGTTCTGGCGAACAGCGCTACCTATCGTATGTTTTCCGTTTTGTTCCTTTATCACGGCTTCAACCATTTGTTGTGTCACTTTTCCCTTTTGCCTCCTGTCAATGACATGCAGAGACGACACCCGCTAGCGAGCTGTTGCTCTCCTCTACGTGTATAATATTCCTGTTGTACATGTTTCGGAGCTTTTTGGACCTAGTCTGCGCACAATTGGGCGGTGGTACTCGCTTTTTCTGCACGAAGGCATTGTGAACGACAGGGATGAGCGGAGGATGCATGTTCGATGGTGCTCAAGGCGATGCTTGCCTACGTGCAGCTGCATCCATCCTTTTACATAGAGGAATTACAAGCCTACCTCACCAACCAATTTCCTGAGCTATCAACGGTCTCGACGTCGCCAATACTTAATTTTGATCTCAATTTGAGCAGGAAGTTCCTGGTGAAGACGGCCCGAGAAGTGGTACCGGCGGAGATAAAAGTTTACCGAGAAAACGTCTGGCGTTGTACTCGTATGCAGATCAGCTCGTGTTTATCGATGAAACGGCCAAGGACGGTCACCATGCGTACCGAAGGTACGGTTGGTCAAAGCGAAACATGCCTGCAGTCGTTCGTTTACCTTTTCGCAGTGGAAAGCGACTATCAATCATGGTTACACTGGATGTTGGTTTTTTTTTTGGATGGGGGTGGATTGAAGGAACGTTTACGCGTTCGACATTTCATGCTACGATCGTAAAGCACGTTGTACCGCATCTCAACCCATGCTCACTTCCGCGCTCAACTGTGATAATGGATAACACAAAAACCCATGTGTATCCTGAGCTTCAGGAAGTGATCCATGCGTGCGGCGCTCGGCTATTTTACTACCTCCTTACTGCCCTCAATTGAATCCGAGAGAGTCTTGCTTCGGCTTGTTGAAGCGGCGGATTCAACGGTATGAAAACTTGGTTTTTTCTTTGTATCATCAGCTGGTTTTGGATATGGCGATGACGCATTGCACAAGACGTAATCAAAGTGGTTATTTTGGGCCTCTTCAGCACTGCGGATATCCGGGAACATCGATGCGCGATGAGACGTCCGACACCTTGATCAACACAGGTAGCTAAACACAATCAAATGAGGTTTTTATTTTTCTATAGAGCCCCATGTCCACATATAATCGGCCGTTGTCTTCTTCCTCGAGCCTGTTTTCGTTCTCGCTATACGTCAATCTCAACTGGAACTCAAACGGATGGAGGCTTCTTTCCTCACCAACCAGCCATTTTTGCTGAAGTAAAGTGGCAAAACTGACACCTTTTGATAAATTTCACCTGTTGTAGCTCGGAAACCTACCCCTTCAGTGGGATATCGTCGCACTGAGAATACAAACCGGAGCGCTGTGCACATTTCGGAGCTGATATTTCGGATTTCTGACCCTTTGTTTTGTCAAAATATCTGCAAGTCACAATAACTCTTCCTGTACAAGGCGGTATGAAGTATAGATAGTATACTAGGTAAGTTTGCCCTCTTATTATGATCGGGATCCGGGGTCTGGATCTGAGGAATGCAAGTAATTTATGAAAAACCCAGACCCAACAGCTGGACCAGACCCGCAGACGAATCGTAAAAAAGGTTACCAGTGGCACCGACAACGCCATCGTTCGCAGTTCCATCGACACATTTAAACGATGGAGAATTTGCTTGCTTTCCAAAACAGAAATTGTTAACTTGTACTCCACGGACCAGTACTCTGACCAGGCCATAGCGTGGCGTGCGGCCAACCATACTTTCAGATTTGAACTAAAGTATGTATATTTACAGGCAGTGCCTGTAAGAAGAGGCCAAAAACGGGCAAAACAAGGTGGAAAGTGAAGAACCAGCTATATCCCGTATTTTCAGTTAGCCAACAAATTTGGGTTATTTTATAGCCTTGTATTTTAAACCTACAACGGTGGCCATCATAAGTGCCCCCGAGTCTTGCACGTCTTGTTATTAATAGCTGCGCCGCCGCAACACGCCTCCACAGCGTCATCACTTGATTTTTCAAAACTTTTAAAATCCCTGGGTGGTGTTTTCGATAATGCCGGACAAGGGTATACAAAAGAACTTGGAAGTACCCAGTTCAACATTTAAATTTAAAACAAAAACTCTTCTAACAGCCCCATTATCAGACAGAGGCTTTCAGCGGAGCCCAATGCTACATCGATCCAGGTCAAGCTTTAAAGACTTCACTATACTGCTTTAAAAAATCCGAACGATGCGATGTCAAAGTACCACTACGTTTGCGCAATTACCGGGTTTAAACCGTTTTGCGTTTTCCACTCGATCGGCCCCTCTTCTTACAGGCACCGCCTGTTAAAATATAAACCAACAAAACACCAAATCCAGAGCTTTAGCACAGTTTTGTGAAGAAGTACAATTGATAATGAACATCCGTCGTCCCGAAGTACGAACGTGTAGCTGGTCTTCTAGAAGTTCTAGGCAAGTCGAGAGGAACTTGTACGCACCCGACTGTGCACGAGGACTCTCGTTACAGCAACTCTAGTACAACGTTACGACAAACCCTTAAAGGCGCTTTAAGCACCGTTAAGACACTTGGCAACAGTTAGCTTGGAAAGACGGGGTGAAGCACATGTTCACTTACCAGTGACCACTGTGACATCGGCCTCAAACAATCTCATGATTAGAGGGATTACAAAAGCAAGGTTAGACCAGTGTGTCCATGCACAGGACTGGCCAGTTTTCACAGTCCGATATAGGCGCTGTAATAAAAGCGCATTTAGTGTGTGGGCCACACGACGAGAGAAGACCTCCCACTCACAGCGCTAAGAAATTTGGGCTCTACCAAGGGCTCGATGGTGAGTCGGGGTTATAGCTGGACAACCAAGCAGAGCCCAGTGAAGGCATTTAGTGCGCGGGATAGCTCTTATACTCTAAGAAGGTCGGTTGCGCAGATGTGCGAGGCGGTAACACCGTATTTCGCAAAGCGGCGTCAATAACGCTAATTGTGTCTCTATGGGACTTACAAAATGACAGGCATCAACCAAGGGCACTCCCATCCTGCGTAAAAGGGCGGGGTGACACGCTGGGATCAGGCAAGATTTAAAGGCGCTTTAGAATCAATAAAGTCGCCATAAAGGCCCTTTAGGACAGCTGTTGTAACGTTAAAATAAAGGTGCTCTAATGACTTCGATGCACGAGGGTTGCGGCTGCCCAGTCACTATAATAACTCCCACAAGTTAATTTGCGAAACCTCTCTACTGGTAACGGATTCTCCCGGATAAAAGACCCTCTCCAGATACAAGACCCCTGTGTAAAATGATCCAAACTTAGAGCGCAGTGTTAAATAGAGGACTCTATAACCCACCGGCGACCGCTGTTATCACGATTTTGCTGGGATAGGTTTAATATAGGAATTTGTATACTTGAGGGTTGGGGTTAAGGAGCTTCCCATCGGCGACCCTCTATAACAATGGCTTCCTATCGTTCGCGTTATCCCTCTAAAATCGGTTTAAGCACTATGTATATACTTGTAAGCGCTTTGAACGTTATATCTGGTAGTTTTAGACGCTAGACCAGGTCAGATTGTGCCAAACCGCAAGTGACCAAAATCCGCAAACGTATATGATTGGTCAAACCTACCAAAGTTTCGTATATGGCTTGAAACAGTAATTTTCCTATACAAATCCTTTATCCCAGCTAAGCAGGGTTTACGGTCGCCGGTGGGATAATAACCCTCAGTACATTGAGGGTTAATGCATGAAAGCTGTCCAACGACAATTTCGATTTGCTTGCGGACGAGGCAAGACCTGCCACCCCAGCCCTGGTTGAGCTAAAATCGAGAAGGAAACGTGCACGAACTGACGACGTCTTCTGGGATACAACAACCAAGTCAAGACGCCTCGAAATGGATCAAGCGGCTCCGGGGCCTGGAGGGCCAGAGCACCGGGGATCTCCACCTCCGGCAGAGGATACACAGTCTCGGCGGCCAGATACAGGGAAGGAAGCTGAGGAACCGTCGAAGATCTCACGGGAGACAGAGGGACCGGCTCGACAGGCACTGTCGGGCGCAGGTGGAGTTGTAGACGAGATTGTAGCGGAAACGCAATCCGAGGATGGAGGGACTGAGCAGGAGCAAGGCCCCTACGGCGCGCCGCTAGCGGGAGGAGGCGCTAGAGAGCGGCAACAGGGAGCGGTTCCGGCAAAACATGCATGTGAGAAGCCGTCGGCACAGGGTCACAGTAGAGGGCGAAGAACAAGCCGAAGCAACCTGCCAGCGTCGTTAAGGCTATCAGCTGCGATGCGGCTAAGCACGAAATCAACTTCCATTTTTTTCACTAGAGATGTCGCTCGCCGCTACAAAACCCTAGTCGTTTTGTTCGTAAGGAAGGAGCACTCAGTGCGGAATGACTTCCACAAGGAGAAGAACGGCAATGTGTGGGGTCGGCAACAAGCACCGGACGGAAGTTTGAATGATCCGTCAGCAGAGTATGTGGTTATTCTTCACAATGTGGCACGGGCGATGGATAGGGGGAAAATGCATGCGTTCTTAAACAACACCTGGTCGTTCCTTTGGTCCTGGACGATTTGGGTCGTAGTGGGCCTTACTCCACCACTTCAACGGCGTGGGAGCTCCGATTCCCTTTGGATGGCTGCCCAAGTGCACTCGTCAATGTGGTCTGGATGAATGTCAGTATTGTAATCCAGCATGCACACATGCGAGGACGACAGCAGTGTCTACGGTGAGGTGGACTAGGACACCCCATGCAGCTGTGTAGCCTTTCGAAAGAGGAACGTAGGGGACCCGGGAGTATGGTGGCATCAGAAGAAGCAATCTTGCCTGTAAAAGTACCACCCAAGACATTCTTCAGCTTGGAAGAACTGCGCCAGGCAGTGCAGGTGGACCTCACGCGTCAAAACAACCCAATCGGGGATGACGAAGAGAAGGACTCCTCACCCAGTGCCATCACTGGGAGGGCCAGCTGCAACAGCACAGCCAACGGCCCTTCGCCATCAGCGCAGGCGAAGAGGCCGGGTGATGGGGAGAAGAAGAAGAACTCTCGCAAAGCGACAGTCCCGTAGGCACTCCCTAAAGAAGAAAGCACTAAGGCAGAAAAAATTCCAGTGGGGTCTCCAGCCAACCAGGCTCAAAAGGCCGAGGATGGTGGGACTCACCGGCTTGAGATAGCATCCGCAGGAGCGCGGGCATTCATTTGCATCAATGTAGCAATGTACCCCTCGTGGTGAAACCATGACATTCTCTAGACCCTCGACATACGGCGGTGCGTATGTGGTTGATCAGTACTATATGGCGGTGCGTAGTACTGATCAACCAGACGTTTCGGAATGTCATCGGCAGCTCTCCCCAAGCATTCGCGGAGCAAGGAGACATATTTCCAATCCGAACAGTCCTTTCGCAGCGGTTCACACCGAAGTACCAATCTACCGCACACCAAACACACGCATTCATCCAAACCCTCCGCTCCGAGCGCTGATTGAAGCTCTTTCATACAACGAGCCTGATCATCTTCACTGACTGGATGTAAGTGCGATACCGACTCGGCGCTAGAACGCCTCGTATCGTGAAAAACACGTTCATTCTCCAAAATTTTACGTTGTCTTGACACGCGGAGCCGTGCTCACTCTTTCTCGCGGCGGTACGCAAAATCTAAATGCTGGAGCAAGTCGTCATCCACGTCGTCATCTGTCGGGCGAGATCGGCTCCAACCATCTTTTTAACTGTTCAAGGCGACCCGCAACCTATTTGCACAACAAACACAGCATTAGTATAGTTGCCGCCGTCGTACGCGCCGTCGCAGCCGCCGCCATACCAGGAAATTGCTACCTACCTTTTTTCCGCTTGCTGGGTTCAGACCGCAATGTCAAAATGACGGCGAGCAAGCGCGCGCAATGAAGTGCAGGTGGCACGTTAATAAAAATACGTACCGCTTCAAGTTGTAATCCACCTATGCCTTCGAGCTATGTATTTGATAAAAGTATATTATCCTAAAGACTTCTGTGGTTGCCGGTTCGATGTTGATGAACCCAATGTGGGCACGTTTATAAAAAATGCCACTTCAACATGGTATCACTACTATGTATGCGCTTTGCATTTGGTCGCAGTATAGTATCCTGAAGACTTTTGTGGTTTGCTGGGCGGCGGTTTGCATTCAGCGGCCACCGGTTGATACCGGTTATACCGGTGCCCTTGAAACCGGTTTTGGAGGCTCAAGGTCCTCTCGCCTCGTCCCGTACCGTCGCGTACCGGTAGAAAACCGAGTTGGGACAACGGTACTGCGAAAAGTGCGTAATACGATAGTTCTTCGAACTACGAATACTATACAAATTCAAGTGATTACCAAATCGATGGGGGCATTCCGCCCCAAACGACGGCCACTTCTCGCCTATTGGAGGCTACTGTGCTGAGAGAGACATGGTGCTGTTGATGGACGTTGCGATATTCAAGTACCCGCCGCACAGGGTGAAGCTCTCGCGCGTGTTCGAATCGATGCAGCGTATGGACCCGTCCATGGACTTGCCGCGCGGACTGGTGATTTTAGGAGAGGGAGCGCACGCTACTGGTCCGACGCTCGTGAAACAGCAGCTCATTCACTGCGACGAGCAGATGGCTGTGACTGTGGCACCAGCTCCGCAGCCTTGTTGCAATAGCTTGTCGGCAGTCGAGGCGGCGAATTGCATGGCGGACCCCGCCGTGAATTAGAGATGGAAAGATGTCTGCTGATTGCGACCGGGGCCGTCGTTCGTCCTGGTTGCAAGATCGGCTTCACTTTCCTACACCACTATCTATTGCAGGCCAACCTGCTCACCTCAAGCTTGCCGCTGCGAAAGTTGCACGTACAGGCTCCTTCATGTGCGGCAGTTGGGACACCATGTAGCCCGGTGCTTTCCACCACGACAACCAGCCGTACGCGCACTGCGTGTCCTAGGGGGAGGCGCCTCTTCGGACGTTGAAGTATGGGTGGGGGCGAATTGCCCCAATTCGTGACGTTTATTGGAGCACTCTGATTGGTCGAAAAGAATTGTTGGCAGCCTGGACGCGTCCGAAGGGTCGCCTGCTCTCACGGAATTGGTCAGTTGGAAAGCCAGGCTGACTGTGATGAGCAAATGATGAGCAAATCAAGTGCAGTGGGACACGATATCTTTCACGTAACCTCGCGATATATTACGGCACCCGCGGAAACATTCCTCGAAGCATGGCGCGACAAGGGAAGCGAAATCTGGATGGGCGAGCTTGAAGGTGCGGTAAAGCGACGGCGATCAGAGTGCCGGCCGAAGGAGGAAGCAACTTCTGTTGCACGGACAGGTTCGTTGCTGCGTAGAGGGTCTGGTGTTCGCAGGTACAGTAGTAACGCATTGTTTCCATCCGATGACAGCGTGTTCTTCAAGGAGTTTTGTCTTGCCCCGGCGAAGATTATGGCCGTGGACGCGAATCTCGACGTGACAGTGTTGGCGATCATGGTGGAGGTGTACGTAAACGTGAGGGTACTGCGGGAAGTACTGGAGGCGGTTGTCGATGTGAGCATGGTGCTGGTGGCGTTATAGACCGCTGTGAAGAAGCGGCTGCGTGTGAAAGCGGTGATCGTAGTGTTTGCGATGCCGTTGACGTGAGACTGGACGTGACTGTGTTGACATTTCTCGTGGGGATTGCCGTGGATGCGAGAGTGGGTCTGGTAGTCGTGGAGATGGTGTGTACATGAATCTAGACGTGAGTGTGGTGATTTGCCGCCTGGTGGAGATGGCCTTGGACATGAGGGCAGTGCTGGTAGTGGTGGAGATGGATATGGGTGTGAAACTGGCCTTGTGGTGATTGCTGTCCTTGGCCAAGACGAAGTCCGTGGACGAGGTGCGAACCGTCGACTTTGTATGTGGAGGTCTAATCAAATGCCCTACCGCTAGCCCATACTGAAACGCAGTTTATTTTTCCGATCGTGAGTCAATGTTGTGTCACGTTTGACTTGGAAATGTATGACTGCCGATCTTGAGGCAACGCTGTGCCGTAATTGGCTTGTAACATGCGTTTACCTGTCGTTTTTCGTGTCGATCGCTACTCAGCACTGAACCATTGTTGCCTTCGTAAGCGGTATAATACAAAAACAAAAATCAAACCTTACTCGCTTAGTCGATCTCAGGAGCATCGCAGTAAAATGAGCTGAAGCGCTAGAAGGTGGAGGCTCTCGCTGCCAGAATAGTAGATGGCTCAATGTCTCTTGTAGATTTGACTGAGTGGCCGTCGACGTGGCATTCAGTTGCTAGCCTTTCCATAAGAGCCTCGTTCTCTTTATTGAAAGGAAAGCAAGACTTGAGTCGAACACTTTGAAGATTTTGCATCGCAAATGAAAATCTAGTATCAACTATGGCAATGCAGCTTACACCATCGTTCTTGTACATTGAAATTTCTGATGAGGTACGACTGATCTACATTTCGCTGATTACGTGGATCATAAATACTACTCGCCCAACGCGCACTTGACTATTACACTAGACCAGATACTTTAGCAGGTTCTCCATACCATGCGCGATCGCCTCCATCGAGCTCGCGTACGAAATGTGCATGCCGAACTCGTCACCGAACTCCGAGCCAGGAATCACAGCAGAAGCGCGCAAAACTCGTCGACGCTCGTGAGCGTCACGTTCTTTCGGTGATGAAGGCCTTTTTGCCCTTGAAGCACGACGCCAGGCCCGGGAACACGTTGAACGCCGACGTCGGGTACGCGAAGCGCACGGAGGTCAACCGCTTGGCGACTTAGCGGTGCTTGGTGTCCAGGCTCTTCATGACCTCGATGACGCCATTCCCCATGCACTCGATCCCGTACTTGAGCGCCTCCACGGCATCCACCTGGCCCACAGTGTTCGGGCACGACGTCGACGACGCCTGCAGCAGAGTACACGAGTCAATGTAGTACTTGGGCGTTGTGAGGAACCCACGCGTAGATCGGTCATGACGTGCGCCTTGGAGAAGCCGTTCACCAGCAACGTGTGCTCGTACATGCTCGGTAGCATGGCGAAGCCCACGTCCTTGCGCTCCGATACGCTTGCGTCTGAAACGACCGATGTGGTGAATGTACAGCCCACGGTTTTTCGGCAGATCGTAGCTGTTGACGCAGCACCCCCAGACAGCGACCCGCATCTTGTATGTGATCTCGACCCATACAACACGCCGTCCTCGCTGCTCGTAGTCGTAAGCCAGAACGTCAGTTCTCGCCTTCATGGTCCAGAAACGATGTTATCAATTGGTGTTTCGATAGGAACTAAGGTGTCTGGTCCTCTTCAACTGAGATGAGGCGCACCTGGCAAGTCGCCGGTAACGTTCGAATGATTGCCTGACTGTGGGATTTGACATCTGCTTCAACGGTGACTAATCCTGATATTGTAATTTATCTGGTAAATTTCACCATGTATGAGGGGGAATGAAATCTTATCAGAGGGTTTCTTGCGAGCTGCTTTTGCTTACACCAAACCCTCACCCACCAAGAAAATCAGCGATTGGATAGAATCAAAAGACGGTGTATCCGCGCAGCCAAATCGATCGATGGGGGCATTCTGCCACAATCGAGGGGGTCAAAACCCACCGCCTTTTGTAAAGTGGTGGGGCGATATGACCTGGTTGTCCGCGAAAGGGTTAACCGGCTGGCTACAGCAATGCCTTTCAGGCTATACTCCTATCCCAGAAATATATTGTGAATTCCGGCCAAACTTACCAAATCGGGCCGCATGTCCAAACCACGCCAATCACGTCGATACAAAAGCAAGTCATTAGCGAATCGCTCACGCTCGAGAACATATCGTTATAGGGTCTCCTATAAGTACGATTCGTTCTTATGAGCGGCTTCTGTGGCGTGCGTGATTGGCTGCGCGGTTCGTTCAAAGAACCACGCATGGAAATTTGGAGTAGAACGCACAATAACGCATTCCCCTGGATAAAGGACCGTCTACTATTCGATAGTAAACCCATTAATTTACGAACAGGGAACTGTAAACGCAGGCTTCGCTATATCTTCAATTGGGAACTCAGCCGAGGTGTACAACTCGCTCAAGGCGTACAGCTATTTCGATAGAACCAACAGAGCCACCATCGAGAGGGGGGCACGCAGATACCAGCGTTGATGAAGTGGTTTGGGAAATACCAGACATCGTGCGCAGCTAATCTTAACTAGTTCAATATACACGTCTAATTCTCCCCCTCTCTCTTTAATTGGAAACTCATTCAGCGCATCTAAAGAAGCTCTGTTCTGCAAATGTCCTCTTGCGCCCACTTCACGCGAAAAAGCTCTCCGTAGACACGTGACCACTGCGGATCGTCCTTTGAAAACCCTGCAGCCGCAAGTTGCCTGCACCGACTTGCTCACGACGGCGGCGTCCACGCACCAAGCACTCACGCGGATACACACTCAAACCGTAGGTTTCCGCCGCGTGTCCACGCCGTTGGACAGCTTAGAGAGAGAATATAGTCTATTTAATCCTTAGTTATTAGCCTCCTTGTAAACTTTGAGCCGTTTCCTCAGCACGGGCTCTTGCTGTTGATGCCATGCAGCCTTCGGCGGAATGGGTTCTTGCGATGATTTCTCGACCGCCATATTAATAAGGCAATCGGAACTCAGCCGCAGATATACCCCTTGAGTTCTCGTTCTAGGTCTCTTTTGTTCATGCAGTGCGAAGGCCAGTAGCTGTATCTCACTCGTAGCCCACATATATTCCAGTTGCTGATGTTGCGACCATTGTTTTCCTGCATGTACCACTTGGTTCCTTACTTGCCACAGCAATGTGAATCCGATGCTGCAAATTGTCCACCAAATCCTTTGAAGAGCTACTTCAAACTCCTGATTCCATTGCCCGTAGATCTCCTCCATTCGACTCTCCATCCGAGCACACATTGGAGGGGTCCCCTTGCTATAGGAAGTCTTTGTGTGCTTGCAAGCTCCAGTCTCTAACTTCTTGTCCATACTAATGCTCAAGGAGTTTCCGCCAGAACGCTTGTGCTCTCTTACAACCCCACGCAAGGTGGGTAATAGAGATTTTTCCGTCAGTGCACCTTTCATCCTGTGGGCAGCCGACGTCGTGTTCATTCCCTTCGTAGTACAGATTCAGCTGTTGAGTTGCCATTCTGTAGTTCACCCCACTTGGTAGTTGGAGAGCATAGCGTTATGTGCCTAGAGTTGCTGTGGTGTTTGACTCTGTTGTCCCTGCAACCATCTATCGATATCTCCTCGCTCATTCCATCTCATCAGATTTTTTCCAGATGAGGGTTGTGTTCCATCGAAATCGAGCCTTGATCTGCTTTTTCAGCTTTTCGATTTGTTCGTGACGGCTGTGAGAACTCCCCATGGAAAGCCATGCACAAGCGGGTTTGCCTGAAACACGATGCCTCCCCTGCTCTCGCCTAGCTGCGTCACAGCTGCGTCTGCGTTTCCATGAGCTTCGACCTACCAATTGAAGCCGTTCTCACACTGCCTTAGGATGATCCATGTTTCTCCATCCGCAGAGCAGCCCTATGATGTTTTCGACGTTGATCACTTCCCAGGTATAGCATTTCTGAATCGCGGGTTGGTTCCTCAGAACTGGGTAGGGCGCCTCACCGAGGCGTTCCCCCATCTTCAGTCGTGGCGAGTTGGTTATGATGGCACAGAGCCACCTATGCAGCTTCGCGATTGTGTGCCCGGTGGTGTATCCGTTTGTTTCAGGAACCCTTGCTGAATACTCCGTTGGACCCTTTCTCGCGATCGCCAGACTGACCAAGGCTGTCACTTCAATACGATCACACTTTCGTCGCGCTACCGTCGGTGCGCTGCTGTCTGGTAGCCATGGATTATCCGCCCGAGAAAATGTCCCTCAGAAAGTTGCTATCTCCGGCGGTATGACGGTCGAAGCTGTACTGTATCGAGTTGCACGTTGATCACCATCGTCTCAGCCTTCGCTGGGGTGTACCTTAGATTTCCAGTATGCTGCTCTGCTTGGGTTGCTAGCGTCAATATTGCTGTTCGGGCTAGCTCTCTTTGCGCTTCTTGGCCATGCTACGTCGGGCTTAGCAGTGGTCCAAGGTCTGTCTGAAATTGTTTCCGTCGTTCTGTCCAGTGTATCGGCATTCGCCGTCTGGTCCGTTGCGTTGGAGTCACTACTAGTTCCGAAAAAACCATGCCACTCAGCTCCATCCAGTATAGCTACACTGCCTTATAAATGTCCGTATTCCCAATCGACGAGAACATTATAAATGTCCGTATTCCCAATCAACGAGAACATTGCGGCTTTGGCCCGTAGCGACTGAATAGCTACTGGTATGGACGCTAGGCCCCAACAATACCTCCAGCCTCTCGTGACGTGAAGATCAGATCCAGCTCCATCTAATGACGACTGGGGTCGTCAATTAGCTGCCGTCTCCAGAGAAACTGTTTTTGCATGTTCATCAGTCTGGTCAACACCGCCGATGCCGGTGGGAAGACTTTTGCAGTGAACAGGTCGAGGGCAGTACAATCCCATTGAGCAGATTCACTCAATCCTTCACTGTTGTAGCTGCGCGCTCCGCTGTAGCCATTCGACGTTGCAGGCTCCTGATTCGCTTTGCCCTGCTCACTTATCCCAAATCGCTGAAACCAATCTCGTACCCCAGATACCGCACCGTAGTCCCATCTGCCAGCTCAGGGATGCCCTTCCATTGCCTGATACTATTGGTCGCAATATTCACGAATATGAAGATGCTGCTCGCAGGCTGAATTTTTAACCCTGAGATTCTTCCGAAGTTTCCCACAATTTGTAACGCATTCTGCAACTGACTGCTTCTGTTGAGGAACAGTGTAGAGTCATCCATGAAGGCAGAGAACATATGCTTTTTGATTGGTTGCGTTCCGGGTACTGCTATTCCCTTGAGGTCTTTGGTAGGGCTGTCGACGTCGGGTCGTCGGCCCGTCTAACAGTCAGACGTCGAATGTTGTCAGCCGACGTCGCTGCTGACGACCCTCGACATCGTGCTCATTGTCACTATTTCGAATTAAGAGATGTACTCGAGCACCTCAATGAGGTACCAATGGGTACATCATGTCCCGTACATGTATGCTAGCCTCCTGCTTCGATGATCAAAGCCACCGATGCTTCATTTCTCTTCCAGACGAGCATGCTGTGAACGACTATTGCTTTTGGTGTACATGTTTGTGGTGTGCTGACATTCACGTGCGTGAATCGGGAAGCTGCCGCGCACAACTGGGGCACCAGCACCAGCATAGATCGTGGGATCCAACACACAATTACTACAATTTGACCAGGATGATAACCGAATGATCATGTTTGACACGCTCATTGTGGTAAACAGGGCGGCTTCACGCTAGATGAATGGATGTAGTACGCCCCTCACACACGACCATTACCCGCGTGGTTGAAGAAGGCGAGAATCCTATATTTACTACATTATTCAAGACATGGACTTAGCCCAAGGTGCTAGCGTTTGGCTACCAGTCGAGCAAGGGCGTTGCTCCCATGGAAGACGACAAACCGGTTGGTGTTAAGGCGTTGGTGAAGGCTGCCTCGCAGTCAGAGGAGGACATTATTCGCGTGGATCTGAGTTCCATTACGAGCTTACTTGAGTCCCAAAGCACAAATGGGATGAGGCAATGAGCCATCGCGCGACCCCGCAAGATTGAGCTCTCTGATTGGTTTTACTGAAGTCATTTTGACCAATCAACAGCTTAAAGAGGCCCAATGTCAGTCTGGCGTCGGTAAGACGTCACCTGACACCACTAGACGTCGTATGCCAACGGACGTCGAGTCGATATTAAGACCCTCGACGTCGACAGCCCTAGTCTTTGGTCTATGCCAGCGCGAGACCTAGAACCTCTGGAGCCAGGATGAAGAGTAAAGGAGCTAAAGGGCAGCCCTGTCTAATGCCCGTCTTGATCTCCAGCGGAGATGATAACTCCCCGTTGACCAAAACTTGAGCCGTCATGTTGACATGCCGCCTCTTCACTAGACTCACAAATTCTGGTACGAAGCCAAATTGCCGTAGTACCTCAAGCAGATAGACTCGATCAACCGTGTTGTACGCCTTCGCGAAGTCCAAGAGCAGAATCCTACACTGCCATCCGCGGAGAACAGAGTATCGTGGATAGTCTGTTCCAGTTGGGCTACCATCATTGTGACTGACCTGTTCATCTGCCGCCCGTGGACAAAACCTTGTTGGGTCGTACCGATCGATCGCACCAGAAACAGTTGGAGCTTCATCGCGATGATCTTCGCGAACTGCTGGTAGCTTGTCTGCAACAGCGAAATTGGACGGTAATCCAACGCGTTAGACGAGTCCCCTTTCTTCCGAAGAGGGGCTACGATTGCCTTCAAGAACGATGCCGGGGGAGGCACAAGTCGTTGCATACCTTCAGCAGTTCTGGCCCTCAGACTTTCTGTAAGTCTTGGCAGCAACCATTATTGAGTCCGTCCTCTCCAGCAGCCTTATGCCTCTCCTACGCTGTTACCGCTGCGTTCAGGTCCTCCTCCGTGATTGGTGCCATGCAGAGCTTGTTATCGTCCTCTCTCACCCGTGGTTCTCGCGGTATTTAAGTAAATTGTTCCACTGCTGTCTTCATCTCTACTTCATCCAGTTGACTGTCCCGCTTGCTGGGGAGACCCGCCCGTACTTTGGAGAAGCGTTCCGGTATGGGTAGGTCCACTTCGAATTGCATGCCCTCTGGTGGAAGTATCTACGTTACGGTCTGGTCACGTTCCCAGACCGCTGTTCGCTTGTACAGCCATCGTATTTGCTCGGGGATTCTGTCGAGCCTACTTCCGACATGTTCCAGATATTTCTGGCGGAGATCTTCCACGAGCATTCGGAGAAGGTGGGTTTGAGAACCGACGTATTTGCTTCTGGATTTTGCTCGTTTTGCGTTTGCGTCGCTTCCGGTCTCGCTTGGCTATCAGTCGAATCGCATCTTGACAATGTTGTACCCATACACCCCAGTCGCCGTAGCCAATTTTGCTTGTAGGGACATTACTCTTTAACTCCCCTAACAGATCGTCAACCAGCCTGCTGGAGTGTGCTCCATCAATTGAGTAGACTACTCGTGAAATGCGTCGGCGCACTTGTGCCAGAGATGGGTCTCGTAAATGCAACGTGACAGCATCGTGATCTGATGACAGCGGCGGATGGCTCACTTCCAGCCATTTCAGCCGAGTCTGGCGGTCTGTCGATATGTAAAATCTATCGATCCTGCTTGCCGCGTTCCCTTGCCAGTGCGTGTAGTGTTCATGGGGAGCCAGCTCTAACTCCTCTAGGGCTGACCCTAACCCAATTCTCGCATCTGCTATCAACTAGTCTAGATAAGGCTTCGCTCTCCGTCTTCTCGGAGCTGCTAGCTCCAAGGCGATCCAATTGAGGTGATTCAACACAATTGAAATCCCCCGCCAAAATTTGGTGCTTGACTCGATGTAATTGCCACTGATCGAGATCGATGAAAAAATGATCACGGTGCTTCCTCTTCAGCGGCGCATAGATGTTGAGGATATGCGTGTCCTTGAGTTTGATACCTATTGAGCACGGTGTCCAGAGACATCTGTGCCAAAGCCAGATGAGTTCACTGTACTCTGGGAACACCAATATCCTACTCCTCCCTCTTTATATCCAGCCACACTCCAGTACGAAAGTGGTCGACCGTCCTCTGTTTTACCCCCATCCATTGCCAGCTCTGGACAAGCTTCTTTCGCTCGTGTTCTGACCGTACGTGGGTTTCTTGAAGTAGGATTGCTGCCGGTCTGGCGGCAACTGAGATGTTTCTCCACGCCGCCAGCCATTCCATTCTATCTCTTTTCGGCTGGAGATCCACCTCCTCCTCCGTGTGAAAATCCGTATCGGCTAGCTGTACACTTCGTGTGTACGCGTCAGTACCCCAGAATCCTCGCCCCTCTCGTGTCCGCCTGCACGTTGACATGGAGTTGCCCTTAGTACTGATTCGGATGGTCCTGGGCCGCTACAGTCACAGCTGCAGTCATGAACTGACCCAGGGCGTTCCGATCCACGGATTTATCCACGGCGTAGAAGCTGTTTTTGTAGTTCTCATTGGACCGGAGTGCACTGTGGTGCCGACGAAGAAGTTCAACCACGGTATCCCTCAAAGGTTTATGTTCGCCTACTATTTCTGCAATCTTCTCTGCGTATAACAGGGCGCAGATAACGTGTTGGCTGAGCCGAAAAGTCAGGCTTGGTGCAGATAACCGCATAATAGCATCTTTACCATAGCCTTCCTTTTCTAACGCCTGCCGGTCCTCTGCGCTATTCAACACTGTCCATCGTTGTAGCGTCAGTTAACCTTCGTAGTTTGTGTTCCCAGTATTTCAGCTGGGTGACTGGTTTTGTACATTAACCGTCGTGCCGGCAACCTCCACTCTATGATCTGGTGTTGCTTCGTGTACACGTTTACCTCGGCAGATGAGTGAGCTGATCGGGGAGCTTACGTGGCGGCGGCGGTTGAGCATCGAGTTCACAGGTCGTCTGGCTTGGGCTGGGTAGTACGTAATCCGAGTCAGTCGGCGCTGGATCGGCTGGTGCCTCTGCCTCCTCTACGAAGGCTTTTAGGTCTTCGTCTCTCAATTCTCGTACCAAATGTTGCAATTGGAGGACTACTGGTTCTGATATTTGGGATTCCATCATGTACTGCTTGCAGACTTCGGGGATGCTTAAATCTGCCGCTAAGAGTCTCTCCTGATAGGAAGTGGACTGTTGTGACACTGTTCCTACCAAAACATGGAGCAGTTCATGTGTGGGATCTCCCCCATATCGAAGAATATGCACTATATCCTGTTTGAGCGCATGGGCTGTTGTCGGTCCCAGCATCCTGTGCTCTAGTTCCTCCATATCTCCATCCCACTCGTCTGTATTCCACGGCGATTGAGACTCGATTTCTCTCCGTTTTTGCTTGGTAAATCATCCTCTCTTCGTTGTCTACCATCATATGCTTCCTCTTGACCGGCGTGCGTTCCGCGCTCTACATTTGAGCGTCCACTTTCTCAAACCAGTTTTGTGAGTCCGTGCAGTCATATGCACAGAGCATCGTGAGCAATGAGTTACCGATAAACTTGAGCGAGCACTCGTGCTCTGTGTGCGGATCATCACTGACCCATCCCGTCGCTCTTCCAATACCCGAACGGACCAGAAAAGACCCTATGACAGGTCTCTATAGTGCCCACGCAAAGAATAGCATCGTAGAGCCTGCTCTATTACGCTGTGGTGCCTGCAACGCAAATTATAGCTCACATCATGTGCTCCGTAGTGTGCTGCAACAACGCCCTTTGCACTGGCCAGCATGGGAGCAGCCTTTGTCTTTACGAGAAGTTGAGGAACACGCGATAATTGAATTCGGGTGCCGTGACTCTCAATAATCTGCAATTAATACGATTAATGAGCGAGAGAGAATTATGGAGAGCGTGCGCAGTAAATGTGACTTGAAAACGTACAACGGATTGACTCCTTTGGACACAGCAACTCTACTACAGCTGTCCTACGATACCCGAATGAAATTTTGCAAGAGTGATGATGATCCATTCCAAAACGACTATCTTGCGAGCCTTATCGAGATGTTGCCGCCATCTTCAGCAGATAATCGAATGGCGAAAGCCTCAATGGATTACATGGTATCTAGCCTTGTATTACTTCTCAATCAACACTGGTGGGGCCACACTAATACTTGCTTTAAGCAATCACGAGCTACCGCTGATGCTTCGTTTTGTTTATATTCGTTCCCAAGGGAAAGAGTTGGGGAAACGTAATTTAGTGCCGCTGGAGTTGAATTGAAACGGTCGCTTGGCCGCGAGTTTGTAAATGGTTACAATTACGTGATTATGGCTACCTTCAAATGCAACCATGACATTCAATTGCTTCTAGGCGGCAAGGATGCAACTGAGCGCATACACTACTGCTGTAAATATGTGACGAAGCTGTAAAAGCGGCTCGATTCGGTTGTAGCTGTAGCACTAGCTGCCCTAAAGCGGAGACAGGACAAAGAACAGATCGAGTTGGAAGATATGCCGCTGTTTGGGGACCAAGAACGCCTTGCATTTGCAAGGAAGAGTGTTGACTCAGTAGCATATAGTATGACCAGTCGCCAGGAAGTTGCTGGGCCATTAGCAGCACTATATTTACAGCGAGGATCGTGCTGTTATTCGAGTGCACGATGTGTTTCAGTCCCCTTAGGGGATAGTGTGCAACAATTACGGAAGGATGGCGGATATACTTGCTACCTTGGCGGTGGCGGAGAAGATATTGCGGCTTCAAAATATCACGCTGTGGCCTTTTTGGATGACTACATCTACCGCCCTGAATGCCTGAAAAACACTAACGTGTACGAGTTTGCAATGCGTTATTATCGAACGCAATATCCACGCTTTATGCTATCTTCTATGAGGTTTCTACCTGGCCATCCACTTTCTCACAGTCATAGGGTCGGACAGCGAACCAACACTGTGGTGGTTCCAGTAGTACATGGATTTCGTTTGCCATATATTGACGACGCGTCTTCCGAAGAGCTTCAGTGCAAACGAGCGCTGTTGTCACTTGAACTATTCAAGCCGTTTAGGTCTCTAGTAGATTTAATTGGTACTGAGCCGTGGACAGACGATGCGTGGCTAAGTGCATACACGGAGTGGGAAGGCACGCGCAGTGAATTTGTCGAGACTATTATGAACAACATGAACGACTATTACTATGGTCTCAGTCATGCACAATCGCAAAGAAACAACTCTGGGGTCAGTGATGAAATCCCAAACTGGCGTAAAATTGATGACGAGAGTGGAAGCGATGAGGAATGCGATTCATTGTTTACCGCAGCAGACCCCGTATTTGAAGACGATTGTTCTCCAGACGAAACCTTTGTAGAAATTTGGAGCGGTGAAAATCCTGAGTCGAATTTTCCCGAGAGTTATTCAGTAAACCATGTGATGTCCAACCACAGCAGCTCCTGATTCGAGTATTTGCCACATCATGAAGGCGTTTAGTACGCATGGTTTATTAGAAGATGCAGCAAAGAAAACCGCAGCTTTATAGGGTGCAGAGCAGCCTACGATGAGTTTTGCCTCTCTGAGTGACATGCGAAAATGGGTTTCAGACGCTTCAACCGACAATGCATTACTTTCTGAGCCGGGTTCAGCTACTGCTGCTGAAATGAAGGACACAGAAGGATTGAGTTGTTAAATGAGGCTATATCTGGATCCAGGACGGACTGGCAGTCAGAGGAAATCACTAGGGCACAAACTTCGACAGAAGTTGGACCTTTTGCGACCATTGCAGAAGTATCACGAGCGTTCACGTTGAACGAAAAGCAGCACTGGGCTGTACACAAAATTGGACTAGCTTTATTGACGCGGTGGGGAAATGTCGAGACGTTGGCGTATACAGGTGTAGAAATGAATGACGCATTACGAAGGGATCAACTTCGTATTTTTCTCGGAGGAGAAGGAGGAACGGGCAAAAGTCGTATTGTTGAAGCGATTGAAACGCATTGTAGGAGTTGGGGCCATTCCGACAGTCTCATCAAGACAGCACTAACTGGGAAGGCGGCAACAATCATTGGTGGGAGGACGCTAGCAAGCTTCTTGCTAGAACTCCGTCATGAAACTTCTAGTGATGTGATGATGAATCTGAGCATAATAGTAATTGATGAGGTCTCAATGATGAAGAAATCAGAGCTTGTTCAGCTCGACAAACTGTTGCGTCGGGCGAAACGAGTTCCAGATGTGTTATTTGGTGGAGTCCATGTTGTACTCGTGGGGGACTTCTTACAGCTGCCCCCAGTGGGTGCAGATCCTATATACAAAGACCCTACTGGGAAGAAAGATCCAAAAGTGGTCGACATTGTCGGATTCCAGATCTTGAGGTCATTCGAAGATGTCATCGTGCTTGATGAATGTGTTCGTTTCCAGAATGACCCCAACTGGGGGGCGAGGGTGTCACGAGGCTCGCCTCGGAGTTTGGACACCAGGATTTGTTCATTGTTCAGATTATAAATTCTCGCGTTGTCACGAGTTTGAATAGGCTACTAGAAGGTGTTCCCAGTCAATTGTCTCCGACATTTGTTGCACCCGATAACACAACTCGACTTGCTATTAACAATTTGTATATTTCGACAACTTCAAAATGACTACCTGGTGGAGCATTCCCCGTTCGAGCGGTTGCCAACTTTAAGGGGAAATTGTCAGGTTCGAATCGAACAGAAATGCAAATGATAATGTCTCTACCTGATTCGAAATTTGGACGAATGGCCTCATACCTGGACTTGATATTATTATTTTTTCGGTTGGTGTATTGTAGTCACTTAGAATCCGACGTCCTAACGACTTCTAATCACACCATTCACTACCTACGCCCTTTTACGTCGTCGATAGGCCCAGGGCTCCATCAGCGCTTCCATCCCCCTCAGTGTTTGTACGAAGCGCCAGTACACCTTCAGACCTGGCGATCTACGTGGTAGAGGCCACTCCCCCAGTAGTCCTGTAGCCTCCCGCGGCACTAACCGCGTGACTGCATTACTTGATCCACGGGCGTCGCGCCGTGAGTAAACTTGGTAGGCTTGTACGTGAGGGGCATCACTCCCCCACACCATCGACTTGTTGCTTGATCCGCGGCCGTCGTCACTTCGCGCGCTGCGTTAAGGCGATCGTTGTGGGGTATCACGTCCACTTACCCGATGACTTGGACTTGATGCACACGAGCGTCACTCCGTTAGCCCAGTGTATAGGGGCATAATGCGCGGGCATCGCTCCGCACGCCTCGGCCGGACTGCTCCGCGCCGCCAGCAGCACCAGCCCCCCCCCCCTTGGTGGACTGTTTCTGGCGATCTGTTCAGCAGGCGGCGAATTCGGGAATGGACTTGATAATTGGAATACCCGTTCAAGTAACTCAAAATATAAGACCGGCAAAAATGGTGGCGAATGGCACGCTTGGCACCCTTGAAGCTATTATTTATCACCCAAATACTAGTTTTCGGTTGGTACATGATAGCGTAGCAAACATCGTGGTGAAGTTACCAAGTGCTGCCTCCCAGCGGTGATAGTACGTCTCCCTCGCGGCGATACGGCGGCTTCAATGCTTGGTTGCGCCGACAGTGACTTATTGCCACTCTTTTTCGAGTCACAGGCGTATCGCCAATGTGAAAT
Source organism: Phytophthora tubulina (assembly GCA_014706135.1). Classification (NCBI taxonomy): domain Eukaryota; phylum Oomycota; class Peronosporomycetes; order Peronosporales; family Peronosporaceae; genus Phytophthora; species Phytophthora tubulina. Next base: position 1,687,250 of record JACBOY010000148.1, on the reverse strand, counting down.
TCCACTTCTTGGAACAGCGTTTGGGCAGCCACGGAGTTTATCTGTGCGAATTCAACAGTATCCTTTTGTATGCGCTGTGTCGTCTACGATCTATAAGGTGCAGGGTGAAACCCTCGCCAATATGGTGGACACGGAGTGGAGATCGAAGCGCAAGGCAGCCAATAAACGCCAGCAGTCCTACCTATTGGTCTCGAGGGTAACTTCGCTTTTTGCGCTTACTACATTGAGCCCACTCACACAAGAAATAACCCAATGGGCTAGACCCCCAGATGAAGCGCTTGAGGAGGAATAGCGATTACTGTGTTTAAGTCAGAAAACGTTGGAAATGTTGAGAGCTTAATGTATAACTTCAATTTCCAAAACATTGGTACTGTTTTTTTGTGGCTGAGCTTCAATGGGGTAATTAGTGGCACGGTGAGTGTATTGTATTTTTCATCTGCCCTGGAAGTTTGACATTGAGTAGATTTGACTCGCTGTTTGTACCGTGACCGTTTTTAGAAGAAAAAAATGCATGCATCGGCACTGAACAGTAGATTTGAAGCTCCATGTGGCGACCGGTAGCTCTGCACGCTAGCAAATTTCGTTGTCTGCTATCGGAAGGATTATATGTGCACACGAGCTCAGTACTTTAGGGAGGCGTGGAGTTCACCTACGTTGTGCGCACTGGAGACTTAGTCTAAAGTCTCAACACTTAGCCAACCTTGTTACGTAGTGCGCAGTGGAGTTTTCCCAGTCTAATGTTTCTCCTAGAAACAGGCTGACATCCGATTTGGAAAATCCCCTATCATACATGCCGAGCTGATGTCAATATATACAATAAAATGCAGCAAAAACTTTGACTAATTCCATTCAAAATTAAAAATGTAGGTAGCTCTCGCACGTAGCGGCGACTCATTCGACGTATGAAACTCCACCTCAATTGGGGCCTGCTCCTCTGGAATCATCGTCGCGACTGCGACGTTTGGGCTCACCCATATCCGACTTTCCACCTGCCCCTTTGGATCCATCATCAGGGGCTGACGTTCGAAGACGCTTGTTTTGGCGAATGCCGTGTTTTTGACGGCGATGACGTTGCGCATTTTCGCGCGAAGAGAAGACATTCCCACAAGTTTCGCACTGGCGCGGATCAGGGCGAACTAGTTCCGGGTCGAGCACTGCCGCGATTTCAGTAGTGTTTGGTTTGTGCTGATATCCAGGTGGTTCCAGGTAACAGTGCAAACGAAGATGAATACCCACGTCATTGTAGGCAGCGCCTCCATGCACGAATTCTCCACGAACAACAGAACATCTCCACGATCTAGCTTAATGTCCTCCATTTCACTTGCATCTGCCACAATGCGATTCCAGCCATAGCCATGAAGAACAGTATTGTCCTGCACTGCAACGAAAATCGGCCCCGGTTGCAGATCGTAATCCCAGTAGTCGAACTGGTCCTCCGTGTTGACGAGGAAGTCACGGTGCGGCGCTTGAGCCGTTCCACCACGTTGTGTCTTTAAAACCTTCCAAGTCTTTGCTTCAGCCGTGGGGAAATACGTCGCATAACGGTGGCGCAATTGTTCCGTTAGCTGCATCGCGATGGCGGGTGGCACTGGCGCTTGCAGCCGGTTCGGGTCCATTTCATAAGCATCCTTGAAGATGGGTTCGAAGCCTAGACGATCGTCTCGCTTTGACGGCTCCACCACTTCGCGGTCTAGCAGCTCCAAAAGCTCATGCGGTACCGCCTCTCGAAGCACCGTATAGCCGCGCCGACTCAACTGTTCTTTCGGGTGCATCTTGCAAATTGAGAAATGAAGGCACGATCCGGAAATGCCGTTAGCCAATTGTACTAGAAGTTGTTGATTGGGGGAGAAATTCCTCGGATTTTTATCCTTCCTAGAGAATAGCCTAAAACTGCGAGTAAAGATCTCGTAAAGTTGCGTCGGTTAGATTGGTATATGCTAACCCCCTGAGCATAAGTGCTAACTGCTAGCTTAGCATAGCACACTAGGCGACTCAACTTTGCGTGATCTTTGCTAACAATACAATGGCTGTGCGGTGTATGCGGTGCTGCTTGCGGTGTCGACGACGAGTAGAGGCATGCGACAGCATTCCTGCCAGCGGTGAAATCACCGCTGTGCGCCTACAGTATTTGTACATACAGCGGTTGCGTGATACTAACGGTGTATGTGATAGCCGCTAGTATATTGATCATCTGCACTGAAAGTTTGAACAAGTTCATGCATTAGGCACATTTGACGCTCGGGTTATGGCATGTTTTATTAACAATGGCACATTGGCGTACTCTAGGTTTTAGAGCGACTCAGAGCGCATTTCTCATCTATCCTCGTAGTGCTGCAAGGCCATGTCTGGGCGCGGAAAAGGTTCTAAAGGTATCGGACAAGGAGGGTCGAGGCGTCATCGACGTATTCTGTACAACAACATTCAAGGAATCTCCAAATCATCTATTCGTCGCCTTGCCCGTCGTGCAAGTGTTCGTCGTATGTCTGAACTGGTGGTTGAAGAAGCACGTGCAGTTCTCAAGGTCTTTGTCGCCAACCTGGTGCGATATGCCGTCGTCTACACTGAGCATGCCAATCGAAAAACTGTCTTAACGATGGATGTCATCTACGCTCTCAAGCGCCAAGGTCGTACTCTCTACGGATTCGATCACTTAACCAAGAAATAGGGTACCAACTCTAGCCCGCACAGCGCAGGGAAGATTAACATGTAAATAGTCATTGTTTGAGCCGCGTACTAGCCAAGCCTACGCCAGAATGCTACATTTCTCATTAGTCACTGCTACTATCCTCTGAAGAAGAAAGCTCCGATATTGAGCTGCTCTCGCCGTCGATAACCGTGCTCGACGTGGCATCTTGAACATCTTGGTTCTCTTCAGACTCATCGGGGTGGGGTAGCCACGACGCATCCGATCCTCTTTCTAACTCGCTATTCGACGATTCCAGCTCAATCACCTCGACGCTATCAGGTGTATAGGCCTTGGTTCGCTTCGGGGCAGGGGTAGTGTCACTATTATTACCCGCGCGCTTTAACGGAACTGCTGCGGGATCATTTTGTTGCGCTGGTAGAGTCGATATCGGGTCCCGCGGAAATTCTGGACTGGCTGACAGGGGGTGGTTGTGGCTCGGTTGAATTGATGATAGTGTAGTAGCTTTTTGTCGTTGTTTCTTTATTCCCCGTGAAAATCCACAGGGAATCAGGTTGATTTCTTAACCTGTTTTAGAAGGAAGTGCTGTAGTTTTACTTCTCTGGTCCACCTAAAAATGGACACTTCGGTTTTTGTTAACAAGTTATGAACTGGCGCAGAGACTCAATGCAGCGAAACGCATTTGAAAGTTCATGACAAGAGGGGAAGCGAGGAGGAATGCGATTCATAATTTCAAAAGCCATTTTTTGATTAGTGTTAGTTTTTTTGCGGTATACCATCATTGTTCTGAAATATTCAAATTTGAAAGCATCTCCAGAGTTAGAGTTGCTTAGATCGCACCGAAAGCAAGTTTTTTTTTACGTGATTATCATAACATTTGCTCTCCGCGAGGGTTTTGTCCAATCACGACTCATATTTCAGTTTTTGACCAATCCTATTGGATCCTCAAATCGTACTTAATTGGAAATATCCATTTATAGGTGGACAACCAACCGATCAGTCGAAATCTAAATCGAAGCCAATAAAAACATGCAATTTTTGCTCAAAAGCAAAGTAAGCTTTGTGACTATTCATAACTTCAGAATCTTTTCTTTTCTTCGAACTACGTCTTTCCCCGGGCCGGGGCCCCCGGACCCGGGTAGGCAATACAAAACTACGTGTTGGGGTTAATTCGAAACCGGTAATACTGAAGCCGGTGTTACCGATGACTTTCGTTGAGCTGGCGAGAGATTGATGGACCCGCGCTCGATGAAGGGAGACGAGCAGCCATTTGCCAACGTGCAATGAGTAAGTTCAGTGACGAGACGTTTTACTAACAATTCACTGTGACTTTCTTTTTTCGAAAGGTGATAAATAAATTGGACTTTATTGCAATAAAAAATTGCAAGTAAAATACATAACTGCAACAGAAGTACAAATACAAATACCGAACTGCGTCCACGGCGAGGATTGCAATACCCAACTGCATTGGAACTAGCAATACCCAACTGTGATCTTATATCGCTACAGTATCGGTCTGGCTTGTCGATGTGTGCGAATCTCTGATCGCTAAAGCTACGAGCCGTGAGTTGAATATGTTTACAGGAACATGATGGCCTCGACGACATCCTGTGTCTGCGATTTGTCATGACGTGCTTCGCTGAGCTGAATAGCCCTTCAGCAGAAATGGATGTTGTTCTTGTACAATGTCATGCTTCGACTACTGGAGCGAGGATAGGAGCTTGCGACTAGAGTGACGGCGGGGGCTACGAGCACTGTAGACGACAGGAACTGCGAGGACTGCAGCGACGTCGGGAGGTGCGCGGACTGCAGAGCCGACGGAAGCCTGGGAGGACTGGTGCGACGACGGGCGATTGGGAGGGCCAGGTTAGCCTACTCGGAAACGAGCAAAAGCGAGAATGAGGTGCCATGAAACAGCAAGGAAGTTCATCTTCAGGACTATACCATGCTACTCCCGAGGTTTCCCATGCCGTACTTAGCTCTTTCGCAAAACCCCGCGATCTTGAAGCACCCTTGGCATATGAAAATTGCAATATCTTGATGCAATACTAGATTGCAACATTGGTCGATATTGCAGTGCGGTATTGCAGCATCACAGAGACTGCTGTAGTAGACTGTGTAATGTTAAAGCATTACAGTGTTGACGGCAATGGTGAGTAACACTAAAAATCGTTGCAAATTTATTTTTTCCGCTCCCTGACCTCCCTCACTCGTATCCACCATGCTTTCGTGGCGACGGGTGTAACGGACGAGGGCGACGACGACAGCAAGACTTCGGTCCACTGGATGCGTCGTGACCTGCTGGAGTGGGTGTCCGCTCACTCCGAAGAGGAGGAGATGCTTGCTTTGCCGCGTCTGTCGCTGGCTGGCAGCTCGTCTTGCAGCGGCATTCAAGTGTTAAGTTCACTGCTGACTCTGCTAGGATAGGCTTCGTCGGCTCAGTACGCGCCGCTGCCGTCGTTCGACGAGTTATTCTACCCCCTCAAAATATTACATGTAGAACAGGGGGTCCATATTATGAAATAGCTATCCCAGCCTACGCATCGCTGAAAAACGAGGTGACAGTATAATTACCGCCCCCGTAATAGAGCTTCTTCATCATCAATTCGAAAATAAGCAGATCAATACATGTACAAGTAAGCTCTATTGGACGCCGCCCAAAACTACCATATCGGTGTTAGCGCAGTCGTCGTATGACCGTCATTTGACCCCTCATATTCCTTGACATAACAAGCATGAAAATCTGGTGAGTCGTAAATCTCGTCTCATTAAGCTGAGGGCTTTATGCCTCCTTTAAAACAAAGGAATATGCTGCTCAAAGTTCAACCCGGTTCCCGCCAACCTGCGTGGAAGGTCTCACTTCCGATTTGGTTTCTCGAGAAGGAAGGCGCGATGAAGAATAACAGTACGTCGAGGCAGCGAATCATGCCAAGTTTGAATTTTTCTCGCAACTAACGATGTATTATTTGTACCGCTAAACGCCTACAGATAACCCCTCAATTCCAAGCAACATGCCACCACTTGTTGATGTCATCGTCATCGACAGCAGCGAGGATGAAGAGGAGAAGACCACTGATTTACCACGTAGCACTGGGGATGTGGGAAGTCTTGCATACGGAGCGCCTGCTGTCATCAAGGAGTCACCGTATGACATTCCTCCAGTCGCAAATATTGCGCCTTCGGAGGCGTCTCGCAAGGCGTCCCGTTCCTATGGGCCGGCAACAAAAACTCTGAAGAGAGCAGACATGATTCCCCGCCTTGCTAAGCCAAAAGTACATATTTATGTATAGCGGACTTGCCATGTGGGAGACAAAAGTGTGCTGTGTTGTGCTGTACCGACAGAATCATCAGCATGTTGATGGTTCTGTCGGTATTAACACCCCCCCCCCCCCCCTCCCGACGTCAGGACGTACACAAGGTCGACAACTAACGGTAAATACGGGGTTACTCTCGAGTGTTTCGTGATGGATACAGGCATACCTTAGCCATAACAATACTTCTGGTCTCTTCATCTGCGGTACAGTAGAATAATATTCCGCTGTCCATTCCAACATAATATGTAGGAATGGACGACGTTTTTTTCCAAGTTGGAAAGCTCCAACCTACAGCACCATTCAACCCCATCACAAGGATGGCGGTACAAATGACGACGTTATCTGTAGCTGACGAAGGCGTAAACTATTGACTACCCAACTGGTTTTTCAGAAACTCGTCATTACTAAATTCGCCGCGGAGACCGAAGACTCTACGCCCCAACGTTCACCTTTAATCAAGAATGCGTGTGTTCTGCGCCCTGGTAGCAGCTGCAGCTATCCTTGCAGCCCTCAGCGAGACCGTGTCTGCCGTGGCGGATTCGAAACAGAACCATTTAACCGCAGGCAACTCACCTCTCTCCATCGATGCAGCCCAAACTACCAGTTTTACCAAGCGGTCCTTGCGTGTCATCGAGAAGTTGGAGAAGCTGGTAGTCAAACAGCCCAAAACCATAACTATCGACGAGCCGTTGAAAACCAAGGATATCGATGCAATTCTCGACCCGAAGAGATTGGACGAAATTTTTGCCAAAGGCAAGCTTGGCGGTTGGATGGACAGGGAGACTCTCGACAAAGTGCTCAGCGGGAATTTCGCACAAAAGACGGAAGTGTTCAAGCAATGGCACGCGGACGGAAGAACCTCGAGGTTGGTTACTCAACTCCTCAAGTCTGACCCAGCCCTCGAGCACAAGTATAGATATGCTTACAAGATGTATGGTGGATACCTCCAGGTCATCTTCAAACGGGAAAACAGAGCGAAACGGCTTGCAGCAGCAGCTGCTGCTGCTGCCCGAAACTAATGACGATGGCAGTTCGCTGCTGCCTTGGTCGTCGTGCAGCACGATTTGTTCTACGAACGTGACGCTCGCCTACAATAACCATAACAATTCGTTCGTCCTTTCAACGTTATTATGCGAGTCGGGTTCTTGAACCAGAGTGCCATCCACGAAGCGCTTGAATCGCCCGGCGTGTGGAGATCCCCTCTACTGCGTGTATCCTACATCTAACTGCAGGTGCACGGCCAACGTACCCTATTCTTCATTCTTCACATTCGATGCACTACGTGTACCGGTAACGTTGGTTTGCCAGCACCGGGCTTGAGCGTTTCGATCTGAACGACGTGACTCCGAAAGTACCAAGAGTTCGCAGAGCCGCAGATTCGACACATTTGAATGCTCGCCTTGTCTCCTGCGTGATCACATTGCCATCCAATACTCCATCTTTTTTAGATTATTTTTTTTTGTGGTTAGCGATCTTTAACCTGGTCCTAAGCTGAATGCAGTTGTATGTCATTCATTCATGTCCATAAAAATGCAATTCGGATTCGGATTAGGACTTGTTGCGAAATGACCGAGGACCTAACAAATCCTAATCCGAAACACATCCTACTTGCACAACTGGATTCGGATTCGGACACTTGCGAAAGGTCTCTAATAGTCTATTAGTAATAGAGACCTTCATCCACCAGTTGAAATTATCACTGAAAACAAACAACAGCAACACTGATCATGCTAGCGTAAGTAAGGTCTTAGATACGTTTACTTTTCTATTGGACTTGTCTGGTCGATGCAAAACGATTCGCGCTAACATTACTGAGCGAAACCACCGTCGAAGAATAGTCTCTCTCGCGATGTTTGTCAAGTTCAGCGCAAGCGTTTGTCGTTGAACATTTACGGCTTAGCTTCTATCGTTTTGGATAAGCTACGACTTTGACAACAGCGTGCACTTCATATTTACTCCCCACGTTTGTAGCGGTACTTCGTGCTCTTCACATGAATCAACTTGTCTGTTCCTAGCTTGAATATTCAATCTAGTACACTAAGGGAAAAAAGAAGTTCCACAGCTCACCTGACACCCACGACGACGATGCACCAGCATCTAAAGGGCTATACTCGTGGACCCCATCAAAAGCAATGAACGTCACCGGCTTCGTGCAGTTCGCGTAGGAGGTCTTGATGTGCGATTTCGACCCAGGCACCGGGGTCCGGTGCAGTCTGGTTCGCGCAGCCGTTCACTTCGAGAAACACGTCGCGCATGGATCGGCCCTTGGAGATAAGGTTGCCCGGGTCGCTAACGCCGTGCGAGACGAGGAAGCCGATGGGGACAGGAGCACCGATCGCCGTCGTGTAGTCGGTGCCCGAGAGTACGGCGGCTGCCTTGAACGTCGTTCCTCGACCAGAGTTCGCGATTGCGTTCGTCATTGATCCACCAAAGCTGAAGCCAACAACGAAACGCTGGTCCGTGTCAACACACAGGCCGTCGTCGACGGTCTGGACGATGGTATCGGTGAACATCATGTCATCGTCGTTGACGTTCGACCATCCATTGTCCAGGCCCTGGGGCAACACGAAAATCGTAGACTCGTTCGACAGGCTGAGCAGACCGTAGTAGCTGCCGTTGCCGTACTTGGACGAGTCCTGCATGACGTTGTACGCAGTGGCGCCGAACCAATGGTACGTGATGATGAACGGGTACGCAGACTCGGGACGTAGCCTTCCGGCACACGCACAATGTATTCGCGCTCCGTTCCATTGATCGTCGTGGTGTACGTGCCGCTGGTGATGCTAGCCGCTTTGCCGCATCCCGATGAGTACGCGACAGCTTCAGTCGACTGGAGCGCACCGAGGACGATTAGCATCAAAGAGAAGACGGCAAAGTTAAACACCATGTTTGCTTGGGGGGTGATTCTTACTACCGGTAGGCGCTTGAGGGTGTCGGAAACGGCGAATTGAGGAATAAGTGGTGGTAAGCAGGTCGACTCGAGGGGGGGTCTGAAAAACCAAATTACACATGCAGCATCGTGTCAGCCATTTCCCGCTGCCGGTGTGATGTATCACCTAGTCATCACCAGTGTGTGGACAGTCTTTCGCTGTACAGCTTGGACGATGCCCGGATACTTGACCACACAGACGAGACAAATCATGATGTGATACCAAAGTGGGCAACGAAGATGCTTGGTGTCCACGCGAGCGCAACCTACGATGGAGAGTGGTTTAACAAACACGTAAAAGCGCAAGTAGATGCATTTAGTTGTCTGCACTTGTCCCTAGCGTGATGCATGGAGTACATTTTGTGCCTGCTTTTACACATTTGTGCGTGCGCGTTTCACAAATTGTCGAGCTACTTACAAGCGCAGCGAGTACCCGCTCGATGAATGGTAGTATCCACCGTTGTTTTCTTTCGTCGAGCTGGTTGTGGTGGTGGTGGAGCTGGTGGTAACACCGTCGCTGCTCACGGTCTTGACAGTCGTAGTTGTCGTGGTCGTCGTAGCTCCCTGGCCGTTGCCCACTAGCATCGACAACACGTCCGATTTCTCGTTCTCGGCACGCTTACGCATCCGGCGGCGCTGGTTCTTGGTCAGCTTGACCTCACCCATGGCTGGCGTGCCACCCACGGGGCCCGCTCGCTTCGGTTGCTGTCGTTGTTGCTGCTGCGTGTTCGGGTGCAAATTTTCGTCGCTAACCTCAGCGTCACGAGCACTGCTAGTCTTCTTCTCGTCGTCGTCATCCTGCTCCTCGGCTTCTTGCTGGTAACGAGCACTTCGGCGCTGCTGAAACTCTTCTTCGTTGCGGAGTAGCTCCTGGATCTTGTCCTCCATGATAGTACGGACCCTTTGAACTTCGTCCGTAGGCCCCTTCAGCGTAATGGAGTTGTCGCCACGACGAATGTCAATCATCACATCCGGGAACTGCTTCTGCAAAGCACGAATGTTGGCGCCGCTCTTGCCAATCAAAGAGCCAACCATAGAGCTGGCAAAGGCAGGCGAGACGGTGGTGGGGAGGGCAATCGTCTCAACCACGAAGATCTCGAGGAGGTGTTCAATCTTCTCCACGATACGCTCGCGCTCGTCGTGGTCATCACCGTAAATCACAACCCGTAATTCACCCTTCTCTTCGCCGTCAATCACGTGGAACTGAATGCCCTTCGCAGCGTCCTTCTTGGCGGAGAGAGCCACGTCCAGCTTGGCCTTGCTAACATCCACCACCGACGAAAGGTTCTTGTGGTGAGTGAGCAGTTCCTCCACCTTTTCAGTGGCCAGATTAATGGCGGCATCGTCCCTAGAACTGATTGTGAGCACGCGGTCCTCGTGGCGGGGACCCGAGGGTGACGGGGCACTCAAATCCAGACGAGCATTGCTTTCCGTGCTGATCTTTTTTATGGTCTCACCGTTGCGGCCCACCAGAATTGGCACAAGCCAGCCAGGAATCGGTAGCTCGGCGTGCTGCTTCTTCCACGCCTCGACGTCCTTCTTTAGCTGCTTAGTGATCTCCTGGGTATGCTCCTTGGAGTCCGCGAACACCTTCAGGCTGGTCTTGGTGGGCAGCGAGAATACAACGTTGTACTTCGCGCGAAGGGTAGGCAAAAGCTCGTACATGCGGGTCGCGATCGACGGAGGTAGATCCTCAAGAGTCTGGAAGCAGTCTGTGTTGTAGAACTGCAGCACCTTCTCGACCTCGGCCTTGGCCTCGTACACCTTGGACGCGTTGGTACCTTCAATGCGGATGGTACCCTCCTCGGTCGCACCCGAAGCTGCCGGTGATCGTTTGATGCGGACCTCACATCCGGTTTGCTTGCAGATACGCAAAGCATTCTCGTTAAGCTTTGCGGCTTCGCCCTTAACCTCCAGGGCGCTCGCGAATGAAATAGAAGGCAGCGGGATGGTCTCGACAAAATGTGAGTCTGGCGAGACCAACATCTCCAAGAACTTCTTGATCTTGCCAATGCCCATGGCAGGGCCACGAATCTTTGCCACCTTACCGTCGTCCTGGAAAGACACTCGCATGCCGTCACCACCTTCAGCCTCCAACTCCTGCAGCCGCATAGCAATGGACTCATGCTTCTCCAAAAGAGTGTTAAAGTTAGTCGGAGCCGGCCCAGTAGCGCCACGCGGCAAACCTGCAGTGCTCTGCTGGTCCTGCTGGGGAACACGGACGCTCTCAATCACGTGAGTTTCCTGCAGTGTCTTGAGCACGTCATCAACACAAGCCTTGAGGGCCTCCGGGGAGACGGCCTTGACGCGGACTTGACCTCGGTTCGGGAATGCGTCCAGAGTGGCTTCCGGGTGAGCAAGACGCATCGTTTTGATGCGCTCACCCTTCTTGCCGATCAAGCAGCCCGTGGCGAACGCGTCCAGCTGCAAAAGTTGGCGGTTCTGCGTCTGCAGAAGCTCATCGACGGCAGCCTGCACACTCTTAAGTTGCTCTTGCGTACCGATCATCTCCAACTCAGACGGCTGGCCGCCCGTTCCACGCAGCACGCGGACCTTGGCTCCGCTCTTGGTCTCAAGCTCAGACACAGTCTCTCCCTTCTTACCGATGACAGTCGGGATTTCATCGTTATCCAGCGGGAGGTACCGGACGTGGTGCGCCTCATCAAGCTCCTCCAGCTTCTCCTTCACCTTTTGGATCGCCTCCAGCGTACCAGTGAGCGAGATCTTGATTTGATCGGACTCGCTGTCGCTACTCCGTGCAGCACCTTCACGCGGCGGTGGGGGCAGGTGGAGCTTACATCCGCTGCTGGTCTCGATCTCCGAAAGCTTCTCGCGCTTAGACGCCATCAAGACAGCGATCAAGTAGCGCGAGGTCACGAAGACCGAGCGCTGGTTGTTGTCCACGATTTCCACGATCTTTGCCTTAGCACTGTTGATAGCTTCCTCGTCGTCACCAAAAACGCACACGTAGGTGTCCTGGATATCAATACGCACATTACTTTCCTTGCCTTCGTTCTCAATCTCCTTGATCTTGCTGCCCTTCTTGCCAATGATGAGGCTCAGCAAGTGGTTGTCCGCCACTTCGTGCACCCAGTGGTGCTGCTCGAACTCTTTCAGACGTTCACGAAGTGCATCCTCCATGGCATCAATCTGTTTCTTGTTACCCAGGACGTGAATACGGCGTTCTTTCTTGAACACCTTAATGCGAGCCTCAGACGCATCCGTACGCAGCAGACGCAGTTGCTTCGCCTTGTTGGCCATGAGGAACTCCGCGAAGAACTCGAACTTGTACTTGACGAACTCAGGTCCCTTAAACAGCTGCTTGTCCTCAGGTGTGAAGTTCTTCTCACGCTGGGACTGCTCGTTAATGAGCTCACGGACAAATTTCTCCGCGCTAGCAACACTCTCCTTCGTGCCGACAAGACGCACATTATTGGTCACCTTGTCAATGTCCACCAGAGCACCCGTATCCTCCATCAGCTGGTTGATGGTCTCACCCTTCTTACCAATCAACTTAGGGACAATCTCCGACGGCAGGAGAATGTCCACCTTGCCAGCCGTCAGGTCGTTGATTGCCTTCTTCAGCTGCTTGGCCTTGTCAGGTGCAGCCTGGACCGCCAAGATGCCCTCGGTCTTGCTGATGTCGATCTTCAACTTGAGAGACTTCTCCAGCTCGTGCAGATGCTTGGCTTGCTGGAACATGAGCACTTTGACCGTGTCAGGATGCAGTCCAATGGACTGGTTGGTGGCAAGAGTAATATCCTCAATTGCTGCCTTGGCCGTCTGCACCTGTTCGGGTGCACTAGTGATCTTCACAATGTTCTGCTTGTTGTCCACCTCGATCATTGCACAGCACTCCTTTTCCATCTGGTGGATATGGGCGAACTGCCTGCCAATGACAGCGCCCATCTTGTCGGCGGGGACCGTCATCTCGATGGTAACAAAGTCCGCCACGGGCTTCTCGATATGCGCCGCGAGCTTAAGTTTGCGAATACCCTGTTGCAGTTGCTGCAATGTGGCTTCGAACTCCTTATGTTGTTCGAAGCGTTCCTGGCGCTCCTTGCGTGTCGTGTCGATCATGTTCTGGAACTCGTCGCACGCCTCCTGCTGGGTGAGTTTATCCTTAAGTTGCTGCAGCTCGCGCAACAGCACGCGCTCGTCACTGGCCGACATGGACGTGGTGTTGCGGTGCCACTCCTTCTGCTTCATCTCCTCCTTGAGGCGCTCCGCCGACATGTTGGGGCGGCGCGGCGGGTTCTTGAAGGCCACGCGCAGCTTCTCGTCCAGCTGCTTGCCAGCCGCCGCGTTGGCCGCCTTGGCGGCGGTTACGCTCTCCAGACGCTGCTGCATCTGTTGGACCATCTCGGCGTCGCTGGGCGTGGACATGGCGGGCGGGAAGGGCGGAAGGAGGGCAGGGAGGGACGGCGCAACCACTAGATCTTTTCACGAATGACAAGGATCGGGCTGACACGTAGGCGGCGGCTCGAAATGACTTGTATTTTGTATGCGGTTATTTCTGTATTTATGTGGAAGCAATGTGGGCCGCATCAAATGATGCAGGAGTGATGGTCAAATAGTTGAAGTTGCGATCTTCTAGCGGAACGGGGAGCGTTTGTCCTGTAGTTGTCGGTTGAACAGCGTCTTCTTCAGCGCACTGGAGGCGGTTTCCCGTCGAATCTTAAGCACTGCGCCGATGGTCGATTGGGACGGCGACGGAGCCGTTGCCGTTGGTGTTGGGGGAGTTGTCGAGGCTGTCGCTGCAACGCGAGACATTGCGACGGAGCGAACTGCGCGAGCTGTCGTCATGAGGATCGTCGCTGCTTGTTTCTTCATTGCTGCTGTTGATCCACTGCTGATTCGTGGACCTTTGCTGCCTCTGCGATTGGATTTCGGTTTGCGCACGGGAGCTACGGGTGCTGGAGGAGGTTCGGAGCTGCTCGAGTAGACGATGGGGTGCACGGCAGCAAGAGCCGATGGTTCGTGGTGCTGGTGGGTGTATTCGGCCTCTTCCTGGCGGTACGGGGATGGAGGCGCCATGTCTAATGTATCGAGAGCATCTTTGCCGTATAGCTTGGTCATGATCTCCAATTCAGCCCCCCAAGACGTTGCGTTACCTGCACGATGACGAGCATGGTCCTGCATGTCGAGCGACGAGAACGGTAGCAGGATATCGCTGGTGGATTGAGACTGGTGCAAGGCTAAACGGTTCATGAAGCCCTCGAGTGATCGATCGCGACTGCTGCCCTTGGGAGCCATTCGTGAGTCTTCACCGCCTCCCACGGCTGTACGCATCTGCTGAAGGACGCGCACGATGGCGGCAGGGTTGACGTCCTTGGAGGAAACGCGAGCTGAGCAAGAAGAAGGCAGACCAACCAACGCGAGAAACTTGGCACCAGGCTTGATGGTGTCTTGAAGTAACACGGTGAGTTTCGAGCTGTGATAACGCACGAAGGCCACATCCTTCAACCGAACCTCAGCGAGTGCTGTGACTAGTGCTTCCGCTCCATTATCCACTGTCACTCGCTGTCTGACCTCTTCGCGGTTGTCTGACCACGGAAGCGAGGGTTTTACAGCAGCTGTAGCACCATTACCAGACCCTAGCGCCAACTCAACGATCTGAAGCTTTGATTTAACTGGGGCTACGCCAGTGAGCAAGCTTTCGTACGACAAGCAAAGCGTGACAACTGTGTGAGAGAGTGACGCAGTCAGCGATGGTACTGCGCTACTTGCTCCTAGCGATAGGGACGCATTAGTTGTGAGATACTCCCGTCCTCCAGCGAGCACCATCAGAGCCTCCTCTGCATTCTGCACTTCTAGCACCACAATCTGCTGTGTAGTGGACGCATTTGCTTCTGTCGGCGGCGCTGAAATTGCTTCGAGACCCAGCAAATCGTACACGGTCTCGTTAAAGACGGCAAGAAAGCTGATGGTGAACTTGGCTCGGTGGAATCGAGCATTGCTACCGTGCGCTCCTACTGCTGCGAACAGCTCGCGTAATAACAACTCCGGGACTGTTTGCTGTGCGGTAGAGCCCCCAATGCGCAGCGGTGGAGCACCCACAAATGTAGTGACGCATGCGTTGCATCCGTCTAGGACGGACTGGAGTAGTGGTGTCACGGATTCATGTCGGGCCCATTCACGCGCTCGGTCGGAAAAGACTGCGTCGCACTTGACTCCCAATACCTCGCTGCTGTCTTCAGAATTAGCACCGCCTTCACGCAAGAAAAGTTCGCCGTTGCTGTAGTTGGCGCGCAGCACCAAGTTGTTCGACTCGCTTTCACCACCAACTACCGTATCTGGTGGCGGCTCGACATTCTGTAGCTGGCAGATAATTAAAGCATCGCGTCTTGAACGCCAAAGCTGCTCATGAAGGTGTCGCCGTGCAAGTTCAGCGCTGTACAATGCCAGACGCAGCGGCGCGTGTTCAACATGCGCTGCTTTTGCGTACCGGGACGAACGTTCGACGAGAGTCATGACGGGAGCTCGCAGTCTCTCTAGGAATCGTCGGAAATCCCCTTGAATAGCAACGAGCGGTGCTCGAGTCTGTGTCAGCGTTGCTCGCATTCCACGCAATGAAGTGATGGCATCGCGCGCTAAGCCATTCACCTGACGGCGGTATACAGCATGTCGTTGAATGGCTGCTTGCTGGGACTGCAAGTGCTCTCGAGCGCTGGCACCGTACGTCTGAAATGCCTTCGACTCGGCCGCTTTTGCCGCCACTGCCCCCTTTAGCTGGTTTGCTTGGTGTTGTAGCGCATCTCGCTCGTCTCTCAAAGATTCCAGCTCGCGTTCTCGAAGCTCAACACGCTGACGCGCATTCTGCAATTTTTCGCGAAGGGCTCCATTCTCCTTTTCCCGGTGTTCGCTTTGCGCCTGTGCCTCAGTCCACTTCTCCATTATCGCCTTGAAGTGCGTCCCGCGTTTGCCCATTTCTGTGGTCAGGTGCTCTACGTTGTCATGCAACAACTTCGTCTCCTGTGTAAGCAGTTGACGCTCTTGGCGAAGCTCTTTAGCTGCGGCCTCACTTTGCTCGAGCGCTTCACGGTCTTCTCTGACACACGAGCGCAGCGCTGCTAGCTCATCGTGCTGCATTGAGATACATGCGTTGAGCTCCATCACCTGCATTGCGCGCTGGTGAGCTTCTGCGAGTGCCTTCTCTTTGGCTTTCTTGGCGTCTAGCAATTCTTTCCAGCAGAATTCGCCAGCTTCTGCGTCACCAAGCATAGCAGGAGCTACTTGGTCTTTTGCAGAGCTATGGGATGTCATAGTATCGGTGGAGTCTACTTTCCGTTCACTCTCGGCAGCAGCAGCACGTAGTGCCAAAACCTCTTTCTGCAATTGATCCAGCTCCATCAGCAACGAGTGGTTGCGCTTTTCCACCTCCCCACGCTTGCTGCGTTCTTCTTGCACCTTCTCCGTCATGTTCACGAGGAGTGAGCCCAACGACTCTGGCTCCGATGCTGACGCGACAATGTGATCTTCTTCTGTGTCATCTTCACCTCCGCCCTCATCTTCGCTTCCTGGCTCCTGCTGGTCAACCTCCTTCTCTTCCGTTGCCGCATGAGGGTCTAAGTCGGTGTCATGAGATGCTGTTAGTCGATTCATCTGGACTACTTCACTTTCGGAGCTCCTCGAAATGGTGATCACTCAGGGAATTGCCTTGTGTGTTTTTTTTTTGCTACCGTATGAACAACACCAACACCATGAGCATGGGAGCATGTGGCCGGATAGTGCTCCTCGCACTTGCTCGACTTTTTATAGTCAAGTTAAAGTAAGTATAGATGGCTACACTTTTAGCGCTACAACCCACGGCTGTATTGATCTTTTTGAGGGAAGCGATTTCGATTTACCGTCTTCACTAGAATATCAACCAACATGCCGAGTGCTGAGCAACAGCTGACGTTGGGCGTGAAGGGCCGACTCAGTAACCAGGAGATGGAGCAGCTCCGCAATCAGGTGAGTTTGAGCATCGAAATGGCTACAACTGTGATACATTGCACTGCTTGACGTTATTTCTACTTCTACAGCTCGCGCAAGCAGCAGCGTACGCCCATGTACCTGAACACCAACGCGCGGCTCGAGCGGCAAAGACTCAGTCGGACTCAAAGCCCATGACGAAGGTCTATCGTCGCGTAGACTCGGTTCGAAATGCAAGTAACAACCAAGCACGGCCAGCGCGGAAGACACTAGCGAGCATCCAGTACGAGCAGCAGCTTTCAGCAAAGGCGTATGACTCGCTGAAGCCGCGTCCTACTCGTGGCATTAGCACGGAAGCCAAGACAATCCTGCAATACGAGTATGTTACTAAGCCGAGGGAGGTGAGCTGCATCCCACAAAATCTGTCGACCACAAAGCCAAGTGAAGGCTCTGAAGGGGATAACCAGAACGCGAATGGCAAACGCCGTGGGGCTGCAACCATTCCTCACGTGTTTATCATGTAGCAAGCAGCTAAGAATTAACCCTCCTTCTTTCGTTGCACTTCATAGCTACAATTAGTTAAGTAAACTGTCGGTTTGATTTTTGTTTCGATTGAGCTCAGTTCAGATCGAAGGCACCACACGAATCACGAAAGCAACGCACATTACGACGGCACGTAGCGCCAGCGTGCGTCCAGATCGTCTTTCTGAGCATGTTGACGCAGCAGCTCCTTCTTCTCGCGTTGTCGCTCCTTCTTGCGGCGGTTCTCACGCTGGCGCTTGGTAAGTCCATCCACCAACAGCTCAGCCGGAGCATCAGCCTGCATACGACGCCCTTGGCGCTTGACAGCATTGGAAGTGCCCACCACCTGCCAGCCGTCGTCATCATCCGACTGGCTCAAGTCTGATTCCGACAGCTCCTCCTGCACTGCCGCAGCTTCCATCACCTGTTCAGCCTCCACATTCTGTGCATTTTTACTGTCATCGTCACTATCATCGCTTTTGGTCAACCGGAGCTTGATGAACTCGGCTGGCACTCGATACTCCACTTCACCGTCGTCGTATTTCAGATGATACTCGTTGCCTTTGCGTTGCTCCAATACAGTGGCCGGAAACCACTGGTCTCCACCCCCAAACCGTGCCAGCACCTTCTGATCCACTGCAAACCTGCGGGCATCGGCAGGCGGCAGTGACGCTTTGATCTTGCGGGCGAGACGAGTGCCGCCGAGGTTCTTGGGCTTGAACTTGCGCGTGGCCAACACCTGCGCGGCCGAAAGTCCGTCGTCCGAGTCGCTGTCGCTTGCGTTATCATCGTTGTCAATTGGCGCAGTTGCAGTGGGAGTTGCAGTCGCCTGGGGCTTCTGTGGAGACTGCTGAGGAGGCGACGGCGATTCGGAGACATTGGACTTCTTGGCAGATTTCTTCTTACTGCGTTTCTTGGAGCGTTTGGCGGATGTCTGGGATGTGGGCGGGGAAGACGGCGTCTGCAGCCACTTGTACACAAAGAGCGACAGCGCCGAGAGCAGCAGCGTCAGCACCAGGCGGGCCAGGAACGACAGCTCCGCCATCTTCGATTCTTTCTCTAATTTGCACACTGCTATTGTTACACTTTTTTCGACCAATGAACACGAAGGAGACGCATGATTGGCTGTAAGTGTGCAACTTGAAGTGTGTCTCTAAGACCTGAGTCGTGACCTAAGTCCTTCATGGCGAGCGTCCTGCGGACCCGACAACAGGTTGTGGTCGTGCATATGCTGCTCATCGCCACTTGTGTGTCACGGCGGTCAAGATTTGATCTGACAGCGCGACGACCATCGGGAGTGGTGGTTGAAGTGCCGTCATCCACTCGGATCTCGACACCAATACGGTACACGTTCGCCCGTCCGCTAATCGACCAACAACTCAGCTCCGGAATCTCTCCAGCCTAAGAGTCTAGGTAGCACATGGGCAAGCCGAGTGGGTGCGCAGAGGATGTCTCAACAGGCTTATCCTGCCGATGTCGCATCCTGTAGCCGCCGCTGTGTTATTATGCTGCCCCTAGTGTTACTGCAGCCACAAGTGAGTGCATGCAAGAGCTTCAACTCCAGGATCGCAACGATCTTTCGTCGGCCGTTGCTTCAGGGTCGTATCTTTTATCTCGGGGGACGCGGTCGGTTCTGATGCTATGGGTGCTGCCCCAAGCAACAGCGACTTCGGTGCTCCAAGTGCTGCATTGGTCAATGTCAACAACGACATCTAGTGCAGCTGCACAGGCGTGATGGCGCGATACGATCTTCGATACAGGGCTCTGCATATGACCGTTGTCGTCGTCGTTGCGCGCGATCCCACGCGCCATCCCACGCGAGCGGTCTCCGAGGTGGACAACGTGCGGACGTAAGGTGCCATGCTGCTGGGCTAAGCCCCGGTGGAAGTGTCAGAAAGATCGCTGCCTTACCTTGCGGGCGCCGCACATTTCACCGCTGCGGTGGCCGTTACTTGGAAAATGGAATGGCATTTTGCTGGAGAAGGGCCAAGGGAGAGGAGCAGGCAACCCAAGCCTTCCTTAGAGAAGAACGCACCCAGAGCAGCGCTCATTTGCGAATTTGACGCCTGCCGTTGAAGTCCTTGACCCGCCGTCATGAATCCCACGTGGCAGCAGCCAGCTTACACAGAGCACGCCTCGCCCCCATCACAGTCCCAGACGGGATGGTTCCCACTGCAAGACGCCGAACAGCAACAACAGTCCCCCGTGGCACAGCACCACCAGCACCAAAGTGGATGGCTACAAGACACCAGCACCAGCCCCAACCACGACCAACGAGTCTACGCCTCTTCGCCAATGTACTCATCCATGACGGCGCCAACGCCTCCCTATGTGTGGACGGGTGAGTCGCACTCGCACTCGCACTCGCCACCGGCTCGGTTCCTGCCGTCACCGACGTATCCACGGCCTCTCGTCCTCTCGGACTCGGAGCTCTACGATCGAGCCCAAGACGCTCAAGACCAGAAGTCCCATGTGCAGACAATCCTTCGCCGTAATAAGCAGATCGCCATCGGTCGCTGGAACAGTGAGGAACACCAGTGGTTCCTCAAAGGCCTCGAGATGTTTCAGGGCCCTGCGTGGGGCGAGATTGCCCGGTTAATCGGCACCCGCACGTCGACTCAAGTGCGGACTCACGCCCAGAAGTTCTTCACCAAGTTGGCCAGACTCAACCAGACCATGCCCTACTTCGAGGTGCAGATCCAGAAGGAGCGCGCTCGGCTCGTGGCCCAAGGCACCAGCGTCACCCCGACGGCGCAGGGTGCGTCTAGCGCAGCACTGTCGGCTACGCTGTCGCCTCGCAAGCGGCTAGCATCGGCCAACACCAGTTTGGCGTCGAGCGGCAACAGCCCCAGACAGACGCTCCAGCGGCTCAAGGAGGAGGCAACGACGTCCCCGACGTACGCTACCACCGTTCAAGCCAGATACCCTCAAGAAACCTACGACATGAGGCCACGAGTGTTCACTGGTGGATACTCGTCGTCAGCGTCCCCCTCGGGTGGAGCTAAGGAGTGGCCACAGCAGTGGACGTCGGATGACGCCAGGCACTGGCCACTGGCCTCGCCAACTTCCACAGCGGCGTCGATCCAGCTGACCCAAATGCAAATGGCTGACGTCGGACAGCAAACGAGCTCCACTGATGCTCCCGAGGCCGAGTCGCTGCCGTCCATGAACAAACTGCTGCACCGAAGCAGCACCGCAGTCTGAAAATTGAAGTTGCCAAGCGTAGATGTGAACGTCGATGTTGTGTTGCGTCCCGAGTGAGTGGAGATGTATACTACCTATTGCCTACGAACAATGCTATAAGTCTACGACTAAATAATTCAATGAATGGAGTTCACTACATGCACTGTAGCAAGCCGCAACACCTGCATTGGAATGTAGCCATCTCACTTCAACTTGCTTTTTATTGGTCGAAATTACTAATTGCGCCACGTCACACGCATTTCGTCTTGCCGCTTGTGCTCATGGCGCTCACGCGGCGTCGCCCGTCGACCAAGAAGCCGCATGTTCCTCGCCGCGATCCCGCGCGCCACGTCGTCGTGATGGTGCTGGGCGACGTTGGACGCAGCCCGCGCATGCAGTACCACGCGCTGTCGCTGGCGCGCATGTCCCCGAGTCTGCGCGTGACGCTGCTGGGCTACGCGGGTGAGCGTTGCGTGCCTGACGTGGCACGACAGCCCAACATGGACCTGCTGACATTCACTCCGCATCTGCAGCGGCTGCCGCGCAAACTCTTCCTGCTGCTGGCGCCCGTGAAGGTGCTTCTGCAGCTTCTACAGTTGCTCTGGCTACTGCTGGTCACGGCTGGCAGCGTGGACCTCGTGCTACTGCAGAACCCGCCAACGTAAGGCACTCGACTAGCTAAAGGAGATGGGCATCTGAAGATATTAATACGGACATTGTGGTTTTGCAGGATCCCGACGTTCGTGGTGGTGTGGCTCTGCTGCCGGCTGAAGGGCGCCAAGTTCGTGATCGACTGGCATAATCTAGGCTACAGTTTATTGGCGTTGTCGCTTGGTGGTGGACACCCGCTAGTCAAGGTGGGGAGAATGTGAAATATGCGAGAGATGCTGAATATGAGAGCTGATGTGCGTTGGTGTGCTGGTGAACAGATCGCTAAGTGGGTCGAGCGCGTCTTTGGACGTAAGGCCGATGCCAACTTGTGTGTCACACACGTGATGCAGACGTGGTTGAGAGATACATGGCAAATTGAGGCCACAGTGCTGCACGACAAGCCGCCGCTCTTTTTCAAACCCACCCCGCTCGACACGCAGCACGAGTTATTTACTCGTGTCGGTGATCAGCTGGAACACTGCAACGGTGTACGTACTTTATTGTTTTTCGTGCTTCGGTATTGTTCGCTAATACTGACTGTATGGTATCAACATGTTGCTCGCAGTTGGTGACGTGGGGCGATAATTCAGCCAATTTCGAGGAAACGCTCCTCACGCGCAAAACTCGTGGTCTTAGCGGCAAGAAGGGCAAAGCTGTGGTACAACCCCGTGAGAATCGACCAGCTATGATCATCAGCTCTACAAGTTGGACTGCCGATGAAGACTTTGGTATTTTGCTGAATGCGCTGGAGCTGTTGGACAAGCGCACGTCATCGCTCAGAGTATCCGAATTCCCGAACCTCCTTGTGGTGGTGACGGGCAAGGGGCCTCAGAAGGAGATGTACCTCAAGAAGATCAGACAGCTCGCCTTCAAGCGCATTCGGATTGCCACAATGTACCTTTACCATGCGATTGACGTCGGTAAGAGTTGTGTTTCTTACGCTGTTGTTCATTTTGTAGGTGGCTCGAGGCAAGCGACTACCCGCTCGTTCTGGGCAGCGCCGACCTAGGTGTGTGTTTGCACACCTCGTCGTCCGGTCTGGACTTACCTATGAAGGTACTGGACATGTTTGGGTGCGGACTTCCAGTCTGCGCCATCGGATTCAAGTGTCTGGACGAGCTCGTGAAGCACGACAGGTACGTAGGCCAGTACTGTCATTTTGGACCCTGATTTAGAACCACGGACTCATCGTTATCCTTATTGCGCGTAGGAACGGCTTGGTTTTCAACTCGTCTGAACATCTTTCTACCCAGCTATACGAACTGCTCAAGGGTTACCCCACAAACACTGCGCAGCTAAACCGTTTGCGAGTATCTTTGAAGACTGTGGAGGTGCGTTTCTCGTCTTGGTTCCTTTTCCAAACTCCCAACACTAACTTGTTGCTATTCCCCCCTGTAGCACTGGCCGGAGAACTGGAACCGTTTCGCCGCCCCACTCTTCAAGAAGCAGCTGCGTCTTCGCTAGACAACCCGCCACATGTAGACGAATACCGATCCTACAATGTAGCCATCTCATACCCAAAACCAGACAATTAACCGCAGTAAAATGCAGAATAAGAACCCGTTCCATGTCAGATACTGATCGACCTTATCCCCAGTCACGACTTTTGGTAGGACAAATGCTAGGACAAAATCACATTATACTCGATTTTACTATAGTGTATCAGTATTTTTGTCCTAGACAGGCGAAAACGCCTGTCTAGGACAAAAAATCTCAGCAAGTACCGGTATACAATATCCAAGATATTTAGTTTGTGTCCTTCCGTTTGTCCTACCAAAAGTCGTGACTGGGGTTATATAAATACGAATTAAACTTAACGTATTTCAATACACACATCAATACCCGGCAAATCTTCCATACAAAACTCATTCCAGCAGGTCCAGAACATGACGACGCCCGGAGGCTTCTCGCTCGGCATCTCCCCGGAGGAGAAGCTCGCCCTCCCTCTCGGTAAACAGTTCTCTTCTCCATACATACACCACTCCTCTCTAACGCTCTTCCTTCTTCCAGACACACTCATCCAGAAGGCCAAGAAGCAGAAGCCCAAGGCCAAAGACAAGAAGCCCAACAGCAACAAGAAGATGCCCAATACCAAGAAGCCCCAGCAGAAGAAGAAGGTCAAGAAACAGGACCACAAGCAGCAGAACGTCAAGAAGACGGTGCTCGTCCCCGTGTCCAAGGCCGCCGTACGTTGAGCTGAGAAGGAGGCACTGAAAAGGGGTAAGACACTGACACTTTACTGTGAACAGCGCGCGAAGGCCAACGCGGCCGTGGCGTCGGCCAAGCGCCAGTCGGTGATCAACAAGCGACGGCCCGGACTCGTGCTGGCCGCCAAGAAGGGCAAGAAGGTCGTTCCTACTGTGCAGCTGCGGCCCCACAAGACGTCGGCGGTACGCAAGCAGCACAAGAAGGGCAAGCAGAGTCAGGGCGGACTGGACGTGTCCAACATTATCAACCACTTCCGCACGCACCCCAAAAAGTTCGACGTGCCCAAGGGCAGCAACCTCCGCATCACCATCAAGTAAGTCGGTCAAGTGAGAACGTCATGTGGGGGTGGAAGCTAATTGGTGTTTTTTATGATGTTGCGTGTCAGCCTAAACAACGTCAGGCCAGTGGTTGGAGGACAGAAGTAGCGCGATCACAGCTAGTACTTTAGCGTCGCGTCGGACAGTGTTCTTGTGAGCTTTTGATTCCCCCCCCCCATCTATGCCGCGCTCTTGTTGATTCACTTTTAATCGCTCGCTACATGTAGCTTTCGTTAACATGGCGTTGTTGATAATGAAAGGACGTTTGCTGCCAGAACACTATTCATCCTTAGAAGCCTACGGTACTCGTACGATCCGCCAAGAACACCAGCTACACGCTCCCGAACAGTACTATCATGACCCATACCGACTTTGTGGCTGCTACCGCGCGTGTCTGACTCCGTTAGTCGCAGCTTGTACTTCTTGTACACGTACACGAACTCGAACTTCACCTTGTTGCAAGTGATCGTTGTACCCCGGTGGTTCGACGATGGGTCGTTCAATACAAGACAGTGAGATATCTCGCAAGTCACTTGAATGTCTGAAGTAAGCCACTTGCTTGCTCCTCCAGTAAAATGCTCAACGATGAAATTCAAGGCACACACGGGCTCGTCGATCGAGGTAAGGAGATGATCTGAATTGGCAGTGCGTACATGTATGTGCTAGCTAGGCTACCATGGCTTCATCTTCCTACAAGGATTGCTTCCGGACGAAGCAGAACATGTCGATCTCCGGGACTTTCGGGACGAAGTTGACGATAGCATCGATCTTCGCCCTCACATCAGGTGTCACCTTGTCCACGAAGGCCAAAGCCTTCAGGTTCTCCTCCAATTGCTCGGGGCGACTGGCGCCGATCGTCACAGTGGACACGTTCTCGTTGGAAACACACCAGGCAGTAGCCAGCTGTGGGAGCGTGCAGCCCAATTCAGCAGCGATCGGCTTGAGCTGGTCGGCCAACGCCACGCGCTCAGTGAAGCCCTCCTGCAGAGGACCGTCCTTAAACATCGGCGTCGTGATGCGCGAGCCGGCTGGCACATTGTTGCTGTACTTGCCAGTGAGAGTGCCGTACGCCAACGGCGACCAGGTCGTTAGACCGAGCTTGTACTTCTTGTACAGGTCGGTAAACTCGAACTCGACCTTGTTGCGCTCGAAGATGTTGTACTGCTGTTGCTCGATGATAGGACGGATCAGGCCGAGACGGTCGGCGATGTCGCATGCTTCCTGAATGTCGGCAGCAAGCCATTGACTGGTTCCCCAGTAGAACGCCCAACCTTGCTCAATGAGGTAGTTCATGGCGCGCACGGTCTCTTCGATGGGCGTGTCAGGCTCTTGGCGATGGCAGAAAACCACATCGACATAGTCAAGCTGCAGGCGAGCGAGAGACGACTTCATGCCCTCCACAAGGTGCTTACGACTGAGACCTTGGTCGTTCGGACCACAGTTGCCAAAGCCCTTGTGGCCATTGAAGAGTTTGGTGGTTACCACGAGGTCTTCACGGCTCCAAACACCTTCCTCGATACCCTCCTTGATGGCAGCACCCATGTTTTCCTCCGCTTGTCCGTTGCCATAAATCTCGGCGTTGTCGAAGAAATTGACTCCGTGTTTGAACGCGGTCTTCATCATCTTGTACCAAGCTTCGGGTGTCTGCTTTTCACTGTTCTTCATCCAGGAGCCGAGGCCGAGCTTGGACACCAGCAGACCGGAGTTGCCCATGAAACGGTACGTCATCTTGGTGTCAGTCATGGTAATATGGCGGGGTTTGAGAGATTTGGGAGTTCTTGGAGTCTTGTTCGAGACGTAGTAAATTGAAGAATGAGAAATGCTTTGCGTTTCTTGAGTTTGAGGCGCATCAACTTCATGATTATATGCCAATAGGTATCATAACATGTTTTCATTTCTCTAGCGTCACGCAGTGCTGACGCTGTCGGCTAGATTGTGCGCCAACTGTTGTGGCGCATAAGCACTTGTGTTTGCGGGCCAACTCAGATTCTTGAGCAGGTCGAGTTTCCACGCGCACATCTCATTTTCATAAAATCTCTGTCGCCAACAAACCTTCAATAACAAACCACCACGATGACTGAATCTAAGATGACGTACCGTTTCCTAGGCAACTCGGGTTTGTTGGTTTCCAAGCTCTCCCTTGGTGCCTGGATGTTCTTCGATACGACCGACCCGCGATTCACGGCTGACAACTGGTACAAGATGATGGCCACCGCTTACAAGCACGGCATTAACTTCTTCGACAATGCCGAAAACTACGCTGACGGGCATTCTGAGCAGTTCACGGGCCTCGCCATCAAGCGAGGAATTGAAGACGGTGTCTGGAGCCGTGAGGACCTGGTAGTCACCACCAAGATATTTGCTGGTACCAAGGGCTTCATGGGCGCTGGTCCGAACGACCAGGGAGTACACCGCAAGTACATCGTTGAGGGTATGAAGGCGTCTCTGCGTCGTCTTCAGCTCGATAACGTCGATGTGGTCTTCTGCCACCGTTCGGAACCATACACTCCAATTGAGGAGACTGTGCGAGCCATGAACTTTGTGATCCAGCAGGGCTGGGCTTACTGCTGGGGCACGAGTGAATGGCTGGCTTCGGACATCCAGGAGGCCTGCGAGGTCGCCGACCGTCTTGGTCTGATCCGCCCCATTGTGGAGCAGCCTCAGTACAGCATGTTCGACCGCAACAAAGTGGAGTTCGAGTTCGTGGACCTATACAAGAAGTACAAGCTGGGACTCACCACGTGGTCTCCGTTGTCTTTTGGCGTGCTGTCGGGCAAGTACAGCCCTGGCCGTCCGTCCGACTCGCGGTTTACGACGCCAGCGTTCAAGGATATGCAGATGGTCCCCAGCTTTGAGGAGCGTGTGGCGATGGCCGACAACATTAAACTTATCGCAGAGGAACTTGGATGCACGCTCCCGCAACTCGCACTCGCGTGGTGTGTTTCCAACGAGAACGTGTCCACTGTGACGATCGGCGCCAGTCGCCCCGAGCAATTGGAGGAGAACCTGAAGGCTTTGGCCTTCGTGGACAAGGTGACGCCGGAAGTGAAGACCAAGATCGATGCCATCGTCAACTTCGTGCCCACAATTCCACAGCAGGACGGCTTGGCGACTCTGCGTGGCAGGCACCTTTAGTGAAGGAGCGTTGATTTCAGCTTGATGGGGGCCGATTGAAAAGATAACTAGAATGTCAGCAAACTGCATTACTTTTTGCTATCCCAATATTTGTCCAGTCAATGAATTCGAACCTCTGTTTCTTGGATTGTTAGCTCTTAGACTAACCAGCGTCACTTCGAGTACAAAGTAATCGAGACTCAACTGGGTTTTCAAAGGTTTTCAAGATGAACATGTATTTCGCAATGGTGCGCAACAAATTGCTGCAACTTACAGCTCCTGCTTCGGCGTCGTAGCTGGGAGCACACGACCCAACCAGGCTCGGATGTCTTCTATCTCTTTCGGACACGACGTATGGTCCATGTTCGGGTACGTGTGGAACGTGATGTCCTTGACTCCAGCGTCCGCCAGACGTTGCTTGGACTTCAGCGCCCATTCGTAACGAGCTCGCGAGTCGGCATCACCGTGGCAAATGAGCAGAGGCACCTCAGTCGTCTCCGGAGCGAACTGGAACTCCTGTTTTACAGCAATAATTATCAGCTCGTCTCTCTTACATGCCAATAGCCACAGAATTGCATACGAACCTTTTCACGTGGGATGAACGACGACAACACCATGATGCCACCAATTGGGTTCTTGGTCTGGAAGCCCGTGAAGTACGAAACTGCGCCGCCCTGGCTGAAGCCTCCCACCACGATACGCGAGCGAGGAATACCTGCCTCAACCTGCTCATCCAAACCAGTCACCTCCAGTCAATAACAGCCTCAGAACCAAACTGTCACTTCACCTCCTTGGCAATCATAGATTCCAGAGCATCTCGGGTGTCTTCGATTCCAGCAGCATACCCCGCGCCTCCCACGAATGCCTCAATGTCATACTACGCAACATGAACCAGTATCATCAGCCATACCGCACTTTTCTTCAATACCACCATAGTTCCTCATACCCAGGCAGGAATCTCTCGACCGTTGGCGATGGTCACCGGACGAGGGGCAGCTAGTCAAAAAACAACATGAACCCCCAAATGTTAGCAAACTCCTTCTAGCTGGAGGAACAGCGGTCGACCTACCAGTGGGGAGCACGAACTTGACGTGGGTCATGTCCTTGGCCACGCTGCGGAATTGTTGGGCCCAACCGTGCGCCGTGTCCCCGAGTCCATGCAGGAAGTAAACAACCGCAGTGGGCTTGTCGCTGTTGTAGACGACGGTGTTCTGCTGATCAACGACCATTTTGGCGGAACTGTTGCTGGATACGAGCGCGATGAAGAGCAAATGTAGAAATGCGACGAGGAGGCTCATGGCCGTCAAACGAACTGTCGGAATGGCGTTCTGCGGCTGGAGGACCGTTGACGATGTTGTCGCGGATCTGTTTGCGGGCCATGAGTTGATGCAATCTTTCGAGACAAAAGTGGCGTTATCAACTACTGCATCATGTGATTTGCTTACGGAATACTCGACAAGGAGCACGAGGTTCATTTGATTCAGACTTCACAGTCTCCACATTGGAGCTCGACAAAGCGGTTCTAGCTCGTCTGCCTACTTTTCCGTCTCGGGGATCACGCGTAGGAGCCACTTGGTCACGTCGTCCAGTTCCTCCATGCAGGCGCCGTGCTCCATATCCGGGTACGAGTGGAACTCGATGTCCTTCACACCCGCCGTCTCCAGCTTCTCCTTCGACATCTTGCCGTACTCGAAACGCACCACTGGGTCCTGTTCACCGTGACACATGAGAAGCGGCACGTCCGCCGTCTCCGGTGCAAACTCGAACGACTTCACACAACCATCGTCAGCAACAACACCCTATCACCCTCAACACCCCAAAATTAAATGTACCTGGTAGCGTGGCAAGTATCCCGACATGGAAATGATTCCGCCCAACACCGTCTTGGTCTGGTAACCTGAGAACAACGACAAGGCTGCTCCTTGACTGAATCCACCCAGTACGATACGTGACAACGCAATCCCCGCCGCCACCTCCTTCTCGATGATCGTCATGACGCGATTACGGGAGGCGTCAATACCGTCGGCGTTATCTCCGTTTACACGAGCCAGTGACTTGATGTCGTACCATGCGGGCATACGCATGCCCATATTGAGAGTCACTGGCATGGACTCAGCTGGATGCAGGTGGGATATCCCGGTTAGTAACAATTACGACAATTTCTCAATTGTTATCAAACGTTTACGTTACCCGTAGGCAGCACGAACTTAACATGTGGGAGACCCTTAGCCAGCATGGCCATAGCGTCGCTCCAGCCGTGACCTGTGTCACCCAAGCCATGCAGGAACACCACCTGCGTCCATGTATCAATTTGAGGTAAGGATTTTGAGTCCAGGAGTGAGGTGATGACGTAAACGCACCGCAGCTGTGGGCTTCTCCGGGGACAACACGATGTTGTTGTCGGCTTCAGTGGTCATGCGACTCGTACTCATGGCGCTCAAGCTGCTGCGTCCGAAAGGTCTGCGGGTCGCGGCGAGACAGCGTCCGAGCATGTGGTGGATTTGGTGAGACCCTCAAAAGTGTCATGTAACCCGGGTTACGCATACCTCAAATATACTAAAACTTCCTCAATGAGAACTAATTTGAGGTAAGTGATCGGACAAACTGCAGTCTCGAGTCCAGCGACTTGAAGTTCACGTCCACCAGCACCGTGGACACATTCTCGTACGAAACGGTAAAGTCGATGGACATCCGAGCCAAAGAGCAGCCCAGCTCGTTGGCATGGGCTGTAATTGGCTGAAGAAGATTTGAGAATAACATTGGCGCAGGATCTCGTGGGTCGCTGGCAGGTGCGGGCTTTGTTTACGTCACGTTTAGCCACGTGAATCGATTACTATAGTGTTGATTCTACAGCTGAACTACATGTACCCTGCACCATGCTACAAGCCGGCAGCTTTACAAGTGGCGCTTACGCATTTCGCGCAGGTGGTCGGCAACAGGGTGCGTCGGCGCGAAGTTGACAATGACGTCGATCTTGGCCTTCACCTCGGGCGTGATCTTGTCTACGAACTCCAGCGCTTTGAGGTTTTCCTCTAGCTGCGAGTGACGACTCGCACCAACGATCACAGTAGAAACGTGCTCGTTCGTGACGCACCAAGCGAGCGCAAGTTGAGCCAACGAACAACCGAGTTCCGCTGCAATAGGCTTGAGCTTGTCAGCTTTCTCGACTCTCTCAGCGAAGTTCCTCCCCCATGGGGCCTTGCGCATATCTTCGCTGGAGAAACGAGAATCTTCTAGGTACTCGGAGCTGTATTTGCCCGTGAGGGTGCCGAACGCAAGAGGAGACCACGCCGTGATGCCGTACTTGTACTTCTTGTACAAGTCAAGAAACTCGAACTCGACACGATTGCGTTCGAGGATGTTGTATTGCGATTGCTCCACAATGGGACGGATCAAGCCCAAGCGGTCCGCGATCTCGCACGCTTCAGTGATCTCACTGGCAGACCAGTTGCTGGTACCCCAGTAGAACGCCCACCCCTTCTTTAAGATGTAGTTCATGGCACGCACAGTCTCCTCAATAGGAGTGAAGGCATCAGGGTGATGACAGAAGATCACATCAACGTACTCCAGACCCATACGAGCCAGTGAGGCTTGAGTGCCTTCGATTAGGTGTTTGCGGTTCAAGCCCTGGCTGTTGGGAGTGCCATTGGTGAAGCCCTTAGTTCCACTGAAAATCTTCGAGGTGACTACGAGGTCTTCACGGCTCCAGATTCCCTCGTCGATGCCCTTCTTGATGGCACCGCCCATCAGTTCGTCTGCACGGCCGAGAGCGTAGTTTTCAGCTGAGTCGAAGAAGTTAACGCCATACGCAAACGCGGTCTTCATCATCTCGTACCAGGCGTCGACAGTGTTTTTCTCGTCCTGGAACATCCACGAGCCAAGCGCGAATTTGGATACAAGCAAGCCTGAGTTGCCCAAGAACCGGTAGGTCATCTTGGCGGTAGGAGAAGAAGAAGCCATGTTGTTGTCACTCGAATTGTGTTGTTTGTTGGGGAGCAAATTCCGAAATGGCACAACTATGACACTGGTAGCCGAGTTCAACACACCGTGTTTTGGCAGAAATACCTTGCGGTGACGGTAAAATCTTCGCGCAACCATAATCCACCTTGGTTTCAAGTTGCCTCCATAATCTCTTGATCACCATCTCTCGATCGCCATCAACACCACTTGGATCCCAACTTGGAATCCATCGCCATCAACACCACTTGGATCCCAACTTGGAATCCATCGCCATCAACACCACTTGGATCCAACTTGGAATCCAAGTGGTGTTGATGGCGATCGAGAGATGGTGATCGAGAGATTATGGAGGGGTTGCTGAGCTCGAAAAAACATACCTAACTGGTACTAACAGACCCAAACAGAAATTGGGTCATCTAGAAAAATGTAGCTTCACAAATCAATGACTCAAATGTCCATATTAAAAAATTAAAATATGGGCATTTGAGGCACAATCGTATATTATTGCATGAATTGTTGAATCACTTAGATTTCGTATGCACCGTGGTTATTGTGTCTATGGTATAATACCCACAACATTAGGGGGGGGCAAATTAAGAAATGGTACGAAAAATATCACCACTCGGACCCCAAAAAAATGACCAGGCATTTCTGAAATTATCACCCCGGTCAGATATGAGCTGGATGGTCATTTTTTCTGATTGGTGAAAGGCTAACAGAATTGAAAGGGACCAGCGCCCTAAGAAGCCGTTAGACTGTAGCGCACGCGACGCAACCATAGAGATCGCGCCGTAAGCTACAACGCATGTGGAAGTGTTCTATAGAAGCATCGCTAGCCCCTGTAGAACTTGTGCGGGGTCAGATGCAGTGTCAACTTGTCGTGAAGACACCAAAGTATCAAGCATGTGCGATCCTCTGTCTTTCTTCGCTATTTGATAACCCCTATGACGTCTTGAGGCATCAACGCATACGCATCGCGTGCCCATGCATGAGTAGTACATTTTAGTCTCGACGTGAGTCGAGCTGGGGAGAACGAGGTTCTTTTCGCGTGCAATTCGCGGAACTTCGAGTGCAGTGCATGTTTTCTGTAAAACCGGCGGAAGGTGGAGTGCATTTGTCAGGTTCGGATGGTCGATAGCGTGAATATAGACTTTCCCACAGCCCCTCTATGATTATAGCCGAGTTTAGGGCTTTTTGAGTTACTTACACAGGTATGAAACACTTCCAGCCAGTGCCTTCAACGACAACCAATGGCATGGACATTGAAATTCGGGTGGTGTTGACGAGGCGTGTTGCCGTTGCTCAGTTCTCATTTTTACTTGCTCCGAGTAATCCTCCCAGTTGGTAGCTTCAGTGATCGCTGAGGTTCCAGCCAGTCTCTAACTTGTACGTAGTCATTTCCTCTCAAATGGTCACAGTCCTGATCGTCTAACTTGTTTCTAACTTTTGTGGGCCGTGGAGTCAGACCTGTCGGTTGCGGATCCAGCATCGTTGGGTACGTCTACTAGAGGCAGATATGAGCGGATTTCTACCCACGAAACAATTCACAATGCACTGATACGTATGCAGTTGTACGACATTCACAACTACGTGTATGTGTACAACACGGGCCCTCGCAGCCAGGCAAAAGCGTATCATTGAGTCGACCACTGTGAATGCGGCCGTTATTTTCGAATCGTACAAGTTGAGAGCGATTTGGCTGATGCGCGGGTGTACGCGGTTGAAGGTCGAGGAGAGCACTCAACTGCACTTTCATCACGAAGGCGCAAAGGGATTCATCCGGTGTTCAAGTCTCAAGGCGATGCTGCTGTGTTAATCAACGCAGGACCGAAGAAAGTTACACACTCTGTCACATCAATATAAAGAGAAATTTTATAAATATAATTCCACCCTTTGTGGATACTTGTCTAACAACGAGTTCTTTACGTTCCCAAAGTATGCAAGACACGCATTTGTAGATAGAACTTTGTCTGTCGACCTCGCTAGGGAATATGGATATTTATCTAACATAATACGAAGCACCTTACCGGTTTTGTCAGCGCCAATGAGCTTATGAGCTGAATCAAGGGCTACGTTCTCTGCTGCTAGAAACGTGGTGAACGATTTGATCGCCGACTGCCTGGTCTTATTCGTGTTAGCGGGAGCTAGGGAGGCGATCGACAAGTGTATCGCTCAGAAAGTTGTTTCTGTTGTGAAACCTCAAACTACCGTCGCCTTGGTAGGAAACCTCAGGATATTTTTAAAAATATTTATATGAACTTTTGTATGGTGCCAAAAAATATTTTTAAAACATTTCAACAAATTATGGTCGGAAGAGTCGGAAAACCGCCGTTTTCTAAAAGCCTAATCATTGGATAAAAATAGTGATTTAAACGAATCTGATTGGCGAAGTCAACAGTCAGGGATATCAGTGGATAAACATCGGTTGGAATGTAGTGGGTATTATCCTGGGATAGCAGCATGTTAGTGCTGCAGAGTAGCTGCCTGGGACTAATTCAGACCACCTTAATTTCGGCATATGTCAAATTTAGCTGGCAATGTGCCAGATTAAAGATTCTAGGAGTGCCGGATTTAAGAGACTCTTCAGCACTTCCAACCGACGAAAGCACGATGAGCCAGCTCAAGGCCAGCGTCTCAAGCAAGCCCCCCTCGCGTAAAACACCATTTCAGTCTGCCCATGCACTCCTGTATGGACTGGAAGTCGCGATGCTCGATCCCAAAGGTGTGGTTGCCTCCGTTCGCTGTCTATTTTGTCGATACTTTGGCAGAGAGGAAGCGCCAAAAGGGAAACGCAAACGGACACAAAATCCCAAGTTCTATAAAGCGCCCTATCAACCACAGAACTACAGCGAGCACAACTTTTCTGCCCACGCTGTGAAATGGGCTGGGTACCAGGAGCTGATTGACTCTGATAAAGTGCAGTTTTTTGTCGGCCTTACTTCTCGCAGTAATCAACTAACCTCTCATTTCGACGGGGAAACTTCCGTTTTGTGTTTTTCTTTTCCTGAGTCTATTGTGGACGATCTGATTGGCAAAACATTCTTCAATTCAGAAGATGAAGATGTATCGTTGGGAACCGCGCTTCGGGTATTTGGTGTCGTTGAAGGAGGCGTATTACAAAGTTGAGATAAAGACTCCTCTCCGATTTACGCTCACTATTCAGCACCTTTCAGTTGGATTATCGTTTCGTCAGACTGCTGCTGTTTTACAGCAACACTACTCAGCGACTGGAAACCCTAAGTTACGTGGTGTGACCGACACACTGGTGAGTACGTACGCTCGTTTTCTTGTGGCTTTCTCTTTTCAAAAGATTGGTCAGCTCATGGCTGATTCACGAATGTGGGGATTTGCGTTTGCATGTGATACAAGTACTCATACTGATCGCTCTTTCATGGATCAACGAATTCGACTTGCGGTTAACGGTGTGCTCGTTAATTTGCATTTGTTGGCTATTCCTATGTTCGGTCGTCACACTGCAAAGGTGCAACTTGAATTGATCGCCAAAGTACTCGATATTTTGTACCCTCAATGGAGAGACAAGTTAATTGGTATTGCATCTGATGGAGAAAACACTATGACGGGGCGTCATGGTGGCGTAGTCACAAGGAAGCCACGCATTCTGTTTTGCGAGTGTGGTGTGCGGCCCACCAAATGGATTTCGTAACGAAATCAGGATTTTCACTCGTCGACGAGGGGAAATTTATCAAAGTAACGAAGGATCTGATTGTTTATCTTCGCCGCCAGAAAAACTTGATTAAGGAAATGGGCGGTGCTGCTAAGAAGCTCACTAATAGATGGTTGTATATGGGCAACGCGCTGCGGTGGATTCTACAAAATCATTTTTGTCTCGCAGAGTATTTAGACGGGAATACTTCGGTAATGCCAACCCCGCAGTGGTGGGTTAATGCTGCTGTGGTGTATGGTATCACATCCGTCGTGAACGTGACGTTTGTCAAAATACAAGCCGAAGAAATGATTTTATCTCAGCAAATGGCAGAAATAGCGCTTTTGGTGGATCGGTTGCGCGACCTGCTGTCTGTTGAAGCTGTTTCAGCCGCTGGTATTGACCACAGCTCTGACGACATCATTACGGAGAAGTACTGGCTCAAAGAACTGCACCTCGTCGATTTTGTCAAAGACCAGGGAACTTTGTAATGAATCATCTGGATAATATCCAACAAAGTGACAAAAAGTCTACTCTTAGACAGCTTGGAGAATTTGTATTGGACGTCATCGAAGATATGGAGCTCGTACAAGCTGAAAGAGACAGCAACAACGACGCAGCGCCTACAGTAGCACCGCCTGTGATGCCTTCAGAGCTTGTAGAGATTGCACCGAGAGACTTCGGCGAGAGTATTTTGGGGCCACGTCGAGACCAATTATCCAAAATGTTGGACGGAAACTCAAGTTCAAGCAGTTGAACGTGAGAATCGCGAGCTGTGTAATGCTAAAATGCTAAATATGTTAGTCAGCGCCGCGCTAGACGAAGAAAACTATGAAACCAACTTCAACGATGGGTGGGATACAATTGATAAGGCAGCAGCACCAGCTACATACTCGCATCTTCGGCAGTTCTGTTGTGGTTTGGCTACCGTATTTGCCAACACGGCATCGGTCGAGTCGGACTTTTCGATTCTGAAGTGGGAATTGAATGACCGTCGCACGGCGTTGACTTCTCTTGGTCTAGAAGGGATCTTTCAAGCAAAACAGTTCGAGCAACTGGACAAATTGTAGTTAGATCATAGCTTCAACAGCTTAATTTGGGCAAAGTGCCGGAAAAAAGAATGGAAATGTGCCGAACTAAAACTAGTACGACATAATCCGGCTTTTGCCAGTTTTAGGAAGGTCTGGACTAATTCGCCTTTCTCTTGAATTTGACTTGATTTTTGTATTGAAAGTGTCCGTCACGCTTTTCACGTCATTTCACGTCATTCCCTAAAATAGTGTTGCACGTAAATTTGGGCGATATCCTTGTATTAGCGGCTCTCCGTGAATTATTCTGGACGTGGCCACTCTGATCGATCAAGTCGATCAAGAAAATACCACCTACTGTATGATACTGCACGTGCAGAGCGTCGAGCGCCACAAATATTTTCGAATGCTGTGCCATCACCGCCATTAATGCACGGGTTCGCAACTTCCTTTTCCATCTTGGCACGCCCTCCTTTATCTCAAAAGCTTCATGTTCAGGTTCTTCCGTCAGATCTCATCGTCAACGTCGTCAACAACTCTTGCAACTCCGTGACTGCTTCAACCTTAGCAGGCGTCTTCGTCGTTGCTAGCCACCACCGTAGAGTAAAAATAAACAAAAATAACAATTCCTCACCTCAAGTACACTTGTCATTTGCATTTTTCATCCACTGGCTATCCCAGTCTCCGCATTAGCCCTAGTACCATAGACAACTAGATCGTCTGCGACTAAGCTGGGGATACGATACTTTGTGATTGTGATGTGCAGCTATTTCCTTTGGACGTTGAGCATTGCATGCAATTTCAGTTGCTCTTAGACTGCTAGCACGGTATTCACGCATATATTGCGCTCTGTGCTGAATTTTTGTTCTTGCAATGCATTATTCGATAGACTTTCAGCTTCACCAAACGCTTCCGACGCACGTCACTTTACCATTGCGAATAGAAAGTGTCTTATGTTAACCAGTTAACCTGAACGAGCGCCCAACATCAACTTATAGTCGATTTCCTTTACATCAACCTATACCAATTTATTAGATTAGTTGCTAGCAATTTGACTTAACAGTTAGAGTGGATACTGTTAGGTGGCTTAGTGAAATTCTAAATTGGACACCAACGTCGTCTTGACTGGGACAGTCCACCTGAGCGCTGAGTGTTCCCTCTCTCTTCGTCGCTCTGGTCTGCCACCGTGTCGAGGAGGTGAGCCATAGTAGGGACGTGCAGGCGCAAAAGCGAAGAGGTCTGACTGCTCCTTGGATCCTCCTAATCTCCCCCTGCCACATTAAGATACAACCGCCGAACCGACGCTGACGTCCTGCTGAGCACAGGCACCTCAAATCCCACCACCTTCCGTCGCACAGGGTCCTGATTCAGGACTCCTGAATCGTTCCCTCTTTTCTATCTGCATCACTTGTACTACAGTATATATATAAATCATGACATCTTTGGCGTCAATCTGCGTGCAAATAATTCTTCGTCCTCGTTTCCAGTCGTGTATAATGTATCCAGCTAGACTCGGGTCCGAGTCTGGAGCGTCTCTACCGGCAGAGCCAGCGACAGTCTTGAACGCCTTGTCCACTGAAAAAGCAGCTCTAGGCTTCTATTTGTCGTCGTGTTTGGCTGTTATGGTGAACTCGATGGTATAGAACTTCACCTCAATTGTCTAAGACAGCAGCTGCATCGATGGGATGTGGATCACAGCTAGGGCTGCCGAATATTGCATTGTTATCTATTGTGGGCATTGCTTGGAAATAGATTATTGTATGGCCACAAGAATTGTCGGAAATAGATTATTGATTGTATTTTCTCTATTCTTGCCAGATTCTGTCGTCTCCTTTTACTTTTAAGTTTAAAAACTTTGTATAGGACTTTCAACTCCGGAAATAGATAATTGATTTTGGTTTCTCGAAACCTCTCCAGTAAATTATTGATACAAATTTAATGCAATAATTGCAGCATCAATTTATTTTTCGGCAGCCCTGATCACAGCTCCCGGATGAAGCCACGGGAGAAATCGAAGCTTTCGCGCAACCCGTGCAAACTTTCTTACGAACTGCGAACTGGCATTGCGGCAATGTAACCTAATGTTGCCCGAATGCTAACCCAGACTACGCCCAGCCCATGCTCATGCTGGAATTAATCCGTTGAGGGCTGTCCATTCCGTATTCCCATTAACGGTGCATTCAAAATCTAAGTGATTCAGCAATTCATGCCATATTGTATTGTATTGTGAACGCGTATCGCGAGCCGTCTCGCCACCGTAGTGGGTCAACTTCCGCTTCATTGGGCTACTGCCATGGGCTCTCTGGACCCCATAGGCGGGGCTGCTGCACGGCGCGGCGCCGGGAGCAAGTTAGCCGTCTAAACCGCAAATCAAATCAAATCAACTTCCGCTTCATGCCATAATCTGGACTATTAGGGGGTTTCAAAGTTGAGGCCAACCTGAAGACATAAAGACATAGAATACCATTCAGCCAATCAGAGCGGTTTGCGGGTATGCCGTTATGTTAGGATTTCTTGACTCTAAAATCGAGTCAAAACGACATAAGGGCCTAATGGCCTGGTTTCCTTTTGATTTCCTTTATAGGAAACGCGGGCCTCATCGGCGCCACCTCGAGTGCTAGTCGCAAGTAGCACTGCCTCCACGGATCCTAGATCTGAAGAATGAAATTGCCCGGTGAGCTGACGGCGTTGTTGGTGGCGTGGTGACACCGTTGGAGGCAAGAAGACGATGGTGTTGGCATCAGAGATCACCGATCTGATCAAATCGGCAGGCATCGTGTTTGTAGGGGTCTTACACAAGGTATGCTACATTCAAGCCTCTTCAACGATTGTGATGGATGTAAGCGACTGTCTCTATAAGGTGTTTTGAAAGAAGATGGAGCGATGATCTTTCACCGTAACCCTGAACTACACTCAAGTTGTTGCCCCTGCTACTGTTGAACGAGATATCGGTGCTCCTGCTGCTGTTGCCGTTGCTGAACATGGCCTTGGCGATGCTGTAGCTACTGGGCGCGGACGCTGACTTCGTCTTGACTGCTGCTGCTCGACACGGGCGCGGAGTACATGTAGTGCTGTAGCAATCATACAAGTAAGTGTGTGTCGACGCCTATCAAGTTCACCTCAAGTCCAACTTCAATAAAGGGGGTTCAAAGTAACTTGAAAATGAGCCAATCAGAGAGAGGGGAGATTTTTATACCGTTATGTCAAAATGTACTGCCAAATTCTACTTTGAAACCCCCTATTATACAGCCTCGCACAATCGCATTATGACATTTTTAAAATATGGGCATTTGAGTCATTGATTTGTGAAGCTACACTTTTCTAGATGACCCAATTTCTGTTTGGGTCTGTTTTTATGTTTTTTCACACCTCGAGCTCCGTAACCTCGAGCTCCTTATTTTCCCAACAAGAGTTTCTGAGCGAACAACTACGGTAGCAATGATTATTATGCACGTGAACGTGTTAGGCAGCTTTTTTATTTCTAGACGTCGTAAGAGCCCATACTTTCGCAGTACAACCCAGTTAACTCATCGATGCACCGTTGAGCTACGTTTTTTCGTTTTCATGGTTGAGTAGCATTACAGTCACTTAAGCTAATTAGAGACTAAGAAAATGCCCTCTCATCGAGCGTCTATGAAGAACTACGTGGGAAGACTAGTCTTCACAAGTGGCGCTTACGCAATTCACGCAGGTGGTCGGCTACAGGGTGTCCAGGCACATAGTTGACGATGGCGTCGATCTTGGCCTTCACTTCCGGCGTGATCTTGTCCACAAACTCCAGCGCTTTGAGGTTCTCCTCGAGTTGCGACTGGCGACTGGCTCCAACGATCACGGTAGCTACGTTTTCATTGGCGACACACCAAGCAAGTGCAAGTTGAGCCAGCGAACAACCGAGTTCCGCTGCAATAGGCTTGAGCTTGGCCGCCTTCTTGACTCTGTCTTCAAAGTCCGTCCCCCACAGCGCATTACGCATCTCTTCAGTGTACATACGAGAGCCTTCAGGACAACCAAAGCTGTACTTGCCAGTCAAAGTGCCAAACGCAAGCGGAGACCACGCCGTGATGCCCAACTTGTGCTTCTTAAACAGGTCCACGAGCTCGAATTCAATACGGTTCCGTTCAAAGATGCTGTACTGAGACTGCTCCACAATAGGACGGATAAAGCCCAAGCGGTCCGCGATCTCACGCGCCTCCGTGATCTCGCTTGTCGACCAGTTGCTGGTGCCCCAGTAAAAAGCCCAACCTTTGTCAATGATGTAGTTCATCGCTCGCACAGTCTCCTCAATGGGTGTGTGAGCATCAGGATGGTGGCAGAAGAGCACGTCGACGTTTTCAAGTCCCATTTTACCCAGTGAGGCCTTGGTTCCCTCAATTAAGTGCTTCCTGTTGAGTCCTTGGCTGTTGGGGGTCCCATTGTTAAAACCTTTGGTGCCACTAAAGATCTTCGCCGTCACCACCAGATCTTCACGGCTCCAGAAACCTTCATCAATTCCCTTCTTGATAGCCCCTCCCATCAACTCATCGGCTTTGCCCCCTGCGTAGTTCTCGGCCGAGTCAAACAGGTTGACTCCGATCTTGAACGCCGTCTGCATCATCTGATACCAAGCGTCCACAGTGTTCTTTTCATCCTGGAACATCCACGACCCCAGAGCGAATTTGGACACGAGCAGCCCTGAGTTACCCAGGAATCGGTACGTCATCTTGGTCGCAGCAGCCGACGTCATCGCGGAGACGTTGATGTCGATGGGGTCAATTCCAGAATGACACAAAGATACTGTACCATACCTAACGTGGTCTCAGGTTCAACTTGCCTACTTTGCACAGGAAAAATCGTGTGGTCGTCGACCTTTTGAGTCAGGAAGCTTTACTTTTGCGGAGGATACTCAGCATTAGAGGCACTTTACAGCTACTTTGAAGCTATCTTTACGTCTACAGGTGCGTCATGCGGATGTCCTGTAGATGGTCGACCCATCGACGTACTGGACAATAGTGTCGATTTCCGCTTTCACCTCTGGTGTGATCTTGTTAACGAGTGCGAGAGCCTTGACGTTTTCCTCGAGTTTCGAAGACTTACTCGCCCCGACAAGCAGTCGCTATGTGTTGATTCGAAATGCGCCATGCAAGTGACATTTGCGCCAACGAGCAGCCCAACTTGTTGGCGATGACTTTAATTAGGCTAGCGGAGGCCATGCCGTCACGCCCAACTTGTAGCGCTTGTATAGTGTTGTGAGCTCTACGATGGGATGGATAAGACCAAGACGATCAG
This sequence comes from Phytophthora tubulina, assembly GCA_014706135.1. Taxonomy (NCBI): domain Eukaryota; phylum Oomycota; class Peronosporomycetes; order Peronosporales; family Peronosporaceae; genus Phytophthora; species Phytophthora tubulina. The sequence goes on along the minus strand of JACBOY010000148.1, from coordinate 1,646,534 downwards.
CGATCTCGCACGCCTCGAGGATTGAGCTGGCGAGCTCATTGCTGGTACCCCACTGGGGTACTCTACCCTAGTAGAACGCCCACCCTTGCTTAGAATGTAGTTCACCGTACGCACAGTCTCCTCGATAGGAGTGCGGGAGTCTTGGCAGTGACTACCAAGTCCTCTTGGTGATACCGTTGTTGATAGCACCTCCCATTAGCACATCAGCTTGACCCAGAGCGTAGTTTTCAGCTGAGTCAAAGCAGTTGGCAACCCGGGCATAGGCGGTCTTCATCAGGCGTCGACGGTGTGGGTCTGGTCAGGGTACATCTAGTAACCAAGAGCAAGTTTGGACACGAGCAGCCCAGGAAGCTGTACGTGTAAAGTGTTGCGAAATGTTTGTCACGTACGAAGGGGGAGCTGATAATGCATCCCAAATATGTGCCCAAACTGTCCAAAACGCCCCGAATTCTGAATCGTTTCTGCACCATTTAGGCACAGATTTGGAGCGAAATAATCGTTGGCAAAGTGTAAAACGATCCTAAAACCGTGCCAAAACTGAGATGGTCATTGAGCGTACGCTTTCATTCGTACCTTAAGTGAATTCGTGAGGCCTCAGAGAGACCGTTTGCAACCGAAGCGGAGGTCTGCAATGGTCGGCGCGTGGTTGCCCTAACAAGGAGGTACTATCTAATTACCGACGCCCTGCCCGCCATGAGCGAAGCGAAATTGGCGGTGCAAACGAGAAGCTCACGTTGGGAACGTGATTGTGAGCGAAGCGTGCGAGAACCAAGCCAAACAATGACAACTGTAATTCTGTCCCAAATATGTGCCAAAAGCAAAATACATTTGGGAAAAGTTTGGGATTTGGGGCATTTTTGGGGTGCATTATCCGACTTCTACGAAGGAAATCGCGAAATGGGCAAAGATCGAGCGCCAACAGGCATACTGGTATCGTGTTTTGAAAAAATCTGGACAACAAAGACTACGACGATAATCAATCTTCATAATCAAGCATAGTCGTCGCCTTGGACTAAGACGGCCCTGCATAAACCTCATTATGCAGGGCAAGTACATGCTTTACTAGTGAAATATCCTGTTTTTCAAAGGCAGATTTCCTCGCTTATTTCGTGTCGTCTTCTCAGCTCATTCATTGGAAGCAGGTTCGATACAGCTAATGCGAATTCGTGCTCGGTTTGTTGAACTGTACATGTAGATCCACGACACCATTGCTTGACTTGAGGATTCTTGTCCTCCATTGGCCACTTCGATCGATCGATTATGTTGTAGGCTCGATTGTCAGTCGATGCAATCTCAAGTAATACTACCTACTACACAATCACGAGACGAATGAGAAGTGAACGCGTTCTCAGTTCGAAGTATGCTCTGCATTTATTTACTCATTCTTCAATTTGCTCTGTTCGAGTCAAGCAAAACCACTTTTCAAGTTCTCTCAACCTCAATCACGATGGCTCCCGCTACCCCACTAGGATGACGTACCGCTTCCTCGGTGACTCCGGTTTGTTAGTGTCCAAGCTCGCTGTTGGAAGCTGGATGTACCGAGAAGAGTATCACACGGTGGACGCCTGGTACGAGATGATGAAGACTGCGTTCAAGTGCGGCGTCAACTTCTTCGACAACGCTGAAATCTACGGCAACGGCCAGGCTGAGGAAAACATGAGTGGCGCCATCAAGAAGGGCATCGAGGAAGGTGTTTGGACCCGTGAAGACCTCGTGGTCACCACCAAGCTCTTCGTGGGCTACAAGGGCTTTACTGAGTCTGGTCCGAACGACCAGGGCTTAAGCCGCAAGCACATTGTGGAAGGTGCGCGAGCTTCGCTGCGTCGTATGCAACTGGACTATGTGGACGTCATCTTCTGCCACCGCCCAGAGCCGTACACGCCCATTGAAGAGACCGTGCGATCCATGAACTACGTGATCGAGCAAGGCTGGACCTTCTACTGGGGAACTAGTGAGTGGCTCGCGTCTGACATCCGTGAAGCCTGTGAAATCGCAGACCGTCTTGGCTTGATCCGCCCTATTGTGGAGCAGTCACAATACAACATTTTCACCCGCGACAAGGTGGAGTACGAGTACGTGGATCTGTACAACAAGTACAAGTTGGGTCTCACGACCTTCTCGCCGCTGGCCTACGGTACCTTGACTGGCAAGTACAGCAGCGGTAAACCGGACGGTTCGCGTTTCACAAAGCCAGCGTTTTCCAACCGACCGCTGGTGCCCACGTACGAAGAGCGTGTGGACATCGCCGACAAACTGAAACCCATTGCGAAGGAGTTGGGATGCTCACTGCCACAACTCGCCACTGCCTGGTGCGTGTCAAACGAGCACGTGTCAACTGTCCTTGTAGGTGCGAGCAGCCCGGAGCAACTGGAGGAGAACCTCAAGGCTATTGAATTCGTGGACAAGATCACTTCCAAAATTAAAGCCAAGATCGACGAGATCTACTCGGTCGTCCCGACGGTGCCAGAGATGAACCCGATGGCTTATCTGCGCAAGCGTCACCTGTAAGCGCTCTTCGAGAAACATTCAAATTCTCGTTTGGGGCTCTCCCTTGTCAAGGCAAGCATGAACCCAAGTTCGGTAGAAAGAGGGCTTGTCAACGCTCAGATCATTTCCAGCATAGTTCACTTGCTGAATCAATGAAAATCAATGCTCCCTCCACACAAACTGGAACATGATGTTCCGTCCTTTCTGTTACGTACCTTCAAGCCGTGTTGTTCGCGATCACCTTTTACGCAGCAACACTCGCGTCATCTATTGCCACCAAACTGGCTAATTTACCATAAGTAAACCTGCCACATCTTCCTTTGACGGTACATTTTTTAAAAGCTTAACATTAACATGTTAAGCTTAGAGTGTCCGCAGCGGTAAAGCTAAATGCCAAAGCTAAATCTGCTTTCCCCAACCGCAATAAGTTTGTGCAGTTCGGTTTAGCGTGGATTTGGCTGTTGAAAGCCACATGAAAAAAACTTGGTTATTGTATGGACGATTTGGCCGCCGCTATTTTCGATGCCAAATTTGGCTTTGGAAATAGCAGCCTGACGCGAGGGGCATACAAAAACCAAGATACGTTAATCTGTACCTTTTTCATCCAAAGTCGACCTGCAATACGTGAAGCGTGGTCAGGTTTGAGGCAATTTAGCTTTAGTTTAGCTTTACCGCTGCGGACACTCCAAGAGTTTAGCACTACTTCTCCTTTGCATCTGGGAAACTTTTTAGGATTTTTTCCCATTGTTTCACCGATCCGCAGTTCCAATGGAGACAATGCAGAGTGATGAAATACCTTGCCACTAGAATTACGCGTCGTGGAGAAAAATACTTTTGGCCCGACGAAATGAAAACTGCATCGGTTCTCCGTTGATCACGACGCAGCGTTCAATATTTTTTGTTGTTGCTGTCTAGGCAACACTGCAATAATAAAGAAGCGGAGCGAGCAGTAATGGCGAATACTTCGTGTAGCCATCAATTCTTGGGCAACTCCGGTCTGCTTGTCTCGAAGCTCGCTCTTGGCTGATGGCAAAAAGTACACGTTGGTACGAGCTGATGAAACTGCGTACCAGGATGATGTCAACTTCTTCGGCACGGCCGAGAGGAATATGGGTAGTGCCACCAAGAATGGAGTTTTTCCACACGGGGACCAGCGTCTTGACTGACAGGTACAGCGCGAGTATGCCGGAGGATTTACACAACAACGTGGAACTGTTCAAGAAGTTCGATCTGAACGACATCGTTTTTGCAATCGCGTTAAGATGGCTGATGCTATGAAGCCTATTACGGAGTATCGCTAGCGCACATGACCTTAAATTGGATCGTCTCGAATGAAAATGTGTCGACGGTGCTAATAGGAGCGAGTCGTCCGGCTTAGATCGAGGAAGACCAGCAAGTTTTAAACTTCGTCGACAAGATAACCCCTGAAATCCAGGCCGAGATTGACGAAATTGTCGACTTTGTTCCGATCAAGGTCACGGTGGACTAGTTTGCGTACGCTTGGCGCCGACACCTTAACTTTTTTTCCTGGTGTGCACCCATCAACAGACAGCGGCAAACCGGGAACAACGCACAATAGCAAGGCATGACAAATTGCTTAGTGTCGATGTTCACATACCACAGCAAGCACTAATTAGCAGCGTAGACTCTCCGTTTCCTCAGCGCATCTACAAATGACGGGCTCGGAGGTTAGCGAAGCTGTCTTGTTGAGGCACGTGGGGAATGAAGTTGACAACCTCATCAACCTTCGCCTTCACTTCAGGAGTGATCTTGTCCACGAAGTCCAGGGCCTTGAGGTTTTCCTCGAGCTGCGACGGACGGCTGGCACCCAGAAGAACAGTGGACACGTTCTCGTTCAAGACGCACCACGCAAGTGCTAGCTGCGCCAGCGAGCAGCCCACCTCCTTGGCAATGGGTTTGATTTTCTCAGCCAACTCAATGTGCTTGATGAACATGTCCATCCGGACGGGAGGTCCAGCCTTCAGATCGGTTGTCAGGCGGGAACCCTCCGACGCCGCGCCGTATTTGCCAGTCAACACGCCCGAACAAAGCGGTGACCAGATAGTGAGGCCGAGTTTGTACTTCTTGTACAGGTCCAAGAATTCGTACTCGACCTTGTTTCGTTCTAAGATGTTGTACTGTGGCTGCTCGACGATAGGACGGATCAAGCCAAGCCGATCAGCGATCTCGCACGCCTCGTGAATATCAGAGGCCAACCACTCACTGGTTCCCCAGTAGAAGGCCCAACCTTGCTCGATCACGAAGTTCATGGCACGAACTGTCTCCTCAATCGGAATGAGGGCGTCGGGGCGGTGGCAGAAGACAACGTCGACATAGTCGAGCTGCATCCGACGTAGCGAAGCCTTCAGGCCTTCCACAATGTGTTTGCGGCACAATCCTTGGGCGTTGGGACTGGCCTGATCCAACGCGGTTGTCCCGCCGAACAGCTTGGCAGTCACAACTAGGTCCTCACGACTCCAGACGCCTTCTTCGATGCCCCTTTTGATGGCGCCGCCCATGTTGCGCTCCGCTAGCGTCTCACCGTAGTTTTCAGCGGTGTCGAAGAAGTTTACACCACCTTGATATGCGGTGACCATCATCTTGTACCAGGCGTCCACCGTGTACTCGTCATTGGCCCACATCCACGATCCAAGGGAGAATTTGGACACGAGAAGGCCGGAATTGCCCAGGAAGCGGTAGGTCATCTTGGTTGAATTGGTGTCGGCAGTGTTCGGAGCCATGGCAGCTTGGAGAGACTTGGGACGTTGGAAGTAAATTCACGAATGAGGGATAGACCAGAGCTGAGCGGTGACATTGGTCTTTTGAGTCGAAGCCTTTGCACAGAGTGAATGTTGTTGACGTACTTGGGCGGTGAGTCTACACGGCAGAGCTTTGAATTTATTCAGCTGTAAACTTACCGTCGACCCATTGATTTCCCTCGTGAAGACTAACTGGTCAAGTACGTCAACAACATTCACTCTGTGGAAACCCCGTGATCTTGCTGATAACGGGGCAGTCAGCTTCAACTTACAAGTCACGAGTCGTGCTGGGTGCGAACACGTTAGGAACGGTTCGTAAATTTATGAACTTGTTAGGAACGTTTACGAACCTGTTCCAATTACAGCGAGGCTATGTTCCAATGTATTTACACAGCGAAGAATGCCAATACGGTAATGGACCGATTCCCGCAGCATTTAGGGAGCGTTTAGGGAGCGTCTCAAACCCCAAAATAGATCTATGCGAGGCCCCCCCCCTCACACAGACTTTGTGATTGGCTCTCAGACTGATGGGTGGCCCTTTTCTGGCCGAAGTTTGGGAGCCCAAACGCCTGCGAGAATCGGTCCAATGATAAAGGAGTAAATCTCCGAAAACGCACGATTATATGTATTATAGGCTCGTCATTATCAACGCTAGCTGGAGCTAAACAAGACAACGGAGCTCAACACAAACAACTCAAACATACATCGAATCCTAAAGCTCGTTCTAGATAACTTGGGGACCACCAGGTCAGACTCCGGGTGTGTCTGCACCAGCGCGAAATCGATTTTGTCGCCATATAGCATGCCCCCGTTGATGCAAATATAGGCGATCATGTCGACCTTCGCGTGTTTGAGACAGTTTTTCTTCTTGGAGTGTATGTAGATACTCCATGCCCTCTCACTTTCTGCACTCGAAGTCGAAATGAAACCCACGACTTCAGCGACGAAAGATCCCGGTAAATCTCGTTCTGGTTGGCATTGTCTTTCCACCAGGCCCTCGGACGAATCCCAGCATGCTTGTCAGCAACATCGTAAAGATATTTTTTGAGCTCTTGGCGCGTGAGTTCTAACCGCTCCAGCATCTTAGACCTTGCGGCGTAGTTACAGGTTCGATCAATGGTACTTAGTATCGGCCAGGTCGGAACCGACGAACAGGTGCGCATCCGAACGCAACGGGCGGTAACCATGTCTGTCTTGTGTCTCATCTGGATCATATCCTAAACTTCTCGACCCCGGTCCTGGGTCTGAGGCACTCGACGGCGAAGGTACGGAAAGTATCGCGGTGTTGATCCTTATCCTCGCGCCGACTGAAGGCGTGGACGGCTCCTAGGAGATTCTGCTTGTCGCGCAGGGCGCGGTGTCGAAGCTCTGAGAGCTTGGGGTCGCATGACTGAAGGAGAGAGCATGGTAGTGCGGAGCTGAGCTTTGAGTTTGTTTCCTTTTGTGATTCGCGGCGAATCACAAAAGGATCATTCGCGCCTCAACATCGTACTTAATGCAATACTGTCGTACTTAAACGAATCCTAACTTTCCTAACAATAGGAACCCTTCGTAGCAAATCGAACAAAGCGAACGTTCGGAACTATCCGTGTTCGCACCCAGCACTAGTCACGACGGCGGGCAATTAGAACCATGATATACCTGCTGTAGTTCTAATTGCCACCGTCGTAGCTTTACTCGATTGCTCCGTCACGAGCTGCGATAGTGACTCTATTTACTCCCAAACACTTCAACGGCGTGTATCCCTTTGCGAAAAGATTGCCTGTATCTTTCTCGTGTTAACAGGAAACGCAAAAAAAAAAAATATCGCGGTAAAATAATTCGCCGTACAGCAGCCACCAGCAGCAACACACCGACCAAGGTACGTATGTACACGGTGTCTGCAACAGACCTTCAAAGTGAGTTTACCAGACTGGCTAGGACTATCGATATTCCGCTGTACGATATCCATATTTGCTTCAATATTGCCAATTCCGGCCAAATTTGCCGATCCTGGCCGGTTCTACGACATGGGTTGAAAACAACCATACAAAGATCAAGTCATTTATCAATCACTTGTGTCGAGCTTTCGTAAGACAGATGAGTTATGGGACAATAGTGCAGTTCGATTGGAAGAAAATAGCTAAAACAACTTGAAGTCCGTCGAGTTGATTATCTGCCCTACGGCGGAATGGCACGGTTCGATCATCGCTTCTCGGATGCGTCCGAGTGTCGAAGCAGCTCGACCCGCTCTACAAGGTACCACTCCCTGGATAACACTTTCATGAATACATTCTCAAATGCTATGTTGGAAAGAACGCTGGCTTCGAGGAGGTTGCAGCCTGCAACTTGCAGGTCTTGGTGTGGCGGACGTTTAGGTACAGCGTCACAGAGTCGACCAGATTTGCATACATGTACTCTGAATTTCGCTTGCACTCGTTTTTCGTGGCGAAACTCGATGGTTACAGCACAGACGAACCACCACAGATGCTACACACCAAACACTTCAAGCTCAAATCTACTACTGGTAGTAACTTTAGTCGATGAAACATCAGCTACCAGTAAATGGTCTTGCCACGAAGTGCTGCGGGCCCCGTCTCACAGTGCGTGCTGCCTCTTTGATATAGGCCATATTCATCTAGAGTTTAGTGAATGGTGAGAGCTCTTCCTTCGTATATGATTGATGTCCGAGTGCACCACGGTTGCGTTCTTCACTTGCGGAGACTAGACCTTGAGGCTGATGATTGTCTTGATACAAATACTATTGTCGCTCTCCACAATGATGTTGCCCTGAACAGTCTGACCCTGGACCGTAGAAGACGAAATTGTCACCGATCAACTAAAAAAAATGTGACCGCGCAGCAAATGAAGTTGGTGTTGGTGCTCAACTGCATAGCAAGGCAGTCGTCCTGGTTGCATTTTTAAATTTTATTTTAGTGCGGCTAACGCTGGTAGCACACCTGGTTGTAGATTTTGCTGCCCGTGACCGTGATGGGGTCGCTCTTAGCCAAGTCAAAGTCGTCCGTGCACGTGGCGAGACCTGCCAAGCTGGCAGAAGGCAGCTTTTATTCGTTCAGTAGCTTTGATAATCCCCACGAGCGTCAACAACACTAAGAGATTCAGGTGTACATGTAGGTGTAGATTGCTGGTGTGCCGCGAAAACGCGTGATGCAGGAGGTGGGTAGCGATTGACGGCGTAAGTTGAAGCTTGCCATGTTTGCCTTTGACGTCAGTTTTTGCCCAATAGGAGACGATCCTCGGGCGTAAGACGGCCGTGCTACGGATGCCTCTCACAAATCATTGTGTTCCGGGCAATAGTGGTAGTCAATTGCACAGTAGCAAGAATTTTTTTGTGGCAACAAGTGAAGAATTTTTTCCAGCTCTCTGATTGGTCAGAAACGTTTTCGCCCACCTGCACGAAAAGTCGTGCTGTTAGGCTTGCAGCAGCAAGAAGAATTATTTTCGCTAGGCGGCGGCTTGGAGTGAGCAACAACATCGGCAGGAAATCAAGCGCTGCTGCTCGGTGACGTCGCACGGTGCTTGCACCAGGACCCAAGCGCTGTGAGGGAGCGCGTTGGCATTGAGTGACTCCTGCTGCCACACCAGTAACACACACAGCAGCGCTGCAGCGACGGCAATTGTGTACCAAGCTGCCCAAATTCGAGCTTAGAGCTGCAACAGGTAACGTCGGCGCTATCACGAATCACGTACGTATGTGTACGCCGCTGACAAACTGTATGGTATTGCGATGTAGCCTTTGATGGCATTTGAGACAAGGTCTAACAGCAAAGCCACGATAAGAGCAACATGACCCAGCACTACGATGCTATATTCTATGGCAACTGCATTACGGTAAGGATGCAACGGCGTAATGGATATTGTTGGAACGTATTGTAAACAGGGACTGCATGTAGTGTAGCTTACCATGAGCAGATGCACTGGAGCTTCTAAATCAAATAACGTTGACGCTTGCATTGTACATATCATCATCAAGACATATCCTCATCAAGCCAACAGCCAATGCAATGCATGAAATATCACCACAATTCTGGTTAATGCTGATAGCATCGTCAACACAGACGGTTTTCTGTGCTCATAATGCGTATTTACCACGGTCGGCACGCTTTAACACTCGTAGACCACGAGCTGTAGAAAAAAAAATGTTGGTTGCTGCTGCAACTTCAAATTGGGGTAGTCAAATGGACCTGCTCTGATTGGCTACTTCGCATTTTGCTCAAGTGTTGAAAAATAAAAATTCTTCTTGCTGCTGTGCAATTGACTACCACTAATACTAAAAGCAAGATGTTTTGTTTCCATTCAAAAATATTGTTGAGAAAAAATACGATATTTGTCTTACGCTGGCTCACAAAAGGGCAGTTTGGTCTTACTAAAGTAGGTGAATCGACAATCGTCGACTGAAGGCAGCTGGAGGGGCTTCAGCTACGTCCGATTTCGTACTTATACGAGATTGTAGTGATCTCAAGTGACTTTACCCTTTGGGCCGATTGGCTGACGATTTTGGCTCTGTCGGTTCAACCAACCGGCCCCGGAAACTTCGAGTAGAACGCACAATAATAACAAAACTAAGGAACGTGGATCAAATGCTATCGATATCAACAAGAAAGCGCTCCGTGGAATTAATGTGCATGCAGTCTAGCAGTTCACCAAATTGCTAGGATGCCTAACATCACGCATGGGCCTTACAAGTGGCGGCCACGAATTAGTGCGAAGTGGTCCATCTTCGACACCGTCGGCACAAAGTTGACAACCTCGTCGATCTTGGCCTTCACCTCCGGAGTGATTTTGTCCACAAAGTCCAGCGCCTTCAAGTTCTCCTCCAGCTGTGACGGGCGACTGGCACCAATCAGCACCGTCGACGCATGCTCGTTCGCCACAGCCCACGCCATTGACATTTGAGCGAGCGAGCAGCCAAGCTCCTTCGCGATCGGCTTCAACTTGTCTGCCAGCTTCACACGTTCCGCAAAACCATCTGCAAGAGGACTTCCCTCCTTAAACATCGGTCCAGTGTAACGGGAACCTTCAGGTTTGCCGTCACTGTACTTGCCCGTCAAAGTGCCGAACGCCAATGGCGACCACGTCGTAAGTCCCAGTTTGTACTCTTTGTACAAGTCCAGATACTCGTACTCCACTTTGCTTCGCACAAAGATGTTGTACTGAGCTTGCTCGACAATGGGGCGGATCAGTCCCAATCGGTCGGCGATCTCACAGGCTTCACGGATATCGGAGGCGAGCCACTCACTGGTTCCCCAGTAGAAGGACCACCCTTGGTTGATAACGAAGTTCATAGCTCGCACCGTCTCCTCAATGGGCGTGTAGGGCTCCGGACGGTGCGAGAAGATGACGTCAACGTACTCAAGATCGAGTCTTTTAAGGGAGTTCTTGACCCCCTCAATAATGTGTTTGCGGCTGTTACCCTGGTCATTGGGACCGGCTTCTGTGAACCCCTTGAACCCGTTAAAGACTTTGGTGGAGATGACGAGGTCCTCGCGGCTGAAAAGTCCTTCAGAGATGCCCTTCTTAATGGCACCACCTAGAAGTTCCTCAGCTTGGCCGTTGCCGTAGATCTCAGCTGTGTCGTACAAGTTGACGCCGTGCTGGTACGCGATCTTGACCATCTCATACCAGCCGTCCACCGTGTACTTGTCGTCGTACGACATCCAGGAACCGAGGGCGAGTTTGGAGACCAGAAGCCCCGAGTCGCCCAGGAAACGATGCGTCATCTTGTTTGGGGTTGAAGAGGTGGTGGAGGGGGCCATAGTGGGAATGCTGCTTGGTGCTCACGAGGCAAAAGCGAAAGTGAGCTCCTCGCAAACGCATTAAAGATATTGCGACACAACGTGCACATTTTGCATTAAATGACTTGACGTTTGTAAAGAAAATTGTTGACTATTACACACCTGTTTTGTCTTTTTCATCGTAATCAATGGAATGAATGTTTACTTCAACTTGCCTTGGTTATCACGGTTATGCGCCGTCATCAGCTTGATCACGGGGCGTATTTTGAGAATGAATGTTGTTGAAGTGCTTACTTTACCCAAAGTGCGACTGGCTCACCCACCGAGTAGCCATCGGACAATATTCCTGTGGTCACTATTGTCCGCGTTAGCATAAATGATACCAGTCCTTCGCCACCAACGAATGCAAATCAAGGGGAGTCCTCATTCTTGAATTTACTTCGGCCTCCCAAATCCCTAAAACTCAAGCTACAATGGCAACGAACCCGAACACCACTGACGCTTCATCTAAGATGACCTACCGCTTCCTCGGTAACTCCGGACTTCTAGTCTCCAAGATGTCGCTCGGTTCGTGGATGGACTACAACGAGAAGTACACGGTGGACGCCTGGTACGACATGATGAAGGTCGCTTTCGAGCATGGTGTCAATTTCTACGACACCGCTGAGAGATATGGATACGGCCAGGCGGAAACGCTAATGGGTGGTGCCATCAAGAAAGGTATCAAAGAAGGAGTCTGGAGTCGAGAAGATCTGGTGATATCCACCAAACTTTTCACGGGGACCAAAGGGACCATGAAGGGAGGACCAAACGACGAAGGCACCAATCGCAAGCATATTATCGAAGGCTTGATGGCGTCTCTCGGGCGGCTCCAGTTGAACTACGTCGACGTGGTCTTCTGCCACCGCTTCGATGCGTTCACTCCCATTGAAGAAACTGTTCGTGCCATGAACTTCGTGATCGAGCAGGGCTGGGCCTTCTACTGGGGGACCAGCGAGTGGCTACCGTCTCAGATTCACGAAGCCTGCGAGATCGCTGATCGCCTTGGGATGATCCGTCCTATCGTCGAGCAAGCTCAGTACAATATTTTTGTCCGCAACAAAGTCGAGTATGAGTTCCTGGACCTGTACAAGAAGTACAAGCTCGGACTCACGACGTGGTCGCCATTGGCGTTCGGCACGCTGTCGGGCAAGTACAGTGATGGCAAACCTGACAGTTCGCGCTTCACCACTCCTCTGTTTCAAGAGGGAAGCCCTCTTGCGGAAGGGTTTTCTGAGCGAGTAGAGAAGGCAGACCAGTTGAAGCCGATCGCCAAGAAGTTGGGCTGTGCGATGGCCCAGATGGCGGTCGCATGGGCTGTGTCGAACGAAGACGTATCAACAGTGTTGCTGGGGGCCAGTCGTCTTTCTCAACTGGAGGAGAACTTTAAGGTGCTGAGCTTTGTCGACAAAATCACACCGGAGCTCAAAACCAAGATTGACGAAGTCGTCAAGTCTGTGCCGTCAGTGTCGAAAATGGAGCAGTCTGCCCTACTTCGTGGCCGCTACTTGTGATAAGTACCGTGGAAAAGGTACCGTGAGCCCTGCAGACTCCCGTGATTATTATTCGTTGTACATGTACATGTATTACAGGGTTTTTTTTCGCAGATGGAGGTGCAATGTCATTTTGATATTGCCCGTAGTACTGCTTATTTTGAAGTACTTTTAATTTTCTATTTTTTATAGTGTGCCAGTTCATGCCTTCGTGCTTGTTCACTATCCGGCTCCGTCGAATGACTTAGCAGACAATAGCGCAATCTTTAACTAGCCTTCCTCGGTAAACCGCTAGAACATTTAGTTTCACACGGCAGTGAATACGTCAGTGTAGTGCGAATCGCGAGATAGCCGAGTTCCAATATCACAGTATTGGTCAAGTCAAATGGTGCTAGTGAATCGACTCGTTAGCTTCGTACATACCTGCCGAGTGCTACGCCCAGGGGATCGTCAATTCACACATACAAGTACAAGTATTTCTTGTCGCTGCCAATTAGCACTATCGAACCGTGGCGGAGCATCTATTATACTACTTGGCTTCATTGCACCTTTCCATCCCTTACAGCTTGTCAACCACGGTCAGCACATTCTCAAGACTTCCAAGCGCACGAAGCAGTGGGCCTACCAAGTCGATGCGAGTACTCACATGTGCCACACGGCCCCTGCCCTCGTCCTGGAAGAAAGTGATCTCGCCCTTGCAACGAAAAGTGTGGCCTAAAAGCTGGCCGACCAATGCCTGGCGCGCGTTGTTTCTATTGCGGTTGTAACTGGACTTCTGTAGGGGAGGAAATACACCACGTAATGTGAAGTCTGACATCGTGATACAAATGCTCACAGTAGCAACCATGATCCCTGGTGCCTCCGATTAGACTCGTTGTAGCTGAATGGTCGGATCTTGGAAGTAATGCCAGTAGTAGCGTAGGTGCTGGGCCAGTTCATTCATACCGTAGAAATCTCCGAAACCAGCGTCACCAGCAAATGACTGCAAGACTGACAATGTCTGCGATGGTTTCTCATGTTGTAGTGCCAGTGCGGCGGTCTTCACACGCCAGGGATATCGAAAATTGGTGTCCAGCAAGGTGAACATTTTGCTCACGATAGTTCGCGAATTTTGGCCGATGCTCATGTCTAGAGCACAATCCCGACGTATACGCTTCAAGTGGCGAATTTTCCCCCGAAGTTGGTTGACATCATGTGCAAGTTGGTCCAGCGTATGGCGTTTATTGCCGTGAGATCGAACTGGGCCGACACGATAGTTGTCTGGCCTACATTCCGCAGCTTTCTTGTTTTCATTGCCGACAGAAGTGTCTTCGATGCTTGAGTTATTTCCTACAGTGTACGCCCAAATATCTGTCGCCTGAATGTCTTTCTTTGTCGCTGCGTTACCGGAGGCCTGGTGTCTGGGTCGAGACCGTGGAAGCACAGGTCCAATCAAACTATCGCTCAATATTATCTTGTCTTGGATAAAGAAGATAGCGTGGGGGCAGGCATTGATCTTGAGACTTGACATCGAGCACGACAATTGGTTAGTGGTCGACCACTGGTCGTCGCACAAGACAGGGGAGTCCAAAAGGTAAACATCTTGGGCTACTGCCATGGGCTCTCTGGACCCCATAGGCGGGGCTGCTGCACGGCGCGGCCCCGGGAGCATGTTAGCCGTCTAAACCGCAAATCAAAAAAAAATCAAAAGGTAAACATCTTGGCTCAATCCACTTATAATCATGACGAATTTGAGTGAACTTCCTATTTTTTTAAACCAAAATGACAATCGTAAATGCCATATTCAGATTAACTGAGTGCGCATACCGGTACACGTGTAAGCACCGCTTCATTCATATCCTGGCAAATTCGCCTTAGAGAGTAGGGATCGCGTTTTCTTACACAAACCGGCTTCGCAGTAGCGCAAACGGCTCCAGCGTCGATGGAGTCGGCACAAATTTCACGATTGCATCGATCTTGGTCTTCACCTCCCCCGTGAACTTGTCCACGAACTCGAGAGCCTTGATGTTTTCCTCCAACTGCGACGGGCGGCTTGCTTCAATCATCACTGTCGAGACGTTCTCGTTCGAGAGTGCCCATGCGATCGACATCTGTGCGAGCGAGCACCCTAGTTTCGCCGCAATGGATTTGAGGTTGTCAGCAATCGCCACATGGTCCTCGAATCCTGCCGATAAAGGACTGGCCGACGAAAACATCGGGGTCGTGAAGCGCGATCCATCGGGTTTGCCAGCACTATACTTGCCAGTCAGGGTTCCGTAGGCCAGCGGGAACCATGTTGACAGACCCAGTTTGTACTTCTTGTACAAATCCACATATTCAAAGTCGACCTTGGTGCGCTCGAAGATGTTGTACTGCGGCTGCTCCTCGACGGGGCGGACCAATCTGAGTCGGTCGGCGATCTCACAAGGGAGCCACTCGCTGGTCCCCAGTAAAAGGCCCAACCTTCGTCAATGGCAAAGTTCATGGCTCGGACGACTTCTTCAATAGGTGTGTAGGGCTCCGATCGGTGGCAGTAGATGACATCGACGTAGTCTAGCTGCATGCGGGCCAGAGACGCCTTCGTACCCTCTACGACGTGCTTGCGGCTCAAACCTACGTCGTTCGGACCAACGTTCATGAAACCCTTGGAACCAGCGAAGATCTTGGTAGTGATCACCAGGTCTTCACGGCTCCACGTTCCCTCGGCGATACCTTTCTTGATCGCGCCGCCCATGTTGATCTCGGCCAGACCATTACCATAGCACTCCGCGTTGTCAAAGAAGTTTACTCCGTGCTTGAACGCCGTCTTCATCATCTCGTACCACGCGTCCACGGTGTATTTATCGTCGTACTGCATCCAAGAACCAAGACCGATCTTGGACACGAGTAGACCAGAGTTGCCGAGGAAGCGGTAGGTCATCTTGGCGGGGCAGGTGGGGGTGGAGGTCGACGACATCTTAGAAAGGCGCTTGGGTGCTGGAAATGAAGCAAAACGGAGAATGAACTGAACTAAGGTCTAAGAGCCGCCAAAACTAAATACAACATCATGCGACTGAAGTGAAATGCCCCCCCCCCCGTAATCTATCTCCACCACAATCAGCACCTTTTAACCTTTTTAGGCTGCCTACTTTAGTGCAGAGGGTTAAGTAATCTGTTTCACAACGTCCGAGCAGCAGTCACAGTCGGCGACTAAAGTCTAATTCCTAAGCTTACACTTGGTTCACTTGGAGTGCCACATTTGCTCGATTTAATGCTGTGGTTAACATGTCCTGCTGCAATGGACACTTTACCATGAACACAACAACGTCTGATAAACAACTTTCGTAAGTTTTATTTCATTTTACGCCTGCACTTCGGCAAACCTCATCACTACCAGTAATGACTACGCGCAAGGGCGAACGGGTCCAGCTCCGGCAGATTTGGCACGAATTTCACCACCGCATCGATTTTTTTCTTCACCTCCGCCGTGATCTTGTTCTCTAGATCAACAGCCTTCAGCGTTTCTTCCAGTTGTTCCGGACGACTAGCACCCAGAAGAACTGACGACACGTTCTCGTTCGACACCGCCCACGCGATCGACATCTGCGCCAACGAGCACCCCAACTCCGCTGCAATCGGCTTCAGCTTGTCAGCAATCTCCACGTCCCTTTCAAATCCTGCAGCCAACCATCCTCCTTGGAAATCAGGAGACGTATAACGAGATCCTTCCGGCTTTCCAGCGCTGTACTTGCCGGTCAAAATGCCCATTGACAACGGCGACCACGTGGTGACACCTAGTTTGTACTTCTTGTACAAGTTTGCCAGATCAAAGTCGACTGCGGAGCGCTCGAGGATATTGTACTCCGGTTGTTCGGCAATCGGTCGGATCAGTCCGAGTCGGTCAGCGATCTCGCAAGCCTCCATGATATCAGCAGAGCTCCACAGACTCGTGCCCCAGTAGAAAGCCCAGCCTTGCTCAATCACGAAGTTCATGGCCCGGACGGTCTCCTCCATTGGGGTGTGCGGGTCCGACCGGTGGCAGAAGATGACGTCCACATACTCCAGGTCCAGTCGCTTGAGCGACGCCTTCGTGCCTTCAATGACGTGTTTGCGGTTCACACCTGGGGCGTTCGGGCCGGGTTTGGTGCCATGGAAGATTTTGGTGGCGATGACCAGATCCTCGCGACTCCAGACCCCATCAGCGATACCTCGATTGATGGCTTTGCCCAGCATGATCTCAGCTTTGCCGCTTCCGTAGGCTTCAGCACAGTCAAAGAAGTTGATGCCGTGCTTGTAGCCGAGTGTCATAAGGTTGTACCAGAAATCGCCCTCGTACTTGGACTCGTCGCTCATAAAGGTGCCCAGACCGAGTTTGGAAACGAGGAGATCGGAGTCGCCCAGGAAACGGTAGGTCATTTTGGAAGACGAGGCGTCGGAAGAAATACTCATTGCTGGAAGAGGTTGGAATGCACTTGAGCGGTTGACGGCAAGTTCGACAATGCTCATGATCGTTCTGGTCAATGATCACGAACAAGTTACGGCGCATTTGATTATGAACCGAATCATCAACGGGTTTACGTAACCTAAAAGATGGGTGCAGTAGATATGACATCTTACATTTATCAAGTCAAGAATCGGTAGTGCGAGGGTGTGACTGGCGTCACGCAAAATGGCATCATTTAGTAGATATGGCGGGGGCGAGCAATTCTACCTCTAGCACAAAGTTCAGGGCGGGGTCGATCATGGCCTTCATCTCGTACATGGTCTTGTCCACAAATGCCAACGCCAGATTCGTTTCATAGGGAATCGGATGCCTTGCTCCGATGAGGACGTTCTAACTGGAAGTCATCTACCCGGTGGAAACTGGGGCTCTATTTGCTTTTTTATTATTTTTCTATAAGCCTACTATAAGCCTGGTATTGTAATATGCATGATATCGTTCTTGTGTCGACTGATGTTCGTCTTGAAACGTGGAGTGCATTCTAGATATTGATCGGGGGTTGTAGGTTCTTGTTATGTCTGTTTTGGCCAGTATTTTGACTGTTTTCTAAACGGACCTGACGAGCCACCAGAAGGTCTCAGCTCTGTACGGGTTCCAAATGCCACTCATCGGAGCGGCAGCCATGTTGATGTGTTAGTTGGAAATGGTTTACTAGTTTGGTCAGAATGAATCTCCTCGCTATAGAACGAAACTTTACACACGTTTAAGCCATAAAAAACGCCATAACATTAATTGGGGACCCGGGGGGTTTCGCAGTTCGAAGTCACGCCATAAACCGAGTAATGCTATTTAGCTGTGTACTATAGTCGTTGCTTGGCTTCCTTAAGGTAGCTAGCGTAGAAGTCCATTAATCTGGTATCATACGTCGACATCTACATTTTAAAAGTTGTCAGAATGATTGAACCAAAATGATTGAAAAACTTTTCAGTCCATTTTTTTTATTTCTTTTACGGAGCAATTAATTGTGTAGAAGTCACTATGAACTGAGTCCTGTTATGTAGCTGTGAGTTTGTATTTGCTTGAGCCCCTTAATAAGAAATGGAGGTGGCAAGCAAATGGCAACGATTTCAGGATTGCGTCGATGAATACCGGAGTTCATGTTTGTATCCATACATGGTACATTTGGTGCGCACTATGCTATTATACTCAGACACACGGACAAATCGCAACATCAACTCGTCGCAAACATCTTGAGAACGCTTGCAACTTTCAACGAAGAAACCCATACTTATTCAGAATACGTCACCCCACACATCGAACAGGTATTGTATTCCAGACACCGATCGACTAAATTCCACACACAAGAATAAGTAGTGCATAGCAAGTTGAGAAGGGATTTAGTCGGTACCAGGTAATCGACTCACCTTCTTCTTCGGGGGCGAGCGAAATATTCTTTCTCTAAGAAATTCTACAAGTAGAGGCTAGGGCTAGTAGCACACGAGGTCAACGCCACATAATATTTTGGAATACCTCTGATTGGTACCTGAAGTGATTGCACCCAGTGCTCGGAAAAAATAATTATAATAAAATAATTATCGTATTATATTGACGGAATAACGGATTATTGGATTTCCAAGCTTCCCGTATAATATCAAATTGTACCAATAATAAGTATATTTGATTTATACCAGATTCTTAAGCTAAACGTCTCACTAAAATCTAGAAAATAGTAGTAAATACCCTACAATACCACCAATAATATACCAATTATACGGAATAATTATTGCAATTCCTTATTACGGGAACCTCCAGATATGGAATAACGGATTATTTTTTCCTCATAATCCAGTACAATTTTACATTTTATTTTCCAAGCACTGTTTGCACCAGTAATATCTCCCAACATATTGAGCGCTAACCTCCGAGTTGACTGCTCATTCACCAATTTACCTGGTCAAGCTCAAGCGGTTCTTCACTGACAACAACAAAATGGCCAAGTTCGCCTTCTTCGCTGTCATTCTTCTCGTCATCGGAACGATCCAAGCAGCGGATGTCGACATTGACGAGCTTCCTCCCTTTGGCTCGACCGAAGGAAGTGCTTTCGTGAACTCCACGCTGGAGGAGCGTTGCTGCCTGGACATGGCGTAACTGGGTCACAAAAGAACGCGTCAAAGTGCAGGAGGCTGACATCTTGGTATTTCATACTTCTTTTCTTGATAAATCGGGTTAAACCCCGATCAAAATGCAACTACTTTCCGGAAAATTCATGTTAAATACTTGAAGTACTACATGTACACTGTGCGTTATTGCTGGTACCATAGCCTGATTTACATGTTACTCTTAACGGTAATTACTGACTAACAGCCAAGTCTTTGTTGTGCGGGCATCCAGGGTTAATACACTACATGTAGAAATACACCTTGGCTAGACCACATTCCCGTACACTCTCCTGAAAGTATCAATGGTTTCAGCAAACATGGTCGGTGAGGTGACATTGTGGACATCGACACTACTGTTGGTCATATTAGATCCTGAAGACGCCTTCAACGTCTCTTCCCTCTAATCAAATACATAGTCTTTACACCCTCCATCCCGTACTAAAGCGATGATTATCCCAACTGACCGTAAATACATCAAACTTTTCCTGACTGACCGTAAAACTAGCAGATGGTCAAAATCTGCAGTATGCTTGGATAATGAACACGAAGCTGGATGCACCTGGTACAACACAAAAATAGTTTCTAAAAGAGAATTGGAGATAAGACTTGAGGGCGTGGCACAGGCATACAACGACGGAGGTCCAGTCACTTCTTAACAGCTATGGAGTGTGGCAAGGTCAACCTACTGGCCAAGTACGGGCGTCAGACTATCACTCTACGAGACCTATTTACCTCTACCTCGGACGCCAAAGAGTTTCTTCGTGCTTATGCTTTCAATGAAAACAAGTCGATCAAGCAGGAAGTGTCGTCAGGCCACCGAAAAAGTTGGATTTGTAAATCAGACCTTTGTCACTGGTAGGTAACTCTCTCAAAGAAGAGTAAATCAAAGCGTGCAAACACGAAAAATGCGTTCTGTCCACCTAAATCATGGTTTGTTAGCGACATGAACCTTGAACACTCTCCGAGTTGTGACTCCGTCGGAAAATGTTCAGCAGAGATTTTGATGGATATGCCCGGGTTCAAGAACTCTCTAGTACCGGGATTAAGCAGCGCTCGTAAACGTGTTGCAGCGTCTGTGAAGGCAGTGGACGGTGTGAATGTAGATCACAGCTCCGCGATGTTCTACAAAGCTATAGCACGAGCGAAGGAGATGATGGCAGGCACCACAGATAGCTACGACAAACTTCCCGCTTTTCTGAAGTCATTCGAGCGTCAAAACCCGGGATCAAGAGTGTGCTGTCAGCTGGATAGCAAAGGACGATTCTTTCGTGTGTTTCTGTCTGTGGGTTGTATTGTAGCCCGTCAAGATAACTGGGTGCCTGTCCTTGAGTGTGATGGCACTCACATGAAAAACGCCCAGTGCAATGGTGTTTGTGTGCTTCTTGTAGGCAAGGACGGGAATTGGACAAACGTACCGGTTGCTATTGCGTTCATCCATAAGGATAACGCAGAGAATTTCGAATGGGTTTTCGCGAATTGTGAGGCGGAGGGCATTAAGTTGCATGATCGCGCCCTTTACTCGGACAGGGGCAAGCAACGAGAAGCTCAGGTGCGGCTGCGGAACCGCGGAATTGTGCTGAATCTGAAGTTTTGCGCACTTCACATTTTCTTCAACGTCTGCAGCCACATTCGATCTGTAGAGCCGAACATTGAAAATGTAAGGACACTGATATTCCGCTTGCAAGCGACAACGACATTGAATGAGTACGAAGACGTTCTTGTAGAGATTCAGGAATCATTCCCCGCACCGCGCAGCATCAAGATAAACGATAGTATCCAGCGCCAGACTGTAGCAGAGTATTTGCGAAAGATTCATCCGAGGAGCTGGACGAAGTTTGGGAACTGCTCACTGACCCCTGAAGAAACCTCAGAAATCGATAAACAATGGAAAGCAGTCGAAGCCTATGGTGGTGAGTGTGCCCTCTTTACTGGAAGGACCACAAGTGCGGTAGAAGGTCAGAACAATGCCCTCTTGCCAGAGGGCATTCGGGATAATCAAGCATTTGGAGCTCTTGAACTGTACTGCAACCTTATAGTGGAAACACTCATCGAGAGGAAGAAAAACGCAGAAACCTGGACAGCGGAACACCACACGGTCACACCAAAAGCGAAGAAGTTGTTTGACAAACAACTGTGGGGTGCTGCTGCGTGTACCGTCCGTAAAAGATCAGAGGTTGTTTTCTACGTTGACGATGCAGAGAGAAGCTTGGAGGAAAACGATCCTGAGCAGGAGATTCAGGGTGCGCCGTTTCTTGCGAGAGCCGAAGATAAGTACAACGTAACATATATGGTGGATCCGGACGCTGGAACTTGCATCCGTTGCGCAGACCGACAACACCTCCAGCTCCCATGTCGCCATATCATAGCAGCTGTGTCAGCCAGAGTGGAGACCGATCGTCGACCGCAGGCGCCCACAAGTTTTTTCATGTGGCTTTCCCTGCGGCTGCATATGCACAAGCATTCCTGCAAACATCACTCGGTTTGCCATTCGAGGAGGCACTCCGTTCAGACCCCAACATTCCACCACTGCCCTATACAACCAGGCTGGAGACAAAAATCCACGACCGCAACGAGATGTATCCGCAAGAGAAAAATGGATTCCATCTCGTGGAGAACCTAAGCAGTCGAAGATCGCCCGTACAATGAAAAAAATATCGAGCTCACAATATGACCGCATTGCTGTAGTTGCCAGTATGCAAGAATACTTCAGTAGCGAAATCAGAGCCCACGAGAAAAAGAAGAAGTCGAAGTACACTTGCAGTCGCTGCGGAAAGGCTGAAGGGCACAACGCCGCAAAATGCCCAAATCGTCCAATGGGGAAGGTGGATTCCGAAGTCAAAGCTGGAAATTACATCGTCGGTGGCAGCCCATTTGAGCTTCTTGAGCGCATGAACAACTTTGCTCCCATTGTAGTCGATAATCCGACTATCATCAGCGAATTCAGCTTTTGATTAATCGGTCGGGAGTCCTAGAGCTGTGGATGATCCCTACAAGAGCGTATTCAAACGAAGTTGAATTAGAAGAAGCTAATCTCATTTTTCAATATCATCGATACCTTTTATTTCATTCGAGGACGCTGGGGCTTCACAATGCCCTGACACAACCTTCTCTCCGGGTTTGGGGGCACTGGGTTTTATTACCACACCACTCCCCCCCCCCACATGTGGATCAAGCAAAGGCGCACCCGGGCAAAGTTCAGCCCCGAACTACAAGTAGCTAGCTGAAGCACACTGCAAAAAACATTTTATAAAGCACCACATAAGTTAATTTGAAGTTAGCATTCACTGCATCAACCAACACACAGCATGTTCGCAGTACACACACCTCCGAGCACAGCAATGTAGAACTCGTATCCTAAGTTGTGTTTCAAGAAAGCATCACATTAGTGAGTTTGCAGCTAGCATTCAGTGCATCAACCAACATGCAACCACATTTTCGCAGTACACATACCACCGAGCACAGCAATGCTGAAGTTGTATCTTATGTTGGTTTTGAAGAAAGCACCACATTAGTTAACTTGTAGCTACCAGTCAATGCATTAACCAGTACAACAACATTCGTGCAGTACGCATACCACCGAGAACACCAACACAGAACAGCAGTTCGTCCGGCTCGCGATCAACCAAGGACGCAGAGGACAGCGTCGCCAAACCAGACAGGACGACCTGCAAGTATATCCACAGCGATACGACTACGTACACAATACATTTATGGCCAGGCTTGTTAGCGAGCTCTTACGTAAACTGAGATTTTGCTCGAACCATCGTTATTGCTTACCGTGATCTTCATCTCCTTCTTGTAAATGATCTGTGGCTGATCTTCATCTCCTTCTTGTAAATGGCCTGGGGCTTATCTTCGTCTTCTTGTTAATGACCTGGGGCTGCATGTTGCAGTGCAACATACTTCACGATGCACGACTGAGTGAGAAATAGACAATGCGTCTTCTGAGGATTTTTAAATGAAACACGCATCCTCCAACTGTCGCGCCTGCGACCTCTTATCGTCTCGTCCCAACCTGCAGATGACCATCTGCTAGTTTTACGGTCAGTCAGGAAAAGTTTGATGTATTTACGGTCAGTAGGGATAATAATCCCTAAAGAGCGGTTGGTGGCTATGCCTGGTCTGATCACCTCCTTGTGCTTTAGCACCCACCGCAACCGAGTAGACGTCAAAAA
Source organism: Phytophthora tubulina (assembly GCA_014706135.1). Taxonomy (NCBI): domain Eukaryota; phylum Oomycota; class Peronosporomycetes; order Peronosporales; family Peronosporaceae; genus Phytophthora; species Phytophthora tubulina. The sequence continues at coordinate 1,623,288 of JACBOY010000148.1, read as the reverse complement.
TTTACTTACATGTTGTAGTTCGAAACAAATTGATGTTGAGCTGGCCATTAAAAATGTCCGCCTCAATCGTTAGATTGAAACGTGCAAGTGTAACATGTCGTAGGAATGACATCCGTTGTCGTGGGGGGGGGTGTATGTCGTGCGAATGTGTCTCGATGACATCCAAAGACCCCCAAACGACAGTTCTTCGAACTGCGAATTCAATGATGCCTCTAGTAGCGGTGCAAACTCTGCTTCACAGTGATATTTCTTTACGTTGAGGCTCAGTGAAATGAATCCACGAGGCTCAATTCACTGCGTGTACACGCCCGGGGACGATGGCTTTAGAAGAGTTGAGTAGCGGGCCATTCTTGTCAAAAGAAACGACTTGTGTTGCAGATCCAGGTTGCACTTTGATGTCTTGAGCCTTGGCGAATCTTGCCATGGACACCAAGTCCAGTCGTCAACTCACTCTCGACAATGCTGGTGCACCGCACGGTGCATGGGATCAAGCGCTGAAACACGCACAACGCGATCTGAGCGCATGGCAAACAGGTATCCCGGACCTGCTGGACCGGGCTGATCACTCTTGAGAAGTGTTGACAACAATATGGCTGACGACGTGAATGGGCGGCAGCTACGGATATTAGTGATCGCTAGTTCCGAGAGAGTAGTTAGAGAGTTAAATGAACGTAATATACCTCCGTTCAAAGGCTGTGGGACTCCCAGTCCCGTGCGCCATACCGGGAGCCGCAGACGTATGCGTACTCCCAGCCGTATTACCACGGCTCCTCGTATGTGGCTTCGTTCCACGAGCCCCAGTTGCATGCGTACCCGCAGTACGACCAGCAGGCCTACCAGCCCACTTCTTACGCTGGGCAGACACCTGCTGCGGGGCATCCGATCCCTGGGACTCGCCCTGAGCCTCGGTTCGTGGAGTTGCCATCGACTCCTGATCGTGGCCTGCTGCCGCTTCCTGCGGGTCATGGTACCGCTTCAGACGACCCACGAAAAACGTCGGGTGAGTCGTCATCGACTTAGGAAGGTCGATCGTGTAGGCAGCGCCGTGCCTACTCAGGCCCGCAAAGGGTCCAATGAAGCGGTGCTTCAGTTTGTTGCTCCCCGTGGAGCTAACTGTGTTCAAGGGTAGGTTCTTAGTGTCGAGTAGGACTAAGTCACCCACATTAAACACGTTTAAGTTTCCTCTTCCATGTTTGTCAGAGTACTCCTTTTGTTTATCTTGCGCATGGGCCATTGCATCTCTGACCCGGCTGATTACATTCAGCCTGTTATCGATAAACGTCGACAACTCTTTCCGCAAGGAGACTGGTCTCAATGCCGAGACCTGGGAGAAAAGCGCTTTCCGATCCTCTCCCCCACTTACGACTGAAGCTTCGGTGCCCCCACACAAAGTGAGCGGCACATTGTGGTGGCGCAACCCGTTCAGGTAGAACGGCGTGAACCCCGTAGATACGTGCACCACATTGTTGAGTGCAAACTCAACCATCGGTAAGCGGTCCGACCACGACCGCAGTGCTTCCGCACAGACACTACGCAACGTGTCCTCGAGCACGCGATTAACGCGCTCGGTCTGACCATCCGTCTGTGGATGATCAGCAGTTGACATGCTCAACTTCATTCCTAGCAATCGGAACAGCGTCTTCCAGAACGCAGCGGTAAAGCGCGGGTCTCTATCCGAGACAATAGTCTCCGGAAGACCGTGATAGCGGAAGACGTTATCCAGGAAAAGCCTCGCGGCCACCTTTCCTGGGACGGTCTCCGGCACCGGAGCTAGGTGCACCATCTTGCTCAGACGGCACACGAACACCAAGATGCCGGTGTTGCCCTTGTCATCGGCAGGAAGACCGAAGACAAAGTCGAGACTCATCGACTTCCAGCAGTCCAATGGAACTGGCAGGCTTTGCGACGGAGCCGAAGCGTGGCCCGCAGGCTTAACACGCTGACATGTTTCGCATGTCTTGACGTACTTGGCCACCCACTTGTACATATGGGGCCACCAAAACGTCTGAGAGACCGCATGAAAGGTCTTCTCGCGACCAAGGTGTCCACTGGAAGGCGCGTCGTGCGCCTCCAGAAGTATATCATACTTCAGGTCCTCGTCGTCCGGTACGACGACACGAGGAGGATCACCGGGTTCCACCCTATAGTGGAGCAGACCATCTGCCCACTCATAGCGGTGCAGTCGTGCTCGCTGTCGAAACGTAAGCCACTCGACCTCGGCATCCGTGCCAGCGGCTAGGTACCGCATTAAGGGCGCAAGACTGTCGTCGTCCCGATACGCCAAGCGTATCCGATCATAAAGATCCGTCGTGACCCTACTAATATGAGCTAGCTCGTAGTCGGACCTGCGTGACAGCGCATCGGCGAGCACGTTGAGCTTGCCGGGCTTGTATTCAACGCGGAAGTTGTACTCCGCGAAGAATGACAGCCATCTCGCCATCCGTTGTGACAGGTGCGGCGTGTGGATGGCTGTCCTCAAGGACGCGTGGTCCGTGTAGACCACGAAGGGCCTTGAGCCCAGCAAGTGCACTCGGAACATGACAAGGGCATACTTCATTGCCAGGAGCTCCTTGTCATGGACAGGATAGTTCCGTTCGGCAGCCTTCAGCCGCCTGGACTGGAACGAGATGACACGGTCGTGTCCGTCATCGTCCTTCTGCAATAGCGCACAGCCAACTGCATAGTCGGAAGCGTCACAGACAACAGTGAACGGCTTCGACTCGTCTGGCAAGGCCAGGACTGGGGCGCGCTGTAAGCTTGCCTTGATGCTATCGAACGCATCCTGATGGTGGCGCTCCCAGCGCCACTCAACGTCCTTCTTCAGGAGGTCTGACAGCGGCTTCGCGAGGCCTGCGTAGCCAGCACTGTACTTGTGCAGGTAGTTGGCTAGGCCAAGCCACTTCCGGAGATCCTTTTGGGATCGAAGCGTAGGCCAGGCCGCAATGGCCTTGACCTTCTCCGGGCCAGCGCGTACCCCAACGCTGCTGACGAAGCAGCCGAGGACCTTTATCTCCTCAGCCGCAAAGACGCACTTGTCGATGTTGGCATAGAGCTTGTTCGCTCTCATGACCTCAAACACTCGACGGAGGTGTCCCATGTGCACCTCCAGAGCCGTCTTGCCTTCCTCGGCACGGCTATGGACGAAGATATCGTCAAAGTACGTCTGCGTGAACACACGCAATGGTCTGAACAACTGTGGGACCAAGCGATTGAATGTCGCTGGGGCGTTCGAGAGACCCTGTGGCATTACCAACCATTCCCAGAGCATACCGCTCGGTGTTCTTACCGCGGTGAGCGGGATATCGCACTCTCTCATCAGGATCTGGTAGTATCCGTCAACCAGATCCAGCGCGCTGTACAGCGTGCAGCCGGCCATGTTGTTCAGCAACACGTCCTTGCGAGGTATCGGCGTCTGTGCCGGCACCGTCGCACTGTTCAGCTTGTTGTAAGCATGAACCAGACGCCACTTCCCGTTCGGCTTACGAACCCAAAAGGTTGGTGTCGAGTGCGGGGACTTCGACTCCAGCACCATACCTGCCTTCGCTTTTGCAGCGAAGAAGGCGTCGATCACGTCGCACTGCTCCTTGGGCAGGGGCCATTGCCGGGTGACACAATACTTAGTCCCCGGCACGAGGTCAATCTCGTGCCTGATCCCGCGGTCAGGTGGGAGCTTTGACGGTGGGCCCTTCGACACCACGTCCGCAAACTCCTTTACCAGAGGATACAGTGGATCCTTAGGGTTCTTGAGGATCGCAGAACCCAAGCGCGACGCACGCTGCCTACGGAACTCCTCCAGGACGTCCTCGTCCATTACCGAGGAAGAGTTCAACTCCTCAGGAGTGGTCTCCGGCTTTTGGAGCACCTTCTCCGCGATCTCCCCGGCCTTTAACTCGACCAAGAAGTCCTTCATCGCAACTTCTTCGAGGTTCAGTAGCTCTGACACCTCCGGCAGCGCCTGCAACGTTACAGTGCCTGCCTTAACTTGACAACCGGTCACGCCGTCGAAGACGTGATAACACTCTTCGACCGGCGGCGACGCAGGAGCCTCCGTGCACGGCTCCAGGGCCTCCCGGACTTCCTTGGGCAGGTATTCCACCAAGCCCGGCTTGCGATGACGGTGTGGAACTTCGTTACCCACGGCTGGTAGTGCCTCCATGGCGGCACCCTGAGTCTCCCCGACTCCTTGCGGAACTATGTTACCCACTGTGTGTGGTACTTGGTTACCCACACTCGAAGCGCCCATGGCGGCTTCTCCATTGTTCATGGTCATCGTGACCTCGCGTGGAACTATGTTAACCACGCCAGAAGAACCAATGTCGGTCTTCTCAGCAGTATCAGCTGCATGCGGAACTACATTACCCGCTTGTGGACCTAAGTTACCCACCTGGCTAGCGCATATTGGCACGGCCACAGTCGAAGCCCATACGGCGCGACGACTTTGAGCGTTGGGTGCTGCTAGCACCGCAGCCCCAAACGCTGAACAGGAAGCCTTGTCCGTCTCCCTAGCCTCTGGCGGCCCACGAGCATCGCTCGAGACGGACATGGTCTCACGACCTGTTGCAGCATCCACTGCAACTGCTTCCCCGGAGCTGTCGATCCCATCGACGACTCCTAAAAACTCTTCGGACGCTTCCGCGTCTCGGCGGTCCTTTCGGACACCCAGGTTCTTGACAGAGGTGGGAACATGACTCACCAATGCTCTGTCAGAGACCGCGGGCCGGCTAGCCCCAATGGCTTTGCCGCGCCAATCAATCCAGGGCTCGTGCTTCTCAAGCCACGGCATGCCCAGGATCAAGTCGTACTTGTCCATGTCGAGGACAATGAACGACTCCGTGCTGTCAAAGTCTTCGAACTTGACAGCCAGGTCCATCTTGACCTTAGGTACTTCTACCACCGTACCGTCGGCTAGTCTCACAGCGACCAGCCCGTTTCCTTCGCACTCACGCAGGGCGTCGGAAAACTTGTCGCGATTCCTTGCAACCGTCTGGCGGCGTGCAAAGTTCTTGCTCGCCCCAGAGTCGATCAATACTCTTAAGGGATGATCGTATCCCCGTACATTTACATATACAACAAGCAGCCCGCCGCTGCCCTTCTCCGCTTCGAGAGTACACTGACTCTCAGGGGCTAAGCCTCCACGGTGCGCGCCACCCGCACACCTCTCGTGAAGACTTAGGTCTTCCCCAGTAGGGCGCCCCGCCCCTACTGGTGTCCTGCGTTCCCCTGCCTCTTGGGACGCGGCTTCTGCCAGCGACCCTTCAAGACGTGGGGTCTGGAAGAGATCTTCCTGTGTCCTCCAGAAGGACAGTCACGCTTCATGTGACCGAGTCGACCGCTCCCAAAACAGCGGGTGTCACGCTGCTCGGCCAGACCCAAATCCATGGGCACTGGCCCGCCACTAGCTCCGTTACCAGGAGTCCCGTGTGCCGAACTTCCTGGCACACTGTGGCCTTGCCACGCAGAGGCAGGAGTACGAGCCTGTCTGTGGCTGTACTCCTCTTGAAGAGCGACTTGTATCGCTTCCTCCATCGTACTGGCCTGCACGCGGAACAACTGCGTGCGAGCCGGGCTTACCCTCAAGCCGTCCATGAACACGGTCACCTTGATGTGGTCAGGTAAGGGGTAGCCCACCAGAGATGCCGCGAGCACGCGCATCTCCTGGATGTACTCGTGCAGCTCGCGCTTCCCTTGCTTACAGGCGAGGAAGCGTGAGCGCTGGCGATACTCATAGTTCGCCGGGAGGAAGGCGGCTCGAAGCTGTTCGCACAGCTGAGCCCAGGATGTAAAACATCCAGGCGACGTCGCTTCGCGCGTGTAAGCCCAGGTCTTAGCACGACCGCCAAGGTTGGACAGCGCGAAAGCGACGCGCAGTGGCTCGTTTGAGATGAGAGCCGCGTCCATCGCGAGCTCAACTTCTCGAACCCAGAAGTGAAGGTTCTCTCCTTCCTTCCCTTCATACGGGCGAACCTTTAGCCGCAATGGCTTAGGCCCGGCCGGTTTCGGTTCGGCCGCGGAGGCTTGAAGGTTTCCCCGAACGTACTCAATGAGCCCACGCTCGCACATGTCGAATGCATTCACGCGTTCGACTTGCTCGGCCGGCGTCGCAGCCGCCAAGCTCCGGAATGCATCCATTCCAAAGATGCCCGCCATCTTCCGGACCGACTCAAACTGAGTGTCGGTCAGATGAGGGAACGCACTCCTATCCATCTTGGCTCACCGGTTGAGACCACAGAGGATTCAGGTAGTTCAATCTACCCGCGTAGGTGTAAGATCGACTACCAAGTGTGACGGGAGTCACACAGCACCTTGCGCTTGAGGAAGTGTGCTTGAGGAGTATACAAACTCCTAGTGAACGGCAGTTCACAGTCTCCGGCCTAAGGAGACTAGTTACTTTAGACGAAGTAGATATAAGACTGAATATATTTATAGGAAGGTTATAGTTTGGTCTGCAATACAAGCTACAAGATACCTATAGTGAAACCTATATAAAACTGGCACTTGTTGATTGGGTGGCCCTGAGGCCACGTGCCACGTGTCAGTGGTGTATGCCACACCACTCGACGGGAGTGTACCCATCTCCTAAAGAGTGACCGTCACTCTTTATGTAACCCCGTTACATTTGCGGTGCACGACTATTTAGGTCACACGACTAATTAGGGTGAACGGTGTACTGTACACCACAAAATAATATTTCGAAGTATGTTGTCGTGTACCGAATTCCATATGTCAAGGCATACACCACCCCTTCAGCCAATCAGAAGTCAGAGTTTGCCGAGCGTGCCAAAATACTGTGCACCCTATGTCATCGCATACAGCAAATGCAACCTCGCACGTCCAGCAGTTTTAGTCTGCCATTTCATGGCTTTAGCTCAAAAGAAAAGCCCAAAAGGGCGGCCACGGCTACCGGGAGGCAAAGGACGAACCGTGAAACAGTTCAAAATCTCATCCTACCCAGCGGAAGAGAAGTTGCGCGTTCTAAACCATTTGGAGGAGCACAAAGACATCGACAGCACAATTCATCGCTTCTACCCCGACTTGGCATCTGACAAATTCGAGAGTCGCCGAACACTAATTTACTCATGGCGTCGTAACCGTGCCAAAATTGAAGAGCTTTTCGCCCAACCAGGCGGGGCAAGCAAATGTAAGTCGTGAAGTGTTGGTCTAGGCACAATATTGCCCGGGAGAGAAGAGGAAAAACTAGTGCGGTGGGTAAATGAAATGCGAGAGGAAGGAGTACCCGTTACATCAACTATGCTACGTATTCAGGCAGAAGAAGTAGCAGTACTCGCAGGTATCACGCAATTTGAGGGCTCTTGGTGCTGGCAGAAGCACTTCAAGCTGCGTCACCGTCTATCTCTACGCTGCAAGACACGTCAAGGTCAAATTAAACCACCTGAGCTTGATAGAATTGCCGCGGAATTTGCGAAAGAAGTCTAGGCAAAAGCAGCTGAAATTGGTGCAACGCGCATTTTTAATGCGGACCAAACATGTTTGCTTTTTATTTTTTGTTTTGGTATTTACTAATAGAAAACTAACTTTGTGCGTTGCATTATTTCTTAAGCTGCTTGCTTTGAGTATCTTCCTAAGAAAACTCTCGCTAAGAAGGCAGCAAAACGGTTTGGGTTCGCTGAGGCAATAAGACGAAGGACAGGGCTACTGTTCGGGGATTTTACTGGAGAAAAATATCCGCCTTTCGTTGTATTTAAAGTGCGTCCGTCCAAGATTAATGAGCGCAAGAAAGAAAATAACGAAGTTCGACATGGTTTCAGTGAGGGCATTTGGAGGAAAACAATTGCACAAGCCCAACGTGAGTACGGTATGCAAGTGTTCGCCAACGAAAAAGGTATTGCTGGGACGTTTTCTGTGTTTTCTTGATGTTACTGAATTATATCATTTGAATTTGACATTTGTTTAGGATGGTGGAACAGCTACTTGACGAACGAATTTTTGCGTTTTCACTTCGCAAATCGCCCAACACCTCAAGAGCCGATACTGTTGCTACTCGACGATTTATCTGGGCATTGGTCCAGTGAAGTCATCGAGTATGCTAAATCAATTAACGTGACGGTTCTCAAGGTTCCACCTAATGCGACTTCTGTCTCACAGCCAGCGAACGCCACGTGGAATGGCCCCCTCAAAACACGGCTACGAAACAAGTGGATACACGACCTCCGTGAGCAACTTCGTGCTCAGGTACCAGGCCAAGCGTTTAAGCTGGATCCACCAGAGCGAAAACGATTCTGCAGCTTGATTTACAGCGCTTGGAGCGACATTGCATCTTCGACAATTATATCAGGGTTCAAGAAATGCGGTTTCCTTTCTACTAGCGGCGACATTCCAGAAGAACACGTCGAAGTTGAAGATGCTCAAGACATTGTTACAGAGGCTATTCGTGCAGGCTTAATCGATGAGGCTGTCGGCGAATTCTGTCTAGACGACGATTTCGACGACATTTTTCACGCTGTAGCCTCAGTCAACTGAAATGCAATAAACTCCATGTCAAAATATTTTTTTTCTTAGTGGTACATGTAGTGCAAGTCCATTTAGCCGGGACAGGGTGTCACAGGTCTCTGCACCTCATATCAGTTGTATGCCTTGACATAGGGAATTCGGTATGAGAAATCAGTTAGACGTGAGTGACGACGAGCTAGTCTGCTCTCGTTATCGCTTGATCAGGGTTGAAGGGACGAGGGAAAGCGCGAATTTGTTTCGGTGCAATGGGTATGTTTACACACGAGAAAAGACGGGCAAAGACCCGCAAACATCGACTTCTGAATAATTTATTCATCTGTACGCCAGGTCGACCAGCACAGCTTTGATGGCGATCAAGACTTTCAATACTTGTACTACATGTACGTCCGAGCCGGCGTCCACATGTGCATCTGATAACGGCACCACCGTTTCCGTTGGGTTACTTCACTATTACTCAGAGTTGCGGACTGTACTGCTTCCCATGGTTGGTCACATGGTGTGTCTTTTAATGTTTGGGTTCCGTCTGAGGTATTCCTACAACTAACCCCAAACAGGGAACTGTAAACGGGAGTAGTGTATTACTAAACCGGATTGCTGAGCGCATGCTCGAGCCGCTGCTCCCCTAAAGGATGACGCTTTCTTTTCTTTCCTAAGCTTCAATACATTATGACAAGTGGCCTGCATCATTGCCCACCACCATAACACCCAACAGCAACTTGGTTAAGTACAATGGAGTCGGAATATGTTTGACACATATAGCTTTGACTTTATACTGGTAGTGCAACGGGTACGTTGTACGGACAGCCCTATAGGGATTAATTCGAGCTGTGTATACCACACCAATAGTAGGTACTGATTCGCTACAAATGTGAAGTGATAGGGTCTTATAAATTCATTATTTTGTATCATCTTCACAGGCTTACTAATTGTTCACAGGTTATAAAGTTAGCGGTTTAGGAGTCACTGTTTCGAAACTGGGGTAGTGGCGTTGTTCGATTGGGAGTGACCAGCTCATTTGCAAATTCGCGATGGTTTGATCTTCTGCGGGCTCTGTAGCTTCTTGACATTCAACACATTGCGAGTATGAGATCATGCCGCCTGCACGCGCGGCTACTTTCCGGTAGGTTGTTCGTCCCTGTCCACAGTACTGAAACATGTAGACGTAATAAATTGATAACGCTGATATACTGTTGTGGTGCATTTGTAGAACAGAGGGACAGCAAGAACAAAGGGCTGTTGGGGTTCCAGCTTCGGAGCTGCAGGTTCAGCATGAATGTGCTCCATTGCTGAAGATGCTGACTAATTGTCTTCGTTTTGTTGTGTGGATTTAGGATGTCAACTTATTAACGTACCAAGAAACTGCGCTACATCTCGTTCGGCCTCATGGTGGCGTCAGCAAAAGCCGTTGTGGGTGCAAAACATCACTATTCTTGCCAGGCACAACCAGATCACTTCTCTCGTAAATAAGTTGGTTCATATCGGCTACTAAGTATAGGTTGCCTTCACACAGCTTTTATACGTTGCAGTTTTGGTACGTTGCCAGGCCCCGGTAGATAAAGGTAAAGTCTAGAAGGATCTTAGATTCCAAAGTTGGCAACATCGGGAAGGATACTCTATTTAACAGTGCACCTACAGCATTTGCAATTTTTGGTGCAGGGTCTTTTATCCGGGGAATCCGTTAAGTAGTAGCATTGTAGGGGGATTATAAACTAGCACTTATTTACGAGAGAAGTGATCTGGTAGTGCCTGGCAAGAATAGTGATGTTTTGCACCCACAACGGCTTTTGCTGACGCCACCATGAGGCCGAACGAGATGTAGCGCAGTTTCTTGGTACGTTAATAAGTTGACATCCTAAATCCACACAACAAAACGAAGACAATTAGTCAGCATCTTCAGCAATGGAGCACATTCATGCTGAACCTGCAGCTCCGAAGCTGGAACCCCAACAGCCCTTTGTTCTTGCTGTCCCTCTGTTCTACAAATGCACCACAACAGTATATCAGCGTTATCAATTTATTACGTCTACATGTTTCAGTACTGTGGACAGGGACGAACAACCTACCGGAAAGTAGCCGCGCGTGCAGGCGGCATGATCTCATACTCGCAATGTGTTGAATGTCAAGAAGCTACAGAGCCCGCAGAAGATCAAACCGTCGCGAATTTGCAAATGAGCTGGTCACTCCCAATCGAACAACGCCACTACCCCAGTTTCGAAACAGTGACTCCTAAACCGCTAACTTTATAACCTGTGAACAATTAGTAAGCCTGTGAAGATGATACAAAATAATGAATTTATAAGACCCTATCACTTCACATTTGTAGCGAATCAGTACCTACTATTGGTGTGGTATACACAGCTCGAATTAATCCCTATAGGGCTGTCCGTACAACGTACCCGTTGCACTACCAGTAAAATCTCCCTACAGTTCTCCATGCACAATAAGGCCAGTCTGTTCTCGAAAAACTCTGAATCGCCCAAAAGAGCCCATACGTTCGATGAATGGCATACAGTATGCCGCTCAAACTCCGTATGAACTCGGCAGATGTGCCCGATGCACCATCTTCGCAAAGGCGTAGGTCAGCAATAGGCAATGTAGCCATGTGCACTTCAACATACTATGTGCACCACACCATTTACATTGGATGGTGTACTCTCCACCAGTCACACTCTTTCAATTCCACATTATGGAGGCCAAGGTGAGTTTCCACGTGCGTCGCTATTTGCGCGAATGTGAGGAGCGTGGCGCGCGTCCCAGTGAGGCCACTGTCACCTCCCACCTGCGTGATACCTACGCCGAGTACCAGCGCAAGCCACAGGGCGCACTACGCAAAGTCGTGGCCAAAGTTCTCAAGAAGGCGCAACCCTCAACTCCCTCAGGCGGCGAGACGCCCAAACGCTCGCGCTCCGAGAGCGACAGCGACGACGAGGAGCAAATCCGCGCAATGGAGCAGCAACAGGCGACGTCTAGCAACTCACTGAACCGCGCAATTCAGCAGAAGTACGCGGACCAGAACGCGGGGGACAAACCGGCGGTTAAAAAGGTTAAAATACTGCGGAAACGCGTTAAAAAGGAGGCACTGGAGGATGATAAAACGTCAGGAGATGCAGATGAGAGCAAAGGGTTCGTGGTAGAACGTCCCACTGCAAGATACAGTGACGTCGGAGGTATCCAAGCCATTCTACAGGAGGTTCGGGAGCTTATTGAGTACCCTTTGACTCATCCTGAAGTATACGCTCATCTTGGAGTGGAACCACCTAGAGGAGTGCTGCTTCATGGTCCTCCGGGTACAGGCAAGTCGATGCTGGCTCATGCAATTGCAGGAGAGTGTGGAGCGACGTTCTTGAAGATCTCGGCGCCAGAAGTGGTGTCAGGGATGTCGGGAGAGTCGGAGCAGAAGCTCCGAGAACTGTTTGATGAGGCTATTGCACGAGCCCCGTCCATTATCTTTATTGACGAGATTGACGCTATTACGCCAAAAAGAGAGACGTCGGCACGTGGAATGGAGAAGAGAATTGTGGCTCAGTTGCTGACGAGCACGGACTCGTTGAGTCTGGAGAATACAGGAGGTAAACCGGTGATTTTAATTGGAGCCACGAACCGACCGGATGCATTGGACTCGGCACTGCGTCGTGCAGGACGTTTCGATAGGGAGATTTGTCTGGGGATTCCAGATGAAGAGGCACGAGAAAAGATTCTGCGGGTGTTAGCGAGGAAGATGACGCTGGTGGGAGATTTTGACTTTGCTGCCCTTGCTCGTCGTACGCCGGGATATGTTGGGGCAGATCTAGTTTCACTTACGAAGGAGGCGGCGGTGGGAGCTGTGAACCGCATCTTCACGAATATCAACGAGGTGAAAAAGTTGACTGCGGAAGTAGACGCGACTAGCGTGTCTGTTGAGACGGAGACGTCGGATGCCGGTACTAGTGATGACGCAATGGAGGTGGACACGACTCAGGATACAGTTGAGGCAAAGGAAGACACTAAGGAGGCCCCGTCGGCAGCGGATGACTTGCGTGCTCAAGTGGAGCCATTCACTGAGGCGCAGTTGGCGCCGCTCAGTATCACTATGGCGGATTTTGAGGCTGCGATTCCGAAGGTACAGCCGAGCTCCAAACGTGAGGGCTTCGCTACGATCCCTGATGTTACGTGGGATGATATTGGTGCGCTTAATGAAGTGCGTGACGAGTTGTCGCTCGCAGTGTTGCAGCCAATTGCGCACCCGGAACGTTTTGCGGCCCTTGGTTTGTCCATGCCTGCTGGCGTGCTGCTGTATGGACCGCCCGGCTGTGGTAAGACGCTCCTGGCAAAGGCTATCGCCCACGAAAGTGGTGCCAACTTCATCAGTATCAAGGGACCGGAGCTTCTTGACAAATATGTGGGTGAATCAGAGCGATCCGTGCGCCAAGTCTTCCAGCGAGCTCGTGCGTCCTCTCCATGCGTCGTGTTCTTCGACGAGCTGGATGCTCTGGCCCCGCGACGCTCTGGCGGTGCCGGTGGTGATGGTGGCGGTAACGGTGTCAGCGAGCGTGTCGTGAACCAGCTCCTGACGGAGATGGATGGCTTAGATGGTCGTCGCAATGTGTTTGTGATTGCTGCAACGAACCGTCCTGACATCATCGACCCCGCTATGTTACGTCCTGGTCGTCTTGACAAGCTGCTTTACGTCCCGCTGCCAAAGGCATCTGAACGCCACCAGATTCTGAAAACGATCTCTGCCAAGTGCGCCATGGCGCCATCAGTTCAACTGGAGACCATCGCTGCCGACCCTCGCTGTGAAGGCTTCAGTGGTGCTGATCTCAGCGCATTAGTTCGTGAAGCCGGCATCACGGCCTTGCGTGAAACTGATTTCTCGAAACTGGATGCTGGTACGACAACCTTGGGTATTGAGCACCATCATTTCATCAGTGCGTTCGACCGCGTGTTCCCGTCGGTATCGCGAGCCGACCAGCGTATGTTTGATCGGATGAAGAAAAACTTGCGCAAGTCTCGCTCAACCATGGCTAAAAGCAGCAGTAGCAGTGAACAGGCTCATGGAGATGGAGACGCTGCGAGTGCAGGTGCGACAGAGGGGAAGCAGTAGAAATTGCCTTTTGAGTTTTTGCCAGAATAGTGCTTTGTGAACGCCTAGAATAGAGCGCACGCTAACTTACACACGTTTGACATTGCAGTTGGTCTGCCTACCGGTAGTGGTGAAGAGCAGCAAAGTTGAAGGCGAAGACCGGTGTCGTAAGAAATGGGTGTCCCGTCGTTAATCTTCATTGCGTGCTAACCGGAGCAACATCACTTTGGATTTAATTCGTTCGCTGCCAATGCCACTTTTATCTTCTCCCTCCCCCGGACGCCATGCTGTCGTCCTCTGTTGCCCCAACCAAGATATCGTTTCGCCTGGGCAACTTTACGGAAGCACTAGCCGGTGCCCAGTAGAAGTCCCAGCCTGGCTCAACCACGTACTTTAAGTAATTCATGACACGCACAATCTCCGGCACGTCGACTGAGGTCCAGCTCCACGCGGCGAAGCGAAGATTTCGTACCTGCTCACTGAGCAGTGCTCAGGATGAGTTCTTAGTCATTGGGGGTTGCCGTCTTGATCCCAGAAAAATGTTGGTCGTCAGTGCCATAACCTCATAGCTACAGACACCTTTGGCGATGCCTTGACAGCAACACCTTGCAGCTTCTCAGCGTTGCTGTTGCCGTACATGTATTATACTAGTAGTAAATCGAACGTATCTAGAAGTTGATAAGATGCTTAAAAGCCGTCTTCACCTTCTCGTCGATGTACTGCACGCGAAACTAGTGACCGTGGTTTGATCATTCTCCATCGCTCGCGAGTCGAGTACAACTATTTCGACTGGTACAAGAAGTACAAGTTGGTCTTGATTACGTTGTATCCATTGTGCTGACCTGACGGGCAAGTACCTCAAAGGTTCACGCTACACCTGCCCGATGTACTACATGTCGATGTAGAACGGTGCCTTTCGGGCCAATTTTGAACAACATCAGAACGTCAGAGGTGATACCCAGGCCTAAGGTACAAAGCACCTGAATCTCCGAGCACCTCAGAGCCCGCAATGCGTGGTGAACTGCATGACGCTGACCTTACCGTGTTTTCTCGATTGATTTACCTCAACGATACTCTTTTCCTGGACCGAAAATCACGTTGTCGGTCGCAGTTAACTACGATTTATTGCCAAAATCAAACGAAGTCCAGGGCACTACCAACAAATATTGTGGTGGAGGAGTGTAAACGATTGGTAGATATTCTGTATTTATAGCCAATGATTGCTAGGCACAGTTGACTTAGAATTAGTATGTGGTATAGTAAATTAGTATTAATTCCAGCTGGCAGATGTAGGGCGGCTGTGGAAGCTTCTAGAAGCTTCCATCCGCCTGAACTGTGGGGGCGGCACTTTTGGATTTAGCGCGCCCTCCCCCAAGCTCCTCTTCCTCTTCGATACACTGGTAGCACTTGTTGGTCCCAGCAACCTGACAACAAGGAGCCCATGCCGACGAACGCCCAGCTACAAGCTGAGATAGCTCGACTGAACCAAGCGATGGCAGAGCGCACGCGAGTGGCTACCAACCTGCCCAAGTTCACCGGCAAGAGGGGGGAAGACGTGCGCGAATGGCTGTTCCAGATCGAGAACGCCTGTCGCATCAACAACATCGCGATCGAAGACGCAAGCACGCGCTCGCCTGGAATCGCTGGGTCGGCGATGGAGAAGCCGGCTTCGGGATGGTTCCTGCACTGGTCATCGACGACGCGACGTGAGGAGCACACGTGGGGGATATTCCGTGAGCATGTGCTCCAACACTTCGAGGCGTCGAACTACCAGTCGGTTCTGCGAGAGAAGCTTCAGCGCCTCAAGTAGACAGCGGACATCGAGACGAACAACGGCGAGTACTCAGCTCGCATCTTTCGGGTCGAAGGCATGAGCGTACTCGACCAAGTACTGTGCTATGCGAACGGCCTTTAAACCCGCACGCGTAGCTACGTCAAGCTCGAGAATCCGGAGGCGATGAGCGAGGCTATGGACCTGGCAGTTAAGTACGAGGTCACCCACTTCGTGAAAGACGCTCGTGACCGCCAAGTTCGCCATGATAAGCCGAAGCCATCTCGCGAACCAGCCCAAGACAACGGGAAGACGTTCAAGGGGCAACCTTTCCGCGGAAAAGGTCGCTTCAAGCCCAGCTCGAAACCCAAGCGTGCTGAAGGCCGCACCTGCTACTTCTGCAAGAAGCCCGGTCATATCAAGGCCGATTGCTTCGCGTGGAAGAAAGAACAAGTCAAGCAGGGAAACGAGCAATCGCGTCAGTGAATGAGGGTCCTGACGTGGTCGAGAGCGTAAACAGAACATTTAAGCTTGAGAATATCAGCCTCAATGTTCTGTGTGAAAACCATCTGGTCTACAAGTCGCGTCCACCGTTCACGGTTGAAGGCAAGATCAGTGTGACCGACAAGACGATGTCAACTTCGAGGATTCTTCTGGACTGTGGTGCCACCACGGTCTATGTATCCAAGAAGTGGGTAGACGAACACCAGCTTCAAACGACGAAGTTCAGCGAAAAGAGCATTCGAGTTAAACTTGGAGACAACCAAATCGTTGAAGCGGCGCTGGAGGTACTACCTCTTAGTATCAAGATGTTGGGTCTGGACGAGGTGTACAACTGTGTGGCCGTCGTCTAGACCATACCCGACGAGTTCGACTGCATCCTTGGTATACCATTCGTCGAGGATATGCAGCCGCAGATCGACTGGAGAGGTCGACGAATTGAAGGAACAAGAGTGAAGACCCTGCGCTAGGAACGAACAGGCGAGACCCGTGGACCGATCGAGGAAAGCGGACCGGTTATTGCCTCCGGGCTTCGGAGATCTGTCGAGGCGAAAGGCCTATCGGCGAAAAGACCCGATTCCTGTCGAGGCGCCACGCTGGAAACGGATGTGAAGTCTACAGTCAGACCTGCTTGTGGCTTAGTGCAGGAGGAGACCGCAAGTATTGTTCGAGGACAACTGGAAGACGCGTCAGCCGGAAAAGGTTCGGCGGTGAATGGCGACTCGGTGTCGCCGAAGCGCGTGAGTACTGCAGGAGAGGCTGAGGATAGCAGTAGTGCCCGGGGCAAAGATAGCGTCGTGGATAAAATGTTCACGATGGGTGTCATTGACGAGAGTGGTGTACAGACCAAGTACATCACACGCAAGAAACTGCGAAAGTTCCTGAGAATCAAGACCAAGTCGATCGACGAGTCCGACTTCATGTTGGTGCTGTCGAATGAGACGATCAAGCAAGTCGCTCGTTCACTGCAGCGACAAGACCAACCTGACAATGTCGGAAGTGCGAAAGCGCAGCGATATCCTGAAAAATTTTCAGAGACAATCCTGCGTTCGACCTTCTCACGGAGTACAAAGACAACGTATTTCGCCCTGAGTTACCAGAAGGTGTACCAGAGGGACGCGAGATCGAACACCGGATTGATGTGAAAGATCCAAATCTCGCGATGTACCGACAGCAGTGGCGACAGTCACCAGAGCAGCAACGCGAAATCGTGCGATGGGTCATAGACATGGTGAAGAAGAAACTCATCCGACCGAGCATCAGTCCCCACGCTGCTCCAACATTCCGTGTCTGGAAACCTGTCGGCTGGAGAATTGTACATGACTATCGGTACTTGAACTCGAACACAGTTCGCCAGAGTATTCCGATGACCCGGAAAGAAGGCATCCTGGACGCCATGTCTGGTGCGTACTGGTTTTCCACGATGGACCTGATGTCAGCGTACTACCGAGTTCGCATGCGAGAGGAGGACATCAAGTTCACAGCGTTTCAGGCGCCGAACGGACTCTGGGAATACTTGGTGTTACCCATGGGAGTCTGCAACGCACCAGCAACAATGCATCGATTGATGTCGAAACTCTTTCGTGATCTGAAGAACACGAAGTCGTTTTACGACGACATCTACGTCTTCACGAAGTCCCACAAGATTGAAGATCACTTGGACGATCTACGCAAGACTTTGGACATCTTACGTGACAACAAACTGTACATGAAACTTTCCAAGTGTGTCTTCTCTGCGGACGAGATTCCGTGTTTGGGTGACTTCGTAGGACGCAACGGCGTACGTATGGATCCTGACAAGGTGCAAACAGTCAGGGATTGGCCCGTACCGAGAACCCAAGAAGAGCTTCACACCTTCCTTGGACTGACTGGTTACGTTCAGCGCTTCTGTCCGGAGTATGCATCCCTGACAGCATCGATGTACACTCTTCTGAAGAAAAAGAGCAAGCGTAACGCGAAGATCCACTTCAGCGATGAGCAGTTGAAGAATTTCAAGGAGCTGAAGCGACGGTTGTGCAACCCACCGGTTCTGCACCTTCCAGACTTCAGTCAGCCAATGCATCTGCGTACGGACGCCAGCAAGTTTGCCGTCGGAGGTGTCCTGTTCCAAGTTGTCGACGGTGTTGAGCGATCCATTGCTTACACCAGCAGGAAGATGAAGTCAGCAGAGCTGAACTATCCGACACAGTAGCAGGAGCTTCTGGCAATTGTCCACGCCCTTGCTGCTTTCCGGATCTACTGTTTGGACAAACCACCGATTGTTGAGACGGATCACAAAAGTCTCGAAGGCCTGTTCACTCAGAAGATGGCGAACCGTCGTCTAGCACGATGGTACGACATTCTCGCTGAGTACCAGCCTACGTTCTTGTATCTTCCTGGGGTGAAGAACGGGATTGCTGACGCGGTAAGTCGACGATCCGACTTGCAGCCTAAGACGAAGTACTTTCACGATTTGAGAGTAACCTGTTTCGATGACACATCGTTTAGCATGGAGATCAGCGAAGTTTCAACGGATAACGAGCTGGTCACGGCGATCAAGAAGGCGTGCAAGAAAGATCGAGAAGCACAGACAATTTTTGCAGCGATCAAGCAACGCACAGCACCGAAGCCGTCACGAAGGAGACGTCAGCAGAAGAAACAGTATCGCTGTCACTCTGAGGAAAAAGGTTTACTCTGGTACCAAACTCCTGCTGATGAAGTTCCACGCATTGTCGTGCCAAACGATGTGAAGCTGCGGCAGCGGATCATCAGCGAATGCCATGACTCCAACTATGGAGGCCACTCAGGTGCGGAGCGCACGCATCTGACGCTTGCACGACGATGGTACTGGCCCAAGATGCTGAGGTCGATCCAGAAGATTAGCGCTGACTGTGAACCATGCCGATGTAACAAGCCTCGGTTGACCAAGCCTCCTGGATTGCTTGAACCGCTGAGTATCCCGGACGAGCGTTGGCAATCTATCTCGATGGACTTCATCACTGACTTACCGCTATCGAAGCAGGAGGTCGATTCTATCTGGGTAGTCGCCGACCGCTTGACCAAGAGATGCCACTTTGTACCGACTATCAAGAAGGTGACAGCAGAAGATGTTGCTCGGCTCTTCCTTGACAACATATGGAAGCTTCATGGAAGGCCAACCCGTCGTCGCCACCGCCGTCACTCTCGTCGCCAGAGAGGACGACAGGCTCGGAATCATACCCAGCCTCAGGACTGCTGTCCCGGTGCACGAACCGAGGGTTCGGACGGATGTCCGGAGGGACTGAAGGCGATCTACTGTGCCGTGGCTTGGTATTGCCAGCCGCAGCAGAGTCGCTTGGCGAACTAAGCGCCTTGGAGGCTTCAGACGTGGCCTCCGTGAGCGCCGAGGTCTTACCGCGAGGCTGGACCTCTTTGACTTTTGGCTTCGCAGCCTCTGCCTTAGCGGGCGCGTGAGCGCCGCAAGCTCTGCCCTTCGTAGGCATGTTGCTGGGCTCCCAAGGAAGCCTGCTGCCGTGTGGAAGCAGCGAGCCGTAGCGCTAGAGCTGCACGGCTAGTCGATGGATTTCGACAATGAGGGAGAAAATGAGAGACCCAAATCTCTCTCCTCTGATTGGACAAAAGTCGAGTCTAAGTGGGGGAGGATGTAACGGGGTTACATAAAGAGTGACGGTCACTCTTTCGGAGATGGGTACACTCCCGTCGAGTGGTGTGGCATACACCACTGACACGTGGCACGTGGCCTCAGGGCCACCCAATCAAGCAAGTGCCAGTTTTATATTGGTTCCACTATAGGTATCCTGTAGTTTGTGTCGTAGACCAAACTACAACCTTCCTATAAATATATTCAGTCTTAAATCTACTTCGTCTAAAGTAACTAGTCTCCTTAGGCCGGAGACTGTGAACTGCCGTTCACTAGGAGTTTGTATACTCCTCAAGCACACTTCCTCAAGCGCAAGGTGCTGTGTGACTCCCGTCACAGCAAATAATCGTTTCACAGGTTTTGATAAAAAGGTTCAATTCTGCCTTAAATCATACAAAAGAGACCGGATTCTGATAGACCTCAACGAGCTTATTCACGCTATATATTTTGTTGTTTGTATTAGCTAACCACTTAATTGGAAATTGATTTTTAAAACTCGCGAAGTCGGGCTGCCAGGCGTACACGGTAAATAGTCATGGCACGACTAATTAGGGTGAACGGTGTATTATGTCTTGCTTACTGGTTAACCCACGCCGTGCATCCTCTATGATTTGGTGGACAGCTCAGCTTATTAATAACTCTTTCGTGAACGCGGTGCTTTGACATATTTAAAGTATACCATACAAGCTAAGATGTTAAGCCATGAAAGGGGGCAAAATGACCCCTTTCATAAACCACGGTACTCGCCTCGGCAGGTGGCTCTTTTGCACTGCGGGAAGAGATAGTGAAAGGGGGCAAAATGACCCCTTTCATAGGCCACGGTACTTGCCTGAATATTTCAATCAAATTATCTAATTGGCTAAAATAGAGTCATCATTGTCTAAAATCGACGGCGCTGTGCGTTGATTGGTTGCTGGCTGGAGCAACGTGTTCACGTAATGCTGGCAGATCCTGCAAGATATCGTGATTCCCGCTCGATATCTTCCGGTACCAGCTTCAATCACGACGCTGCGATGCAGCTTGTTGCGGTGATGATTCCGCGTCATTTTCTAATGGAATTGTAGAAGATATGGCGCGGAATCGGCAGCTCGATTCAGGCTGCAGCACAGTACCAATGCCGACTATGACAGAGCATTCATGTAGGGCTCTGTGTAAAATCCCAAGTGCATTGCCATACTGAGCTAAGTTTACTGCACCACAAACCATTGACAACAACAGCGATAGACGTTCGCCACCTCGGCAGATGCGAAACGTTCGGTGGACTCGATATCCGCTTGTATGTGCATATTTTGATTTCACTGTTGAAAGTTACATGTGTAGATATCTTTGTTTCGGTATATAAATTGTGACCGTCTAAATTCAATATCCTGGCAGTGGTAATGCATCGATCTAGACTGTTACGCTACAAGATTATCGTATTTAAAACCTCGAAACTAGATGAAGAATCGAAGGACACAATGCATCCCCCCCTTTCACTAACAATCCGATTCACTGTGACACAAGGACAACCACGTTGGTGATGGCGCTGCGTTCAAGATCCACTCCAAGTAGCGAAGGGGTGTCGATGGCCGGCGGGTGCGCGGCAACCCCAGGCGTTTCAGAACGTGCTGGCGTTGGCGAAGATGCACTGACAACAAGTCTGGAGGCCGAACCAAGGCCCGTAGCAGCCTCGCAGCACCCTGCGGCTACTGGAAAGCGAAAACCAGAAAGTCCAAAGGGATCCAAGAACAAGTCAAAGCGTGTGGGTGGCACTCAACCACCTACTCGCAAAAGGAACCGTCAAGCTGCCAGCAAGCGCAGCCTTGACCACGACACGGCCCCGGAAGGCATTGCCAATACCACCTCCGGTAGCAGTCAACATATTACTGGACAAGAAGTTTACGAACAGCCCGATTCGTTGCCGCAGTCGGGTGAAGAGGTGTTGCCGCCTGTGGATGAGGTGTTACAGCTGGCGGAAGATGAGCATGCGTCTAGCGCGAGTCCTGCGGTGAGACCAAGCGAGCCGTCCCAAAGTGCAACATGTCCAGAAGGTACAGAACCTGCAATGGGTTCTCCCCTTGCAACTACACCTCGTCGGTCGAGACAGGATCAACTACCGTCAATCCTTTCGTTGTATGATGATACGCTGGTGGCTTTTTCTCCAGTCAAAGAGAAATTTGTGACGCAGAAGAAGAAGTACACTGGTGTTGGGAACGCTTATTTGGTGGGGAGAGTTTGTCGCATTCTGAAACAAAATTTGTTTCAGATAATGTGGTTAGATTCCCAGTTCCAGAATCACGTGGAGACTTTGAATCTTAGCGCCGTACAGCGGGGAAATGCAAACTATCGTTCGTTACATGCGAATTCTACAGGCGTGGATTGGGGTCGTATCTCTGCTGTTGATGACGGTGAAGACGTAAGTATTGACGATGAAGTGGATGTGCTCGAGCAGTATATGGAACCTTTTGATCCTCCGGTGGAGCCGCCGACCACGCTAAGAGAGGTGGAGGCTATCAAGAACATGCGGTTTGAGCCTGGTAATGAATGTGTAGCCCCTACAGATATGTATGAGCATATTGACGGCTCCACCAAGACACATCTACGCCCAGAATTCAATCACATTTTCCAGCACTCTGCCTCTTCAAGTTTTTTCGCTTACATACCTGTGTCGTTTTGGCAGCAGGTAGTTGGTGAAACTAATACCTACGCACGACTCCACGGTATTTCATTGATAAAACCGTTCTCGCTCGATGAAGTTATGACCTTTTGGGGGATACTGTTTTATATGGCGTTGGTGGACAAAGGTGAATTCGCTAACTATTGGGGTGAACAAGTCGAGGATGTGATATTTGGTGGGAGTACCGTTGGGTTGGATAACGTTATGGCTCTACGGAGATTCAAGGAGTTGCGACAAGCTTTCTGCTTTCAGTGTGTTGAACCCAATGCCGGTAACACTGATCAAGCAGCCAGGGTCCGCCCGCTGCTGTATCTGCTAAATACGACAGTGGTAAATACGTGGAAGTTGGGCGTGATGTTGCCATGGACGAAGCGAGTGTTGCATGCAGATCAAAGTTTGGGAAGCCACTCATTGTTTACAATCCTACGAAGCCTACGGGCAAGTACCATTTTCGGATTTACATGTTATGCTGCGCTACGTCATGGATCTCACTGAATTTTCGTTTGCACGGCGCGAGTAGCATCGAAGAGCGGCTGGATGGCGTAACGGCGCCAAATGAGATTCAGGCTTTGAGTGCGGAAATTGCTAAGTCGCCTTCATTCGTCAGTGTGTACTAGAAGTTGCGCGACCTTTGTGTTTCACTCGTCGAGTTGTCAACACAGATAGTTACTACACCTCGGTGCAGCTATTGATAGCGTTACGCCTCAAGGGACTCTACTCACGTGGAACAGTTCGAAAGACAAGCTCTCATTTCCCTCGACATGTACTGCTAGAGAAGAATGAATGTGCTCGTGGGACTTCTCGCCAGGGCGTTTCGGCTGACAAAACCATGGTGGTGGCGTCATGGTTTGACAGCGCTATCGTATCAGTTATTTCAAACGCAGACGCGTCAGCGCTGACTAATATGACTCGTCAAGTGCGCTCTGAGAAGCGCAGCTTCACTGCTCCAACTTGTATCAAGGAGTACAATGCTAGCATGCAAGGCGTGGATCGATTAGGCCAAATGCGTGCTCGCTTCTCACTATCAGATGGACATTCCTTCAAAAAATGGCACAAGAAGTTGGGGCTAGCTCTAATTGATGTTGCGCGAGCGAATGGGTACTTGACACGAAGGTAGGTTGTGGATACGAGCAGCAAGCGTGAACCGCACCGTGACTTCGTCGTGGAGTTGACCTATGAGCTATTGTCGGGGAAGTGGAAGGAGGCTCCGAGCGAGCGCCGAATGTTCTATGCGGACACTGGTTCAGGCGAGGAGGTGCCCGAAGGAACATCTCCTTCAAGTACAATTTGGGTTTCCGATTCAGGCGGAGCCGTACGTGTTACCGATAGTCCTCAAAAGAGGAGCTCGGCAGTGTCATCTAAGCAGTTCTTCAAGGACATGAATCGCAAGCGACGGAGGTGCTTAGTATGTCGATGGGAAGAGAGATACGCAACGGAGGTGACGGACGTCTCTGTGCTTCACAATGTGTGCCTTTGCCAGAGGGTCAATGTGTCCGACAAGCCGTACACGTGCACTCAGACGACATGGACTTGCTGGGAGGAGTTCCATCAATTCTACCTCCCCAGCAAGCTCTTCTCCAGAACCGGAAAGGTGCGTACGAGCTCACATCTATACAAGTTGAAACGGGAGCAGACTGGACAAAGCGGTACCGGAGGACATGAAGATTCGAGCACTGCTGGTAGAGTAGGTGTTACATCTGCTCGTTCAGCTGCATGTGCAATCATGCATTAGTTGTTGGGTATTTGTCTTAATCTAAATATGCAAATCAGTATTGAGCTTGGCCAGATTAGCTGTGATCTCATCACTTCATCATCTGCGTATAACTTGAATAAAGTATACAAATTAAAAATATGAACTGTGTATTTCTCTTGATTTTACTATTAAAATTTTGTTACTCCAAGTTCTTCGCCCCATACTCTGAAGTCGGCGATGGAGTGCAGATACTCAGCGTCATGGTTGCGAGTGAGCCATCCGGTCGGTTTAAGTGGAGTTTACCCTGGGCGTCATCAGTATACGGATAGTTGACTTCGCCAACAAGTGCCGGCTTGTTCGTATTTTCCTGTACGTAGTGCACGCACGAGTACGCCATGTGCTCACAAATTGTTGATGCTCACAGTGCGGAGACGTTTGTTGCTATATGTGCCTTGGCTTCTGCTCGATGGACGAGCCTTCCAGCTGCGAGGAATCTCCAGGTCTTCATACAATGAACAGATTTGGCTTTGTCAAAGTTCTCGTTGTCTAGGGCAGCGATACGGCTAACTAGGACACACACACCAGCAGCATTGCAGCAAGACCAGAACTCATTTCTTCACCATGTGCATATAACGTGAATAAAGTATACAAATGCAACAATCTGTGAACTGTGTATTTGTCTTTCTCTCACTATGGAATGGAGCTACCCTCAGTTCTTTGCCTTGTACACGAACATGCGCTGTAGCGAAGCCTTCCAACTGCACGGGATCTCCACTTTTTTCACCAGCGCAAACGATGAACAGAATTCGCTTTGGCAAAGCTGTCGGTGTCTTGGGCAGATATTCAGGCAGCTAACTAGAAGCCGCACCAACAACATTCCTCAAAGCTGACCCTTCACGTACTCAATAGCACTCGGGTCAAAGAGAAGATCGTTCCAAAGACAATCGTGGCGTCCGCAAATGGTGGAGTGGACAAAACACACAAGTCAGCAACTCCTTTGCAGACAAACTCGGTTCGTCTACTGAGCAGACCACTGTACGCACTTTTTGCCATCATGTCCATGCCAACCTCGTAGATGTCACGACGCAACTCAATTCCCACCGCCTTGTAGACCCCCGTACCAATTGCAACTTGTGCCACGATGTTACCAACGCCTGAACCGATGTCTAACAACATGTCACGTCCGTCGACAGGCCCCAATTCACGTAGTAGTTTGCTGCCGCCACTTGGTAACGCCTCTCCAGCATTGCGATGCGGTATGTTTTTACCTTGAGCAACCACTGCACGAGGGATGTCTGCAAACATAGCGGTTACGGCTTGTTCAACTCGTAAAGGAGTCATTGGCGGCGAGCGGTCATCTTCTTGCTCAACACTCGACGGCGTCGAGCTCTCGTCTTGTTCAACACTCGATGAGGTCATTGACGGCGAGCGCTCGTCTATTGACAACACCGGTGCATCTTGCAAATCTTCATCTTCCGATAAAGGCCGCTGTTCAGGTTGCTGAACTTTTAGCGTAGGCCTAGCCGATCTAGCCTCCATTGTGACAGGTATACGTTCTTTCTTGCTTCGCTGCACAACTTCCACTTGCTCGTTGATAGCGTCGTACACTGGAACTTGCGATGGAGATCTCATCGCCGAGGACACCATTGGACTTGGTCGGTTTCTTTGAAGAGGCTGCGCGATGGAACCAGCAGCTAGCTACCGTAGCTGTCTTGTCACTGCTGGCGGTCGACTACGCGGCCTACGAACCTCCTTGAAGAAGTTTTGAGGAAAGCGCGAAATGTCGCTCCCCCAGGTACGCATCAGCGTTCGTAGCTGCTGCTGAAGCGTCTTGGAGGTGTGACCGGTGCTCCGAATGCGGCGCGCGATGTCTGTCCATGATATCCGCGACCCACCGTCGACGTAGGAACGCGCGAGCTGCACCAACCGCTTGTCGTCTTCAAAAGTGAAGGCTGTGCGCATGATATAAACCGGTCAATGCTACACTGGCAAACGGCTTTAGCTCGCTATAGAAACTGTTGGTTATGCGATGGGTCTAGTAGGGGCAAAGGGGGGGGGGATGTGCTTTGACTCCAACGTCGATTCCACGTACACTGCGTCACACAAATTCGTACTTACAGTGGATTTTGCTGACGCAATCTCAATAAATTTCGTACTTAAACGGTAAATTTCGCACTTAAACGCGTATTTTGCAGTGATGTTTTGTACATAACGTAAACTATCCGAGTCACCGGGAATCAGGCAATTTTCTGATTGGTAGTTAATAGCTGTTCCAAAAGGTGGGGCTGCGGTTGAGCTTCATGGCCGATTTCCTCGCAGGTTTTGACACAGGTATCAAGGGGGTCAAAATGCACCCTTTGCTCACGAAAGGGGTAATACACGACTCACCTCACCTCGCTAGGCAGCTATCTATGCTGCATTTTTGCGTGGTACCTTTCGGGGGAGGTATTGTCGTTTGCGGGACCATTGTCACTCTAAAATTCGACAGCAACTCATCAACGGCGACACCAACTTCATTTAACACCTCCAAGATGAAAGCCACCAGTCTTCAAGCCCTTATATTAGCCATGACAAGTCGGGCGTTTCCTGCTGCTGCCCTATATACCGTCACTGAAGGCTCAACAAATGCTGTCACTTCGTCCACGGAGAACGCTAACTACGTCAAACAATGGACTGTGACTAGCAGCTCTTCCTCCGACATCGTTGGTGCCATCGACCTCATCCTTGCGGGGGCAGTTTTGTGAGCTATGGTAACGGTCTGCCGAGCGGCGTGCTCGGGTACGTGAACGTGACGGGCAATTCGAAAGCCGTCGTCGAGACTGTGACGGTGCGCAGGGACCCGAACAAACTGGACAAGCACAAGAACGGGGTGCTCAACGTAACCTCAGTTGCCGGCCTCAGCGGCTACTTGCTGACGGAGGTCACGTTGTCCTCCGGTAGCCTCGACGTATTGGACGTTTGTCAGTCGGCCCAGGTGGTCGTAGAAGATGGCTTCCTCGCGACAGATTTAGTCATCGGCGCGGGTGGTTCGAGTGCTCTATACGTGTCTGCCACCAACACCGACATGGACCTGAAGGGGCTGCTCGACGTCTCCGGCAGCGCCAGCGTTGTGTTTGACGCCAATAGCTTGTCGACGAGTGACGGGACCATGGACGCTGGAGGATCGGCAAGCATTTCGGTGCTAGCGCCGTCTCTCAAAATGTCCAACTACGTGGTAACCACGGCTTACAACGGCAAGATCTGCTTCGATGCCAAGGAAGCGTCTGTGGATGAGGATACCGTGGTTGACGGCGCGAGCAAGGTCTCCTTTCCTGACTCGTCCAACAAATTCGGGACCACGGGAACGTTCGCGTGTGACGCTCCCGCTATCCCTGATCGCAAGCCATCGTCCGTGTTGGGTAGCGGCTCAGCTTCATCATCGATGGCGTCAGTGGCTGTTGCCGGAAGTTCTGCTAGTTAGGCGATCCCCTCGACGGATGGCAGCAATGATCTCGTGAGCGGAGTCAACACGGATGCGTCTTCGTCGTCTCCGGTTCTTACGGGACTCAATTTGCACATGGCTGTATTGATGGGCCTGTTGGTTGCATATATTTTCTAACCGAACAGTTGGAAATCGGCACATTCGTTTACGAAGGCGTTCGCCAGCAATCGTTTTCTTTACATGTAGCACATTCAATACATTGACGTCATTTTGCCTGCAGTCTGTCTATAGAATCTGCTATTTTTGTTATGTACATGTATCCAAAAAAGAAAATCTGGATAGCTTCGGATTTTCTTTAACCCTTTGCTGGCATCACTAAACTATCTTTTGTTGCCATGGGGCCCAAAGCCGGCTTAGAGAACAACCAAGAGTTCAAGCTGCTGTTGTGGGGAGTCTCGAGGATGATACTAGCAAGGAGTGCGTGGTGTGTATTCATTATTCATGTAAAGGCAACGCTGTACCCCATTTTAAGTTTTGCGTTTTTGTACCTAAATCAAGCCGTACATCCCTAACACTGGAAAAACCAATACCAGTAGGGGTTATCTTGAGATACGTCAGTAGATGTTGCAGTGAACGAGTTTCTCCCTTAGCTGGACCCCTTTGCTCGAATCAATTTGGATTTCGTTTTTGAAAACTTGTATCTTCCGTATCAACTGGATCGATTCAGGATGACATTTTCTTCAATATTTACGAGTGCGAGTCATACTGCAACATATGCATGAACCTCAGCAGGGTTATCTGTTCGTCATTCCTCACCCGTGTGGCTCGAACAAGCGCGCACAACCATTCCGAACTTCTTCAAAAATTTAGCTCCCCAACGGTAGAGATCAATACACTGTTCACCCTATTTAGTCGTACCATCACTATTTACCGTATAAGTCGGACAGCCCGACTTCGCGTGTTTTGGAAATCGATTTTTGTGGAAATAGCTAACACATACTAAAAACAAAATACATAGCGCAAATCAGCTCACAGAGATATATCAGAATCCGCCCTTTTTGTTTAGTTTGAGGTAGAAATGAATATTTTTGTCAAAAGCTGTGGAATGATCATGCACAGTGCACGGCTATTTAGGTCATACGACTAATTAGGGTGAACGGTGTACCATTGTGGATACCTCAGCAAAGCTATCTGTTCGTCATCCTGACACATTCTGAGAAAGCCTAATGGGTCACATTCTTAGAGGAAAGTCGATACATGTAGCGACACAGCCCAAGCTTTTACAGTAGGGCGGTGGGTGCAACTCGAACAGCGAGTCGGCATTAAATAATTCGGGGTGATATTGTGCGTTCTTCTTGAAATTTCCGCGGCCGGTTGACTGAACCCATCTAGCCAAACCGGCCCACCAAATCGATCCACCTGTGTAAACTAATGAATCATAAAGTGTGAGGAGTGCTTGAGGATCCACTTTCCTTTCGTCCAAGGCAACCTCAAGCGCGCGTAAAGCACGATGGTGCCGCCGATCCCACCAGGGCGATCACGTCGTGAACGTAGCTATTCTCGTCTCTCTCCGTACCCTGAACCAGCTTACTCAGCGCGTGAGGAAGATCCTTTGTCAGCCAACTCACCGCTGCCGCAGCCACTGCCACTGCCGTCGACGCCGACGTCGTCCGGGGAAGAGCTTCTGATGTCCGTGTCATCCTCCCTGTACAATGTACCAGCTCGCTCAGTGCCTGAGGAGAACTCTCTGCCTGATGGTTCGCTGCCGCCGGTACCGCAGCCACCGACGTCGCCCGAGGAAGAGCTTCGGATGCCCGTGTCAAACCAAGGTCGCCTATATCAGCTTATGGTGCGGCCTATCATCAAGCAGACAGTCGGTCAGCGTCATACGTCTGGCAATACATTGGAAGATGCTGTTGTTAACGGAGACTCATTCACGGAGATCCTCCAGAAGCTTTGGGACCATTTCATCCCCCGTGTCAAGTGCTGTGCACTGAGGATCGACGGCGTGTGGACTACCGAGCCGCCAGAGCAAGCTGCGTGGTCGAATGTGATGCTATTTAAGGTGAAGAAGCACATTGTGGACACCAGCAAGACGGATCTAGCACGGAAGCAATGGTTGGTCAAGATGCGTGGAGAAATCGTGACACTGCTGATCTATGTGTATGGTGTAGCCAATACTCGAGCTCAAGATCAGGACGCATTCAAGGTTGCCTGTATTCGCCCAGAGCACACGGATCGAGCTGGCGCCACTGCCGAAATCGCTCTGAGAGACATTTTTGCACGTCTCCAGGAAGAATGGGGAAATACATTCCAGGGAGAAGCGGGGTTGTTGTTGCCCCGCATTCTCTCAGACTTGTTAAAGATGTGTGCAAGGTGCTTCTTTGAGTAGCCGAGTTTGTAGTACGCGTACAGACAATGGTAGACCGTGTTAGGGTGCGCATGTTGCCGTGTTGCAGCGTCCTCCATTGCGCACTTCAATGCGGACACTTCAACTTGATCACTGACATACACTCTGAACAGTCGCAAAAATTAACCAATAAAATCGCAATGTCGATTCATCGACAATGTTCTGAGACAAGTCAAACCCATCCAGATCGGCAAATTTGGCCGGAATTGACAATACATGTATCAGTCGACCGCTGCAACAACATATTCTCTGGATTTTATATCCAGTATCCAGAGTCTATCCAAGGATTACAACGAGGGTCGGAATACACACGTATCGTATACCCTGTCGGATTCGATTGGGGCAGTGACCAAAGTAATAATTAACTACCCTTTATAATAAATAACCGGGCTGATATTAATGGTATCCATGGATGTTGACCCATCCGCGTGATTTATGCAAACAATACCGATATGATTTGGTATGCTCTATTATCACATTTTAACTGCGACAGGCGATTTATCTGTCCAGTTTGAGCAACATTCACGGTTTTATCTTCTTTCGGACAACCTCCAATAGAACCTTCGTTTTGAGCTGCTGATCGTCTTAGGCCAAGTATAAAAGTTCATGAAGGGTCGTGTGATGTGATGCGCGGCGTAAGGTCGTGATGGAGATCGAGGTGGTGGGAACATCTTCGCCCCTCTCATGCATCTGCCTGAGGTGTCCACTGGAGTCGGTTTGCTGATGATACTGGAATACCTCACCATTCTCGCTGCTGCACCCGGTCACCAAGAGGGTGGACCAGCCCAGCTACGATCGATCGCATATTGGAAATCACTGCTGGCCCAGCACGCATAGTTGCTGCTGGTGTATTCCTGGTTTATCTTGGGAATGCTATTTAGAGTCATGGACGCGTAAGCTGACGAACAACTCCTGTTTCCTGACAGGGAAAACTCACGCTCGCCTCCACCATGTTGTTCACCACTTGAGGCAGCATGAACAGGGGGAATGTTGGATGCTGAATAGCGACAGACTCGTCAGCGCCGAGCTCGCATCCACGTGTGTGGCCTCGTACCGTGTAATAAAATGTCACTCATAGTTTAAAAAGCCCATAAAATGCCACGTATAGTATTCAATAGACATCTTTGTCAGATAGTGCTCCAAATGTCGCACACAGGCCGAAGAACAAGAACACCCCTGTGGACCACAGTGTGGCACGGCATAAACACGCGAACAGGTATATTGAGTACTGTACCTTTCAATCAGTTCCCGCTAAATGCCTGTGCGCCGAGATGATGTGTGCACTTCGGGATCACACGAAGACACTCTGCTTTTCAGTTGGCCAGGCCAGCTCATTTGGAATTTGCTCTCCTCGCAGTTCAGCCAACGTGCATCGCGCTAGCTCCTGACGTCGTGGTCGGCCTCAGGCCCCTCATCAATGCCCACACGCTCTTCCTCTGCGCGTCCAGCGAGTCAGAGGCTTCGTCGGGTTCCTCACAACCGTCGTGCCCCACGTTGGATGCCCGTCCTGCTCATTATGGAAGGGGGGGGGGGTACACTCTGCATCCAGTGCTCTATGCGTTCCGCGTTACCGGTAGCATCGGTGCTGCCTGGCAGTGCTGCTACTCATGCGCCTTCGGCGATCGTGAGAGCGTGCGGCTTTGTGTGGACCCCACCGCGTACTAGACATGGAAATTAGTTGGCTGTCTTGCCTAAAGACGAGTACTGTATGTAGCTTCTAGTCAGATAAGAACACTTTTAATTATCATCTCTCAAAACATTATGCTTCTTGTGGAAAACACTATGTTATCTAGATCGCACCATCTCTCTGACTGTCTGATCGGCTACCGCAATGATATAGATAGCAATCCAGCTTTTAATCTGCACGGCAGCATTCGAGGTTAAGCCTAAAATCTGGTTGAGCAGCCTAATAGAATTCAAAACAACCACCGACTGACTTTCACTCGCCAATAAATGCCACCCGCCTCAAGAAGTCGATTATTTCGAGAATTCATTATCAAACAGGCATATCATTGACTAGCGCTTCTCAATATAGTGCTGGCTACTGAAGATCTCGCACTTCCGCTTCATGTGACCCGCGCCTTTGGACTGTTCCATCTGCGGACCGCAGCCCTTACCGTCCTAGTTTTCGCAGCACTGTGCAGATGCTGCGGCTGCGAAGCAGGAGCAGGAGCAGGAGATGCGTTGAAGTGGACGGAGGGCACATCGAAGGAGTTGGCAAACGTGAGCTGCTCTAATCCGAGAATTTTACATTCACTTCTCTGAATTTCAGAGCTTCTTCGTGCACACCGCGCCTTCGCATGCTGATTTTGGAAACACAAAGTGAAATCCAGAGCTGTTCCGTGCGAAGCCACGGGTTTGTTGGGTTTCTCCAACTAACCCAACAAAACGCAAGGAACATATTATAGCCAAGTATTTGTCGATGAGACCGCTTCTCGAGTCAAAACCGGACGTCCCGTCAAGGATGACGATAGCAGGTTTGAACGGGATCCGTACGTCTCTGGGCTTCATAGTGGAGCGATTCCCGCAGCACTGTGCATTGCCCTAAACCAAAATGTACGACGCTGGCTCAAATTTAGGAAAGTGGGCTCCACCCGCAGCACTGACATTCATCTGTTTCGCACTACCAGAACGCGGCGAGCAATGATGGAAGTATGTTGCTGATTCTCTCGCTTGGGCTGGCTATGGAAGGCCAGCAAAAGAAAGACAAGCATCAGCGTGAACAGAACCACCTGACAAGGGCTGACTCTTACTCTGATACCTCGTACTACAAATATATAGTGCCGTAAAGACAATCACTCAACGGGTAAAAGCAAATTCTAACGTGTAACGTCATTACATTGCCTTACAGCTGCACTCCTGCTTACTGCTGCTGGCCTGAGTGGCGAAGGGCGATGGGCGCTGTCTCGGGTCTAGCATCAGCGAGTGGCAGCCTCATGTACCCAGGTTTAAGCTTTTCATTCAGTGTACAACAACGTTTCTTGAACTTTGCAATCCGTCGATCGGAGCTGCTGCTGGTCTCGAGCGGTTTGGCGTTGAGCAAGATGACCTTGTCCCTGGGACCGCTGGAGCTGTGGATGTACTTCAACCTGAGTCTGGTGGGCTCCCCGCATCTTGCGAACACGCGCTGGATTGTCGTCAGGATACAGCAGTCGTAGCGAAGGAAATTCAAAGGCCATTCCGACTGCCCTGTGTCACACGCGAATCCGCAGGCTCATACACAGAAGGTGAGTTGTCACTCATCGTGGGGGAAGTAACTTGTGTATGTTGTAGCGGCGGGCTGCGGTTGGGCCTGCAGCCGTGGAGTACTCGAACTGAGGCGGATACGTTGGCTCCTCTGCCTGCGGTGGATCCTCTGGTTGTGAAGGACCCTCTGTATGCAAATGCCCCCCTTTTTCCTCGTCTTGTGTACGTCCACGTTGTTGTTGTGCTCACCTTTCTCCGTGCGAGCGTGTGGTGACTGCGACGGCAGTGCAGGTGTAGTGTATTGGAGTGTTGAAGTTGTAAGTATGGAATGTTGGGTTTCAGGGCGTCGACTCAGATCTATGTAGTTTTACAGGTTTTCGCTCCCTAAAAATCTGTGCCGCTGCTGGGCGACAGGGCTGCGAGAAACGGACCGGCTATGAATGGGGTAGGGTAAAT
Source organism: Phytophthora tubulina (assembly GCA_014706135.1). Lineage (NCBI taxonomy): Eukaryota > Oomycota > Peronosporomycetes > Peronosporales > Peronosporaceae > Phytophthora > Phytophthora tubulina. The sequence continues at coordinate 1,590,044 of JACBOY010000148.1, read as the reverse complement.
TTAGGATCTGGGTCGCCTGAAAAGCCTGTGGGAATCGCTCTAGTATTGAAGTAAAAGACGTGATTTTCCAACTTGGCCTGCTCGTGCCGCGGTAACTCGACAGCCTGTCTTGCGTGACGCAACAAATTCCCATATATGTGTACCTCTTTGCCATGTTGCCGATCCTGTAACAGGAATTATCCATGCCATTCCACTACCCCCAGCTGTTCATCAGCTAAGAGAGAGAAGTCATCATCGTTCCCCAACATGACAACGTGAAACGGCATTACCAGTAAATAGGGTTTTCAGTTTTCGTATCATCACGTTACTTGTTAGGTTATCTAGTTGCCTGCTCGTACAAGAATATCACGTTACTTGTTAGGTTATCTAGTTGTCTGCTCGTACAAGAATACTTGTTAGGTTATCTAGTTGCCTGCTCGTACAAGAATATGATCGGAACGAACATGGTGTGATCTACGCAGCCATGAAATGGTCCAGCATTTTACTGCGGTGGGAAAGCTGTTTAAGCTCTCGTGGTAATGATATCATGTCGTGGCAACGATTATCAGCACGTGGGTCGGATTTTCGCATCCAAGTCATCGTAGGGTAATTGTCCAAATACATTCTTACATCTGGAAGATTCATCCTGTAAAGTCCAGCGGAACCAAGATTTCACGCACTCATAATCATTATGCAATGCAGCTTTGTCAAGTATGAATCCTTTCGACTGGGACGAACCCGCCTTCGGAAACGAGACTAGAGAGCAGGTTTCACGCGCGGTAAATCACTAGGAAGCAGTGCTAACCATTGCCGAGTACAACTCAAGCGCGCTAGTGCGCCAGCCCTTTCTGTGTGAAGAGGCCGTGAGAGTAGTAAACTGTAGTTGTGTAGAAGCACACTTCTCGGCCGTATTGCGGCTTACTACATGTATAGATAAAACCTCTTGCACAGTCATTCACGCCATCCGTGCACACATTTTCGCTTCAACCCTTCTCATTAATAACAAAGCAGGCTAGCACGTCACTCACAGCTCAAGACAACATGATATTACAATTTGTTTACAAGAGAACTCAAAACGTCGATCCGCAACGATTTGACTTTGTTTCAGACAGCACAAACCCGCTCACCTCACTACACAGCGATTCTTTTTGCGCGAAATAGGTGAACAGTCTGATTAATGCAGCGGTCTGGTCGTCATTCTCAAATACGACAACAAGTCCGCAAGCGACTCCAACTCCAACCTCTCCAACCACGATGAAGGTCAGTACTCTTCAAATGCTTTGCCTCATGACCCCAGCCACTGCTCACTTCACTGTGGAAGAAGGAAAGACCATTAAATCGTCTGGAGGGTATGCCAAGGAATGGACTGCGAGAGACAAGACTGTCTCAGACATCATTGACGCCATCGGCCTCAACCTTGCGGGAACTGCTTTTTGTGAGCTACGATATCAACCTTCCAAGCGGCGTGCTCGGGAGCGTGAAGGTGACGAGCGACTTGGAGGGCGTCGCTGAGGCTGTCACAGTGCGCAATGACCCCAACAAGCTGGACAAGCACAATAATGGTGTGCTGAACGTCACGTCCGTCCTTGGTATGAACGGAGGAAATTTGCAGACGGAAGTGACGTTGTCCTTCAGCAGCCTCGACTTCGTCAGTCGGTCCAGGTGGTCGTCGAAGATGGCGTCCAAGCGACGGATCTCGTTATCAACGTGGCAGATTCGAGTGCACTTTACGTAAGAATTGCTGTTGTTGTACTTGTTGTCGCGAAGGTAAATCGAAACCTGAATTGATCTTACTTGTCTGTTTGCTGTGCTATCTGTCTACCTCCAGGCGCCTTGGTGGCGGCGCGCTCTGGAATGTTCTGGAATATGCAGTGGTTGGATGTGGCTCCTCGGAGCGGGCGGATGCGCAACCATGTGAGTATGCAGGTGACGTCTTGGCTCTCTGCACGCGGACTCAACGAATGATGGCGTGTTGTTCTGCTTGTGCACGTACAGATCATTACACTTTACGTGTCCGCCACTGACACCGCCATGGACCTCAAGGGCGTGGTCTTGGACGCGTCATACAGCGCCAGCGTTCGGTTTAACGCCAAGAGCTTGTCGATGGGTGACGTGACCCTGGATGTTGGAGGATCGGCAAGCATTTCAAGGCTAGCACCGTCGCTCAAAAGCTCCGATATCACGGTGACCACTGCCAACGACAGCACGATCTGCTTCGCTGCTGAAGATGAATCAGCGGGTGATGTTCTGGCCGACGATGCTAGCATGGTGTCGTTCCCCAACTCGTCCAAGAAGTACGGGACGACTGGAACGTTCCCGTGCGATGAGTTCAAGGTTCCTGCTCGCAAGCCGTCGTATGTGACCAAAAGCAAGAAACCAGCTTCGTCTCAGAAGACGACGAAGGAGCTGCCAATGGAGAGACCGACAACATCTTAGTCGACGAGGGTGACGACGAGGGCGACGACGACGATGCCGCTGACAAGACCTCGCAAAAGCTCGTCGGCGACGTTGGCTTTGGAGTCCGCATGTGATTGGGCAGGCGACTTGTGCCCACTCGAGCAGCAGAACCTAGTTAGCTCCAGAAAAGCTAGCATGGCCTAATTTGGCCAACATAAAATATTGTTGATCAATTCACCCTTTGGTGCTTCCAACCTTGGTCAAGCTGTGAACGCTGTTTAGCACCGAATATGATACGGATATATCCAAGGATAGAGGGACTAAGTGCGGCTGCTCAGCTCTCCTTTGAGGTAAAGTCGTCGATGTTTGGGGCATCACGCGTAGTAGAAATGCAATCTTTTTTTTTTTCAAACTCCAAGAGGTGTGCAGTTCTAATATTCGATGTAAAGGAGCTTTGCCACGACTAGATTTACCGCGAAGTGTCCAATGTTGGTGATCAGCGATTTGAGACAAAACAATCAATAGCAGGCATGACAACGAAGACCTCTATATGTTAGTAAATAATGGCGACATCGATTTTGTGAGAAGTGGGCGTCGCGATGGTTGTTCACGCCAACCTTGCAGTCGCTCGATATGTGTAACCAATATTCCCCAATACTCGCGTCATCCGTGCATAAATGACCGCTTCAACGCTGTGGCAGGAAAAACATGTTGCGTCGTTGTACGAATTTTTGATGAGAAAGTCCGCTTTATAAGCTAACAATATATTACTGGGAGGACAGCTTTAGCTGGCTGAACAGCCTAACTCATTGTAATTACAGCGGCCGGGTGCCCCCCCCAGCTTTAATTGGCGAATGTCGCTTGAGTGGATAGTTCACCGAATATGGCTAACTACACATAAACAGTTTTGTACATACAGTGGCTGATGGTTTCTGGAATGTCGCTCATATTGTGTCCCACACACACTGATAACTCCAAAACAAATCTTCCTTAACTGATAGAAAAATAATATCAATTTTGACGAGATCAAAAAAACAATTTTGGCTAAAAGTGATACGCAAAACTACCCGAGCGCCGCCCCAGCGGTGTTCATATAAGCCACTTTTCACTACCGATCTACACTGTCCTCCCAGCCTAACCATCGCATCTAGTAATATTTGATACAGCGTTTGTTAGAATCTACCACGACAGCCCCCAATAAACCTAATAATTATATTTGTGGCTTTCATCCATTTTGGCAAAACGGATAGGCCGAGATCCGATATATCGGACCCGATTTGCGAACACGGTCCGATTTAGGTAGTAGGGCTGAGGTAAGCTAGCTATTTCTGGACCGATATAACGCAAGAAGCTCCGAGTTGTGACGCTGAGGGAATAATTGCCGGTTTTCAACGGCATAAGTGACTGTCAGAAAAACATCTCCGAGAGCTTCAGGTCACTGGACCATTGGAGTAATACGAACATGGCCTGCTATAAAACTACCAAAAAGATCAACCTGTTTTCAAACCATCAATCCGTGAACACGTTTTGGGGCGAAGGCGGACGTTCGTGATTAGAGAAGGCGTGCCTCGAGTTGGGTCTCGCAGTAGCCCAATACGAGGCAGCCCGGGAGTGGAGAGGTGGGTTTCAAAATCCGACGGGCGAAGATGGCTCGAACGCCCTCGGGTGCAGTCAGAACGCCGCCACTAAACTAAAACTAAACTATTGGTTCCTAAACACGGCTGCAAAATCGTGGCAAATCGTAGTGTTGAGTCTTGGGGCAGGCGCAAATCTTCACACCACACTGACTCGAACGTGGCTCACTTCTTTGGTCGAAAAACGAGCTTTTCTTCTTCGCTTCGCTCGCTGAAAAACTCCCATTGAGCAACAGCGTTGTCATATGCATAACTGTCGTAGGCTTCTGGATTGCAGTGGCTTCTAGACTCAGCATGTCTGCCTCGAAATGTGCCTTATCAGCCTAATTCTGGTCTGATTTAGATAAATCGGACTTTCTTACCCAATCGGCTATCTGATTTATATAAATCGGGGTCCGATGTAAGTCGTCTAATCGGAAGGCAAAATCGGTGAAAGCCACAATAATACATTTGCTTTGATAGAAATCGATGCAATGTCGCGCGACGGTATTGCAAATTGTGTCGTCCACATAACCTGCCGGTACAAGCAACATCCACAAAGCATATCTTCTTGGTCGGGGTATCAAGTATTAAGTATTAATATTTATAGCTTCACTGTATTCTCGTTTCTCTTGGATTATGTATGAAAACCTGTTGTTCCTGATGAGGACGACCATCCGATAGAGTGGCTAAGCGATAGAGGAACTCTGAAATAAATTTCAGAGAACTAATCAACCGAAGTACGAATTGGGATTTTAGCGGCGCCATTGGAAAGAGAAGCGCCTTGCGCGCATTTTGAGCCCGTATTTGCTCCGAGATGTTGAATACTCGAAGAGCAATAATCGGATGTGGAAACTATTGTCTCTATTTTCAGGAGGCAGGACTGTAATACTTCATTTTCTCATCTTCGGTGGTTTCATGTTCATGCATTACGCTCGCGTCGTCTCATCCGATTTGCAATGGAATGTTTGTCATCGCTCATCTCGCGGCGAGGACGGCAAGGGGTTGTTGACAGCCAATCTCCATTCTGGAAAACGACACCTTAGCAGCAACAAGAAAATCCCGGTAGCAAGGCGATAGGATACTTTCAAGCGCTTCTCTCCACCGCGGCGTAAACGCTAAATCACACTAAAGATTCCATCTCGACCAGTCCCAGAGGGTCCAAAGCGTCTGCGAAGTACGTCAAGTATGCAAGGCAGTGGACACTGAATGCTAAGTCCACCTCGCAACGGATTGACGTGATCGATCTAAGCCTGACTGGCAACGTCTTCGTACGGTACACCGATAGGATGGCCGATGGTGTCGTTGGCTACGTGAACGTGGCCGGCAATTCCCAGTCCACTGTTGATGCAGTGATTGTCTCCAATGGTCAAAAAGAGCCGAAGCAGACCGGTGTACTGAGTATCAGTAGTGCCACCACTTCGAATAGCTACCTCCTGACGGAGATTGTGCTCACCTCTGACAGCATCGTGTCTATTTCCAACCACCGCTCGGCTCACGTAGTAATCAAGACGGAACCCCACCAGCTAACGGATCCAATGCCGATCCCGTTGCCTACGGGAATGGCTCACACGCAGACACAACATTGAGTGGAGTGACTTTGGACGTTCAGACTCTTGTCGACTCTAATCCCACACTCGTGACAGAAGGTAGAATCAAACATGAAAGGGTGTCGGTAGTACGGTACACTGTCATCAGGGCTTAGCAAAATACAAGAACATCATATAGATTGGACTGGAATTTTTTCAGTAAATAATTGGGTTATCTTATTATCTTACAGTATTAGTTTTCCATACACGATATCAGGTTAAAAAATAAACTTCTGCGTCGCTGACTTTCTTTCTCGGCAAACTATCGATCTATATAGGTAAAAATCTCCATCACTCTGCATGATATAGGAATGCACTGGACAAGACCATGTCGTAGGTTTCCAAAATCACTGCAACGAATTTGAAGGATAAATCAATCCCTTTGACTGTACACTCCTTCTGTCAGGTGTATCGAGGTACAGAGGATCAAGTTCCAACATCGAGAAAATCACCGACCGGAGACGAAGACGGCCAGCACGCACGATGGAGTGTGTGGTGGAATCAAATCGGCATGGCAGAAACATGTAGCGAGAATTTACTCGACGAAGCTACCGCAGTAAGAGATCATCAGTTTTCTTTTCTTGCAGCATACACGGCAGCGGGGGGGGGCAAGCGAACAGCGCGATCGTTCGACTTTCTCCTTACGTGTATTTATTAAATCCGGACAGCTTGGCTAATTATCGTGTCGATAGCGTCATGCAAATACGAACTGGTTGATGGGCACTATTTAATACCGCCGACAACAAAAGCCAATTCCGGTTGACTCTGAATGCAATCTCCACTATTATCATCTCTGGAGCGTCCGATTCGACTTTTGCTGCCTGTCCGTTATTGTAAAAATGTTTCGGTGAAGGACGGTTGACAGGTTGGTGGTTCGAACAAAGTGTGCGTACCGTTAGATGAAGGTATTTGCATCAAGTTTATCATTTTTCAGTCTGGCCATTGCACGAATAGATGTGAGCGGCCATCGTGCAATTTGAGCCACAATTACTACGCAGCTTGTCTCGAGGGAGAACTATTTCACGGTAATGTGGAAGCTGAAGAACACTCCGTCAGGTTATGGGCCAGAAATTGCCAGAAGTTTTGCCCTGGCATGGTCATTGTCCAGGGGATTTATTTCCACGTAGATACAATTGACATGTGCGACGGCAGATTGTTTGGCCAACACCAGTCAATATGCGCTTGCAAGTATGAGCATACCAAGGAGACACAATCTACGGAGATACTCATTTCAGCAAGGTGGGATATGGCTGGACAAAATTGGTAAAAATAAAAAAATAGAGGATTTCTTCTGAACTTAAAAAAAACTTCGTAAACGTAAAACAAAATCAGGTTCTACGAAGTACTACATGTAGTCAAAACAAAGTGTTGCCAGGGAATTACAAAAGCTCGACACGAACGTGTTTGTAAGTATATTAGTTGGGGTTGATGGCTCGGCTTGTGCTCGTGTATACGATGACAGGTTCCCAAAAATGGAGCTATTCTCGGGCGACGAGACACAGTGCTAAAAGTATTATGCTGGCGTCGAAGGTCAGAAAGATCAATCTGCGATAAGCTGATGGCGAAGTCATTCAAGCTCTCCAACATTGGCTCCGTTGGGCTTAGCCATGGGCGTGTTGGGACTTCGAAGGTTCACAATGGTACAGGGAAGAAGCTTCAGTGGGTCAATACCCGGCCGATTATTGTAACAGGGGCGAAAAACAGCCAAGTTCTTCCTGAAACGATGGCCCGAGGGGTGGAGAAAGTAAGCGAGGACAAACCGTATCTGATTCTTAGCTTTCGAGAAGCTTTTGGGGTCTTGGGTGCACCGATGCTGGTTACACTTGTGGCGTGTATTTTCTGGACAACCTGGTTGATTTGTATAGCTTTGGCACCTAACGACTTTGCCAACTGGTTGATGGGCACTGGCACCTATGATAATGGCTGATCATCGATACAGATCCTGGAATGGTTAAGGTTGGCGCTGCAGGTCTTGTGTTTGTCAATGCTTGCTACTTGTACGTTTTAGTGAAAATGCTGCGCTGGCGTAAGACGGTTCTTCATCTTCAACAGAACAAATCGCTACTTGAGGAAGAGCAGAAAGTGGATTCAGCAACCGACTCGTGGTTACGTACCGCTAGCACTCATTGTAAGACCCAGTACAAGAATTATACGTCATTTTACGGGAGCAAGCGGAAGTTGTGGGTACGAGTAATGTTGCGTGGAGGACTATTTGTTGCTCAATCTGATACTAACGCTGCTGAGATAGAACGTATGTTTGAAATTATTCAATCTTACAATGCAGATGACGGTGCTTCTTGAGCTCTTGGAAACCGGAAATCCTGCAACTCTCGTGTACGGCTACACGGCTTTTATCTCGGTCGGTTCATTGGCTGGAGCGATCAAAATACTAGTTGGCATGTTTTCAGCGATGGGTGAGGTTATCGCCGGCTCCGTGTCAGTGCTGTTCTGAGTTGGTACATGTACTACAAAATACCTTTACGCTGCTAACTTTCAGCTTTTTTATATATATTTCGTAGGTTCGACTTGTTTGCTGCTATAGTGTTTCCCGTTATTGTTCTCGTGTACTGCTACTACAACTTCCAGTTTGATGATGCCGTATTTGCTACATATCTGGAAATTCTCCCTCTTGGTAGCTTTGAGCAAACAGCACGAGTATTTGCTGACCCGTCTGAGATCGCTCTCTTTCAATTGGCATTCGACTCCCTTCGAATCCGCTCCCACCTCGACTTTGTTCTTCGTGTTGGTATCAATCTTTCGTTTTGCTATCGGCTCAAACGCATTGGAGATGTTCTTGTTGTAGCACGTCTGCGAAGATTTCAATCAATACGGGCACAAAGAGCTAGACCATCAAGAAACTTCCAGAGACCAGTGCCACGAGTATTCGCAGTATTTTTCATTGCGTTCAGCGTCGTGGTGTGGATCTTCGCGAATCAAGCGATCACGGATTCCTATATGCATTGCGCTAAATACCCGCAATGTGTTGTTTACGCTTACCGTTGGAAATTTGACGGGGAAATATGTCCGTGTCGAATCCTTATCGATGCAGACCGAGCTCCAAAAACGTACGATGAATGGATCCAACCTGTTGACGTCCACGATACTGTCCAGGCCTTGGCAATTTCAGGGGAGTTAAGGTCGCTTCAGCTCATCTATCGACAATTGCTTGAATTGCCCGATGAGCTCCAAGCGTGCCATTATCTTACGTCGTTGTAAGTCCATGTGAAGTTGTTGTAGTTCTGAGTTTTGGATTATATGCGTTCTAACGAGTTATCTTCGACGCCAATCAGGGAGCTAATCTACACCAGTACCCAGCACATTCCGTCGTGGGCCAAGAAATTTAAGTACCTTCAAACACTGTAAGTCTACTGCTAGTTAGTATCACAACCATAGTGTGTCTCTAACGATATTGATATGGCTGTAGTCACTTGGAAGGAAAGCAAGGCGAAAACCTACGTAAACTACCCGAAGATCTATTCAGCGATATGCCATGGCTGTCAATAGTCCACATTGGGCATCAAGAAACTCTTGAGAGTTTTCCAGAACTACGTGGTGTCCCAAATCTCCAGAGTTTGACGCTTGGCTGGTTACTGGAGTTACGGAAACTTCCGCCCTTTGATGGCGTTCCTCGGCTGCAGAATCTGGTTTTGACATTGATGCCCCACCTTGAGCAAGTGCCAGATATGGAACCTTTACGCTTGCTCTCGCACTTCACACTATCACGACCAGTCCAGCTCTGCTGCAACGGATTCCTCGGAACATGCGACCTGAGTGACAACTACTGTGCTGAAAACCCTAGTTCGGGTATTCCTGCAGGGTCCTGTCTTGCCAGTGAACCTTTTCTTGGTAACGTTGGTACCCGGGAGGTATTCAACAAGTTCAACTCAACTATCTGTCAAAAACTTTCCTCAGACATGCTGGTTATTCCAGGTGTCCCTACCAAGCAAACGATTGAAATGTGCGACAGCAAACCGTTCGGAGAATGCCAACTTCCCGATGGACGCATAGGCATCTGCTACAACACTCGGATGCAAGTTCTTTCGTGTTACGGAGATGAAAACTACATTGCACTACGACGGTTCCAGATTCAAAAGGGTGTTGGGAAAATCTGTGATCTGTTCTCGAAAAATGGCTAGGTTGTGGAGACTGACAACTCGGTGGGGTACCATGTAAAACCAGCGTGGGATATTGTAACGCATTGTGTTGTCGGGGTTGTTACGGCAGCGCCTAATTTGAAGGTTAGTTAGTATCTTATCGCAACACACAAAACCTTAGCAGGACGCCTGGTTACCGCTTTGGTGGAGGGTTTCAATTTATAATGCAAATACGAAATCGACCAAACCCTCTAACATCGCATCAATGGGTGGGAATGTTGGTTGGGGTGATCTCCGCAAACACCAGCACGGTTGTACAGTAAAAACAAGCAACGAGTGAAATCCCATTCAGGACCCATCGTGGCGGCGAGGAAGTGTTCAATTATAGGCAATAGCACTATGACAACGGCAGACACGAACCAAAACCGATCAATATTTGGGGAAGAGGATCTGGTACATGTATTTGTCGACTCGAGCTGTTGTAAAAATGCCTCGGTGGGGTTACACTGCGAATGCTGTACGGTATTCTACAGCTGTTAATAAGTTTACAGCATAATTCCTGTGCAGCGCCAGAAGGCCAAACTTTCGCATCAAATGTTTACATACTGTAGCTTTACCGAAGCGACGATTGAAATGCGCGACATGAGGCCATTCACAACAACATCTGAACGGTACAGTAAACAACAACTGTACAACAACTTGGCATTGATTATCCGGCTCTGAGCCGGGTCCTGTTCCAAGGTCGAGTCAAATGGTCCTGAACAAAAAGTTCCGTCAAGTCTGGCAATCTGGAGGCAGATTTGTTAGATGGAAACAATGCATCCGCGATGTATCGCCGTTGACTTCATACCTTGGTACCAGCAAAACCCTTCACGGATGCAGGCAAGTCGATATACATGTAACGTACAGTGCGAATGCAATGCCAGTTGATGGATTGGCACCAACACATCTCGCTCGCGTTCCTACAAGAGCACGATAGCGTGCCAACGCCAGCGTCGCCTTGACCAACAACTCAAGCCACTAGACAGCAGTGAGTCAAGGTCTTTGACTTGTCAAAAGTCAAGTCTCCACCTTCAGCAGCAGTAGCATGAGGAGCTTCCTATTCCCCCTGATCGCAGCCGCTGTCGCCGCCGTCGCGTCTGCAGCAAATGACCTCCCGTACTCGACCCGAATGATCGAGAGCGTTATCAGCCGCAAGCAGGGCGTGGTCTCCTCTGGTGCCGTGACCAGCACTCTCGAGTCGGGCGTCCTCACCCTCGCGATCCAATCCTGGCTCAACACTTACAGCAAGGACGATGACTCGGAGCGCGTCGCCAATTTCACGACGTATGCAGACTTGATCGTCACGTCCATTTCGCCGTCGTTCAAGGGCCCCGAGGCTGCTGCAAAGATGCCCTTGGACCGACTCACCATCGGCCAGGCCCTCTTGGACATCAACGCTACTGAGGGCTCCCTCATCACGTACGAGTCGAAGGTCCTGACGTTGCTCAACAACTCCCTCATCCTGCAGAAACGCAACCAGTACAATGGTTTCTGGTACTACGTATACCCGAACTGGTCGTACCTGGATGGCACGGTCTCCTTCCTGCCCTATATGGCCACATCAGGCTGGTCGTATGAAGACATGCTGCTTCAGATCGAGCTGCTTTACTTGAACACCTACGACACGTCCACCGCGCTGGTTGTACACGGCTACGACGCTTCCAAGACGGCTGTGTGGGCCAACAAGGTCACCGGTGCCAGTCCCTACGTCTGGGGTCGATCGCTCGGTTGGTATCTCGCTGGTCTTGTTAACGCTTGGGAGAAGCTTGGGGACTGCCACGGCGATGCTTCTTGTAAGCGACTGACCTCTGCAATCCAGCTTCAGTTTTCCCGGTTGTCCAAGAGCATTGCCAAGTATGCGGACAAGGATACGGGAGTGTGGTGGCAGCTCCCTACGTTCGGTAACAAGCAGGGCAACTTCCTCGAGAGCTCTTCGACGATGCTCTACACCTTTTCCATTCTCAAGGGTCTGCGCCTCGGATTGCTGAAGGACGAGGCTAAGGAACTGCAGACCACTGCGATGAAGGCCTACGACTACACCGTCAACAGTGGAGCCTTCCTCCTCGACTACCACAATGGCACATTAGGTTGGAACGGTACAGTCGCAGTGTGCAGCCTCAACTCGACGGCGACGTACGAGTACTACGTCGGCAGGCCGATCGTGCACAACCACGCTCTGGGTGAGGGAGCATTCATCCTAGCGAGTCTGGAGGTTGAGCAACTCGCGAAGTAAGCGAGTTAGAAGAGTTAACTTCTTTCACTACCGGATCTTAACGTGTGAACATCAAAGATACTTTCATCATCAGGGAAAAAACTTGAGCCATTACGAAATTCTGTTGTCATAATGTGCATTCTCCCTGTACATTCGAGGGATACCATTGCTGCTGGTTCGCCAGGGCATCCACAACATCAAGCGAGGCCAGCGGGATGTAGTACTGTATGTCCTCGAATTCATGGCTTGCCGTCTTCGTACTGGTACTTTAGATCTTTCTGAGGACCTTGCAGGTTCTGGTGAACGGAAGTTTATCCAATCGGTCGAACTGTCAAAAACACTTCGGTGCCGAATTTTAAATTCCATGTACTACGAAGTAAGTCGTTTGTCTCGCTGCTATGTGAATGCTCTTTGTGAAATCTCACATGACGTATTCAATACAGTGAGTTGGTCTGCACAAACAGCGAAGCTTGCCTTCGTGGACTAAGGAGCTTCGTAATTTCGAGTTTTTGTGCGTTGGTGCCCCACTATCCTTGATCAGAGTGATCGACTGCCACTTCGTAGCCCGATGTTTCGTGCACGTGATTCATTCACATGTCACGACACGAAGGTGGCCGGAATTTAGTACTGGCTCCTGACAATCTCTTCAGCAACATACCACAGGTATCTTCGTACAATTTGCTGTTCACACGGTCCATGCAGCTATTCCACTGGCAGTGGACAAGCACCCCAATCACCAAAGTAGGTTTTTGCATGTTACCATTGCGAAATTGATCACCACTTGATCGACTTCCTAAGAAACGCCCGATTCGACGCCACAACAGAAGCTCGTTGAGTTTGTCATCACTCAACCAAGTCGTATTTGCTGCATTGGCTTCAATGAAAACTTGGAACACTATCAGTGATCCTATTGCAACGAGTCCAGCATGAAACTTATCTTGACTAAGTACTACTACTGTAGTACCATTCTTGGGCTGGCCCTGAAATGGTGTTCACAGCATTTTCTACAACAGTTTGCGCGGCACTACCGCCAGATTATAATCCACTACCACGCATCCCCACTAAATTAACGATAGAAAAGTGTGACCACAGACCATTCGGTCTTAGGAAGACAAAGATATCAGATGCAAAAGGGCATCACGTGCAATCCAAGGAGTGAATTTGTTGTGGTAAATAATGCAACACCGCGCTCAAATATCCACGTTGCATAACTGAATACGCATCTTATTTGGGGCTCCACATTCCAAGTCGCGTATCAAATTGCATCCTGAGGAATTTGTTGTACCGCACGAGGTGCCGCTTGTCGTGAGTTTTAATTCCTTCGTCAATCCCCATGATTACCAGTGGCCACACGCCCAAAATTAATACCCAGAAAACCCAAGGCACTGACTGGCTCACGAAATGCCACAGAGAGACGCCATCGGCACCTACGAGCCGTGCACGGAGAGAACTCAGGATAAACTGCAAGCATAGCAACACGGATGCTACGCTCAACCACATAATGTTGCGGAATGGAGACAATTTGAAGATACTTTCGCATCGATACAAGTACCCACACGACGACGCCACGATGCAGATGCCAATCAGCAGCAGCATCCCAGCCTCGGCACGATCTACCGCAGCCTCAACTATAGCTGGACGTGGTCGCATTGTCACCAACTCGTTGTCCAGCACAAAATCCATCCACCGGAATTCACGGAACTTTTCGCCTTCAAACGCGTCCGGATTCGCCATGTTCGATGCTTGAAGAGAAAACCCAAGCAAGCACTCGAACACGGCAATAGACACCAACACTGACGGCACATGGCGTCCCAAGAAGTATCCGACCAGCCTCGGCAGATCCTCCTCCATCTCAAACTCTTCGTTCTTGCGTGGTGTCTTCTTCATGATGCCCTTCTCACTTGCTGATGCAAGCATCGACAAACTTAGTGCTGGCACCAAAACCCACAGCAACCAAAATATCGAGGCGCAGCTCAGCTGGGGAACGTGCGGGAATGGCACAGCGTAGGAGGCGAGAATAAGCGTGGCGATGAAGAGCTGCGACACGAAGATGAACGTGTTCATCTGGTGGAAGTTTGTAAGCATTCGACGTCCTAGTCGGATGAGCTCGATTAGATGAGCCACACTAGCGGTTCCGCCAGAGGTGGCATCATCTTTGCTGTTGGTAGACTCAGCGCTCTGACTTCCTTGGTCGCCCGCGTCATCGCGAACAGTTTTTAGGCGGAAGGCGCAAGCCAGTGTGTTGAGGATGTGGCTAAACTGAACATCCTCGTCGGAAAATACAGGCAGTTCCTTTCCCTGAGGAATCGGTTTGTCGAAGAAGGCGTGTACTCCGCCCTGCATTGCCACCGCCAAATCCGCCTTGGAAAACAGCGGCGCGTTGCTTTCCTTCAGCGATGAGCCAACGCCCATGACCACTTCGTCGTTCTCTTGAAAAATTGAGATCATTTCACTGATGGTTTCTGGAGTGCTGTCCGTATAAAGCGACACCAACAATGGCACATTATCCACTTCCTCCAGGTGCCGCTTGATGGCCTCAACGCCATGTGGCAGCCGCGCTTTCACATCCCAGTCTGAGTAATTCGAAGTCATTCGATGCGGGTCTGGACCATCGCTTTCCAACGGACGAAGTGAAATCGCACAATTCCAGTCCGTTTCAATGCCCATTTTCTCGGCTAGTAACTTACTGCGCCGCATATTGCGAGGTGAGAAATACACAAAGCGAATGCCACACGCATTCAAGTCCTCGATGAAGTCTGGAGTATGCTGTTTCGGCTGGACTCCCGTCGCTACCATGCCCAAAAAGATTTGATCATCCTGGATGCGCCAGAGCATGGAATCCTTTTCAACAGAGCTCGTTTCAGACGGATGCAAACCCACAGACGACTCCACGTCACTCATCGGAAAGTTTCCGCGTCGTTTCGAAGGTGGTGTGATCTGGCCGCTTGGAGGAGCCCCCATCGACTTGGTAGTTCGTGCTCCAGAGATGGACTCCTGGTCTAACGACATGTCATCGACTGAGTCTGGCGAAGCTAGCGGTGACATAGGTCCTGCAGAATGACTAAATCTTTTCGAATCTCGTCTGTAACCTTGATCTTCACTCATGCTACTGGAGAATACTATGCTGCTCCGCCTAGCCATTGACTGTGGCGAATTCAGTTCACTAGCCGCGCTGTCATCGACGAGGTAGACTGGAGGTAGCGTGCCACCTAATCTACCTGACTGACTGCGACTTGGGCCAACATCCGGCGAGTCTAGAAAATTGCCCCCATTGTTGCTGGAACCAGTGCGATTAAATAGCGGGTTGAGTTTGTGCAGAACTGGAACATACGAGAAAGCGATGCAATCCAGGTCCTCGACCCGCCACTGATTATACATATCGAAGATGGCGCGTTGTTTCTCGCTTGTCAGCGGGCAAATGGACTTGCCGTCCCAGTATTCACTGCAGTGTGCAAGCACAACAGTCGGATGGCCGCGCGACAGTAGCTGGTGGCGATGTGAGCGCTTGTCAAGCACCACAGTTGAATAGAGATGTGACTTCAGATTGCCGCGGTATCGCGTATCTTCCTGGCCTTGGTCATGGTGATCATTCGTGTGTTCATGATGCGCCAGTCGAGGGCAAATGATATGAATGGACTGCCGCCTTTGGAACATTGTCAAATCATCTGCAACTGAAAACCCCATTTCACGAGAAAGATTCAGCAAGTGCTTCGGGAACGGCAGCATCCGAATATGTGCCGACAGTCGCTGCATGCAGCTTCTCAGGTACGGGTCTCTTGCGTCGCCATCGTCAACTGGACATAGTCCCTCATTCACAAGATAGCGCATGTTCTCATCATAGTGTCGCGCTGGGTTTTCGTCATCGTTAACCATGATCGCTAATCCGATGGGCTTGAGCGATGACAAGTGCTGCTTCCACTTTGGGTCCTCGAACTTTAGGCCTGTGTCACAATTGCGCTCCGCGTGCAGATCCAGAACCGTTGAATTGTTGTTTTGTTTATCGTTGAGCAGAAAAATTTCTTCCACCGACGGGGTTTGCTCGCATAAAATATCATCGTCAAAGCAGCACAGCATGGTGATGTTTCCTAGGCGTTCCAGTAGTCGAAAAGAGCGGAAGGGTACAGGAAGATGCCGTCGGTCAGACACGTGAGCAAGATCGCAGCGCATGACTCGGAATCGGAGCACCACCAGGAAATATTGCAGCGATCTCATTATGGCAGACTGCTTTTGAGCCTTCTCCGACCGCAGTTTTTCGCGGTCTTCAACGTCATAGAGATCCGGAGGTGCTAGTGCGGTGGCTTTCAAGATCGACGCCATCGCGCTATCGATGCGAGAAACCTGCGCACTATGCTGCCGTGATTTTTTTCTGAACCTTTTCGGAGATTCTTTGTCCGCTTTCGGCGCAGTCTCCTCCCGTACCTGCTCCTCCGCTGAACCATCTTTGCTGCTCGCTTCGGCAACTTGATCTTGCTGTTTAATTTGATCAGGCGCCAAAATATCATCAAAAGATCCCAAGATGGATGCAGTGGCCGCTGCTTCCGCGACAAACAGCACCAACGGCGTGTTGAGCGACGCGAAACATAACCACACTCCAATTGGCCCGAGCAGTATGTGACTAAGTGTGGTTTCCAGTGATCGATGCTGCACTACCACACGCAGTCCAATCGCCACAAGAATCAAAACCGAATACAAAGTACAAATATACACTGCTAGCAGTCTCGCTTGCGCCTGCAGTTTCTGCGTCGGCGTCACAGGCCTATCAATCCGAAACAGCGCGTCCTCAATATCCCTCACCACTGGCGTCTCCATCATTTCAAAGATCCGCATTTCGCCACACAACTCCAACAGCAACGGCGGATCAAATGTCGCCGTGGTTCGTGTCGTATCCTTCGCTTGTCTTCTTGTCCAAGACGGCAATTTGCATCCTCTAAGATACACTTGCTGTTGTTCACTCCCCTCCCCTTCCACGGGTCGCACCTCCCCTGGTGCAAAATCTCCACTCATTAAACCTACTACATCTCCTTCCACTAATAAATTCATAGGCAGTCGTTGCCACTGACTGTCCCTATAACAAGTAACATAACTATTGGATGGTAGTAGTACCGTCGGTTCGGGTCCATTGCCCAACCAAATGGGTGGACTTTCCTGCTCCTGTTCCTCCTGTTTCTTGTCTCGTAGCATCTGCTGTACAGCTACTCGGACCCTCTCCGCCATCTCTGCAAGGTGTCGACGCTTCTGCGTCATGTTGAGTAGCACGTTGCTCACTGCTGCAGTCACGAGGAAGAGTCCTTCCCCTACTGCAGCGAAGCCTCGATCCCTCTCCATCTCAGCGAAGCGTCGAGCTGCATCTGTGAATCGGAAAGAGGCGCAAAGTGCCAATAGCAGTGAAAATGGGTCACGAAATTCTGTTGTGAGGTTGGATGAGTCTTCTTTCTCTCGGATCTTGCGTTCGATGGCTTGGAGCAGACGTTTACGCGCCGCCAGTGTGGATTGGCCCAGTACAGGGGAGAAGGAAGAGGCTAACCCTGACAGGTTACTGGTACTGCTGTGAAACGTGCTGTAGCAGGCACTGGTGTCCACGGAACGCCGCAGAGGATAGTTCGGAGGACGTGAGTTGGAGCGAGAGAGCAGATCCCGTCGTCGCCATGACTCCGCAGGGGACGCCATGATTTTGTTAAAGTTTGGGTACCGGTAGTGATTTTTTGTGTTCTCGGGTGCTTATTTTTTGTAACGTTATGGCGCATTTTTCCTTTTGAACAGCATATACCGTAATATACATGTATGCTATTATTTGATAGCATACCGGAGTTCGAAAAACGTTGGCATACAAAAAGCAAGATACGGAATGGCCGTGCTTTCTGAAATCTGTAGGTACTGTATCAACCTTCCCTGTCTAACTGGTACCTATAGCATCCCCAACATGGCCAAACCAACCACTAGTATAGCGCTTAACTCATGTGTGGGCAAACCTAATGAAGAGCTCGTATCAGTGTTCACACTGCTCGAGTCACCGTCGTCATCGCCAGTTCCAGGTGAAGAGGAGCTTCCACTCGTCCCTGCTGCTGCGGTGCTGGTTCCCGACGAGGACGATACAGCAACGCTGTTTTTCGACACCGACGACGGCTCCCGCGCAGGCACAGCGGACGCGTCGCAGGCGAGCGTCCCCGTTGATCCGTGCTTGTCGGACGCGTTGGGCATCGAGATATCGCTGGCGGCCTCACCGCTGTAGTCACCCGCAACCGTGACCTGCTTCGCGGTGGTGCAGATCGTGCCGGAGCTCTGCGTCTCCAGCACCATGTCTCCCGCCGCCTTGAGCGACGACGCTAGCAGCGAGATACTGGCGGATCCCTGAGCCTCCAGTACGACGTCCTTACCCGCGGAGATGCTCGCGACGTGGAGCTGGATGCTAGCGCTACCCGACGCCTCCAAATTCAAGTCCGCTGCGCTCACTTTGGTGCTCGCGTCGGACAAGAGCACGGTACTGGAGTCGCTGGCCTCGATAATAAGGTCGGCGGCGTTCTTATTGCCGGTGGAAAGCACGCCGTCTTCGATGATCACTTGCGCCGACCGCTGTGTCTCTACGTCGGAGATGAGGTCACTAGCCGACAGGAAGACCTCGGTTAACAGGTATCCGTCCTGCGAGGCGTCGGCGGCAGTGACGTTCAGCACTCCGTTCTTGTGGTTGCCGAGCTTGGCGTTGTCGTTGCGTACCGCGACGTCTTCGACAACTTTCTGCGAGTCGCCCGTCACGTTGACGTAGCCAAGCACGTCCTTAGACAGTCCACCAACATGACTCACGTAGACGGTTCCGGCAAGACCGAGGCTGATGGATACGATACCGTCAGCGTCGGTATTCTTCTTGAGCGTCCATTGCTTGACGAACTTAGCGTGGCCGGAGGACGATGCGGTGACGGCTTGGGTGTCTCCGGCGCTGCGGTGAAGTAGGCGTCGGCTCGAGGTGCCGCGACGGCGGCTGCGATGAGTAGGAAGAGTGCTGGCGACGTGTACATCTTCATGGTGACGAGAAAGGTGCTAGTTTATGCTGTTGTTGTTGATGGCTTGGTGGTGTTTTTGAGAATGAGCTTCCTCATGTGGAAGGCGGTGGGGGGAGCATGGTCATGCGGTTCTTGTACTTCGGATTAAAGAGCCGTATGGCTGTTCGTACATGCGTGCTTACCGCTTCGTCGTGTTCGCATTGGATGGCAGCAGCCGGTTGGTGCCGTACCGTGAACTTACATTGCCCGACAACTCAGGTTTATCAGATTCTTTGCCGGATATCCTGCCAGCCGGCTGCCAAGGTCCACAAATTATCCGTTCTGAGGACCCATCGTTATGCTTATCTTCGAAGCAATCTGTTTCCCGTCGGAAGATAACTCACAGAGCCCCCACAGTGAAGTGATGACACACCACTACGGTACATCACTCAGGACTCGCCAATTGATTGCTTCAAGTCTTAGTCCTCGGTATGAGCCACTACTGTACTGGTTGGCAAATTTATTCCGACGCAGGGCGGGAAGCTGACCCATCTCGGTGGAGTTGTTAATGGGGTAGACGTGTGGTTCTAATAGCGATAATGAGACTACCTTTACTCTGAGCTGGCACTGCATATCCCTATGCCATTACATACACGCAGCAAACGCTGCCGCCGCCTGTGTCATCATGGCATTCATGTTCGTCGGTCTACATATGTCATATGGGCAATGAGAGCAACTCCGTCGTGTCGACGACCTCTGTGGTGCAACTGGACAAGTCTTCTGTAAAAAACGACGACGCTATGCGTTGGACACTCCGACGGACGGTGAATAGATATTTGAACCGTAAGTGGCTGTATTGTAGAAGTAGAAGACTGATCCGATGTCGGGATTTTGATTTGCTGTGCGTGACGTGACGCAGCATATTGATCCTGATGTGTGCATTATTTATGGGATGACGGTGATATTTGGATGACCAACCAGTTGTAAATTGTGTTTTGGTTCTTGTGGCGAAGAAACACTGCAACAATAAACAAGCAAGCACAAAATTTATGCACACGGCTATCCTTTGTTAGCGCGTTGATCCTCCAGATTGCCGTTTTGCTTTGCTCCAATAATTCAGATGCTGACTTTAGATAACAGATTTTGGGCTCATTTCCTGAAGACGAAAAACAAACCCAGGACTCGGCAACGCGTCCATTCGCTGATGGGCGTGGCGCTAAACCCGTCCTCGCGATACAGCGATGTTTTGGTCCTTGGGCGCAGGTGGGTTCCCTACACGCCAACACGTTGATCGTTGACAAGGAGTTCATCCACAAAGTATTCTGCAACGGCGGTAGGCCCATAGTAGAATGCGAAGAATAGTTAAAGAATCTAGTAGCAGCAGCCTCTATTCAGAAAACAACAATATTTACGCATGAACTGATGAAATACCTTTGTAAACGTCACGTGGTCAATTGGGACAATATTTTACCTGTAGACCGGTTACGCGTCTTCTATCAAGCACTTGCCGTCTATGGTAATGCGAGCTTGACTGAACACACAGCAGGCGTCTTCCAAGTTGCCAACCAACTGTATCACTGGGGTCAGCATGTCGGCGTTGTAGTGGAGACTTGTCATTTGACCCCCCTCGTCGTCCCACCCAAATCGTGTTGAACCGTGGACAACTATGCGCTTACCAAGAAGCTTTAAAGCGATCGGAGACAGCTTGACTTCCTGATCTTCATTCATAAGATGAGGAAACGCATAGCATAGTGTGTCTTCGCTGATGGTAATTGTACATTCCATGGTTGCGATAAGTGAAGAAGCAGTATCGCGCTCCAGGCGTTTGAGCTTCATGTCAATGCATGGATAGCAGCGAGACGCGAATGCCCAGCTCATTCGTATAGCTTCGACGCCAAAACCTGCGTCGCCAACGATATCCCTTGTCGTAGCTGCATGGAGAAAATCCCGTTGCTCTGCCGTTTCGCGCGGATGTAGATCTCCACGCGATGGCTCTAGTGCGAGGTGCCCATTACGAAAGAGTCGAAAGTATTCTGCCACAATACCCCAATGGGTGCAGTGAACGCTATCGAGACGGCCGCGCTGTACTACTGGAAGTAGCTCATGAACCCCTCGGTGTAGCCGTTGAACAGTGCTCTCCAGTTCAGCAATCAGCTTCCTCTGTTTCAGTCTGTATCGCGTCTGATGGAGGCGGCGACGTTCTCTACCGAGTACTAGCTTAGCTTCAACCATCGTCTTGACTGTTTGAATAGATTCCCCGGGCGCCTCCGTTGATATAAGGCTATGAACCGATTGTTGTTTCTTGGCCGATAGGTTCTGGATCTGAAGACTGTTCTCAATAAGCGAGGGGGGTTCTGCGGAGGGAAAATGTTCTTTGCATAGCGGAAGACACCCCGTCACTTCTTGACACTTGGGTGATGCGGGAGATTGAAGCCAACAACGTGGCTGACTCTTCTGAATAATAGTCATACAGAGGGTGCGTTCCTTGACAAAGTTGGCGCTCTGAGGCTTTGAACGCTGCAGGACCACGCCAATGACTTCATCGCTAAATTGTTGGGTATTTAAAGGATATAGTGTGTGGCCAGACATGACTATGGGGTTTTCGATGATTGTAGAACTGAATGCTTTTGACCCCCAACTTGGCGAGTCTGTACGCTCCATAACTTCCGAAAGAGGAAAATCAAGCATTCAAACATTCATTTGCCTCGCTGGCATCAGAACGGCTGTGGATGATCAAATTTATATTTTTCTTCCTACCAAAAACTTAGTCCAAAAAGCCACTCTTCAATATTCAAAGCCCATCGCGCAGGACATATCAAACGCTGGAAGCTACATGTACATGCATGTCTTTACTACGACAAAAATACCATCTGAGCTGTAATTAACATCGCTGTGTAAAGAGGCCTTTACTTAGTACTAAATACGAGCTAGCAACCCATCTTTGGCGGATACTTCGCAAAATTTCGTTAGAAAATGCTGGCGGTCATTGCGTGATTGGATGAACGTCCTGTTGGACGACCAGTACCCTCGTCGCTCGATCGGATAGATTTTATGAGGGTAAGACAGTTTTTCCCGTACTGTTGTTTCCCTCTTTGCGGTGCTGTCCGTAGGATGGTGCACTTAGGGCAGCGTCGAGAATGAGTTGATGACAATCGCACGTTTAGGATACGCAGATGATGTGGCGGCTGGGAACAAATGGTTGTGACGACTTTGCGTTCAGACGTCCAGATCGGGTTGCTGTTTTGTGTTGATCAGGTGATCTGCTCATTCGCGAATTCTCGTGCAACCTTAAACACCCAAAAGACCATGACCCCGTCAATGATGGCCACGCGAAACGCACTTTTTCTTCGGTCACCTGCGAGACTCTTGTGTGGACCGGAAAAGGCTGACACTACGAAAGGTGACGTTACTACCAAGGAGACATTGGCCTGCAAGGCGAAGATCGCATTTTCAACCAAGAGCAAGCTGTTCCACTCAATGGAGATCTCGATGCAGAAAAAAAAATCGTCAACTCCAGAACGTCTAAGTGACCCACAAAACGGACAATAGTCATATTCATGGTCAAACTATGTCTTCGTTCGCGGCGTGTACGATGAGATTGAAGCACCTCGTTAGCACCAATTAGTAAATCGACGTCATTCATACCCATTCAACGCATCTTAGAAGTATTCGTTTTTTCGAATAATCCCTCAGATCCTAATCTCGGTTGGCGTCGGCAACATTAACGGCAATCCAACTAAATTAATGAATTGCAATCCCAATAGAACAAACCCCAAGCTGCGCGTAAAGACGTCGGACTAGAGGTACACGGCACAGCGAGCATTTCGCTGCTGGCGTAAGACTTGGTGTTGGAGATCTGCACCACCGCTAAGCAGGCACGAGTGAAGCTCCTATACACCTGGAGCCGGCGACGACGCCGACTCGTGCAGTTAGCACTGATACATGGTATTTGCCCACAGTTAAATTAGGATCTATACTATAATAGTGATTGGTTTGATAATGTTGGGAGGCTATAAGCGTCAGCGAGACAGGCAAGGTAACAGCACAATACTACACTCCTGTGTTCCCTACTCCCGCTCACACCGACGTAGAGGACTACAGTTCAGATTTTTATAGATGAAACACATAAAACCCAAACACACGCAGTAACCAGCGTTCCCTATTTCAGTAGATAGTGTTACGCATAATACAACATTGTAATGGCTTGCATGCAGCTTCAAACGAGTTTAATCAATAAGGGTGGTAACTAGTGCAATGTCCTACATGTAGCGCACCAGCGAACGGCATGCTGGGGTTGATCAAGTGATTTGTCACTAATACAGTAACCATTTTGAAATGACAGAACTCATAACGTTAGGTGATCACAGTGGGAAGCAAATCACAAAGAATGGACAACGTAAGTTACGCAGACAGGCTTCAGAACACCTTCTACATGTATTCGTCATCTCATGTGTGTTGTGAGTTGTGCTCGTCAAATGATTGATTGCGGTCTACACCGTGGAAGTGCGATAATTCACTAGCACGTAATATACATAATATGGAAGACAATTTATTTGTCTTCGCCATTTAACTCAAGTGCGTTCCCTTCGAAGCCTCCCACAGCAGTGAATCCCGTGTGATTGAAAGTTGGCTGGTCGTTGCACTTACAAAATACGCAGATCACCTCCATGCGCTTCTACATGAACGAAGCATGTCGTCACACCAGCCGTATCGAGTACGTGTACTACAATCCACAACTTGTTGGCCATCCAAACATTACCGCCATCCCATCACAGTCCCATCGCCATCGATTTCTTGGTACTGGTGCGCACTTAGTGGGAACACGTGGTCGAACTGATCGGATGTGAGTGATTTGCGCACAACGTGTTATAAACGCTGGGTAGAGCATTCCACAGGCCCTTTGCCTCCAAAAGTATGGCTGGTTTGGCCGTTGAAGCACTGTAGTAATTTACGTAAAAATATATTATATAGAAGGCAGGTGGTAGTTCTTACAGCCATGCTTGCATAGTTAACCCTTTGTTAATTACTAGTACACGGATGGTAACTGAGATAGCAACACCGAAGGCTACATGTTTGCTTGCCATTTTTTTTTCTTTTCAAGCTTGGTCTACGCCAAAAAATCTAGTACATCAATCTCACGTTCATCGAATCAGCTTCCACATCGAGATATGATCGTATCGCATGGTTGCGACCGCGTGTTCCTAAACTGGACTGGTTACAGTACCGTACCAGCAGCCACACATGCGCGTCGATTCGGCTCAGGGCTACAGCTTCAACTGATGTGTCTTCAATGTCAGGGTGTGTCGTACTCTTAGCTGTAGTTGTATGAATATTGAGGCTCCTGCTCTCTAGCACAAAAAATCGCATGCACAACTTGAGATTCGAGCTGACAATTTGGATAAAGGTCTCAGTTTTATAATCATCAGAAACCTATCAAGCCATGCTAGACAGCGTGCTCTACCCACCGAACATTAACCGAATTAGAGACGATGTAATTGGGGAAGTTATCCAGCGCTCAAAGTCGTGGTCTATCGACCACGTCTACAAGATGAGCCAGCATCGTTGAAACAGTTCTAAGTACGTCTGACTGCCGACGAGTCCTTCACTCGCACTTCGTGCCCGCTGTGGTCGCGCTCCCAAGGTCCACCGCACACCACCGACCGAAACTTCAACACCTGTAGGCCGCATCAGCCGCCAGACCGTAGTCTTATTTATTTAAGCCAACCCAATGCACTACCGACTTGA
Organism: Phytophthora tubulina; assembly: GCA_014706135.1. Lineage (NCBI taxonomy): Eukaryota > Oomycota > Peronosporomycetes > Peronosporales > Peronosporaceae > Phytophthora > Phytophthora tubulina. The sequence continues at coordinate 1,565,399 of JACBOY010000148.1, read as the reverse complement.
ACCACTCTGTCCGCTTCTCGACTATGACGCACTGCTTGTAGACGCCACTCGCCCACAGTCAACACGTCCCGCCGCCGATACACGTCCAGCTTAGTCACTCGCCAGTACTGCCTCAACCGTCCACTCAACCGTCAACCGTCCGCCCAACCGTCTCTCGTCCACTAGACCGTCCGCTTCACGTATGGTCCACTCGTGCGTCCCTTACGCGTTCCTCGCTGGCTTCGACTTGTGCTCGACGCCGCCAATTGCTTAATGAGCGACCAGTCACTCGTGTCGCCGCGCACGTCCAATCTCTTCATCGTCTGCCAGCCACCAATGCCGTCGTGGCTGCTCACAGCCGCTCACTTCACCGTAGAGCACCTCAGCGCGACTCTCCACGCCGAAGATCTCGATCGTACGGCTACCAGAGCCGCTCACCGCACCCACGTCGCGACCGCTCGCCACCCGCACGTCCTCGGATCCACCCACGATCTTCCTAGACAGCCGCCGACTCACGCTGCTGCCTAAGTCACTTCGTGGCTCCTCACACTGACTGCCGCCAGTACACGTCATCGTCGGCAACCCCGGCACCAACCTGTTACATCGTCAAGGTCTCTATCCTACCGAATCGAGTCTGTGTCACGGAGGCGACAGCTCTGCTTCCCTGGACGACAACGAGGTTCAGTCATCAGACACCCCTAGTTTTTCCTCCACACAAAACTACCAAGCATTCAGTGACGTACCAGTTCGTTATCGGCAACCGTGGCCTCTCTCAGCGCCAGGCAATAGAAAGAGGATTATTTTTGAGGACGCCCAGACTGTCGAGAACTTTGCTGTAGCTGAATTGAGGGTGCGTAGAGAGCGTAACCGTGCTTATCAAGCGCGATACAAGCTCAAACAGAAAAAAAGAAGCTGACGGAACTTGAGAATACTGTTCAGCATCTTCACCAAGAGATTCAAGAATTGCAGCTACAACGACAGCCAATTCCAGTTGTACAAGCCAGTCATTGGGGGATTGTGGCAGAATACTTTCGTCTCTTTCGTAATGGGCACAATGCACCAGGTGCACCACGTGGTAACCGTGGAGGTCTATTTCCCCATGAAACTCAAGAGCAATGGGATTTTCTCCAAGCAGCTACGACAAGGGATATCGTTGGCGACGCAGGTTTTGGCGTCGAAGCTATACGAATGAGCTGGGCATTCGCGTCTCGCTGCTATCCATGCATTGACATGAAGCTCAAACGCCTGGAGCGCGATACTGCTTCTTCACTTATCGCAACCATGGAATGTACAATTACCATCAGCGAAGACACACTATGCTATGCGTTTCCTCATCTTATGAATGAAGATCAGGAAGTCAAGCTGTCTCCGATCGCTTTAAAGCTTCTTGGTAAGCGCATAGTTGTCCACGGTTCAACACGATTTGGGTGGGACGACGAGGGGGGTCAAATGACAAGTCTCCACTACAACGCCGACATGCTGACCCCAGTGATACAGTTGGTTGGCAACTTGGAAGACGCCTGCTGTGTGTTCAGTCAAGCTCGCATTACCATAGACGGCAAGTGCTTGATAGAAGACGCGTAACCGGTCTACAGGTAAAATATTGTCCCAATTGACCACGTGACGTTTACAAAGGTATTTCATCAGTTCATGCGTAAATATTGTTGTTTTCTGAATAGAGGCTGCTGCTACTAGATTCTTTAACTATTCTTCGCATTCTACTATGGGCCTACCGCCGTTGCAGAATACTTTGTGGATGAACTCCTTGTCAACGATCAACGTGTTGGCGTGTAGGGAACCCACCTGCGCCCAAGGACCAAAACATCGCTGTATCGCGAGGACGGGTTTAGCGCCACGCCCATCAGCGAATGGACGCGTTGCCGAGTCCTGGGTTTGTTTTTCGTCTTCAGGAAATGAGCCCAAAATCTGTTATCTAAAGTCAGCATCTGAATTATTGGAGCAAAGCAAAACGGCAATCTGGAGGATCAACGCGCTAACAAAGGATAGCCGTGTGCATAAATTTTGTGCTTGCTTGTTTATTGTTGCAGTGTTTCTTCGCCACAAGAACCAAAACACAATTTACAACTGGTTGGTCATCCAAATATCACCGTCATCCCATAAATAATGCACACATCAGGATCAATATGCTGCGTCACGTCACGCACAGCAAATCAAAATCCCGACATCGGATCAGTCTTCTACTTCTACAATACAGCCACTTACGGTTCAAATATCTATTCACCGTCCGTCGGAGTGTCCAACGCATAGCGTCGTCGTTTTTTACAGAAGACTTGTCCAGTTGCACCACAGAGGTCGTCGACACGACGGAGTTGCTCTCATTGCCCATATGACATATGTAGACCGACGAACATGAATGCCATGATGACACAGGCGGCGGCAGCGTTTGCTGCGTGTATGTAATGGCATAGGGATATGCAGTGCCAGCTCAGAGTAAAGGTAGTCTCATTATCGCTATTAGAACCACACGTCTACCCCATTAACAACTCCACCGAGATGGGTCAGCTTCCCGCCCTGCGTCGGAATAAATTTGCCAACCAGTACAGTAGTGGCTCATACCGAGGACTAAGACTTGAAGCAATCAATTGGCGAGTCCTGAGTGATGTACCGTAGTGGTGTGTCATCACTTCACTGTGGGGGCTCTGTGAGTTATCTTCCGACGGGAAACAGATTGCTTCGAAGATAAGCATAACGATGGGTCCTCAGAACGGATAATTTGTGGACCTTGGCAGCCGGCTGGCAGGATATCCGGCAAAGAATCTGATAAACCTGAGTTGTCGGGCAATGTAAGTTCACGGTACGGCACCAACCGGCTGCTGCCATCCAATGCGAACACGACGAAGCGGTAAGCACGCATGTACGAACAGCCATACGGCTCTTTAATCCGAAGTACAAGAACCGCATGACCATGCTCCCCCCACCGCCTTCCACATGAGGAAGCTCATTCTCAAAAACACCACCAAGCCATCAACAACAACAGCATAAACTAGCACCTTCTCGTCACCATGAAGATGTACACGTCGCCAGCACTCTTCCTACTCATCGCAGCCGCCGTCGCGGCACCTCGAGCCGACGCCTACTTCACCGCAGCGCCGGAGACACCCAAGCCGTCACCGCATCGTCCTCCGGCCACGCTAAGTTCGTCAAGCAATGGACGCTCAAGAAGAATACCGACGCTGACGGTATCGTATCCATCAGCCTCGGTCTTGCCGGAACCGTCTACGTGAGTCATGTTGGTGGACTGTCTAAGGACGTGCTTGGCTACGTCAACGTGACGGGCGACTCGCAGACCGTCGTCGACGCCGTCTCGGTGCGCAACGACAATTCCAAACTGGATAACCACAAGAACGGCATACTGAACGTCACGGCCACCACCTCCATTCCACAAGATGGTTACTTGCTCACTGAGGTATTTCTGGCGTCGAGTCGTCTCATTGACGACGTGGAGACGCAGCACTCGGCCCAGGTGATCATTGAAGAAGGAGTTCTCTTGACGGACACCAAGAGTTCGGATCTTGTCATTGAGACCACCGGATCGAGCACTCTGGTCGTGTCGGACACGGGGGCCAAGGCGAGCGTGCCAGAACTCGACGTGGAGGCGTCGGGCAGCGCTAGCATTCAGCTAAATGTCGCGAGTGTGTCCACGATTAAGACGTCGTATTGGAGGCGCAGGGATCCGCCAGCATCTCACTGCTCGCGTCGTCGCTTGAGGCGGCGGGAGACATAATGCTGGAGACGCAGAACTCCGGCACGATCTGCACCACCGCGAAGCAGGTCATGGTTACGGGCGACTACAGTGGTGAGGCTGCCAGCGGCATCTCCATGCCTAATGCGTCCGACATGCACGGTGCCACGGGGACGCTGGTGTGTGATAAGGTGGGGGTTCCTGCACGCGAGCCGTCGTCCGTGTCGAAGAGTGGGGTTGCCGCGTCATCCAAGTCTGGCGCTAGGACCGCGACAGCAGACACCAGTGGAAATGTGAACAAGTCTATCTCTGTCTCGAAGGATAGTGGTAAGAACACTATCCGCGGTGGAAATACGACGATGAAGGGAGGCCACAACAGCTCCGATGAAGACAACGAAAGGGACCAGGATGAGAGCGACGTGTCCGAGGGCGAAAACGATTCCGCGTTGTGACGTGTTGCACCTTGCAGACACTAAACTCGGCAGATTGGGAGCTGGAACTCCCACCAACAGCAACATGTATTGGTTGCTCGTTGGAACGCTAATTATAAACTGAACTGAATCCAATCTACTGCACGCCTTCGCCTGCCATTGCTGGCAGTCCAGGAAAGCCGTAAACAGCCAATCCCGGTAGATTTTTTTGCGGGTCAATTGCGGAGCAGGCCACGCTTAGGGTCTTCTGAGTAGTGACAACGCCGACTAAAAATAGTCCAGCCGTAAGACAATGACAGACACCATCTTGACCTACGAAATAGGCACACACACACACACAGCGTCACGGGAGGATAGCTCAATCCGAGATGAAGAAGTGCTTGGAAACAAGATTCATACGGAGTATGTCATCTACAAGTATGAGCGCGTTCAACTTGTGTATGGTCGATGATAACCAATAGCTGGTGCGTGTGGGGCATAAAGCAAGTGTATTCATCATTAGCCTACCTTCGCTACGACTGAATATCGCCCGGCGACTTGTCGTGTGCCTTCAGCATGAACCCACACACTCCTTCATCAGCTCCACGATGCTCCTGTACCCGGCCGCACGGACGAAATCGTTGCGGCACGTGTGTATGAGGCACAAATTTGATAAAGCCACTAGTGTCGAATCGAAGTTCACACTTGCCCTTGCACGAAGTCCGGCGATAAAAACTGCAGCGCAACGTCGTCTTGAACCTCGCCACTTTAGCTCGCGAGTAGGAGAAACCATTAATATTGATCACCGTCGAATGCGGAGTGTCGGCAGCAACGATGGCCTGCGCATCTGCCACGGGAGATCTCGGACTCACTTCCGACAGAGGTTAGCATCCAGCTCACGAAACGCGACTGGTGTCGACGGTGATGCCGACGTTAACGCAACTGAAGCCAACGCCACTTCAGTCAACGCCATGTAGGAGTACCGCGAAAACGGAGAAGACTCCCCTTGAGACAGCGTTACCAGGGGCGTGTTGACTGCTGGGGGCTACGAAAACGTACTTTCCGTCGACGAAGGTGGAGACGTGCCCATTGCCGTGGACGGCAACGCAGCTCCTGTAGATGGCGCAGTGAATAGGCCCGACGGTGAGTTCAACGCCCGCGACAAATCAACAGCCACAGATACCAGTCGACCAGGGTCTGTCGGGGAAGAGGTGGCTTGCTGACGTAGGAAAAGTCTACGGCTTCCCCGCTCCATGTCGATCTTTGCTCCAATCTCTCCGATCCGGAGATGCCTGATGCGCTTACGCAGTGCTTGTTTCCACGGGTCGCTTCAGGGTGCCCCGCAAGTCGGCGGTCGCAACTACCTGGACGGAACGCAGCAAGCAGGCGCGCTTGGCATGTGCGATGGTGGTGTGCAAGTGCACCAAGCCCAGCATGGTCGACAACTCCGCGCCTTTGTGTTCTTGCAGCGGACGACTCAATGAGCTCAGATTCCTGAAATGGCTATTGTGAATCTTCCTATTTCTCAGGTCACAATCTGGGTATGAGAAGCCGTGCGACCAAAAGACGCGATTGCACACAAAATCATCTTCTAATCAGAAGACCCGAAACGTGGCCTGACCCACAATTGACCCGCAAAAAAGTATATCCCAATCCCAAACTAGATCATACAGTAGCTCACATCTACGGTGCTCATCTGAGCCACATCGCCAAGGCAGCTGCGCCTAGTAAGCTTTCCATAGCAACAGGTTACCAACCGTCACACGCGTAAACTACAGTTCGTCGCCCCTCTTTGGGTTGAGTAGGTTTGCTGCATATAGGTTTGCATTGGATGTGGCATTGAAAAAGGGAAGTGGGTCCTGCAGCGTTATTTTAACCTAACCGCATCACCAGAACGTTGCTTTTACAGCTTTTTTTGTACGCGAATAACGTTGCTGTTAAAGTAACTTATGTGCAAAATTCCCGGCCGTCTACGTGGCTTAGTTTACCTCAAATTTGAGCATGAAGTGTGTCCTCAAAAAGGAATTCATAATTTGAGGATCGTACTTAAGGAAAGAGGGGGAGGGTTTTCAGCCGTTCATTTGGAAAGAATCCACGTACACGAGTATGACGACAGGTAACCGCAATAAATGTATGCAAGCTCATGCAGGGCGTACACGAGCTAACCCATTTGCCTTCTTGTGTAGGGAGAAACCTTCGTGCCCGCTCTTCCCAGGTGCGCCGGGAAATGGGCCCCGACCATTGGAGCGATGATGATTTCGTGGTGGAAGCAGAACATAAGGAGCCAGCGCGCAAGAAGCCAAGACTTTGGTCCGGCAACCCGAAGGCGATCCGCCGGCAAAAACGCCATCGAAGCCAAAGACGCCAGCGATAGAGCCGGCGAAGCCAATCCCAAACGCGAAGGAGCCGGTGTTTGCGCCGGCAAAGACTCAAGCACCCACAAAGATGCATGCCCAGGCGGAGACAAAGGCGTCGGCAAAGACAATGATGCAGACAAAGGTGAATCAGCCGGCCAAGGTGCAGGCGCCCGCAAAAAAGAAGGGGCCGGCGAAGAAGAAGGTGCCGGTGACGCCAAAGGCGCCTGCAAAGGCAGCGGCAATGGATGTGACGCCGGCAAAGGATGCGACGCTGGACCAGATACTGGAAGAGACGCAGGCTCAAGCAGAGACGCAGCTGCCGCTGGAAACGCTGGTAAACGTGAAGGCGCCGGCAAGGTGAAGGATCCGGCAAAGATGGAGGCATCAGTGGGTACGCAAGCTCAGGCAGACCTGGAGGCGCAGGCGGAGATGCCAGTAAAGGATGTACCGCCGGTGTAGGCTGGGAAGAAGGTACATGTGGAGAGGCAGGCGGGAGCGGTGAAGGGGTCGACAAAGGTGAAGGCACCGGAGAAGGCGCCGGCAAAGGTGAAGGTGTCCCCAAAGGTGAAGGTGTCGGAGAAGGAACCGGCAAAGTTGAAGGCGTCGGCATCGCCGAGGAAGGCGAAGGTGCCCGCAAAGGCGAAGGTGCCGGGAAAGGGGAAGATGCTCGTAAAGAGGACGGCGCCAGCCAGGGAAAAAGCGCCAGCGGCGACGCCGACGCAGGATGGAGCGCTGGTGCAGGATGGTATGCACGTGCTGGTCGAGACGCAGGCGTCGAAGCAGATGGAGAAGCGCCGGAGCAGACGGATATGCAGGCAACATTGGGCAGCGCGGTCCACCAAGGTAACTTAACGTTGCTGTATAAACGTGGCTTTGCTTAAGATGCTTGAATAACGTTGTCGACCTAACGTTGCTCTATTATGTAGTCAAACGACAGGTGATCCCATCAAAAGCGAAAACACAGAGACGCGTGTTTTCGCCTCATGATGCAACCATAACGGGCGACGATTCTGAGGACGATGTCGCGGACGATAGAGATGTTGTACCGAGTGATGCTATCAGTGATGCTGGGCCTACTCAAGAAGTAAATAATAAGGAGCCTATCGAGTTGCCCCCTGAATTCATGTTCCTGAAAGAAAGTAAAACTCACAAGCGCAAGAGCGATACCTCGCGAGAGCGAGCAAAGATTGTTGCGGCGCATGTAAGCGTGAGAATTCATGCTAAAGAGGTGCCACGAAAAGGATATCGTACCTGGGCTCAAGTGATGAATGCCCTGAAGACGTATGGCGCTGACACGGGATTCCGGTTCCGCATTCGCTCGAATAAATCCGTGGAAAAGTGCAACACGTAAATTGTTCCCACTTTTGCTTGGATGTATCCTGATACACTAATATTTGTTACGTGGGGTACGCTATTGCAGTACTACTGGGAGTGATTTCCCGGACACGTTTGAGTTTAGATTCAAAAACTTCCGGTGTATTCATGGAGTGATGCAAAAGAGTCGTGGCGAAGGCCATCGCAACACCAACTTGAACTTCACGGAATGTGAAGCGCGTTTTGATGCGGATGGGACCAGCGTAGCGGCTGCAGAAGGACCAGTTTGGTGCATCATTTTCAAAAATGAATGGCGCATGCACAACCACAGGCATGATGACATCAGTGGAGTGCAGAAGATTGGTGATGTGCCGATAGGCGGCCCCGTCGCAGAGAATGTGGCGGTTTTGGCTGACGCCAACGCATCATCCCGGCAGATTGCAAAATTCGTGAGCAATGAGCTTGGTGAGTAGAGAGCTCAAAAGTGTGTATATTGTTTGATTTTTATGTCGAATCTCACGTCCATTTCAATTGAAAGGCCAACCCGTGACGTCCCAGCTGATACGAAATCTAATACGGATGATACAACATGGTTCAAGTACACAAGAGCGACTGAAGAACCTTCTTCATTCGCTGCAGCAGAATCACGGAAGTGATGTTCTTCTGATTCAATACGATCTCGACATTACGTGCGGCGTCGTTATTCAAACCCGAGTCCAGAAATGTGTGCTGGAGAAGTGGGGCGAAAATCTGGCACTTGATTTTACCCATGGGACCAACAATCTTGGATATCACCTATGTACGCTATCTGTGGCTCAGCAACGTTGCTCAAGCAACTGTGCTTTTATCGTTGCGCTAGCTACGATTGGAGGTTTACCTCACCGTTTTAAATGTGTGTGTAATCTTAGGAAGCCTCGTCGCTACTGCGTGAACGGGGCGAGGGATTCCAGTACTAGATTTCTTAGCTCTGAGTGAATGGGCACAAACCATGTCGAGCATTCTTGAGTTTCGCAAAGAAAAGAACCCCCAGACGTGGATCAAGATCCAGACGTTTGTGATTGACAAGCATTTCGTCGAGTGGCAGGTGCTTGAGCAATGTTTTTCCGAGGCGAAAGTCCGAAGCAGAGTATATGGCTGCTTGCGAGGCCTGTATGGAAGGACGTGGACTTGCGAACGTGCTAAAGGATTTACTGCAGAAGATATGCCGGTTCTCTTCAATCTTGGGATTGATAGCCAGCCGGCGATTGCTCTCGATGCTAATCCGACTTACAACAGACGCACACGCCACATCGAGCAACGCTTTCATTATGTGAGAGATCAAGTGACAAAAGGGCGAGTAGTGCTGTGCAAGGTGCCTGGAGCTGATAATCCTGCTGATGCTTCGACGAAACCGTTGGTACTTCCGAGATTTGCTAAGATGAAGACGCTCATGGCTATGGTACCTACCACGGCTCTTACGCAAGGGGAACTTAAGCGTCGACAATATTTTGCAGGACGGCGTGCCGAAGCAAGACACCGAGACGTGTTGAAGAATCGCAACGCTGGACGAAGAGTTGTGATGAAGGTTCCGAAGAATTAATATTCGGAGGACGGCATGTTGGAAAGCTGTGCGCTTTCCCGTTTTGATGAACGGCAAGTTGCCGTTGGAATTGTATGTTGCGGTATCAGGGACAGGGCGCTGCAGACAACGCAGGGAAAAGAAATACTACCCTCGTCGCACCTCGCCGCAGTTTCTTTTGCAGCTCAGTATCCGATTTTCCAGAGACTAACGACGTAACAAGACTGAGCTCATTCTATCCTTGGTGGTGTGGAAGCTTCTCCCCTCATTTACAACAGGTTATGAGCCCAACTACGTGATCAGGGGATGCGAGGATGGAGAGTAAATCGAAAGAACCTGATGTTGCCTGGAACAAGGACGACAGTCCTGTCAATTGGAATGGCTGTGACTGGCCCCTGTACAAACGCCAGATGCTTCTCTATCTGACTTGTGTGGAAATCAAGGAAAATGGGTTGCCTCTGACGCCATCTGTGACGGGACGGAACTAGAGCAATGAAACTGGAATAATGACCAGAAGGCGCGATTCAAGAGACAGAAAACTATTTTGGCCAAGATAATTACAAGCGCGTTGTCATGCACACTTGCTCGCCAGGACATGAGGTTCGACGCTGGTCAAGATATGTGGGAGTATCTGTCGAAGAGGTACGAAGGACGGGAGAACGTTACCACCAAGCTATATACCCAACGAACACTTCGGCAGAAACTGGAGAATGCACCATGTCGATATGGCACCGATGTAGAGAATCACCTATCTTACATACTTTCGCTGAGAGAGCAATCGGCTGCTCTTGATACTGATGAGTGACGCCAGAATGGTTGGCATTTTGGTTCGCTCTATGTCTCAATTTGAGTATTACCAGCAGATACACATGCTGACCCTGCTCGTAGTGCTCAAATGACCACCCCGCTTGAAGATCGCGCCATGATTATAACCCTCGAACGGAATACGGCATTGGACAGAGAACAAAAGAGATCAAGCGCAGACTATCTAAACCGTAAGGGAGGTCGGGGAACTGGCATCGGTTTGAGTGTCTTGGGAAAGAAGCGACAACCTCCTGATCAAGTGGTAGACCAAGCGCAGCCAGTGCAAAAGAAGCCGAAGGGTCTAAGCGACAAGGCTTTACAGCACCAGAAAGACAAAGAAGACGGCGCCTGTTTCTTGTGTCGCGAAACGGGACACAGGAAATTTGAGTGTCCGAGTCTCGAAGGCGCAGGAAGTCAACTCCGCACGGGAGACCCAACTACTACTCATGCGAAATTTACTACCACAGAGAAGGTGAGCGGACGTCACCCAATCCTATGCACGACTGGGTCCCATGGTAAGCCGACAGTCAACGAACAACTTCGCCAAGTTGAGGGTCTGATTAGTACCAATACGTGGATACCAAGTCCCGGGGATGATGACTATCGTAGCGATGCTGTTCTTAACGAAGCCACTGAAGACATGCCGTACTCCATTAGTAGATGGCGTTTCGACTGTACCACAAATAGACACCTTGTGGGGGACAAGAGCTACTTCATCGAGTACAACGAGCTACTGGACGCTCAAAAGCAACTGATCCGTAGCTGCCATTGATGGACCTAAGCAGAAGGAATCGGAACGGTCGAGCTCTGGTTTGAAGTCCATGATAAGCTAGTATCGCTTCAACCGGAGGGGGGTATACTACGAGGAGAGGCACGAATATCTTATCTCGCAGTCAAAGCTGGAAGATCAGAGTTTCAAAGTTCACTATGATTCAGATCGGCACATTTACGCTATGGAGAAGAATGGTATGGCCAGTCTAGAAGTGGCCTGGAACAACATTGGAATGTATTGCGTCACTGCGAAGAATGACTTCTTGTACGGGATACCGGATGCAAAGCGGCCGGACACATACGTGAACTTCACTCTGCATGATGGCGTGGAAAACTGCAGAGGTGGCACGAACGGTTAGGTCACACGTGCCCGCAGCATGTAATGACCATGACAGACCGGTCGCTGGTGGAAGGGTTAAGACTACAGTCGAGAGATTTCAAGACTGCGAAGCTTGTCATCTTGGTAAACAGAAGGCCAAGCCTCTCGCTCAGTCACTGGACCGCGATATCAATCGGATGAACCAACTTGTGTTCGCTGACCTACTCATTCCCGAGCCAGACAGCGAAGCGAGTTATTCAGCGGATCTGGTGATACTCGACGCGTTCACACGGTACATCACTATATATCCGCTTAAATCCAAAGGCGCACCCGAAGTAAATGCTCTCGTTAAGCGCTACATAACGTGGATTGAACAACAACATCCAGATTCTCTCGCGCGCGAAATCAGCACAGACAATGGAGGAGAATTCTGGAACGGCGAGATTGACGACTGGTACAAGCTACATCGGATTGAGCACGAGAGAAAACCTTCTCGTTCTTCTCATCTCAACTTGTGTGAAAGAAACCACCAGACTCTCACAGGTATACAGAAGACCATGATGCCCGATTCGGGATTGCCAAGGTCGTGTTAGATTGATGCGTTGCAGACAGCGGTTTACATCAAGAACACAGTGTACACGCGCGATAGCCAAGACTCCATATGAAGCAATGTGGGGACGATGACCTGATCTGCATCATATACGGCGGTTTGGATGTATGGCATACGCTCACAACAAAGTCGGACCATCGAGAAAGAAGTTCGCTCCAAATTGCAAGGTTGGATTAGTGTGAGGATATCAAGATGGTCGACTCGGTTGCAAACCATACTATCCTGACGCACACACCGTCGGATACGCTCTCGAGCCAAATACAATGAAGACATCGTTTACAAGAACCGTCATGCTGTGGAAGGAAATGAAGCCAGCGTAGAACTGGCGTATACCAATCCACAGACCGAATCCGGCACAATACATACCGATCCACAAGACTAGAGCGGTAACGAGACCACCGAGCGCTCGGAGCGTCTCGAGGGGTAGATTGACAATTCCGATCACCGCAGGTTGCGCAAGGAACCAAACGATGCCGAGGAGCTGCGGTGGATGGAGAATGAACTCAGGAAGTTCGAAAAGACTGACACTAAGGGCAGCGAGGTTGAGGTAAATCAACTCCGCGATTCAGTGTCTCAACGTTCTGAAGAACAAGGGCGTTCCGCAATTATGCGAGGTAATTCAGCTGCAAATGTGGCACAGAATCCAACCAGTGTTTTGTATGGAGAATCATTGGCTGAAAAGGAAGAATCCGGCGGTGAAGATATGGTCGAAGAGAATAATCAACAGACTGACAAGCCACTTCCGCTAAGCTCGATGACAACTAAAGAACAAGGTAGGCGAAAACGCCGACCGGGGTTGGTCGAGTACATACCCAAGCGGCAAGAGGAGTTTAATGTGTATGTTGCACTTGTGGAGGTGTTCGATATCGAGGATGAAGTGCAAGGACTGGAGTCAATGGCTGATGAATTTGGTAAGGAGGGTATTGCCGATGCGTATGCCGCATTTACGGAATTTACAGGATCGGGGGTCCAGGACAAAGGACATCGATGTCACGAGGCGGAGGTGCGTCGCCCGAGATCACCAAGGGAGGCCAAGGCATCGCTTCAACGGAATGAGTGGTGGAAAGAGATGGAAAATGAGATGGAGGCTATGGAGGAGAAGAACGTGCTAGAACTTGTACCAGAAGCAGAAATTCCTGAAGTGGCTCTCGGAAACATGCAGGAACGAGGGATTGATTATACGGACACATTCTCACCGGTGGCGAGGATGGCCTCTTTGAGACTCTATCTCTCTGTATGATTCTCAAGCTGACACCGTACCAATGTGACATCAACTGCGTATCTCAACGCTCTACTCAAGATTGTGCACTACATTATGAACATCCCTGGATTCCCGTGTCCTAAAGGAATGGTGTGGGAGGTGAAACGAGCACTATATGGCCTGCACCAATCCGGTCGTGATTGGAAAGAACTTAATCTCGGAATGATTGAGAAATGATGAATTCACTGAGTGCACGACCGAGCTATGCCTGTACGTATATCGCAAGGACGGCATAGTGGCAATATTGCTGTTATACGTAGATGACATTATATTGGCATCGAACGTGGAACAATTCAAGGTGTCAATGTTCCAGAAGCTCGACCAGGCCTTTGGAATCAAAGATCAAGGGGTCTTGCACGATTTCTTGGAGTCCAAGTTGAAGTTAAAGAGGAGGGAATCAAACTTCATCAGATCAAATTCTCACAGAAGATACTGGATAGGTTCGGGTTCTCCAATGCTCAAGGTTGCCGTACACCGATGGAGACATCTTCGAAACTTCAAGCGGCTAAGGGAGACTATAAAACGGATGTGTCGTTTGACTACAGAGCTACTGTAGGCAGTTTAATGTACCTCGCTACGACGACGCGTCCAGACCTGGCTTACGCTGTAGGTCAGCTTAGCCGATTTGTATCCAAGCCTACTGCCAAGGACTGCGGAGCGGTTAAGCGGGTTTTGAAATTGCTTGTTGCCACTAAAGATTATGGAATATTTTTCGACCGGAAGAAGGCTCACAGGATGACTGAGGCTACCCAGCGAATGATATGTCAGCGTTGTTGCGCAAATATGTTATATCGGTACGTATTCCAACTGATGTGTAAGCTTGAAATAACTTACAGATTGTATTGTAACTTTTGCTGGGTAGCCCCCCCCCCCGAAAGAACGTACGCTCGGTGGTACAGCGAGTTTGTAAGGTTTGTTGAGACAAAACATCCTGCACTTCTCTCGCACTTCAACGATAACTGGAGGAGCTGTTGTAGCATGTAGGCCAACTATCTACGGAGCAAGAATTTCTCGGCTAGAAATACGACAACAAATCTTATCGAATCAAATTGGAACCTCCTGAAACGCCTCCTTGACAGGAAGACTAGCATCGACAAAATGGCGGCTTCGCTGCTCACGCACCCGTCTAGTGTGATTGGGCAGATCTTATATGAAATTCGAAGACACGGTCTTCGCTCACGACCCCCTGCCATGGTTCCCGATTTTCTCAGACGAGTCTCGTCGTTGATGAGGAACTACGTTCTTAACAGAGTTCGGAGGCAATGCGATCGCTTTGTGGTATACGCCATATACAACGTGCGAGTAAAAGGATGATATGCAGTGGGAGGTGTTCTCAGGTCGGAGGTCATTTATATGTGACGATATTGCATGGACGTGCACATGCGCCTTCTACACAGCCCAGCATTTGCCGTGTCAGCATCTAATGTTTGTGGCACGCTACGGGCATGGTTTTGAGGAACTACCGCAAATTGCATTGGATAGGCGCTGGATTATGGAGGTTGCAGCATCATTCACGCAGGAAATGGAGGAAAGCGTATCGGATGTAGCACCCGTTTTGAACGTGGTTAAGCTGCAGAAGAGCAAGGTTAGAGCTAATACTCTGCGCCGCAATTTGCTTTTGTGCTTCTGCGACGAGGTGAACGCAGTGCTGGTCGTGTTGTCCTGACGCACCCAGAGAAGTATAGCGTTGCTAGATCAGTGTTTGACCCCGCAATTGATCGGCTGACAGGACTATCTAGCGAGAGGTTCTACGATGCGATCCAGCGTTGGCCGACCTCGCTGCAAAAGGCACGGACATCCACCAGGAACACCAGACAACAGACGCGGATACTTCTTTCTAACACGAAGCAGCGTCGTCAAGTGCTGCAACGTCGCTTGAAGCCGCAACATTGCCAGAAGAAGCAGCACCGTCAAGTTCTGCAACTTCGCTTCCGGCAACGTTGCCGGAAGCAGCAACGCCACCAAGTACACTAACATGACCACGTGCGGCAACGATGCCAGATACAGCAATTGCTGGCCTTCAGGGCCCTGATTGGGATATCACCGATGTGGAAGCATGTCCCTCAGCTTCACAGATATCGTCGGATGCTATGGAACTCTCAGAGCTTTCGCAGAGTATTATTGGTGGATATTGAAAGGCTGAAGCTGCTACGGGTAACCCGACGGACGGCAGTGAATACCCAGTTGCAACGGCGTTGCTTGAAAATGCAGCTGCTGGTTTAGTAATGGTTTATTTGTTGGTCAAGTACCGCAGCGTGTGGAAAGATAGGTGTCGATGATGCAGTTGCAGCAACCCAACGAACGAGCCGTCGATATTATGAATCTGCCAGCCCATGTTGAAAGAATGCCGCGAGAGCAGAAAGTGAAGCACTGGACCTCAGTCGGTGCTATGCGCAGATACATCACCGTGACGTACCAGCAGACAAGCTCGAATGGGCACTCACACTGCCCGATTCGTTGTTGCCCTCCTCCCTACCAATTGACGAGGTGCTTCCACTGGTGACTGTCGTCGTGGAGTGGATACCAGATACTTGGATAACGCGGCAGTCCTGCTGTTCGACACGGACGATGGTGTTGGAAGTATGAAAACATGCAAGTATTACTCCGTGGTGATACGTAGCCAGTAGTAACTGGAACGGGGGAATATGTGGTATGCGAATGCTCATTTTTGTCCAGGCGAACGACATGCGAATTCAAAACGAAGAAAGCGACGAAGTACGTGCCGGCGAAAGATGATCCTATCTCGCTTGACATGCTTCGTGTGCTGCACACTATTCTGGATTCCTCTTCTGTAGAGAACGATTTCACCGAAGACTGGCGAGTCATAATCGTTCAGAGCACCTAAGAAGGACTGCATACCGCGCTTCGTCTTTGGAAACGAGAGCTCGGTTATAGCTGTCAAGTTCTTTTGGTCTGCTCTGATTCCGTCCAGCGTCACTTCATGGGACAAGAAGTCTACCTTCGACTGTACGAAAATGCTCTTGGTGAAGCTCACACTGATGCAGCACTCCTCAAATCGGCTGAACAGCCTGTCCAAAGTATCCAAACACTCATCAAACGTAATTCCACCAAAGAATATGTCATCAACGAAAGACCGCCGTCGGAAAACAGGTACCAACGCTGATTGATCCACTTCACTGGTTGCAAACATGTCGGCTTCTGAGCTGTTCACCAGCTGCAGCGCTGGGTCCGTATCCAACGACGAATTTCGGTCTGCATCGAAGTTTGTGCGAGTTATCGTTGGGGTCTCCAATGTCAACTCCGAGTTCTCGTCACCCCTGCGTAGCCGCTGTGCCTGTTTCTCAGCAGTTTTCATGCGTTCAGCGAACTGTTTCCAGCCTTCTTTTAGGCTGTACGAATCCCCATAGCGCGTTATCAATCATGCGCTGGTATATCATCGGGGCATTTTTAAGGTCAAAGGGCATTCGAAGCCACTTAAAGTGCCCCAGTGCACAAACGAAAGCTGAAATCTTGCGTGCTCTAAAAGTCATCATAATGGCCCAGAATCCGCTTGCTGCATCGAGTGAACAGGACCACAGGTAGCTCTCCAGCTCGGTCAACAAGTTGTCGACTAGTGGCATGGCATTCTCCATGATTGCGGTGATGGCGTTCGCCATCTTGTAATCGATGCATAACCGGATATCTTTCCCGTTTTTCTTGAGCACAATCCCGATTGGCGACGCCCATGGACTGTCTGAGAAGGCCACTAGACCGGTCTTCAGCAACCCTTTCGGCAACTTATAGAACTTTTGCAGATGTCTGAGTGGTATCCGACGAGCTCTTTGCTTGATCGGTGAGTGTCCTTGGACGCCGATGTCACAGATAACTCCGTAAGCAGGAGGTGGCAACGCATTACCGCTCGAAATCATGATGCGTTCGTGCTGTTTCAGCATTCACGAGACGTCGTTGCTGTTTCTCAGTCAACTTGTCGCTGCAAACATTCGGAGCCGAATAGTCCAATTCTGTGACAGTCGGTTCCGTCAAATCGGGCAAGAACGCCAGCTCTTGAGCATAGTCTTCTAACGGGATCTCGTTGGCCGCATGCTCGGCATAGTCACCTTCAGCTTCATAGTCTCTTCCTTCCGTGGAAAGCACTCGCATCACCGACACGAACGTGCTCTCCAGTTTAGCCACTGCAGCTACAGTGGACGTTCCACCCCCGGAGCACGCAGTCGGCGGTGTTTGAACGTAGCAGTCGCGTTCATTTTCATGCGACTCAGTACTCGGTGGAGCCGCGTGCATATCCATTGATTCATCTCTTGCAAAGCGATCTTCGTCGCTCACCCCTGTTGCCGCAGTGTCAACCGGGGTCACAACAGCTCCTGTCGCGGCGGCTAGCACTGGAACATCGCCCATTAGCGAGCTGTCAGTGCCTTGCGTCGCGCCACAGTCACTTGAGTCATCTTGGTGTCGCGTCAATATGCTAGTAGGAGTTACATACGGCCGTCGTTCAACTACTGGGGGCTGGCTAGCCAGCCACTTCTCGTACAGCTTGCACTCACGTCGGAACAAAGTCTTGTCTCGTGCACCGGCATATGCCAGCACTTGCCATTCTTCATACTTCCGCGAATTCACGGGGACATACCCTACTTGTCGTGGTATAAATCCTCTGGGTACCCACACCTCCACGTCGAAATGGACCGGGCAATACGCCGGCTTGTCGGTGATGTTGGTAAGCCGAATCATATTTGGTTGACCATAACTAAACCGGGTGATCGTTGGAACGAGCGCTGCCGTTCTCCGTATCCACAACTCGTGCGTTCCCGTCGAAGGTTTATCCCTCTGCAGACGGAACTCGACCTATTCGCCTCCCTGGATATGCAAGCTCTGGGTAGGACCACCGGTGACGTGCACTTTTTCGAAAGCAGCATCCTCTTCGGTACTCTGAGACTTGATCAGTGGCACCATCACTTCTCCCGGAAGTTGTGCTGTAGCGTGGAACAGATCCAGTCGTATTCCGGCTGGGATCATGGAATCTGTTCCTAGCACCACCTCCAAGCCTGCGCTGTGGTCCATAACCCAGAACTCAAACTCATAAACTGTTTCCCATCCGAGCGTGATCTTAGCCACCACCCGGGTACTCGTCGTCATCTTGCCTGCCTTGATCCCTTGGACTTCAAGGTTGCGACCATGGTCCATGATCTTCTTCAACCGGAGTTTTCTTGCCAACTTCGCAGTAATAACGCTGACATTTGCCCCAGTGTCGAGAAGTATCTGCGTCCTTGTGTCATTCACAGCTCCCCCCCACGAGAGCACGCATCCTCACTCGTCGGTCGAACTTCCTAGACGACCACCATCCGATCCGTTCGCCCGGGAGCAACCGCACCGTCTTGGCGAGCACTGACGTCTTCACGTTCACTTCCATTGCACTCGCCAGCCAGTCTCCGTTCTTGACCTGGCCACTTCTTTCATCATCCACTTCACGTAATTCACCTCCACCAAGACTCACGTCTCTCTCCTGTTCGAGCTCCATCATTTTCACACCGTCTTCATTGTCTTCGTCGGGCCCTTCGCACTTGCCAACAAACGCATAAATACATTCGATCACTGGCTCGGCTAACTGTGGCCGCCCGGTAGGAACCAACCCAGCTTCAGTTGGCGTCCAGTCGGCGAGTGCTGCCGACGAGGGATATGCTTCCGCGTCGCAGCCCATGGCCATCAGCAGGGACACCGTGTCATTAGCGACTTGAGTCGTACTCGTCGAGTTGACTGGATAGCTCAGCTCCTCCTTGAGGTCGGTTCACACAGCTTGACGGACCAGTTTTGGAGCGAACAGCTGCATCCAGTCGCCGGTCTCTTGCATCGTTTCCAGACATCTACCCAGTACTTTGTTCGCCGCGGGCGTGTCACCGTTCACTGGTGGCCGATTACCCTCCTGCTTCTGCGTAGCGTTCATGGTCAAGTAGAACACCGGTACTGGGTCTTTGTTCAAATCATCATAATCTTGCTGGGCAGGCTCTGGGCTGCTGCCCGCTTCATCAAATTCGTCCGCGAGGCTGCGTGACAGCGAACGAACGCCACCCATCTTCGACACGAACACATCAGCATCTTCGAGGAGGTCGGGCTCCCGTACGGGAGCCTTGTCCTCCAAATCTTCATTATCTTCATCATAGTCATCATCTTCCTTGGCGTCGCGAACGTCTGCCGAGTCCTCGAAGCTGACAGAGCGTCCGGCCGTCGCCTCACGCTCCGTGTCCGGGGCCATGTCCGAGTGATCGTCACGTCCTCCACTTCTCGCCGGCGTAGCTGGTACCGCAGTATTCGATCCCGTCGCCATCTTCTTCTTCTCTCTCTTCTTCTCTCTCTTCTTCTCTCTCACTCGTAGGTTGGTTTACACCTACAGAACAATCACAAACACACAGAAGGCCACACCAGTCCCGGGTCGCGGCACCAGTTGTCGTGTAGGAACACGAGCGGTTTTCACTTCTGTCACACTCCCACCCACAACGTACGCTTCACCCGCGAAGGTTCAGCGAGAAGTGAGATCGAATCTGAAAGCCCAGATCCGTTCCCTAGCACCGGGCTGGCTGTTTCCCCTGTGCGCTGTGGATTGTCAGTAGGCCAACCGAGACAACACCAGCGTCCTTAGCCACGAGCAAAGCTATGACGCCTTCAACACGCTTTCTTGACCTCGTTGTCCTCAGAAGGAAGGGTACTATGACTTTTCAGTCGTAAACGAGGGTGTCGGAGACTGGCTCCGACGGTATGACAATACAGGAGTCGCTACGAGCGTTCCCCAATCTAGGCGATAACTCAATACCGCCAAATACAACTCAACCAAACCACACAATCTATCTCTTGGCCTGACCGAGGATGAACACAAGCTACTACAACCCGCGTCCACCGACAGGCATTCCGCACGCTCAAAAGCAACCAGACACCTTGGACTTACCGAGGCCGGTAAAGCACTTCGTGGGAAATTCTGTTCTGTTGATAGCCCAAAAGGGCGTTAGATCTTGTCCTATAGTCTCCTACTTCCTATACAAATATCAAGTATAAATGTGACTGTTATGAAAGATAGGTCGGCCTACCGGCGACTCCTCGGCGGGGCGACCACTCACTAGGTGTGGATCTCGTCATAGGTTCGGATCTCAGCCGTAAGTTCGGATCTCGACCAGTCATCGTCGACTTGAACCCCTGATAAGTGCGGGCGTTTCAGCGGTATTTCAGTGTGACACACACCACTGCTGACGAGTGCTCGTCACCGATCGGCTTGGTGGCTGAATGCGAATTTGTGTACACCACACCATTTGGCGCCCGACAACTCAAGCTTCTCGCCTCGACTCTAGCGGCGACCGCAGCGGCGGGCGATTCCCGACACTACAGTACTAACATCCTACTTATACCATATGCGTAGAATGCTGATAATACTCCAGTGATACATTTTTGGTTCGTTCAGTATGCAAACGATGCGGCTCCGATGCTCCAAGTAGGCTGCTATGTACATGCTGCAGTAACCAGTATGGGCATCGTCTCTTTCAAGTGCTAGCTCGAAGAACGTGTTCGATAGCAACTTTAAGGAAATGCTCAACTGCAATAGCATTTTTGAAACCAATCTCGTTCCAGCTTTCATAAACTATATTTTGGAGGATACGTCGGCTCTTGAAGTGGTACCACACTCTATACGGCTCGATTGGTGTTAAGTACGACAGTCTTCCGGAGCGCGAACGTGCCGAGGAACGACGGGTGGACTCGTTCCTTTTCTTCTAAGGTTACTTGATTTTAGTATGTAAATTGTGTACAAATTATGTAGAGACTTAGTCATTTGTATAGGAACACAAACCGATGGGCTCTTTGCGCCACATAACAACAACACAACTTACATCACTTATAAATCAAGTAACTACAAGTGTGCTATCCTTTTGTCCAAGTCACATTTCAAACCCTTGTATAGAAAATCTCTCAATATCGCGCCAATCTACGTCAAATTCCGTTGGCTGAATCAACGTGAAAAACTAATTGGTCAAAGTTTCGGTGGAAAATTGTGACTATAGGTCAA
This sequence comes from Phytophthora tubulina, assembly GCA_014706135.1. Taxonomy (NCBI): domain Eukaryota; phylum Oomycota; class Peronosporomycetes; order Peronosporales; family Peronosporaceae; genus Phytophthora; species Phytophthora tubulina. Next base: position 1,544,314 of record JACBOY010000148.1, on the reverse strand, counting down.
GTTAAGAGGAAAATTACAGGGTGTGCTTTCCTTTTGTCTAGCACTATACAAAGCGACGGGTAACTATAAATTGTTACGAGCAATAAATGTAATACACTGTAGTTACAACAAACACTGTTAAATACACAGATATTATTGCTTTCATTTTACAAAGTCCTTCCTTCCCGATAGTTGTTGTCTATGTTGGCAACGTTGCGCAGTCAATTCTAGTCATTTTATAGAGTTTTTAAATAGCAAATACAATAGGTCTGAATGTGATCAAAGACGCGTTCGGCAACTCGGAGGGTCTGATGACGACATCGCACACAGGGACGGTGACGTCTTACTGAACTTGTCTGTTGCAGGCAACTTGCGCAGGAGATGTGTGAAAGGTGACCACAAATGCAGTCAGACCTGGGTGTAGTTGCTTTAGTTGAATGACGTGCTTTTGATGTAAGAAAACACCTAAACTTTGAAATATTGTTGTTTTGTTATTGTTTCTATTATAGTTCAAAAACTTAAAACTTCTAAACAATGAACCCCTGTTCTAGCTATCCCAGCCTACTCATAGCCCTGGTTAAAATACTCAAAGTATTAGGCGAGTATTAATACAAATTGTATTAATACTGATACTCCAGAACAGAACCAAAGTATTGTATGATATGGAGTAACCTATACACCTGTATTAGGATTATTAATCTTAGCACCAGGATTTGTCCGTTACACCGAACTTCTGGATGGAGGAGTCGGAAAAATCGCGTTGGGAGAAAGCGCTCCTACCACTGTCGCGAAATTATTACACTAAACATTACGGTGGATGCGACGGTGCGGACAACAGCAGGTCGATAGTTGCTACCGAGTCATAGTAGACTTTGTGCTGGGCACTGAAGGCAACCCGACTACAAGAAAAGAAAAGAAGTTGTGGGATACATGGGATAAACCGCGACCATCAAAGGAGCGCGAACTACGTGAATGCCTGGGTAAAGCACCTTGGGAGGGGACTATCTGCAATAATCTCGCCTACTTTTTTGTCAAGGGTTTACGATATGATCACATGGATGGAGAGGTTTACCCAAAGACCTAGGAGCTCGGCTCTATTCCTTGTCGCCGTATCCCAGTTCAATCGTTCTCTCACATTTTACACTCAACGTAACAATGCTGTTCGCTCTTTAGCCGGATTTACGATGACCTGGAAGCCAAGCACCCGTCAATTACGGAGTGCAGACGCGACATGCATGAACGCGTGTGGATGCGTAATCGAGATACCGTATTTCGCAAGGTGTTAAAGGTTACTGAGCTAGAGAGAAGTACCCGTCAGTTCGCTGGTCAAGTAACGACTGATGATTATGCGACTTCGGTGTTACTCCATCGTGAAGTACCTATCTCACAACCCACCGATGACACTCCGGCTCACATGAAACGAAAGCCCAGCAAGAGCAGAACGGGGGCTCCTGTGGGACAAGATGATTTCGACTTGGCCCACGAGTAACTACCTGATGGCTACGCTCCGGATATCATGATTGGCATCAACTCTGGTGTGAGGACGCTGTGCACGGCAGCTTGGATTGGACGCCGTCGACGTTGGCAACAACACAGACAGCGAAGCCGCCGTCACAAGCGCTGTTGTGCCAACAATCAACATGGCCTTCGAATTGTTGGTATCAGCACAGCGCGAGTACTACAATTTGGCCAAGTTCGACAAACATCGCTCGTGGAATCTACACGTTAGGAAACGAGAGCCCTGGTTCGCCGCCGTGACCGCAGCCATTGCCATGTTTTAAGAATGTGAACTTCGAGGTGTACGTGGAGCGGTTCTAATACTGTGTTACGCACTTCGGCATTCTCGTTGCGTTTTCGGCCGAGGCCTCGTATCGGAAGTGGAGACCGCTAAATACTAGCATGCCGATGAAGGCTATAAAGGTGGAACAAGTCACTTTCACCACTTTTAGCTTAAAGGTGACCATACGTCTCGTTAGGACGTGGGACAAATGGGAATGCATACATTTACACTGTTATACGGATAATGGGTACAACGCTAAAGGTGGGTGTAGTAGTAGTATACTCGCTCACCGTTAGTGGGATGTTAGTAGTGTTTCTATCAATTCTAGTATTCGCCAGGAAATGGAAAATGTGGGAAAATTGAGATTTTCTCACTTTTAAAGTGGTCTGGCTATGGCCACTATGACCAAGCGCCTTGTGCCAATCCGGAGTGCACAGGTTTGTATCGCCTCGTTCATCGCCACGTACTCCGTAGTACTTCGAGCATTGATTTCTTGTTTTCGTGATGCATATGACGCCACATTGCCATCGAGCATGGTCACATATCCGCTAATACTTTTGTGGTCGTCAGCATCATTTGTATCTCCGAGACTCGCTCCATGCCATTGAGTAGCTTGTTTTCGCCGGTGTGTGCTAGGTAGTGGGGTACTCGCTTCGCCACGAAGTAGTGTTCTACGTGTAGTCGCGGATGAACGTGCTGAGGTTCCGTACAGCGCGATGTCTAGCCTGTACGCCGAAACTAAATACTGCAATGATCCCACTAGGTCGTGATAGGGAAGGTAGGCTTCTGTCGGTGCATATATCTGTTGCGGGAATGTGGTCTCTGGCGTCACGAAGCTATTGCACGATGTCATGTTGAACCGCGTTAGGATATATTAAATGTGCTGCCGCTGGCAATACATCATTTGCTTCTGAACAGGATCGATTAAAATATCGACACAACGCAGCAGGTCCGATCCGGAGGACTCGTCAACGTAGATAATCAACAGCATTGTTACCTCTCCAGATTTTCCCACTTTTCGCGAATACAGGCCGTAGTCAGAGGCTAGACGCGAGAAACCCAACCGCTGGAACACTGTGCGCAGCGTGTGGTTCAACACATTGGGCGCCTGGCGCAACCCATTTCAGCTTCGCAACAAGCGACAAACAATACACATCTGACTCACACTGAAACCTAGGGTTTAGGGTTAGCGTAACAGCCTTTCGGCCGCGCATTTCCTTTCGGCACACGAGCTTCCACATCCCGAACTCTCGTAGTGAGGGAAGCTCGCCTGCTCCCATGGGGCGACGCGCGCTTGTTTGTACGTCGTAGGAACGCCTACATCAGAAGCAGTCTGTACGCCACTCCAGAAGGCTAACGGACTCCTTGTGTTGGTGCTCGTGGCTGCACGGGCTTATCCGTCGATTTTTGAGGCGGCCTCCAGTCTTTATCATCGCAAGCGTCTTGAGCTGAATCGATTTTCCTGTGCGCGCCCGATCTACGTGATGCGATCGTTGTGGGGGTCAGCACCCCCCTGCATCACGGTTGTGCGCACCACCAGCAGCGTTGGCAACATCCACCACCGCGATTTGCCCTTTCCTTTTGGTCGCACCACTCGTGCCCTGTCTTGATTCGCACGGCAGACACTTCGATAGCTGCTAGTCAGTCACCTCGAAAGAACATGTTCAGCAACAGTATCTCGATGTAGTCGCGATCAATTCGGTATGCATCGTGAAATCGGATGTTCTCACCTCACGCCATGACAACTGATGCTGACACAACATCATGGAGTTTGTACCCTTTCTTGTCGACGTCGTAGCCTAGCCTAATGCACGTCCGCACTTGAGTCTCCAATTTGTCCTTGCGCGCACGTGAGGCGTATTTGATATACACATGGGCCACGCACCCCCACGTGCGCAATGTACGTAGATCTGGTTTTTTGTCGTAAGCATCTCGTGGGAGCATTTTCATCTCAGCACACATATCGGACTGACATTCCATAAATGAACAGCATACTGCAGTGCTTCGCCCCACAACAAGTTCGGCCGACGTGTTGAATGAAGCATGGAACCCACACATGACACAATTTCTCTATTTGCTCGCTCCACAATCGCGTTCTCCTAAGCAGCATCTCCGCCTCCTGATCACCGCAGAACAGCTTGAATCCGTTGCTGATAAATTCACCACCCATGTCTACGCGAAACACCAACACTGCGTGCTTCTGGAATTGCGTGACCAGCTTCTAATCAAGTATCGAAGATGATCACAGGCGTTCCCTTTGGCCTTCAATAGGTACGCCCATTTGAACTGAGATAATTCATGCAGGGCAAGATGTAATATGGTTGATTTGTCCGCCGCAATTTTGTTAATCAAGCATACGTCGGCCGAGAGTTTCTCTAGTGGCTTCAAGGTGAACGGCGTTACTACACCATATCTACAACATGACGACAGGTCTTATGACAACATTAAAGGCTTACAGTACCATACAAAGCACCGCAAGAAGCAACATCCAAACGAGAAATGAATCGTCTGCCGTAATCTATTTTCTATAGATTACAGCTATGGCGAAAGTTCGCCGACACTTCGCCAAATATCACAGTATTGGTTGACAGCTGGTACGAGCTGAAGAAAATGTTTAAAGGCTAAAGCGACTCATGAGCCAAGCTAATGCAAGATCCTCCGCTTCCGCCACCGGTGATGCCGAATATTTGCCGACTTCAGCGGTGCCGCCCCCACGTCGCTACTCTCGTGCTCATAACAGGCGTGTATGCAAGGAGCTACTGCTGTCTAAAGTACAACAACTCGAGCGCATGGAAGAAACATTGAACAGAATGGCGGAGTACTCGCAAAAGGCGCTGGATGCTCGTGAAGAGCTTGCGCTGATACTCGCGGAGGAGAAAGATAACACCATGCGCCTAGCAGCTGCCGCCGAAGCTTCCTCCCAAGGTGATGCCTACGTAATGTCGTACAACGTGTTGCTCGAGGAATGCTGCAACATAATGCTAGAAAAGCACTAGCTGAAGACGGGATAAGACGATACACAACAACTGAAACAGGATTTTTGATGAATGCATTATTTTCCGACTTTATTCTACTTCATTATTGCTGCAAGCAACTCGGCATCTGTGGTTTCCACTTCCTGGGTGACTTTGTTAGGTCCAGTTGTTAATTCTGGTTGCGTGAGAAGCATGCACAATATTCGAAGACGCATGACAGCAACATCATCATCTGTAACGGTTGACTGGGTCAAACGAAAGCTGTCCTTGAGCATGGCCTACGCCTGTGCAATGCATAATACACCGCATGACGTTCCGTCGGGTTGTTTTGGGGAGTCAAGCCACACCCCACTTACTTCAACCGGGCATTAAGTAGTTGGCATTGTCCTATTATGCCAGTCTTGCAGAAACTTACCCACAGTCTCCTCGTAAATATCTTCCATAGTAGCTCGATATTTTTTGCTACACAGCGGTTCATAGTAGTATGGCATGATGGTGGGCGTATCTTGTTTGTAGCTCAGGTGAACAATGATGATTCCCCAATGGAGGCCACTCAGATGGGCAGGTAGAGCCACGTAGTGGAACTGAGAAATTATTTTTTTCGGGTGGAGCACCGCATCCCATCACTGGGGCGTACGAATCAATGGCATAGCAATCGCCCAGCGAGGTACAAATGCAACGAAGACTAAAGTCCACGATAACGTCATTCAGTATTCTGTCTCGTGCCAACATTCCAACCAATTGTTCAACCTTCACAGTGCCCTCACCACTTGACAGCCGGAACATGGAGGCGAGACTTGCACCGCTAAGGACTTTAGCAACATCATCTGCTAACTCTTTGTGTTTTGCACCTGCAATGCTTGGCACCAGCTCGTCCGAATCGGTTTCTTCATCGAAGAGCTCAGGAGTTGCCATTATCGTTTCCCACTTGGTCGATAGAACCCAATCCATGTCTGCCAACCAGGCGTCACACTTTCTACGGATGTCGTAGAATGCCTTCATTCGGTAGACAGCGCCACTAAGTCAGCACAACATAGTAAAATGTTAGAAGATAACCGGCACCATAACAAACAACACACCGGTCAAGCAACATTGGAAGCACCACAGAGAGTAGGCAACATTGCGAGCACCACAACAGCACAAACTCACAAACCTGGTAAACTTGCCCCCGGAAAGAACGCGATGATCTCTTCTGTTGTGCCAGCAGGATGCTCTGACTCAGACGTGTCGGCAAAGTACCTCGACTTGCCCCGCTTCATCTTCTCTGCTTCCACGACAGCGTCCAACTTTGTCACCAAGTGCTTGGGAATCACGTAATTGTAGTCATAGTCATCGGCGCATACGAAGTCGCGGTGGCAGACAGCAGTACGAGCTCCCATGAAGTCATCGTCCATAATAATCGGGTAATTCGCGAGTAGCTCGCTGACGTGGTACCTGTCGGTACTGTGGCTGGCCCATTGCAGCACTCGGGACAGCACTGGGACTTGTTTGTCCGGAAGCGTCATGACCGCTAGTTTACGGGGTTTGGCGGATACCTTCAGCTGGGCTTGCTTCGTCTTCTTGCGCCGGTTGTGCCGAGGCTTGGCTTGCGGGAACCTAAGAACCTCTACTTGGACATATTTTCGCGCAGCCGTTTTAACTAATAAGTTTCGACTCCCCTTGGAGTCCACAGCCGCCTTGGAAATGAGGTGTGCAGACGACGCTGACTTGGTTTTGTTTGAATCTGCGTTTCGGCCTCAAGTTTGCGTCAGCGTTTGGGCCGTAGTTGTAGTGTTAGCACCGCTACTACAGGTACTTGGCATCTGGTTAGAGGCCGCACTGGTTTTGAGACTGGGATTCACAGTGTTCTACTGCGCCATCATCCCCTCGCTTTTCCCAACGTCAAGGTGCGCGTTCAGATTAGCATCGAACAGCTCAGGCTCCAGTTCACGTATCATGTCCATAGTTTCCATGATATCTTCAGGCGTAATATCCGATGAAATCTCACTTTCCAATCCGTCGCCACTATCATCGGACTCGTCGTGCCCAGCATTTTCAGACGCCCTTGCCCTCGACGAATAGACCCCTAATTCTTGCATACCCCTGCGAATTATCCCCTCCACGACTTCAATGCTGCGTAGAAAGCGGGGCTGGACAAACCAGCAAGATGCTCCATAACTGGTTCGAACGCGGCTTTAGCGTAGCAGTATTTCTCTTCCGCGGAGAGAACCACAACATTTGCGCGTTCACGACGCCGCATTTTCACGTAGATCACTCGAGGTCGGCCATACTTCTCCGTTTTCCGCACTGGTGAATAATGTCGTGTGTTTTGTGATGTTGCATCTTGTGTTGCCTGCAGTGTTGCTTCTTGTGTTGCATGCTGTGGTGCTTCTCCTGTTGTACGCCGCTCTTCTGTTGCGTCAACGTCGTACGTTGCTTCAACGCCGTCGTTTTCTGCTGTAGGTTGTGTCAAGCCGTCATGAGGAAACGACTCACCAGCTCTTTTCATCTTGTCCTGTACCGACTGAAGTGATGCTACCCCACTATTAAGCAGTTCATCCAGCTTTGACATGGCCTCCATATCCCAGCGTGGAGGAATACAAGATACCGGCATCGTCTCAAATTGGTGGACTCGCGCAGCGATATACATCAAGTGCTGGCAAGGCAAATTGTAGGTGCAGTAAAACAGGCACGAACATGTCCACAGGAAGACGTTGCTCACATATCCATAGCCCCGCGATCTCAACTTCCCATTCACCGACTTCAGAACCACGCTTCGTGCACGTAGTTTCTGACATGGAGACCATGAAATAATCCCATTGATAGCGAACTTTTTTCAGGATATCGTCACTTAGGTGCTTCGCCACCAGAACGAGGAAGTCCGGAACGGATTCAGGGTGACGAGATGTAGTCAGGTGCTCGCGTATGGCAGCGATCTGTTATCGGATAATGGTTACTTGGTGTACCAGCAGTCCACTAATGGTAAAATCGATCCGGGGTCTCTTCCCAAGAAGAATTTTGAGCTGATTCCAATTCGATTCTATACGGTTGGTGGTCGTGTTTCCAGCGGTAAAAACATACCACGAGCGTGATTTGCCCACATGGTTTTGCACGTTTTCCAGTTCGCCTCAAAGTATTCGAGGAGTTGGGGGCACTCTTGCCCGCAGGCTCGGGCAAAGATGGCAACTTCGGAGTCATATTTTGACTGCGTATTGCTGCACAAACAACACCATAAAATGCAACATAAAGTATTAGCACCACAGTAAGCAACATTACTCTACAACACACAATACCCGTACATGTAGATCAGCTTCGCAAATGCAGCCTCCATTGATTCCCTCTGCGTCATCTTCAGGTCAAACTTGGATCTTCTGCAGACCTTCCTCCAATAGGTCAATGCGTGAAATTGGCACAGAACCACTTTAGCAGAAGGAAATGCCAAATCCAGGACTCGTCACTCAACAAAGTCCTTATCAATGACGAGTGTTTGGACAGTGTTCCAAGACGGGTTCTTCCGCTTGAAAAACTCCACGATGTGCTTCATTGTATCGGTTTTCTGGTCAAGAGCCAAAACGTCAATCACGGGGATACCTCTCCCTGTTGCAGAGGTAACGACAAGACTGCTTGTATAACACACAGAAAACCACATCATATTAGAACATCGATCGCCCTTTTTACAAAACACATCAACTCACTATTACCAAGATGATAGCCCAGGTTATTGGTGCCGTGCGTCCAGTCCATCACCAAGCAGTCCCCCCACTGCGCAAAGCACAATTTTTGGACCGATGTCTGCATTGCGATGATGCATGTAATATCCATTTCAACTGTGCTGCTAGTACCAAATGCACTAGCAGTCCATCGTTGCCGGTATCCTCTTCTGCAAAAGAATCGAGAATATGTTTCGATCGCTCAATTGTTGTCGCGCCTAGAACTTGCTGTAGAATATTTCTGGTTTGCTGCGGTGTCAGCACTGTATCTGTTCTCAGTAACAACGCAAAACCAGTACCAATAGTCACGTCAATAACCATGAGTACAATTTCCGGTAATGAGAACATAAAAAAAATGTTGTAGCTAAATCACCAGTAGCACCCACCAAGCTTATCCGCCAAATAGCGGTTAATGTTAGCCGTAGGGGTCTTCATCTCGGTCAAGAGACCAAGTTCGCGGCGGACTTCCAGATTGAGCGGCATCGACTTCGCTCCACGATACGAGTCGTAGATTATTTTGTTGGTTTTGTGGTTGTGCAGTGATATCTGTACAAAAATAAGAATTTAGTATCTACAAACAGGATAACAAATGTAAGTGCAACGTTACCTCCGACCCTGGCACGACCCGCACTTCCCACTGGGCCTGTCCGTTCATGACAACTTTTTCCGAGCGAACCGTAAAACCGGCCTCACAACCGGTGTATCTCGAGTCGCGGTCACGGCGGCCTTGCCCACGAGAAGCCTGTGATGCTGCATGGGTGCACCACAATGCCTTGAACTTGTATTTCATGTTGACGGGGGCTGGGTTGCTCCGTCCCGACTAAAGCAACACAATAGAGGAAAGTAATATGAGCAACATAACACATTCAGCAACTCAAATATGTGTACCTGTTGTTCTTGGCCGGGGTTTCAGAGTTGCGAACTCGTAGACACAAGTAGTTCGCAGCCATGTAGTTTGCCAGTGCTTCATCAAACTTGTCCCAGTCAGCAAATACCTTTTCTGGCAGCTCAGGAACATAGTTGGTGACGCCCGTATGTGCCTTTTTCACTTTCTCGCGGTCACCCCATGTTTTGGTTCGGCGTCTGTCTTTTTGAACACGTTGGCGGGGCGGCACATCAGACATGGAGCTTGCCGTTCGAGGAACCTTAGCCAGTCTCGTATCATCATTGGAATCGTCGTGGCAAACTCTCTTTCTCTTCTGGGCTACAACACACAAAACCTTTATTAGCAACATAACCAGGGACATAATTTGAACCATAGGAAGCAGCCTAAATTGCACCATAGCTAGCAACACAAATTGCGTCCTAGATAGCAATATTGATTCGGACATCTTACCCGTGGTACTGGTGGCAGCAACCGTCTTGGTTGCGTCGGCCTCAGCAACATCATCCACGACACCGTCCTCCGTACCAACGTTCAACGCAGCAGCGTCAAACATGGGAGTATCCTCTACGTCAGAGTTGAACGCCACCTCAACATCGCTCATGGCAACGTCGCCCGCAGCAGACACTGTCGTGTTAGGATCTACTGTTAGCAACAACACTTCGTTAGCAACATAGCGATTTTCAGCAACACAAAGTGCAACATAAACTTACTTGGTGAGGTGCCGCCGGGCGTCACAGAAGCACCCGGCGTCGTGTTCTCAGGTGGCGGTGCGCCACTCACAGCAGCGTGTGGCTTCGTCGCATTGGGCGGCGGTGTATCCTTCGCACTAGCATCCGGTGTCGTGACCATGGTCGCCGGATCCGTCTCGTCAGCGTGCGACGTCGTGACCTTGGCCACCGGCTCCTTCTCTGTAGCGCGCGGTGTCGCGTCCGTGGTCGCCGACCCCTCCTCCTCAGCGCGCTATGTCGTGTCCTTGGTCTTCTCCACAGGGAGCGACGTCGTGTCCTTGGTCGCACACTCCTTCTCCACTTCACCCAGCATTGGCGCCGTCATCCTCATCGCTCTTCGAGGCGTCGGCTTTCGTGGCGTAGCGTCCTTGTGCGTCGTGGTCTTCCGCGCCGTGGCCTTCGATGTCATCTTTCTTCGTGTCCACAAAATCGATATGGAAATGGGGAGAATGGGGGGATCGTATTTAAGAGGAACACAGATCTCTCCGAAGTTTCACAATAGCTCACAAAGATTTTCAAATAATAAATTTCGAGAATTTATTGCCCAGCACCATAAGCACTGTTAATGGTGCTCAAAGGCCGTTGTCGTCGTGTTGAAATAATGGTGTAGTAAAGACTCCCCTTCAAGGTACGACACGGATTTCTGCGATAAGTCATCCGCTTCATTATCGAGTCAATACGCTTCATCATTGACCCAATACGGGGAACACATTTATAGAAACTCAGTGCACCAGAGTTCACCTTAACAACAAAGTTAACCCTGTCTGCTACCATCTGCGTGATAGTCTCCATGACACCATGATTAAGCGGTGATACAGCAATTCAATCACGCTTGAGCAAGCATTACGCTTCTGTGCGCTCAGCACCGGCTTATTGTGGTGTCCCGCACGCATGCGATACAGTCCGCCTCGCAGCACAGACTTCGGCTTCATGCACGGCTTCACCTGCCACGCCACCAACTGATAGTCTGATACAACCAGCTTGTAGACTCACGCGAACGCCATTTAAGTCTACGATCTCAAGTTACCTTGGAACCAGGAGCGTAGCTCACATTCACCACAGACATTTCTACAGAAGCTTTGATCTCCACTCGCCTGCGGCTCCCTCCAGAAACACCGCTTTATCCAAGTTCTTCCCGTTGTGTAGCAGCGACAATTTGCTCGTCAAATTGATTTGCGCACCTGAACCAAGAATCCACTCGATTTCGTCTGTGGGCGCAGTTGCGTGTTTGTAGCGGTTCCTCCACTAACACACGACACACTTGTTGCTGTCCAGTAGCTCGTGCGAAGTCGGCGAGTATTCAATTGAGGGTGCCTCACACTGTGGATCACGTGGGTGTACAGGCCGTTCTTCTAGATCTCTGCCCACGAGAGCTGCATATTCATGGCGAATCTACTCCTTGGAATAGCTGTGAACATAGGTGTGATGACGACGCAGGTTCACCTAGACTGGGCGAGTCTCCACCATGTCTACACATGTGCATTTTTGCTGCGAGGCGTGAGCGGAAGTGTCGTAATACATCAGGCGAATTGACGGAAGGGGATCAGCCAGTTGCCCGCTACCACAGACGTCAGCAGGCCATGGATGACGAAGGATCCGGATATCCAGTGACGACATGATGGTGGGTGCTGTGACGTGGCTGCGAGTGGAGACGAGGAAGATGCCTAAGGTAGGCGGATCCTAATCTAGGCACCAACCGGGTCAAGATGGGTATAGATCCAAGATGGGTACGGATCCAAAGGTTACGGATCGAAGGGTTACGGATCCAACCTGGATCCGAGTGTATGACGTCACGGCCGTATTGATCCAAGTGTAGAAGACCAGGCGGAGTGATGAGTGGCTGAGAGCCGGCATAGGGAAGATTCAGAAGATTCAGTTCGGGATGGGATGATAGGATTCAGGATAGGCAGTGCCTAAAAGTAAATCAGAACCGAATTTGCGCCGTAGAACTCAAGTGGCTTATTGTATTGGGATTATCTATTGGCCCATACATTATTCAAGTCATCTACACTGCTTAAGAAGGCTAAGTTGATCCAGATTCGCTTGGCTGGCAACTGTCCTTCGGTCCTCGCCCCCTCAACGATCCCGCTATAGGAAGTGGTCAAGCAACGTAAAGGAAAAGGACCCCCCCCCACGAGGCCCCCTCGGATCCAATCGGATCCTCAAGATCGACGACCAAGAGTCCAAGATCTACGTACCCGGAACTTGTGCGCAGGAATACCCGCGCAAGATCCACCTCCCAAGTCCCCGCCAGGACGTTCAAGGTCTCACATCACTGCGCCTCTCACGTCATCAAGAGAGCGAATCCGCCCGCCGACGGGTACACAAGGTGAACCAAGTCAGCGAACCCCCCACGGTCATCGGAGCACCCCCTCCGTTAGTCGGCGTCTGGGCGAAGAGTGTCGAGTTTGCATCGCAGAGAAATTCCGCGGATCCACTCCACCACAGAAGAGGGCGCGTCGCCTTCCTTCTGCTCTTCGGTTTTAACGTGGCGCAGAACCGCACCCGCCATGATACGGATTTCGTTTGTCTTGGTCGCCTTCCCAGCCGGACGCTCCTTCCACCAATGCCCATGTTGATAGCATGCGTTGCATTCGGAGTTGAGTTTCTTCTCAGCAATTTCTTCATGTCGCTTACGTGATGATTCTTCCCTAAGCTGTTTCTTCTTACCACCACGTTCTCCACGGCTGAAGTGACGGCGTTTGCTACCTCAATGCTGGTGTCTGTTGTTGCCGTTGTGGGGTTGGCTGCTAGTTGGCGAGCTGTGACGAGTCACTGAATTCACTTGGCGTTGAACGTCACGTCTGTCATAATACCCATCACGATCGTGTTGTTCACTCGGTGTCCACTCAGCTACCAGCCGTATGTTCACTGCATCTTGCGCGCGTTGGTATCTATCATACCCACCACGCAGCCGGGAGACACGCTGTGTCCTCGTTTGCAATAGACGGATACACGCGGACAGCATTTGACAACACAATGCTCGCCACCGCACTCTCTGCTACATTAATCTCTATCCGTTCTTGGTCTCGGTGCGTGCGCTTCAGGTCTCTAAAGTAGTCCATCACTGCTTCATCCTGTCGCAGGCGTCGAGCATATATGTCCTACTTCAGGTACACTGCGTTCGTACACTGTGTGCCATCGTCGGTGCAAAGCAACGGAGTCCACAACGGCGCTGAGTTCGCGCTCTCAATGTCGGTCATAAATCTGTCTAGAAAGTCGCCATGCAGCGACAACCCAATTTTAGTGCGTGCCCTCAGCTCTGTGGTGCCGAAGCCGTTGCCCCACTCATGGTATCGTCCTTGCACGATCATTAGGAGCCCTTGCCAGTGGAATATAGTCTGCATATCGGTTTTCTAACGGCTCAAGTTCTCTACAGTATCATCAAACTTGATGGACACCAGCTGTATCTGGTTCGCCTGCCAGTGCCCCATAGTCAGCGGTTTGGTCGCCTCCTTGGCATTCGATATACCGTCCCGCTCGTACGCTCTTGGCGGCGGTGTCGGCATCTCAGCGGTCACGTTCGTATATGTGCCGTACGGGGTGATCGCCTCAGCGCAACTTCCAGATTCTGTTGTGGTCCTGTGAAGAGAGCCGGTGATGATTTTGCACGTGGTTTTTTGCAGTAATAGATGGGCAAGGGCGCCAACACCGGTAGCTGGGACGGCTTTCGTAAGTGTCTCGTCTGACGATCCGCCTTATCGTCAATACCGTACACTTGCGGTGGGTTCTTCGCCTTCGGAACCGGCCCGTGCCTGGTAACCTGTGAGGCACTCAGTTGACCACTACGTGTAGTAACCATGATTGCACAGGCGCCGTCCTTCAAAAGCCGAAGTGCCGTGTGGCGACGACTGTGAACTCCATGTGTGTATTTGACAAGCGTTGCCTCTAATTTGGATGCTAAAAGGCAACTTTGGTGGCATTCCGAAGATAACGTATTCCGGTATAGCGCATCAGCAACTAGAAGGCGTGCAATTCTGACTATCTAAACTAAGACATACCGTGGCCCAGGACGTGTCAAATTGTTTTGCATCGAGAATATCGTTGAAATCTTGCAGGCATGCCTTCGTGTACAAGTGCAATTTGTTGAAGGACATACCACGGCATCATATGACATAACCTAGTAGAACAATTTGTATAGGTTTTCGTATTCAGTTACATTATTATATAAACCTGTTATATATTATATATATAAATATTTAAGGATGGTATACATTATACAAGTTAGTGCACCCAAATCCCGCTTTGCTCGATCCGGGTCATGCTGTAAAATTGTTTCGCAGTAGGAAGCATTGCGTTCAAACGAGCTCGAAACAACCAACCAGCCTGTGTTAATCCTACCACAAGATAGGCGTCTGGAAGACGGAAAATCGATATTATCATGATTTTCTATTCCGGAATACTTTTGGTCGAAATGCCACCCAGCAAGTCTCAGAACTACAGGCAACGCTTGTCAAAACGAATGGGTTGTTGAGTGCTGCTCTAACTTATCCTATGATCTGTTGTTGGCTGTAGCCACGCAACGGACCACGGCCACGGCTCTGGCGAGCCTCTACACAAGCCTCTACACACCACATCTCTTTCGTCGAAAGCATGAGGTGGTGCGGGAATCGTGCGATATGGACGTGGCGCTGCTTAATTTTAAGGCTATCCCGCGGATTTTTTTTTCGATGATGAATCTATCGCCGCGAGAATGGAGCGGGGCTTCCGCTGCTGAGGTTCACCAGAGTTGTGTGCGGTAGGACAATTATTGGAGGCATAACGATAGTTCGACTTGTCGGTTTGACCAGGAATAGATGACTTCTGAGCCCGGTTTAGAGCATAAGTGTGCTCGCCCATTGAGGAATAGTTAAAACAAGTATATTTAGGGAGTTATCGTAGCAACTCTACTATTTGGCAGATGATATGTACATAGCCCCAAATCTTTTTGGGTTCTGAGGAGTCGCATCTTTGTTTAAGTTAGCTTGTACAGTTGCAAAAAGCAACAGCAAAGCTCAGATACACTTATCGAGGAAGAACAGAGCTTCCCGATGATATATTTCTTACTAAAATTGGAGCAACAAAATAAGTTATCATCATACAAAGTTGATGTATCATGTCACCTCACCAGTACAATAGGTAGAGCTTGACCCGCACCTTCAAAACGCTGAATTAGTGTAAAACGACTGCGTAACACTCAAAAAGGTGGTTAGGGGTGACACATAATATGAATAGCGTGTACTTTCAATTGGATTGCATATGGCCCAAGTCGCGGCAGCGCCAGATCGCTGGGGCTACGGACAAGCTTCCGTTTCAGCGTGCGCAGGCACATTGTCAAGCACCACCACGAAATGCTCCTGGTAAGCCTCAAGCACCCTGCATGGTATGTGCTGTCTACGAATGTCTCCATTTTCTCAATTTTGATGCTTCCGTAGATCAGTGCACGAGGCCTGAGATGGCGCATTGAATTCGCAAATTCTTGTCCTCCAAGGCACGTAGCTTGACAACGCCCCGCGTTCGTTTCAGCGAGCGGCCTCGCGAGCGCTTGCTATACAAGTTGAAGTATTTTGATCGTAGTGCACAGTAAAAGCACATTGCTCCTCATGTTTCAACCAACTCTTCCGCGAAGACGCGGCTTACCTCGATGTTGACCGCATTATTGCGCGACGAGGTCTTGATTCAAACCTACATTAACATGTCATACACGGCGAACGAATAATATCAGTGTTGTGTAAGTGTATATAAATGTAACGGTACATGCATATTTCGTCGTGTGATGCTGTCTGACTAATCAGAGAGGTGCTAAGATTTACGTTGAAGTCGAGTCAAATCATGTCTTACAACTTTGTTAACGTGTGTGGTTCCGATGGGTTGCTGGGTAACCCCTAGAAGTACGTATACCCCCGTTTATTTTTAATTTTTTACGAAACACTGAGCAATCGGAGCTCCTGCTTCTGCTTCAAAACCCCGAAGAAGCTTGTGAATATGTTCTTCTTTCTTCTCTACCACTGAGGTCGATTATCGTGTGGGTGCCCGGGTGCGAAAATGATGGAACTGAGAGGGAAAAAGAAGAAGGCTTTCTGACTTGATCAAAGGAAAGTACATTTGAAGCGAGTTGTCCTCGCTCGACAGTTTTGTTCTTGGCATTGGAATTTTGGGGAGCGTCTTGTCTCTCCAGTACATGTAACTCGTTGTCACTTCGCCTGACATGACTATGAACGGTTTCATGCAGCCTTTTGTGACATGTGCACATATCGCGCGCACGGAACAGCAAGAACGCCTGCATTTCGTAGCTAACAAGCAGACAGTGGGCCTCTGCTTAGTGCGGTGGCGTCAACTCCGGGCGCGAAGACCTACATTTATCAATTGTGTGACTTTCTTCCATGCAACAAGTAACGGAACAGCGCTGCATTCCACGACCACGTGGGTTAAATTCAGTCGGCGTTGGTGTCGCGCATTTCTTTTCGCATTGCCGTCCACGTGCGAGGCTCTTTATAGTCCCTCAAAAGTCATTGTTTGGCTATTCCTTCAGTGTGATTCATCACTTACTGTCCGACTCGCAAATTAACTTGTCGATTTGCGGAGTGTGGTCCGTAGGCCCCGTACCACATGATCATGTTCAACGCCTAGACTTTAATGTCCACGCTATCTTCTCCAACATAAATGAAGTCTCTTTCTGCTTCAAACAGGCGCTCCAACTTCGCTTTCTCATACTCGACATCTGTATTATTAGAAACGGGCCCCGTGACATCCCAGTCAGGATACAGGTGCTCTTTGTCAAACACAAAAGTACCAGGCTTGAGTTCATTCACAGAATCCTTCCGCGTATTGATGTTGTCCACAGTGAGACTGATTTCATTTTTCATTTGTTGGATCTCAGCCGAGATCCTGTCGATACGACTACTGAACTTGCTCTACCTTAACTTGCTGGAACACTGTTTGCTTTTGTGAGACGAGCTTTTGTAATAACACCTGGTTTTCCTTGAGTACGTGTGCGCTCGCCAGATGCTTCTCGTCGCTCTGAAGCGCATGCTCGGCGATCCCTTTCGTAGTACCGAGCTGGGCGTTGCTCACTTTCCCCAGCTGTGCCTTGATTTTTTCAAAGATGGCTAGCACTGCCCGAAGCGAGTTTACTTCCCAGCCGCCAAAGGCTTGACTTGCTGGGCGTACCCGAGATTTCTCCGATTTCACTGTCGCTCATTCTAGCCAGTTGCTTCTTCGTGAAGAAGGCTACTATGTTTCAATATGGTGCCACGAACACCAAGAGCAAACCTCACTCATGTATGACTGTGGATATCACGAGGAAGCTAGTTGGATTGAAGAAGCTTTAGCAAGAGGGGGTAGTAGTTTTGCTCGGCTGTATTTTCCTGTAAAAAAAAGAGCGCGAGTAGTTGCTCCTGGGGAAGGTGGATCTGTAACCCTCGCTTCTCCAAACTACTCTACGGATATAAACTATGTAAATATAAAGCTCAACAATACACATCCGTCAACGTGAAACTTGTATCTACAACCGGTTCTTTGCCTTGTTCTTCACTGGACTCCCCCCCCCCGGAACTCACAAGTGCATGACGTTGCCAGTAGGGCATACGACGTGGTATTTACGAAACCTCCCCTCCACACATCTTAGAAGTGAATTAAGTAGCTCCAATACACAGTCTGTTCCTCTCTCTCTCTCTCTCTCTCTCTCTCCAAAGTAAGTGGTTTACGGGACGCAAATTGGACAGGTATTATTAACGTCGAGATCATATATAACGCTAGCCCTAAATTCAACTCATTCTTTTTAAAATGTTCGTAAATATTCTCACTGACAAAGACGCTTGCAATCTAGCAGCGAGTATCGGAGATCGTGTCTCAGAATACAACTAAAGTACCTATGACGTCCCTGCTGATACCAAGGGCGCAGCCCGATGCAAACATAAGCGAGCGAGCCCAGGCCCTACGGTCACCGAAACGACACAAGAGGTACTAGGGAGCCATCGCAGTTGATATAAATACGAATAATTTTGGATTTGAACAGACAGCACACAGACGTGACGAAGGGCCGAATGGGACGTCCACTGATGAAGATACACATCTCTCATTAATTGTGGATCAAAGAGAAGGCTTACGCGCAAGATCTGCCACGGACACATATTCAAAACGCCTCCTCGTGATTTTTCAACAAACCGATCAACAGCAAAAATACGCCACCGATGAAACAATTGCGCTTGAGAATCTAGCAGCTGATTGTCGTGCGATAAAACCCACGTGGAGTAGAGACAGGGGGGCAGACGCCAATGCAGTCGAAGAGAAAAATTCAAGTTGTCCGATTCACAAAACTGTATGATGGTAACATCGTACCGTGCAGCCAGAAACCACAATGTACTTGTCGATCACGTGCAAAAGTCCGAAAGTGCTTCTAGTCGTTTCATGGCCATCAGGATGTATGTGTGCCCTTCAGAAAACTCTGATACATGAGCTGAATTGTGCATTGAGGGAATGGATTTTGAACAGAAAGTGAAGGCAGTAGTCGAGTGGGAAAAAGAACTCGCAACACGAGACTTCGCACGATCAGGAGAGGACTGATGTACAACAGACAATGTTGCACTTGGTGAAGCGGTTTTCTAATCCCGTTATCTCCATAACCGAGCTTCGCTGCGAACTGACATCACTAATAACTCAAAGGAGCAATTGAAGTTGGCCGACCATACCCGTAATCAAAGATCTAATCAAGAATCGAAGGCCAACGAGCGATTACAACAGGAATTGAATGAAATGTCACCCAAATTGAACTTACAACAACAGAATCAGGAAGAGGAGACGTCTAGACAGAAGAGGCAGACTGAGTATTTAAACGAGAGTCTGGGGAGAGACTTTTAGGACGAGCGCGAAAGACAACGGTGTGAGTTGGTACTATGGTGCTACAGACACGATATCGGTATAAAGGAACTCGATCGGTTAATTCGCATACACCAGATAGAATCCACCAAATTCGATGACACTATATCCCGGTCGCAAGAGTCTTCCGACCATCTGCGGGACAAACACCACAAAGTACAGGCGGCTTGTAGTGCGATGCAGCGTCATTGCGAATTGCTGCGCGCATCTTTGGGGGCCCCTGGCAGAATTGGCGCATTAGAACGAGAAAAATCACAGCTATACCCCAACTCGCATATAATCATGTATGCGGCATTAGGGAAAAGCGGATCAAAAATTTTGCAGAAACGTACGCCACAACATAGGCAGTATATTATCACAACTGGGTATCGCATTTGGCTAATCTGTTCCTTCGTATGCAGAAAACAGATCCTCTCCAAACTCGTAAGCTGTACTATGATTTCGCTGTGCACGTGCACTCACACGGATGGAGGAGCGTTCGAAGTAGATATGGGGCATATTGCGCATGGTCAGAAGTTACTCTGTCATGATGAATTTGGGAGGCATATAAACAACGTGGGTCACCAAGCACTGCACGTTTGCTGTGGTAACATTCAATCCGCTCTCTATGATTTGGAAACACTATTCGACTAGGGAATTATTTGGATGCCGTACCCATCATTGATAATATTATAAATCCGTAGTAACGCCAAAAAAAATAAATACTTGTGTCCGAAAGACTTCGTGCGCGTGGAGGCTCAAGCACGCTACTGTATCCAATGTACATTAGCTAACACCTATAACAACTTCAGTCGAGATGCAAGACGGTCGAATGAAAGTCTATCGTGATGCAAGATCAGCCGACTCCGTCGAGTAGGCGTGTGTCGCGATGCAAGGTAAGTCGACTCGGTCGATTAAACCTGAATCGCGATGTAAGATAAGTTGACTAGGTTCGAGTAAACGTTAATCCGGATGCAAGGTAAGTAAATATGGTCTCTAATGGCAGGATACGTTCCGACCTTCCACGTAGACCATCAGTTATCGGATGCCCTCGAAGTGTATACCATGAATCCACAGACTGCCATTATGTACAAAAGTTGATACAGAACGGAAATGGGCTTGGTATTTTTATCAAAACGGCTAACTTTGGTATGATCAACAGCGATAGCGTTGATCTTTGTATTTAAAGTGCCTAAATAGACGCAATGCAAATATATATCCAAGCAAGAACTGAATGCCAAGTGCGTTTGAGTCTGTCAGTGCAATAATACGTCTGGAGAGGAAGTTGAACGCGGCAAAGCTGTATTATTATAGTACGATCGCAATGCGCCAGACCAAATACAATTTCCGAAGGTAAAGTACCTGTGGTCGTCGTCATTCTGGTTGAATGTTATATTCGAGGCAAGACCGTGTTCATGCCATGCATCAATACTATGCAAGCTAGCGCGCTGTTCATCAAGTTTCCTCGTATTTACTCGATTTGTATGACGGCAGGGAATGGAAATCCGCACTCTTAGATGGTAAATTTTAAGTTCTATAATAGCTGGAGGCTGAACATACTTGTTTTACACTGGTATCGTTTTCCTGCACTCGTATGTATCGCTTGCACGAATTTATTTTCCATAGTAAGGATGGCTATTTCGTGACAAACAAAGCAGAATTACGCATGCTGGACAACTTTACATATTGGAAAGTTCCGTTTGAGCAAGGTACCAACTCGTTTGGTGTTATCCTCTACCAAATTCGAGGATACGCCCCCCCGTCATGATGTTAACGGGTTTCGAAAGGTTTGCTGAGGCTTGAGAGAAATCTCTTGTACCACGGTATCACAGTGCCTTAAACACGTCTGTTAATAAAAGCTTGGTCCGTCTTGGCATTGATAAATTCGCGGTCCGGGAACGGTAGATCGTGAATGACATGTTCGCTTACCTGTGGCTGTGCTTCGCCCTTGTCCACAACACTGAAAAGGGCTAACAAAAACGTTGGGCCGAATCTGCAGAATACCGAGGTCCGCGAGGAGACATCGGCTACAGTTTTGTTCCTTTCGGATATATTTGATTCAGGGTATTAAGCCGAGATGAAGTCGACGCATGATTCCGGAGTAATTTTGCGTAATTTTGCGTTGTCGTGGGAACCGTTTTTAAGAACTTCACGCAAACACTTTATGTGGCGGCCAAAAGAGGTTAGTCGAGTTGCGGATAGTTGGTTAGATGTTTGCGAGGCTCGATGGTATTCGTGTCTTGTTTGGACGGTAGTCACCCTCACTCTGACCTTGCATCAGCTCGGCAAATTTAACCAGCGGTATTTGCATCCGTCGAGTAAAAGGCGACGTGACTGTTTGTTGGGGCTTGTTTAGTTAACGTGAGGAGGCAACATATCCAGTCGAAGCAGGGACATCGACCAATAGATATTGAATTCCGACTCGGTTTGAAATGACTCTGTCTGTTGACGTATTTGAAGACCTTCCCATATGCGTGTCTCCGTCGTTCGTCGTTTACGCAGGTGATCCAATTGGAATGTTGACGGTGATGTACGCCCTCCTTCTCCAAAATATGATGTGATACGTGTAGATTAATGGAGCATAGTCGTTCACAAGGCTGCGTTTTGATACTAAACGAGCGAGCACGATGTCATCGCACTTGCTGTAGCTGGGGTGGAATTGTCAGAGCATGACTGCCGACTCTCGCCAATTAGGATAATTGCGGAAATACTCGTGCCATGTGGGATGAACTCTCGCAGGTAGGATTGTCGGTGGAAACGCCGCAGTGTGAGGAGGCGACCGCAATAGATTTGATGCACAGCCGCACCGACTTCCCCTGGTGTGGTTACCGTGGCCCACCGACCCAGATTGGGTGGGCGCGTATTGATCCTTGCGACAGTTAACTCGCTGGGACGTAAGATACTGGATAACTGGCATGTATTCAGGTCAATTTGGCTTACTCATTCCGAACGAAGCACCGGCGAGGCGTTGGTACCTCGTGACAGATGTCCGCCAATACACTATAGTAATGTATTGGGAGCGACAAATCTTCAGGAGCCCCAACACCAAGTTGTGAGCCGTGAACAGCGAGATGGGTTGAAAATGCAAAGGGATGGATGGGCTCAGCGCGCCCAAGCACCATATTTTCACAGACAAGTCGACGGGATCAGAGAATTTGCTGGCACCAGAATATCCCAGCGTTGATGGACGTCTTGAGCAGCATTGAGAGCAACGCATATTGCGTATTTTAGTGGCATGTTGCGCCCAGGCGCCCAGGCGGCATTTGGTTGGGATGTGCTGCTGTACCACAAGCTCGTGTCGGTGAGGCACGCGATCCGTGGGCAAAGCTGCAGTTGTGCGCGACTTTGGGTGTCTAATCCACAACAAATTCAAATTCAAATGTTACTTTAGTGACTGTCACGGCTAAAAGCTCCTACCACATAAGACACATGCTCCCAAAGCCAATCCTACCACCTAAGAAACTCTACCACGACGTACGCTACGCATATGTGCGAATCTTAGGTAAGCAAAGCCTATCTAACCCTATATACGTTTTTTATCCCAGATTGGGGGGTATTTAAGCGGTTTTTCAAATAAGAACACGCATAGCTAAACTAGTTGAGAAACTGAGTTCATGCTTGACAATGTCATTAAAGTCATACCCATGAGGGACAACACGGAGAATCACCTGTCCCGGGTCCTCCGTTTAGCGACCAGTCATAACTCAAGTAAGCGTCGCAGAGCAAAAGTAAGCCAGTGTCCAGGTTGTTCCTGAAAATAAAGTATATAAGAAGAGGGATGCGGAAAACTCCGCAAGCGAGCCCACCGTATTGGGGCTACGCCCAATTAGCGCTTATAGTGGAAGATTCAGAGTTAACATATAGTAAAATGTACCGTCGACGTCCATATTTCAGGCGTAAATCGTCTCAACAGTAAACATTTCTGGTCCATCACCATGTCATCTTCAGAAGAGGTGTTCTGGTCCTCCACAGTGAGTGACGGGCAGCAGTCGCGCTATACACCAAAGAGTGGAATCAAAACGTTGATGTAAAAACGTGTGGCTACACCTTATAACTCGAGTTTGTCGATAGGATGGGAGGTCGGTATTTGGAGTTAGCGGCGGTTTTATTATGGCTTGCGGTATTTTTTTTTTAGCAAGCATGAATTCCGATAGGGTATGACGTGTCAGGAATCTTCCTGTCAAAAGGACCTTTCAGAAAAAAAACATTTTTTTATAACACACAAGGTACCAATTATAAAAAAACTAAATTGTTTACTGTGTAATCAGACACACAATAATCGTGTGAGAGCGCTACAGCGGTCTTAAAGTGGTCCACAATTTATTTCTCCGTTACAACCGTAATAACGCAGACAGCCCGTTCCCACATTGCTGTAGAATGCGGTAATGCACTCTGTTAAATAGCAATAATACGCCTTGGTAGGAATCGTGTGCAGATGATAAGATCAGGCCTTTTTAAACACTATACTATTAACATAATTCAATTTAACCGTAATGACGTTTATTTTGTTTGAAAGGACTCCGTTACTAAAGTATCGTTTTTTTATAGTAGGGTGACCGCTAATACCAGGTAGTTTCGGAACCCAGAAGAACCCCGCTGAGCGAAGCGAGGCGGCCAATCACGTTAGCATTCGGCTTAACATTGCTAAAAAACGCCTGCTGGGCTTCGCTCGACTCGTGCCATCATACCATCAATAATAACATGCTTCGCTATTTACAATTGTGCAGCCTTTTCGATACCTTAACGTTATTTGCAGTTGTAAACGACGGTTAGGTAACATACGCGACTATACGCGTAAAGCCAAAGTGCGGCAGCGATGGCCGGCTAAACCCAGGATGTTGCTGCTATTCTCGATCGAATTTTGGCCTCTACATTTTGCGTCAATCACAGAGGTTCTGCAGTCTCCGCGTAATTCTGCTGTAGTCATTATTGGCGTCATTCAACCTGTTGGACCAGTTGTTGATGTGCAGTCAAAAGGGGAAAAACTCTGCAAGCGCGGTGTTGTAGTCGAGAACTATAGCAACTCAATCATGCGCGCTCTAGGACAGGCAACAACGGGCTGTGTAACTGACACTAGCACCCACCACGTCATCACTGTCCACAACGGCAGTGTTGCCGAGTTCAGTGGGCGCAGTGTGGGGGCCCACATCGATTCTTGTGTTGTCCTTGACTAAGATATTAGATAGCGCTATCGTCTAACGGGTTGGTGCCTATCTTCTCTCGCTGAGGCAAAAAAAAAAAGATCAGTGGTCAATGCTGTGGCTGTAGCCGGCGGGGTGGGGAAGATGAGAGCGGAAGGAGTAATGGTAATACCTCGCACGCGTGCCGCGACGTACAAAGCGCCGAATAGGACTGCTAATACGCGAAGCGGACCATCTGCTGAACGCCCGCATCCAACCAAGCAAACATTGATGATTTCTGCAAGAAGTGGGTGGAGGATCTGGATCAAGATGTATTAAACAACATGTAGAAGCACGTTCAAATCGATGTCTTGCTCTTTAATATTACAGCTGGTGCATGCGAGATGAGTTAAGAAACACCTAAAAGAGGACTTTTAAGCCTTGTGGATACACCCAGACTTGTTATAACATTATGTATACCTGGCTTACTTGTTCTGTTAAATCTTTGCTCGCTTGTAGTAAGCTTAAAACCGTGGCATTCGAGGACGGTGTCAACATCGAAACCGCTTTTAAACGCGAGGCGCAGCGTAAATTCTAATTATAATGTGCAGTGTGTATGTAATATTGTTGCGAGGACGGCCCCAATTGTAAATCTGCTGTGCGATATGAACTAAGAAATTTATTGCTTAGTTATGTTTGTACTTATACATAATAGTATCGAAAATAATGTTATCTTAAAAAATAAGTTTTTGAAACTTGTGTATTTAAAATTATTACATAGCAATATTGCACTAATGTTAGAATTGCTGTTGGACGAAGGTTGTTCGAGAATTGGCCAACATTTTGTACCGGCGGAATTAATGTTGGTGAGGTAGTCCACCCAGCTTCACTGGCCTCCCAGGATAACAACATATCCAGCACCACATACTATATTGTCGATTCCGTTTAAATTTGCCGTTTTCCATTGGCTAAATCGCCCACCTACAAATTTAATTCTTTATTCCGAACCGCCCAAGCGATTATCTACAGCAAAACAACCAAGCGATCATCCCAAGCAAAGCAACTGTTTTTGGCCACATGACAAGGCTGGATTCGTACTTAATAAGGTAAGTATACAGAAGAGTACACTCTTGGGCAATTCGACGCCGATTGGGCTAAGGCGATTCAGAAGACCCCGCTAGTAAATTTAGAGAAGAAGACACAATAACACTGAGCTTCAATTTCTATCCATCAGGCATCACTACAATCCGGCATCGTCGGGAGTGCTTCGGGTTCGTCTCTTACAATGGTATGGCCTTGGTGCAAGTGTCAGAATTTGTTCTTTTCTGAAGCTCAAATGTGTATTCTTGGACAGAAGTGATGGTTCAATTCACTACGTTTATTAGTTAAAATTCGGAAAGACCCTTTAAAATACAAAGTCGCGCTGTGCACGAAGAAGCTCTGACATTGAGTAAAGTGAATGTACCCTTGATGATCATTCTCGGATGAGAGCAGCTCATGTTGGCCGACATCTCGAAGTACCCTCAGTTCACTTTAACGCATCTCCTGCGCCTGCTTCGCAGCCGCAGCATCTGCACGGTGCTCCGAAAACTACGACGGTACAGAATAGCGCACCAAACACAACTGTATTAATCCAGACGGGTATTAGTTTCTATGTTCTCTTCGCGCAACATCCAATTTATTAACGCGCGGACTTAACAGAGAGGGGGACGACAAAATCAACATTTCCGTACTTAATCAAATCATAACAGGTATAAACTCCTTCAGTAACAACTGTAATATATTGCTTGAAATGTGTACGTTCCCCCATCAAATCTGTTTCCGATATCCAGATCTAAATTATCAGGTTATGACTTCACTGAAAATCAGACCCCATTCGGATCCCTCCTTAGCTCTGAAATAAATTTCAGAGAAAAACACCGGGCATAGACAGGTTTGTACTTGGGGCCAATCACTAATTCTACCCACACGACGAACAACAGAACCGTGACCGTAGTCTGCGCTGCGGCTGCTGTTGTAGCAGCGAAGGACAACCGCAGCCACGACGGCGAGCGGTTTGGGACGGAGGTCAGGCATTTTACAAGCTTATATTTTGCTAGTGTGATATAGCCACTGACAAACGGCAAACTCAGGCTGGGTTGCGCAAGACTCGACCGCTAATGGCTCTGCTAAACAACAAAAGGACTCTTCGATGTAATTGCCAGTATTCGATTTGCGGTAACTTGCAGACATGAATTTTGTCTAAGCCTAATTGGTGGAGAAGGCAATGCAGTGCGATGCGCCGACGGCGCCATCAAGATCATGAACGGCAAGGCCCACCAGCTTCACCACTGCATCGACTTGCCCCACAACCACCACCGCCACCAGAAGCAATTACTATCGACTCGGATGGCGTTGAAGAGGAATGTCGCCGGCAGCGGCAAGAGCATCATCGGCTTCGCGAAGGGCATCACCGACAGTGGCAAGAGTAGCAGCATTTACTTCGCGAGCGCAGGGAGCGTCCCTGTGAAGAACAGTAGCAACAACAACGGGCCCACCCTTACGATCACGTCGGATTTCAGTACTGGGGCTACTACGAGCTTCGAGCATGGGTACACTGGACGTAACGCTAGAACCCCTTACGGCCCGGACCCGGGTCATGCACGGTACTATTTACCGCTTTTACGTCGGCCTCAGGAACTTCCCGATGAAGGGATATACACATGTTGGCCTCCACGAGTTTACGACGGATAATAAGCTCCGAGCATGGGTATATTGGTCCGATACCCTTGAGCCGCTCAGGCACCTTCACCCCGTCGATGCCTGCAAGTAAATGCCGAAGCACGCATTATTCGCCATTAGTACGTAATCTTCGCTACGATATTTATTACACTAGTTGACTCAATGATGATAGTCTCGAGCAATACAAACCCATCTAGCTGAGTCTTCTCGCTATTCATGGGTCCATTGTATCAGCCAGCAGACAGCACATTGCCCCACCGATTACTTGGACGGGCAGCTCCTCCGGTTACGTCTTGTTTGACCGCAAATTGTACATGCGTGCGTCCGCTTCACCTTTCCAACTTGAGCGGTAGTATCACCCTTGCTCGGCACTGGTCTCTCCTTCTCCCGGTCTGACTTCGAGATAAATTTAGGTGGACGGTAATCACTGTTGCTAGTCAATTCTTAGGTAAGAACCAACTGGATACCAGGTTCATACAAAGTCGAGTAGACGTCGATCGGGAAGCCATAATTTACTAAGGTCGATGGCAAGTTTAGCGCAAACACCGACTTTCCCCCGGGGGGGGGGGGGACAAGAAGGACAAAGGCCGTATCCTTACGCCGAAGTAATTGACGCAGAATTCCGTGATGGAGAACTACGAGCATGGGTACGGTGGGCACCCAATCTAGAGCCTCTATCATCCCTTGGTATGGCAGATGCACTAGCTCCTCCGAATTTCGGATGTACCACAAGATATGCCCACCCAAGTTCCCCTAAGTTGGAATTGGTGGTATTGAACGTATCGATGGGGAGGTTCGGGCATCGTGTCCGCTGGCTACCCACCCTCGGGCCCGAGGACAAGCGTATGCTCAATAATCCATTCGTGGAGTAATACAAACTTCTATTTAATAGTAACTGCTTGCTACATTCCGCTCAAGTGTAGGTCAAGTGCGGATAACTCTGTAATACAGTGCATACATTACATGTGATGGGAGCACCAGGTCGAATTCAATCGGCTAGAATCCAGCAGATCCAGCCTCAATTGCGGGAAGGTTATCCGCAAAACGTTCCCAATCACGCCACTTAGGTACATGACATGTATTACATGTACGTTGAGAAGCCTCACAAGCTTGAAAGAATTGAATTGTGCTTAACACGCCGTTGTCCGTCGGCGGGCACGTGACGCAGCCGTCCGCAGCCTACGCAACCGCACACGCCTGCCGCTTAACGATCAATATGGCCCCGTGGGCTGCTTCCTGCCGTGAGTACCCCGCCGAAGTCCACCGACGTATATGTGAAGAGCACCTTCCGTCCGTCGTCCGGTACACTATAGGATTCGAAGCGTTCTGAGAAAATCTGAGTATATGCCTCAGCTTTCATCAGTATGGGACTTGCTTTCAGTAGGGTCTTATTATAATACAAAGATCACGGTTAAACCGGTAGGTCTCGAATGAATGTAATTCGTGGTGTGTTTGCACTACCTGTGCGGCTGTCCCATTACGTGGATCTATGGAGTGAGCTCGGTGGGGACGGCTATACTCAAGCGTTTCTCGCAGCTTTGAATTTTCTATGTATTATGACCGGCGATGGCAACGGTGCGCGAAACGAGTCAATTGCGGCTTCTGCGCGTCCGTTATTTGTCATGGTGAGCTTACTAATGAGGCCGGATGGTGCTGTGTCTCCCCGTTCGCTACAATTACGTTCGAGTAGGCGCTCGATATCATGAATACGGATTGGTTCCGTGAAAGCTCCTATGTGATAAGCATTGATTCTAGCTAACAACACCAATCATGTACGCAGCGTGGCTCCGGGAGCCAGCGAAACTGTAGTGTATATTATGAGATACTATAGACACGCTGTAGTATGGCAACTATATATATATATATATATGAATGCCACTTAAAAAAAAAGACTATAGAGCTAGGTTTTGAATCTGTTTCTCGGCTTTCCAACGTCGCTGGAGCCGTAGTGGGATTGCTGGTACCAATTCTGCGCGCCAAGGACTTTGAGGGCTGGTATTGCCGCGTGATTGAGTTTGCCAGTTGCTTCAGGATGGTCACATCGGTGTGGTGGACGCGGCGGTTTCTTCGTGTTGCTGCTCTAGCAACGTAGTTGGCTGGCGCCGCTAGAGAAAACTCGTCGACAAGTCCACTTATCAGTGTTGGGGTCCCGTGTTCGCTTCCAGTCGTCTCGACCACAATTCGTCTGGGTGAATATCCCGCGGTGTAGACACGTTTTCTCCGGTTAGAAACAGCTTCGGACTCGGGAAATGATCCAGAAAGTAACGCAAAAGCTTCTATTCGGTGTCGCCTAGCAGGTACCGCGCAGCAGGGATATAAGATGAGAATCTAAAGGTTATATAAAAACATATAAGTTCATATGCGACCCATCTGCATAAATTTCCAAACCACCACAGCGCTTATGCTGCCAATTCGTTCCACAATGGCTGGGTGGAATTCGACCCAGCACGAATATAGATCGGACCGCCCCGATGTGATCGACGGCGGCATGGACGTTGAGTGCTGGGAAGTTTTCATTACATGAGTCATGTTGTAATTAACTGCTTCTGGTGAACCACCATACCCAACGACTGTGAAAGGACATAGGCGAAGAAGGTATACGAGAACCACCTTCACGTTCTTGCCTTTACTCTTTAGCATGTGGTCCCCCTGGGCTTCGTGTGAACGCTCCCGGAGAAGCTCCACCATCATCGCATTTGTTCACTTGGTCCGGCGACGCTCCTTTGCCTTGTCACCTTTGGCTTGGTACGCGGGTTTGACTGTAGTCGAGGGAGAGCCTTGGGTCAGTCCAGCATCGGTGGCTACATTTCCTGCAGGAGTTTGGGACGGTTGCTTGTCGAAAGGTGGTGCTTCGGTGACCATGTCTTGCGTCGGTTGTTATATTCCGGAGTGCCGGTGATCGGAACAGGAAGCGGGATTAGCTGGTGAAATTGGTGGTTAGCAGTAGGTTTCATATGGATCGGTCAGACTTGCGACCGAAAGGTGGAGAACACGAATGGGCTATCAATTTGTAATCTAACCCTGCTAAGTTTGATTGGACGTCGTGCGCGCTCCCAACAGTAAGTTCCGCCTGGGGTCCATGAGGCGATATCAGCAGCATGGTGTTGGGCAGCTAAGGCATCGCCGTCAACGGGAAGTCTATTGACCAAGACATCGTCGTCTGTAGTACCTGCGAGTACTGGGCGTTTCCACTGGACGATCCTGTAACATCTGATGCGTTTTCACGGGAACCGGGTGATAACATTAGCAGTCCCCCCCCACACACACACCCTCAACAGCTTCAACAATGCACGTTACTGTATTCATTCGCTTCGTTTGCTGCAAGCTTTGGAGAGATGTAAACAGGGACAGATCCAGTACGTTGTAGTCTGGGCTTTGCGGTGGCTGTGCAACGAGCGAAATGTTCCACCCACCACTGGAGCAAGCTGCAGTGACAACAGGATCGTCGGCAAAACAGTGCGGGCTGGCATTATCTTGTTGAATAAAAACAGTTTTAATACCTAAAAAATAACATAACGTCTATACAAAATTAGATACGAAGCACACAAAAGCCAGACGTAACACTTACCTGGCCACATACGCTTAATTGCTGGAATGACGTCTTTGACCAGCTTTTGACGTTCACAGGAACTGTCAATGGAGTTCCTCGAGCCCTCAAATTGAATTTACGCTGAGCCAAACGCGTCTGCAGGAATGGCCAAATGCCAATTTTGCCGCTAAATCATTGATATTTTTCCGTGCTGTAGCGTGGCCGGGCAACAGCGACGAGAAACATGACCTTAAGCAAGTGGCGCTTGCTTCTGTACGCTCGCTGTGGCACCTTCTCATTTTGCGTGGTGTAGAACTGCTTTTGCTCCACATCAATGAAAAACCATTTTTCATCGATGTGGACGTAGTCGTAGAAGTCATGAAAGCGCGACGGCAATTCTGTAAAAAAAAAAAACGAGTGCGCGAGTTATAGTTAGCAGTAGATATTTGTACCTGAATCATTACAACGTTTACCTGGACCGACAGAACGCATTGCCCAGTCGAGGCGCTCCTTCATGTGTGTCGGTGTTAACAGGGGCTTGATACGTGAGGTGACTCAGCGAAGAGAGCTAGCCTTCACGAGCCGCCAGAGCGTCGTAGTACCAAGGCCAATACTGGCAGCCGTAGATCGTAGCGACTGGCGTTTCAAAAGTTACACTGCTTCTACCTTTTTCTCGACATCTTCGAGCGTGTTTTTCTTCTTCCTTCGTACCCTCCCCTTTTTTCGGCTTGAAAGGTCGTCTCTCCGCTTCCAAATTGCACCCGCAGTTTTCCGGTCGATGCTAAACTCCTCTATTGCAGCCTTTTGCGCACCTCGCGCGGGGTTTCCGTCCTTGCAACGCCCGCACAGGTAGCGTACGATCAGCTCCTGTTCGCGACGTGTCAGTTCCTTCGTTCGCCCGGGGACCATTTTCTCTTTTGGTTGGTCTGAAACACCCAATTCAGCTCCGCTCCATCGATTGGTTTAAATTTTATATCTAGACCAATCAAAAGTACGGATTGATCTTAATTAATACCAATCAAATTTGTGTCCAAACGTTTTTGAAACACGTCCCCGGGAGAAATGTCCAAACGTTTTTGAAACAGAGTGGTAATATGAAATGCGCGACCCCTTGTGGGTATACGGCCGCAATGGGGATATGAAATGAAGTGGATCAACCCTGGGCTCCACACCCGGTACTCACCTCAACTTGGCTTGGGTTCAGGATTGGAATTCCACACCCAGTCGTCCTGCTACTGGATGGCCTTCACACCGCAGCTCCCAGTCGGGCCACGGGTATGTTACGTCCTGTCGGGCTTGTCCAACGGCTTGCGGGCTTGTCGGTAAAACGAATTATGTTTGTCTGTTATCTTTTGTCTGCCATCTGGCTACATACTGCTAGGTCTCACATGCATTCTTCTCTTGACTTGATCTCACTATCGTCTTGTCGACGTCATCGTCTTCTGGGTTCTCTACTGTGTACTTCGTACAGTGTAAAGTCTGTGGGTACGTGCTGATGTGCAACGTCCCACTGCTCTCAACAGATCCTTGATTCTGGTTGGCCCTGATATCACTTGGACCTTGTATACCTTTGGATCTTTGATATTCAGGGTCCCTGGAATATCTCCATTCGGGATTCAGGATTTCTTGGGGATCTCCATTCAGGATACTTGGTACGTCTGGGGTGATCTACGGTTCTTGGGTAGGCCGGTCGTGCTTCATAGGCGCTCTTCGCCCGGCAAGAGAAGGCGGCACTAAAATGTAGAGGATCTTTGTCGCACCC
The DNA here is from genome assembly GCA_014706135.1 of Phytophthora tubulina. NCBI lineage: Eukaryota > Oomycota > Peronosporomycetes > Peronosporales > Peronosporaceae > Phytophthora > Phytophthora tubulina. The sequence continues at coordinate 1,512,310 of JACBOY010000148.1, read as the reverse complement.
TATAACAATTGCCTCTCGTCGGGTTCATAGTTACATCCGGGATCCATATTGGGATTTCCATCCGGGAAAACCATGCCCATGCACGGTTGAGCTTGCGCTCAACCGGCCTCCATCACCATAAACCACACATCCAGGATCACACACTCGCCCCAAACCGGCGTTATTTTTCAGCCAATCATCAACGTAGATCCACCCATTCGAAAATTCAGGTTCCCATCGTGTCAACTGTCGGCCTGTGCGCGACGAGACCTACTGTTGGCTCCGAGTTTAACCCACTCATAAACCCTTAAAGCCGAATTCTCTGTGCTCATTATGCTTGCGACGAGCGGTGCGGCTATGGCCGATATAGTTTGAGTGTTGGTGTCTGCTCGTATTTCTTCATCGATTCACATGTCAATGAGCACGCTACGTACTAGCTGTTCACCTTCAATAGATGAGTGTATAGACAGGACTGTTGGGTCAGGGTGAGTTGCAGCACCGAAAGCCTAGGTGGCCAGCGTCGCCGGCTTATGGCTTTCCTTGGCTGCTGGGCCGTTTCCTGGTTCATAACCCCATTCCTCGATAATTGATTTTTGTATGTTCGTAAATCCTGTATGAGACAGGAGTGGCGACTGGGAAATCTCTCTATTGTAAATCATATTAGCCGATCAGTATTGTGACCAGTTGACATATTACCCCACCTCTGGAACACGTTCTGTAACGCTGTAATACATGTATTGGATGAAACCAATTCTTTTAAGAATTTGCACAACAAGTTAATTGCTATTAAAATAGCAATTAACAGTTTGTTCCTGTAAGAAGAGGGAGAAAAAGCTTAAATCGGTGGCAAAGGAAAACCTACTATATCCGGCCTATATATATTGTAAAGTTAATTGGGATCATCAGATAGCTCAGCATTATACACCTACAGATAAGGACTTTGTAAGTGGTTTGAAGCTATATTCGAGCCGCAATAACCCGCTTTTGAGGCATTTTTGCGGTTTGACTTACACTATTTCTGAAAATCAGATGCAATTTTTCTGCGAAACCAGATAGCTTAATACAACCTCACTTGAATGCACTGCCCATGTACTCACTAAATATCAGAAAAACTTTAAACAGCGCTATTATGGGGCCAATGTTACAGCGCTCCAAATGAATGCCTTGAAGGTGCTCAATACAGCTGAAACGTTCACACATTGGGTTAAAAATTCGTGTTATGCTCTAGTGAAAAAAAATAGGTCGATAGTTCAGTTACCAGAATTACCACAAAAAATGCCACCTTTCTTGACCTCTTCTTACAGGCATTGCCTGTGGAAAAAAAACTTTTAAATCAATGAAGATATATTTCGCAATATATTCTAAACCTTTTTCGACACATGATTGGAGGGAAAATGAAGATAAAACAGCTAAGATGTTGCAAAAGAGTCTTTGTTTACGTCGATCTCAACCTTGACGAAAATGTACTCTAAATAGCCCAAGACAGGCAAAATAGCACAGCAAGGACTTTGAGCCCGTGTCCCTCAAGGTGGGTGGCCCTGGCGACAATTTCCGACAACAGTTAGGGCTCCCATATCGAACTAGCGCTCTCAGGTCGATTAAGCGGGAATTGAAAGATAGTTACCTATTTAACTCTTGCTGGGTGCCACGCGTTTTCTCATTTCCATATTTGCCACCAGGGGGTTCGGACCAGGCTCCCCATCAAGACTATACCCCTACTGACATGGAGCGTGTAGACACCTTATCGCCGACTTGTGTCAGTGTCCGCAGTTGTTGCGCTGAAGCCAGGCGCATCCTTGCGCGTGTACGAGGGTTGTTATATTGAGATGGACAATAAAGAAGTGTGTGGAGATTATGCCAGGGTACTGTTTGATGTTTCAAGGTGATTTAATTCATACCGGAGCTGGACATTGTTCAAACCTACCGTCTTCACTGTTACCTGACCATTGGTGATGGGAAATGGATTCCCGAAGTTGTACACAGCGCTCCAGTACATGAATATTGTAGCGATTGTTGTGGCTACAACAGTTGAAGCCCCAAGAAGACTGCCCAGTACCAATTTACCTGTCCAAGCAATCTGCAAGGACCTGACGGCACCGAGCGCCGCACGACTCGAGAGGAGACTTATTTTTTTTGCGAAGTTTGCTCAGACATTTGCAAGGACCTCACACATATGGACGAGTGGATAAGTTGCGTTGGTGGTCAGTGAAGTGAGCAGACGGATACGAGGATGCGAACATTGCGGTAGCGAGGAGCCGAGCCCCGGGAGATTATCCCTCCCAAACAAAGCATTCGTCGAGGCGATGTTGAAGATCGTTGGGTGCTAGATATGGCAAGACCGTTACCTGTTGCTGCTGGAGGCGCGCGGTATGTAGTCGTGGCGCTAGCGTATATCATTAAAAACGCTCTGGCGAGATGCGAAATGAAGGAGGTTCTGCTCAGATTTGGGCCGTTCTGAAAACTTTCCTAATGAAAGGGGTCTGTGCTCCGATTTGGGCCGTTTATAGACATGCTGACCGGGTGGAGCACCCAAGCTGACTGGCAAGATTATTGAGCAGCTAATATAAATGTTGCCATATCCTGCACCTGGCGGCCATGCCGGACACACAAAAAAACAAAATTGGGCGTAGATGGTGCCGTCCCGGAACTTGCACGGTGGTTTTGGTCCGTGCCTGATACACTTACCAGAAACTCGCGCCAAGTGCTCGCATCCAACCACGGTGCACCGTTTACTCCAGCGGCAATGATCATCGCATAACGTGCCGCGAACCCGGGAAATATTAAGACATGTTTCCGCTGAGTAAACTATTGGGGGCAATCTGGCCTGCTCACGGCACTTGCCGCCGATGCGCACCAGGCGCCCACTGCCGTCTTCGCTGCACCGCTTTCCCCGCCGTGCTCAATACAAAAGCTCCCATTTCGCGCATACTTGAAGCACCCTGGGATTGCGCACAAGCGGTTCTCGCGACCAGCGGTGCTGACACGGCGGGTTGAAGCTGTTTCTCGGACTACGTCTTGCGCAGGATCGTTCCCGTGCGCAGGATTGTTTACACAATCCTGCGCACGGGAAGCTTGTGCCACTACCACCCAGCGGTTATTGGCCGGGGGCTTTAGAATGTAGCCATCCCAAAACGGACGCACCGGGGCTTCACCGGGTGGTGCCTCTGGCGTGTCCGTTCCAGAAGGCGCTCGGCTCTCCAACTTGGTCAGGATGTCTGCAGCACACCTGTCAACTGCGACACAAGCAGAACTATAGTTAGATAGTTAGAAGAACAACATAACAATTACTACAAAACTCACCAATGAGACCGTCAACGAGCCATGATTCCTCCTCGTTCATTGTTCAGGCGGCCTCATTTATATTTATTGATCCAAATACGGTATCATTATCACCTGCGTATGAAACCACAGTAAGAATTAAGCAAAATAGTGTAACACACCAATGTACCAATAATGACGCATTTCCTGTGCGCCAGCCCTGAACTCTGAATTGTGTACACGGGCGCGGCTCCTTTGCGTCTGCAAGGAATACAAGTCAACCCCGTCCCGTATCGGCCTCAACTAGTTGGTTCCGCAAGACGTTTGCACTGGACGTAGAAATCGAGTTGGTCAGTCCACTCTCGAATTCGAACTAAGCACCGGTGGTGAGGTACCGCGATGGGCTATCTGTGACGTACCACGATGGGCCAAAGATGATACCTTTCGTGGCTGTCGGTGAACGAGTTGGATACGCACGGGACGACAGAATATTTTCGTGAGTTGCTGTGACCCTGATCAATACCCAAGCCTCATGCTCCATTGCAAGATTACGCCCACGCCTCTAAGGCGTTTTCATGCTTGTAGGGTATTGTCTAACACAAAAATGTAAATACTTCTCCGTTCCACTTCAATATGTCCATTTAGGTTATCCGGTCATATCTCATCTCGTTGGTTGAGCTTGGCGAAACTGAAAGTAGTCTCCCAAATCTCGCACTCCCCCGCATCTGGTGACGATTTTCACTGCTCAGTAACAGTGTCTAGAGAGCAAAAAGGAAACCGCAAAAGTCGTCTCATCAGAGAATAAGTTTTTTTTCGCAATCCATTCAGTTTCGAGCGATATTACTTCCAAAAAGTACGTCGAGCTTCCCCTACTTCTTCTCGATCAGATGCTGCCAACGAAAAAGCGCGATTTTGAAACCGTAGCAGCGTTTTAGAAAAGCCAGTTTTTTTTTCGTTGATGGGGGCCGTCGTGGTATTTTGTCCAATCGTTTCAAAGGTGTGGTACACATCAAACCTCATTGGACATATTGAAGTGGAACGGAGAAGTAGTCATTTTTCATTTCCAAAATATAGTCACTAGTTTCGTAATACTCGCCGATGTACAAGTAATGCATCCACAAGATTGAGGGACAATGTTTCCCGCCTTTCACGTGACAACGCAATAGGCCTGATGCGCAGAATGTTCATACTACGCTTCTGTACGTAACTAAAGTTGAAATTAAAACTTCCTGTTCCTTCACTATTATGTTTAAGCTGTGATGTCGCGGATTTTCACCACTATGATATGTTGCAATAGGCGGTAGCGGTATCGGGATCCACGGTATATTGAACGAGTCCATGTGTGAAGTACGCGCCACCTTGCTGTTCTGTGCGGCTGCAGTATCTGTAATCGTTATCCACTCAACGTTGGCGATGCATATGAACTGTGGCGGCGTCTCGCTTTCCCAGCGCTTGATCGGTGTAGCGCGACCCACTGCTAGCGTTAGGTCTATCCGCCTAGAGAATATATTCACTTTCGTACTAGTATTCATTGATCTTCAGGCTCCACGGCATAAGTTTTCGGCATACCTGGTCTTGATTCAACTGCCTACCGCATGAAATTTCGGTGATTTCTGATCATCTTGAAACCTTTGTCTCGGATTAACAAGTAGTCCAGCTCAAAACACGCCTGAACGATTAGGTGTTCTTCTTTCGTATCGACCCTTCATTGTGTCGAGCTGCCGCGCATGCTACTACTCATGCAATGCTGGAGTTCGTGGTGCTATTTGCAACCGGTTTGTTTTTGCTCCAGTCCTTGATCATGGCGAGCATGAAGCTTCAACTTCCAACACAGGCTATACGTGCAAATGGCGGTATGAGCGAGTGTGGCTAAATTCCGCAGCAGATTTTCCACCTTGTTATAGACATACCCTTCTTCAAATATCAACTCCTTTTTTTTTTTAGCAAAGCGCTTGCACTTTGCCCAAACGATTCTAGAGGGGTTGGCAAGCGCGAGCAAAATTAACGTGATTGCTGTGTTTTCATCCCGCAGCGCAACAAAAATGTTCTTTATCTCCAGCAACGGTCCGAGAGGCCATCTCGAAATGAATTTGAATTATATCTGAGTCGTCCACTCCGTCCTCAGTCAGAACGTGACCACACCCACCACTACGCAGTTTATATGTACAAGCAACTCTTGTCCATCCCAAGAAAAAAAACCCATTCTTCCCCTTTGCGAGTAAATCAAAGGCAATCGCTTTGAGACAGGCATCAATTGTCAATATACCACCTTTTGATGTGGAAGCTTCGCGATACATCATTACCGATCTGCATTTTTGAGTTGTCAGGATGCCTTTATAGACACGTCCACCGTAATCACTTTTACCCGTGCTATGGTACATGTTGAAGGCTTGCTGATATTGGGTTGCGTCATGCATTTAAGCCGCAATAGCAACGAGGAGCTTTGGGGGGTCTCTTCCAATTTACGCTCTAAAATAGTCGCTCAGGGAATTAAATTGGAGCCTGAAAAGCTATCGACACCTTTTAATCTAGCCCGCTACACTGTTTTAACCAGTAGGATCATGCGGTCGATACTGCAACCTATACTAACCTTTATAAGCTAATAGATCAATTGTATGCTATTACGTACGTGTAGGTAGTTGTCATGCAATTTAACACTAAATTTCGCCACACAGTAACACAGTACATCTAACCTTTCCCGACCAACTATCGCAAATCATCCCCATAGTCTAAAACTAGTACCAGTAGCTACGGAAGTTATGTCTGACACGGCTAACGCATTAGCTTTTGTCGCTTTGCATTATTGGAGAGGCAAGGCCGGTTGGCTTCTGGCTGTAAGACTCTCTCAAGGTAATCGCAGAGAAATTCGTTTGATACTACAACTTAGTTGTTTAATTTTCTATAAAACTACAGAATTACAGTACATAGATTGCCCTAAAATGTTACTTGTTCTACTGAGATATGAATTCTCCCTCCTCCCGCTAGTCGGCTTGCGAGCCTCGAGCTGCTGCTATCACACAATCTCTACTAGCATCTCATCGTAGCTCGTACTCAGCGAAGCATTCAGACGCGTCATCAGCGCGTTCACCTCGACGACCACTCCGACCGTGGAGCCCTCATCCAGCACCTCGCTATCCTTGGACCAGACGCCGTGTGGGCTGGGCAGCTTGCATACGTTTTACTTTTGTGTGGACCACATTATGTGGCTGGGAGCAAGTTACCGTTGTTTGAACGCATTTTTTGCGGTAGAATCGTCCCTTGAATTAGTACTCATGTCGATAATGAAGTGGTCCAAGTCGGCGAGGCTGTAATGATGCTTGTCCTCTCGCATATCGGTTTAATGAAAAGCTTGTGCTTCATCTTATCCTACACATCTAGCCTTAGGCCTTAGTTGGCATGTATGTGAAGTCTATGATTAAGAAACCATTAAACTAGACGTCGTCGGTCGGAGTAATTGGCTTTTTTTGTGCCACTTCGTGGCGAGAACCTCTGTTAAAAATAAGGGTTAGCGAAAAACGTTTTAGCAGTTTCTGCTAAAACTATGCAGTGTCAAGCATGGAGATTGTCATATATGAGGGAGTAGATCAATTCTCCTCGCTGATGTCGCGGTCTGTTATCCCAATTGTGGTCAAAGTTATACTTGATATTTGTATTGAAAATCCCCATACAAAATTGTTAAATATGCATAAATGCTTCGTTTTAGCCCGCTACCCGCAACCTAAATGTTGGAAATATGCATGTTTAATGTGATATTGTATTGTCATAATTCCTAAAACCAAACGTGTATGCATGTTTGACACATATTCCCGCAACTCATAATATTGGTTGAAAATCAAAACTATCACATTGGAAACATATACGGGCTGACAGCAGCTCCGTAATGATTTGCTTTAGTAGACGACCTCCGTGGTGCCACTGGACAAGTTTTATGTAAACACGACGACGGTATCCATTGACACTCCGGTAAATAAGTACCGATTTGCACCGTGGTAAAACCTTAGGTTGCAGAAGTTTGATTTGCTGTGTGTGACAATATACATAGTTTTCCTAATCGATTTGCTTATACCAGTGGTCACATCGGTATTAACCCTACTTATTTCCCTGAAATAACATGGAATAACATTTTTATTAACCAATCAGATGCGAGATGCCCAAAACTTAATATTAACCAATTAAGATCGAGAAAGCATAGCGGGGCGCTCCGGCTATTTTAGTCGTAGAAATTGGTCTGCCCCCAAGGGCAAGTGACCGACATGGCCAAGCACCGCAATGTGTGCGGCAAGAAGAAGCCTTCGAAGACACGCAAGGCCATCAACCGCGACTCCTACGACCGCAACAAGGAAAGACCCTTAAATGCGGCAAAAAAAAGCGACTGTCCGATCAGTTTCGACGCCTCGAAGGTACATTATTGTGATATTTAATTTTATGCTGTTGCATTTTCTAAGACTACAAATTGCAGTGGCTCGAGAGCAGCTGGCCGCCATCGAAGCGCAGCCGTTGGAAGTGGAGGATATGGAAGAAGCTGCGTGGACGGCTTTCTCAAATGCAAATATTCTGTACGGCGTCAGTTTGGACCCAGAGGTGTTTTCGTATTTCCTCGCTGAATTGAAGGCTCGTTGCAAGACGAGACACGGCCATGGACCCACGATGGTCACCTCTAAAAATCTCTACAGGGCAGCAACCTTCGTTCTTCATCCCGACAACCTACAAGCAGTTACGAACAAGTTTGGTAACGTATTGAAGGGGTGATGGCTTTCTACAACATGGCTACAAGGGCTTTCAATGATTTTGGGAACTGACTAAGGGCTGACACCGACACTGACCCAAGATGAACTTGACGCGATGACGGACGTGGAATATTCCATTGAGCAGTGCCGTGTTAGATTAGTTCTTCAAGCAAAGGAGAAAGCTGAAGCCACGCACACGAAGGTGATAGCTCGCTTCGGCATGTACCGCAAGAAGGTGGATCGCTACATGACAGCAAGAGAGTGACATCGACTTGTCATTGGATGATGGCGGTTCTCCGGAGCTCCTTGCACAGGTACTCCAGCTTGTAGACGTGATTGATCTTCCTGTTGGACGCCCTGGCACCGTGTAGCTTGTGGAGGTGGTCTCGGGCTTCTTCCGCTTGGGGGCCATCGCGCAACTTCGAAAATGAAAGCCTCGATCGTCGAGCTCCACAAGCTCGATCTACACCGGTCACTGTCATCCCCTGTCGTTTTATCCAGATGAGACTTGTGCAAGGTCACTCTTGTCTCCAGCGGCAAAAGAAACTGGCGCGATTTTTAATTTTCATGTTGATGTTGCACCTTGCCACACCGAAGTCTCGACAATTGAGTGGTTGCAGTTAATTGTACCTGTATATCTTCATCTCTAATTGGTCAAAATCGACAAACTCCACCATAGCACTTGGAGAGAGGCGAGAAACCGTAGTTGAATGCAAAACGATAAGTGTCTAAAGCGCCAGGCAGCATTGCTCCACATGCTTGTCCATTGTCCACACAAGCTGCGCAAGACGTCAGGGTAGTCATCACTTCTTGCAGTTGTTAATACAAATTTAATGATAACTTGCTTTTCTGTAAGTTATCATTAAAACAGGAGGCCTGTCCCGGGAAGGTCTAGGATAGCAACAAACCGTACTATCATCGTTGCTTTTCAGTATTATCACCGTGCAATCACGTCTGTCGAAACACTTCATTCCTCAGCTGCAAACCTCAACAGCACTAGCCATTTGAAGTACTACCGCTTAATCACCGACTACAGTCACCTTTAGCGAGTTGTTCCCGTTTTACCAACATCAAAGAGCCGATATCTGCACGTGGCTGTGCCATCGCCACATGCCAGGTTGGAGGAGTGGTACACACCCGCCACGACCAAGGCCGCAGCTCTGGGATATAAGCACCGTCACCCCCTAACACACATACACCGGGCGCCGATAAACTGTAGCTCCGGTTTACGGAACGCCCTCCCGATGCGACGACGACGGTACTGCCATTTGAACGCGTAGCACGACAGTCTGGGGACCCGTCTGCGGTAGATAAACACGTTAGCGGGTAGTTGAGGAAGAAGAGATTATGGCATCACGCACTTTGGTCTGACGACGAGCCACGATGTTGTTTGTGGAGTTGACGGGGTGGTCGCTTGTCGTGTGTGCCGATCTAAAATAGAAATGGAAGATGGAAATGGACCTAAAGATAGAAATGGACTGCAAGTTGACATCTTGTAGGTAGCAAACTGCAACTAAGAAGATGTAAAGGAAGAGATTGTCGGCGGTCAAGAATGTGTAGAAACAGAAGAAGCCAGGGGCCGCCACCAAGCCGGCGGAGGGTGAAACGAAAAGGCTGTTCATAGAACGTGTTCGCGCAGTGGTTGCGGGGTCCCAACGCTAAAAGGTTTATGACTGGCATGGCCCTCCGCACGCGTCGCAAAGTAGCACATTAAGAAAGACACTAATATTCATACGCTACTGTTTACACTGCGCAAGCATACGGGGCGCGAGGTGGATCAGTGGGATCTCGAGCTTCTGGTTCGAAAATTCCCAATGGACCTGACCGCGATGAACCTACCCACACCATAGCCAAAATATTTTTTGCACGACTACATAAACGATGGCATCAAGGCGGAGGTGAGCTGGGCATTACCCGAGCGATTATGTGCTAGCTCCCTCGTGCCATCACGAAAACCTACTATCGGCAAGCTTATAGACCCAGGTAGCGCCTTCGAGCGCCGGCACATCCTCGCGGAAGCGATTGAGATAGCAAGTAGTGGTTCCCGGTGATAAACAAAATCATCATTTTCCTACATAGAACCAGGGCCGCCGAAATAAAATGCATTGCAGCTTAAATAGTGGTCATAAATATAACTACGTTATTTATGTAAAACGTACGAGGGCATACCATTATGTATGGTTGTGTCCTAAGTTATTGCATAATTTATGTGCGATGGCGTCTTCATACGAACTTCAATATAAGATATCATATAAAGCATTATTCGTACAAATCTCAATTTGCGAGGCAAGGCAGCCACCTGGCTTCCTACTTGGCATTATGTATTTGACCTCCATGGTGTATTCCATTATTTATGGGGGCGATAATTATGCTGGAGATACATTATTTATATAGTACCTGTAGCTCTCATAAATATGAATGACATAATCGGCGACTCTGCTTAGAAGATACACGATAGTTTGAGTTAGATGATGTCTTCATCGTAATCAAACTGGCGCTCTTGACCCCTTTCACTGCAGTAGGCGCTCAGTTCGCCGAAGCCTGTCGGTGCTCTGGATCCTGTATGGCACGAAAGATATGTTGTTGATGTTAAGGCTGTGTTTGGAATTGAAGTGGGATGTCGAGGGTCCCGTGCTGTACGGCGACAATCGAGGCAGCATCTACTTGACTGCTAAACTAGGAAAGCACTCAAAGACAAAGCACATCGAGAGCAAATACCACTTGGTACGGCACCTCGTGGAGGCGAAGCTACATAGAAGGTGTGCTATAGTTTAAGTTTGATGTCCGCAGGTGACGTCTTCATCGTAAGCACACTGGCGGTCCTGGTCACTTTCACTGCAGTAGTCGCTCCGTTCACCGAAGCCTGTTGGTACTCTTGATCCATTACGTGACTGGGTCATCGCCACACGCCAGGTTGGAGTGACGCGAGGTGGGTGAACGCCTTTATCGCCCATGTGTATAGCTTGTGTCCTTTTGGATGGAAAGACAATCCTGGCCAGTGATACAAGTATCTCCGTCCGGGGTGGCGTGTGTCCTTGTGAACTGTCCTTGTGGGTCCGTTTACCTTCGTAACTCAGGAATCCCAATCGTGGATGAGTTGTTTTGTACTATTCGGTCTTGCGCGTGAGGCAGGACGCAACCTTCGGACGTTGCCTTAACAGCTCGGATAACCAGGTAACACACAAATACAGAATCACACACAATATGCAGCTCCTCCTTATTATTTTGGACCGTGGAAGAGTCGGCCACTTACTCCAGTCAGTTAGCCTTACCCCATGATACTGGTAAATCCTGGGCGACATTACAATCGCGCACCACCTCAGATGCACTGAGTATCATTAACACAAATCAATACAGTCCGGGAAGAGCAGTAAACGGTAATATGAAATGCGCGACCCCCTGTGGGTATACGACCGCAATGGGGATATGAAATGAAGTGGATCAGCCCTGGGCTCCACACCTGGTACTCCCCTCAATTTGGCTTGGCCTCAGTATTGGAACCCCACACCCAGTCGTCCTGCTTCTGAGTGGCCTTCACACCGTAGCTTCTAGTCGGGCCCCTGGTATGTATCTTCCTGTCGGGCTTGTCCAACGGCTTGCGGGCTTGTCGGTAAACGGATTATGTTTGTCTGTTATCTTTTGTCTGCCATCTGGCTACATACTGCTAGGTCTCACATGCTCTCTTGTCTTGAGTTGGTCTCACTACGGTCTTGTTGACGTCGACGACGGCCGGGATCTGCACTCCATACAAATGCGTAGTGTAGAGTCTTCGGGCACCTGACTGATGTTCAAGGTACCACTTATCTCTGCAGATCCTTGGTCGGTCGGCTTGGTCTGTCGTTAATCACTTGATCTTGTATACTTGAATCTTGACATGCAGGGATTCTGGATATATCTCCATTCAGGATCCAGGATCTCTGGGGAGTCTCCGTTCTGGGTTCACAACTTCTTCAGGATCTCCGTTCAGGATTCAGGGTCACTTGGAGATCTCCGTTCAGGATACTTGGTACGTTCGGGGTGTGTTCTTGGGTTCTTGGTAGGCCGGTCAGGCTTCTTCGCGCTCTAAGCCCCGCTAAGAGAAGGCGGCTCTCAATTGTAGTGTCGTGTACGAGTGGGAGTGTGAAGTACGGAGTGCTGCTGCGTCCCAACCCGGCAGTCGTCCAGCCACCGCTTGCTTCGCTGTCGCGCGCAACCACCAACGCCGCCGGTGACCAGCGCTGTTGCAAGCAGCTACGTGTCTAACAGCCAAAGCAGAGCTGGTTACAGATCTACAGTAGTCATTCTGCTGACAAGATGCAGATCCATGCACGAGGAATCATTTCATGAGCCGATAATTCGCAAAACAAAAAGTAGGTATATTTTTGGAATCAGACTCCTCTCAGCCAATCAAACCGAACGTCAATGGACCACCCCACAAGGCGTTCTTTAACATCCCTTCCCGGCTGAGCGCTATTGTACTGGCTAGATGAAATGATTCACCAAAAATTTCGTTTCGCGATAAATCTATAAATATTAACCCTACGTATCTAACGACCATAAAAACAACGGGAAACTCACAAAGATTGCTTTGGTGGTATTGTACTGGTCAAAAAATGATGATACCCAGAATTCTAACCGCCCACTAAAAATAACATTGCTCCTCTCCAACGTACTCATTTGAACTGTAAAACCCACCAAATGAAAGCTATTTGTATAAGCTACCACGTAGAGTCGCTCACTTCTGCTTCGGGGCACTACTCACGATGGAGGACGACGACCCACGTCATGAGCTCACAATCATCGAGAAGAAAATGGTAGTCCGTTGCTACACTTTTCTCTCAAAATTTCAAAAGGAGGAGTGCTTTAAAAAATCCGCACGAGGAAACTTGTAGAGGATTGCATTGGCGTCAAGGAGGGCACCGTTGCGCGCATCATGAAGGTCTACAACGAGAACCCGAGGGAGTCTTTGAGGCAAATTTCACACTGAGTACTTTTAACTGTTATATATCTGTTAACTGTCAGATTTTATATTTTCTTTAGGAGAAGCAGAGTACTCGTGGCCGACACAGAAAACGAGTGGCTGAAAGTATTCCACCATGTCCAAGATGTCGAAGACGAGTTTCTACAAGCAGCCGAGAGTACTTCAGCCACCAGTACGGCACAGGAAACCCTGGCCTAATCCAATGCACACGAAAGCTAACCTTTTAAAATACATATCATCCATCGTTGTTCGCTGGCGCTTGTTAGATTTTGCGTTGAATGAGATCCGATCTCGATGCTGTACTATTTCGTGTGCTCCATATGATAAAGGTGCATTGACCAATAAGAGACAGGTATTTACTACAACCCTGTTCGCAAAAGTATTTGATTGGCGGGATGCATGGGTTTGAGCGACTGTATCTCCAAAACGGCTTCGAATTGAGCATAACGGACCTCATTTTCGGAATCTACGCGCGATTTTACCCTATATATCTAAATGTCGATACAGGTTTTTTAGGCATCGCTTCCATATGGCAGCCTCAAACTGGGTATCATCATTTTTGACCAGTACAATAGTCCGAGCAACAATTAATGGAGTTATCCTTGTGAGGCACTCAGTTAACCGCTGCGTGTAGTAACCATGAGTGCACAGAGTATTTGCTGTGTGGAAGCCGACCAGGAGGGCACGGTCGCTCAAACGCCGAAGCGCCGTGTTGTGACGGCTGTGTCCTCCGCGTGTGTATTTTTAAATACATGCGTTAAAAAGCGAATGAGTCGTTGAGTGCTGTTCTAACTTATCATGTGATAAGTTAGAACGACAGAGCCACAACAACGGCTCTGCTGAGCCTCTACACATCACGCTCCCACTCGACTCAGGCTCCATCACGCCACGTGACCACATTGAGTCGTCATTACCAATTCTAGCACCAACGGTTTTTGCCAGCAGACTTCCGTACAGCAAGGCAGCGCTTGCCCAGGCAGGCCTGGCAGTAAGGCATTCTTGAGTCCGCAATAATCGTCGCTTGAGTTGGTCTTGCACAGTAGATCCCACTTGATCAGCAATCCTATCACCAGTAGTCTGATGTCCCGCCAAACTTGGATGCATTTTGCGACAGCGCTCGAATCCAGGGGTCGAACAATACCGTATTCTATTGTACGGTCGTCAGAAGCACGGAATAATAATAACGGCAATACGAGGCAGAATAATAATAATAACTGGGACAAAATCAGTATATTGTTACCACACGTCAGAATGCCTGCAAGTGTTGGGAGCGGACGCTATCTTTTGCGCGTGTAGCACTAGTCTCCATAACTAACCAGTTAATGGCCACCGCAACATCCACAACAGTAGTTGATCGCTGTGGCTGAGACTTGCTTGTTCACGTCTGCTTCATGATAATCATCAGCCACGGCCGCAGCAGTTCCAGCAATTGGTACCACCTTCAGTTGCTTGCGAAAGGTACTGAACTTTGCTCTGGTCAAAGGTTTCGTCATGATGTCAGCAGTGTTCTTGTTGGTCGGCACGTGAAGCGTGTGCAGCTTGCCGTCTTCTACTAGGTGACGAATCAGATGATACTTGTTGTTGATGTGCTTGGTATTTGAGTGCTTCCCTGGCTTCTCTGTTAGATAAAGGGCCGCTTCGTTATCCTCCCGTAACACTGGCGTGGCAGACGGCCACCGCAGTTCCTCGCACAAGCCCACGACCCAAAGAATATCCTTTACACCCTCGTTCATGGCCACGTATTCGGCTTCTGTGCTTGATTGGGCGTTGATGCCCTGCTTCCTAGACCCGTAGGAAATTACGTTCCCGTCGAGCAGCGTAATGTAGCCCGAGATTGACGTTGAATCATCAGGGTCATTTGCGTAGTCAAAACTGTGAACACCGAGATAGACACTTCGTTCCCAGGAACAACAGCCATGTGTAGCGCATAGTCTCGAGTCTGCAATAAGTATCGTAGCACGCGTTCAGCTTCACGGTAGTGCTGCTCTGTGAAGCAGGAGAGAAACTTGACAAGATGGCGCACAGTATGCGCAATTTCTGATCGTGACCCAGACACCAGGCACTGCAGGCCGCCTACCAGCTCACGGTAAGGTAGCACATCCGCATCACCGCGATGCTTGGTAGCTGCACTCGGTTCGCTCGGCGTTTGCGGCGTCCAGTAGTCGTAGGAGTTTAACAGACCAAACGTCTTGAGAAGCTTGTCGATGTGAGCCCGTTGGTTATAAACCACGCGATTGTGTATGCCATCAAGAGTTATCTCAATACCCAAAAGATACTTCGCTTCTCTCATGCTGGTCAACGTGAACTTGGCTTTTAGCTGTTCTCCAACACGGGAACAGATTGCAGGGGGTCCCATTAGTAGGAGATCGTCGACGTACACCGTCAACAACATTACCACATCATCGTTTTCGTACATTGCATATAGCCCATAGTCACTGTCAAGTCGTGCAAATCCTAGGCTCACCAGGAATTCATGCAGCACCTTGTTCCATCCTGCTTCAAGCCGTACAGCGACTTGATCAACTGGCAGATCATCTCACCCCCAGGGAGCCCTTCATCAGATCTCCATGAAGATGAGTTCTTCCAGTAGCCCGTAAAGGAACGCAGTCTTCACATCGTACTGCCTGATGTCCCAACCACACTTTCTCGCAAACAACACCGCCGCTCTTATTGTCTCGAAACGAACAACTGGGGCGTACGTCTCCATGTAATCCACGCCTGCAATCTGTTTGAAGCCATGAACGACTAGACGAGCTTTGAACCGCTTGATGTTTCCCTTAGCGTCACGCTTGATAGTGTAGTGCCACTTGTTAGTTATGACTGCTTTGTGCTTTGCTTTACCCCTTGCCACCAATATCCACGTTTCTTGCTGGCGCAGCGAAACCAACTCTTCCTGCCTCACTGCTTCCCACTCCGGACAGTATTCGCTATTCTTGGTCTGTTTGTAGGTGTTGGGAACTGGCACATCTGCTGCCGTATTGATGACAGAGCCCACCACATATTGATCTAGGTGCGCAGGTTGCTTTCTCTCACGCCACAGTGCTGTATTACGCGGCTGCGTAACAGTTGGAACTTTCCGTGGTGGTTCATTGTCGTCATTCCAAGCCCGCACACCACCGGACTGCCGTCGCCGCTTGCAAGTGGATTTGCTTGGCTGCTTTTACTTCGCTGGCCTAGGGGATTGCTGCCGGCTGGCAGTATGTGACAACCCCTTTGCCGGTATATCAACTTCCCTCATTTGTGCTCCCACCGAATCCTCAATTATTGCTAGCTGCGGCTCACCTCCAGCCACAACGAGTTGCGGCGTCACAGCCACTTTTCCTACTGAACCAGCTTCAGGAAAGAGACGATCCTCCAGACTCCTTGCAATTGGCACAACAGGAACTTCTTCAGGAAGCTCTCCATCTCCATGTGTGTATGCATTCGGAAGTAGCTGTCGCGCTTGTGCTTGCGACGCAGTGAATTTCTCATGGCAAAATGCATTGCCACCACGGCGCTGCAAGATGCCACCAGTCCGCAGGTCCAGCAACTTGTATCCTTTTGTACCAGTTGAGTAACCCAACAGCATTGCAAGATCTGCTCTCGTATCAAGTTTGTCTCTTGTGGAAGTCTTCTCTGTCGGGACATGCTCATGCACCAAGCAGCCCCAGGTACGTAGATGCCCTAGTGCAGGCTTCTTCTTGTAGAGTGCTTCGTACGGAGACTTACCATCTAATGCAATTGTAGGCAACAAGTTCACTGTGTCGACCACGTGAAAGAGTGCTTCTCCCCACAGAAGATTTGTTTGGTGAGCCGCATGCAGCACAGCACGCAGTCGTGGTAACAACACGCCATTCCCCCTCTCAACAATACAATTTTCTTCTGGCGAATAACCATTGGTAGACTGCACTTCTACGCCATGGTCCTCACAAAACTCCAGGAAGCTCTGACCTTGGAATTTACCACCTTGATCAGAGTGAAAAATGGTCATCTTGTCGACAGCTCGAAACAACCTCGTATTCGGACGCAAGATAAGCTTCTTCAAATAGTCTACAGCATCGCTCTTATGTCGCAGCAGATAACACCACTTTATATATCGTGGCTTCGTCCACCACAAGCATAAACTTCGTCTCACCGTAATTGTTTCTTGATCGATCGAGCAAAGATCGACAGACATCTTTTCCAGAGAATGCTGACGCCGTTCGGGATGCCGCTTGTAAGAGGTCCTCTTAAACTTGGCTGTAAGACAGGGAACGCAATCGTAGTCTGAAAGCTCCTTGAGATTAACGTTAACCCCAAAATCAACTTTGCCATTAGCCATCCCGTGAATGAGCTTCATGTTGACGTGACCAAGCCGGTTATGCAATAGCCCCATGGCATTCTTGCGAGCTTCGACGGCTGCCACCGGTCTGATCGAACGCTACACACGCAGGCGATAAAGCTTATCCACTTGACCAAAACGCAGTTTCATTGAACCTTTAGTCAGCCATGCAATACGCTGGTCTGCACTGAAGGACACGGTAAAACCACAGGACTGCATGTAGCCAAGACTCATCAAGTTGACATGTGCATTTGGGGAATAGTGTACTTCGTCAAGTCGGCGTGGCTCCCACTGGCCCGTCAGTACATTCTTCACCCGCATTGCAACACTGCCACTAGCCTCCACAGACTCGGTCAGGCCAAGAGCCATCTTCAGCCACCCCTTACTCCATGCTCGATAAGCGAAAAACATGCCAAGTCGCCGCACAAGTTGACCTGCGATCCGCTGTCTAGCAGCCATTCCATCTCATCCGCTGCTGGATCAGAAAGATGGTTACCACCATGCTCAGCCAGCATCATGCCAACTAGCCATCCGCGCGAGTGATCGGAATATTGAGATCGTGGTGACGCTGACGTCGACGAATGCGGTTCTATCGACGTCGTCCTCGAAGTAGGACGCTTTTCCTCCATACCATCACGAAGTTGTACAGCAGCACGTTCTCCCAGTACAGCCCTGATTTCATCATACGTATATCCAGCATCAGGTACACTAGAACGTGCAGCTACATGCTCAATACGACGGGATTCAAGCGGTCCAGATTTTGCGAAAACGCCACCCGAGAATGATTGCATTCGCGAAATGTTTTGATCTTCTTGAGTCTCCTTAGAAGCCCCACGGCACTCGCGATCTCCTTTCCAATGTCCCAGTTCTCCACACTGGTTGCACCGCGAGTTCGCTTTCCGTTTCGCAATGCGTTCGGCTTTAGAAGTGTCATCGTAAGCGCTCACATTACTTTTCACCTTATACTTGCTTCCCTTCTTGAACAGCTTTTTGCCTCCCTGCTGGATGAAGTTTGCCTGCTGCGGAGTACTGCTTCCAAGTCCTCTACCGCCAGCAGTCGATAGGTCCACCTGCTCACAAGCTCGTGCCGCCATCTCTGCATTGACCAACTCAGCCCTTGAATCATGGATATTGAAGTCCTCAGGTCGCACACCACGACGGGTGACATCATCAGTCAACTTTGGGTAGACGCGCATTGCATTTGTCAACATAAGTCGTGCTAAACGACAGTCCAACAGAGGATCCCCATTTTCTGCTAAAATACGCTGCGCAAGAGGTCATTGACGCAGTTCTCTACCGTCTCGCCCGGTTGCAACTTGCGAGCGTAAAGTTCCGTCATCACCATATCGGTATTGACACCTTGTCCGCGTCTAAAGTTCTGTTAGAGACGTTGCCAAAGCAATATGGGGTCGTTTCCTTTGGCTGGTCATCGTGATAGGGGCAACTCGCTAATACATGTTACAGTGAAGGCTGCGGAGGCGGCCTTTAACGTGATCCCAATAGGGATAAGTTGAAAACCTAACTGAGCTATAACTAGATAATTGGAAGTGGATTGGTGGGTGCTCAGTTGAGAGAAACTTGCAAACTGGTTGGTGCTGAGGCGCGAGCGGCAGCTCTCCAGTCTGAGTGCAATGCCCAGTTCTGCTCCCCGACCCGCGTCCTCCGTGCAATTGCTCTGCCGAACTCCCCGACCCTCGTCCTCTGTGGTGGCTGTCCTTCACCTTGCTGCTCACTCCTTTGCTACCGGAAACCACCATTCCTGCTACCGCACGAATCCCCAGCCTTGTAGATGATGTTATCATAGCGCATGAGAACTGCATCTGAAAGTGCTCTCACAAGCAGTCCCTGGGCCTTGCGTTGCTTAGTATCCCAGCAGTCCTGCACCTTTGGGTGTGCTTGCGGGTCAAGAGGCTCGTTTCCTTGTACTAGCTGCTCGAGACGGCCTATCGTGAGACCGGCCATGACACGCATGCGCCATGCCGGATATTCTGATGCTCGAGACAGCTTCTTTCCTGCGTCTACTTTGGCCACAGAGTCCAGTCGAGTCTTCGCTGCGTCGCCTTCTTGCTGCACAGCAGCCATCGAGATGCTAGAGAACTGTTGCTGTTGCTGCCGGGGGTTTGCGACGGATGCGTGGCCGCTGAGCTGTGGTAGACTTGGAGCCTGCGTCTGCCGGACTGGGCCAGCAAATCCTGCTGTGGGCAACGGCGGAACAAAGGCCGCGGGGGAAGCGACACCTTGGGACAGATTAACCAATGAGAGTGCCACTGGATCTAGTCTTATTTGCGACGATGCGACGTCACCTTGCCCATATGGTGGCATCAGTACTGGCATTGTTGAGGAAATGCCCGTACAGTACCAACACTGTTGGACAGTGAAGGCAGCTCGGTTGTTGCCATAGTAGCTGGTGCCTGGAGTGTCGAATTGGCGCGTATAACCTGTGAAGTGGTAGTCTGGTCTTGCTGGTTCACAGACGACATCACTTGCGAGTTCTCGGCGAGAGCAGAAGACACGACACGGTTGGCAGTGCAGCTGCTGGCTTGAGTTATGGCGACGACGCGGTAAGTTGAGGAGTGAGCTCAGCTTGAGTGCGCACAGCGCACTCTGTCGCCGTCCCTGTTGCCTTCTCTATTTGTACAATATTCTGTAACTAACTCTGCTTTGGCTGTTAGACACGTAGCTGCTTGCAACAGCGCTGGTCACCGGCGGCGTTGGTGATTGCATGGGATGGCGATGCATGCGATGGTTGCACGCGACAGCGAAGCAAGCGGTGGTTGCACGACTGCCGGGGAGAGGGAGTACGGCGAGTGAGTTCACTTTGGTGTGGATTGACATGTAAATTTTACGTTTCGTAGTACAAAAATGAACTTGAATTTTCACTGAATTTTCGATCTAATGTCAGAGAAACGAAATAATGACTTCTGTAGCCATCGCGGGAGAGACGTTGTGGGATTGGCTGTAATTTAGCATTTCCGATCATGATTGGCCAAATATGTCATGCGTGCGAACCACCCGAAGATGGCTGCCAGTCGGGATTTGACAGCGAAGCAGCGAAGATGCCCAAGAACAAAGGAAAGGGAGGCAAGAACCGCCGTCGCGGAAAGAACGACAACGAGGAGAACAAGCGCGACCTCGAGTTCAAGGAGGAAGGCCAGGGTACGTCGTCGTGTTTAATTCCCGCGTTCTAGCTCGCTCTAGACGTCGAGTTATGGTCGTGTATACACTTCTCTAACATGTATACACTGTATACACAGAATATGCGCAGGTAGTTCGAATGCTGGGTAACGGCCGTCTGGAGGCCTACTGCTTCGACGGCGTGACGCGTCTGGGTCACATCCGTGGCAAGATGCGCAAGAAAGTGTGGGTGGGCGCCGGTGACATCATCCTCGTGAGTTTGCGCGAATACCAGGACGGCAAGGTGGACATCATTCATAAATACAACGCTGACGAGGCCCGCAGTCTCAAGGCTTACGGAGAGCTGCCGGATAACGCGCGCATTAACGAGACTGCTGTGGACATGGCCATGGAAGGAGACGGGGAAGACGACATCGGCTTCGACTTTGACGACATCTAAGCAGGAGAAAGTTGTTGGCTGCAGCTTTTGGAGAGGGAGGGACTTTTTACTATTTTCTCTTCCCCTTGCTGTCGGTCACTGGCTGCTAGTATAGCTAGATGGACAGAAGAGAGGGAAGCACCCGCTCGGAAAGCGCAGATAGAGCGTGAAAGGATGGGGTGGCAATGCGATGTATTCATTTTGTGGCTTGGATCCGAATATTTTTTTGGGGGATATTATTAGAATTTGGTGTCTGTTCTGAAGTGGTCGACTATTGTCGGACAAGTGCATCTACAGTTGTAGACGATGATGACTGTGCCGATTCCGTCGAGTGTTGCCCCGCGAGTGGCAGTGCCGGTGAAACCCGAGCACAAGGTGGCGACTGACGATGACCCGCAGGTTCAGCAGAAGAAGAAGTCGAGTGCTCGACTGGAAGATGACGATGGAGATGTGTTGGAAGCGACAACGAGTCCGCGGGTGCGGAGACGCTTGTCGAATGCTCAGGAGAGTGCCAGTATCTTCAGCATGGGTGAGTTGAGGTTGATAGAATTGGTCTATGGGGATACGTTGTGACGTGGTTGTTGATAGTTTGCGAGCAGGGCGAAGTGATCCAGTGGATGACTGCTTGTCACCCGGACCTGACTGCATTCGGTGTTGATTTGGAGCATCGTGGATATCGGACGCTCAGCAGCATCGCGTTCCTCACAGAAGATGACGTTGAAAGCGTAGCGAACTCGGACTTGCGGCAGTTGCTCCTTACGACACTCACCAGGTTGCGGCACGAATTGTTTCGCATGTGATGGCATTGACACAATTTCAATAGAAAAAACGATCAAAAACTTGCAAACATGTCGGCTTATTATATTAGCCTGTACTTGAAGTAAATTAGTTAGGATACATATTCACTCAGGTGCTGTAGTTTCCTGGACAATGGTGTCAATGTTGACAGACCTCTCGATCGGCTCACATTCAGTAGAGAGATCCGAACTCTCAACTTCTTCAGGAGATTGATCGCCAACGTACTCGGTAGCTGCAACGTCTTCGTCATAATATTGTTCATTTTCGTATGAAAGAGCGGAGGGATCTTGATAGTATTCGACGTAGCCCGCTGTATTTTCAACATGGCTCCAATCTTGTTCAACGTCACCAGCAGATGGAGCCTCAAAGTTTTCGTAAATCTGCTGTTCGTCGCTTAGTGTGGGATCGACAAACTCCTGGTCCGACGGAGTGTACACCTCACTATTCTCTTCTTGGTGAGCCTCCTGGTAAATATTTTCTGCTTGGTCATCATTTTCAGCAGAGGAATGCATGTAGCTCTGATCATAATACTCTCCAGCGTAGCTTTCGATTCCTTGATGTTGCTCTAAGTGTTCGTACTCAACTGAAGTAGCTGAAGATTCATCTGCACCGTTGGAGAAATCTGGCTGCTCTGCTTCTTGGCCAGCTACTTGTAATTCTGCATCATCCATTGATATGGTTTGGTCAGCTTCAACAGGGTCAAGCGGTGGTACACGCTCTTCGAATATTAATTCTGCAGAATCGGTGTGTGCAAGGTCTGCGTAGTTATACTTGTCGCCTTCTGCATCCGTAGGAGATGGCTCAGTGTGTTCTTCCACAGTAGTGTCTTCAACTGTTTCTTGAATTTCTGTTGCTACCGGTAGTTCGGGATTCATTTCAGATGTATCCTCATTCATCTCCTGAAGCCCTGATCGTTCGACATCTGAAGTACGCTCAGATATGTCGCCATTTGCAGCCACCAGGTCGTCTGGAGCGTCGTTAACAGAGATTTCCGAATTCTCGACATCTAAAATGTGCTCAGATGGGTGGGCATTCGCTGCCTCGATTTCATTTTCTGTGTCACCGAATGATTTTCCAGTATTCGTAGTGTCTTCATCTGCGCTATGATCGTTGCATTCTTGCCGCGAGTCTGCGTTTGCTTCCTCCGCTTCACCCTCTGCTAATTGCTGCGAGTGCTCTACAAAAGCTGTCTCTGAAATTTCCTCAGTAGAATCAACGACGACCATTAGTTCGTCGTTTGCCAAGTAAACACCCGCGACATCTTCAATAATTGTTGCTTCTACTACGTCATGGCCCTTTGGTAGCCCTGCTTCATACTTCTGGCCGGCTTCCACTTCACCAACAGTACCAGAGCTATCACTCAATTCCGCGATGTCCTTGATAATTGCAACTTCAGCAACATGAGCATCTTGAGAATCAGGATCATCTTTCTGCTCCACCGATGGACTCACAAGAACATTTCCATCGTCAAGACTACATGTAGTATCTTTTGCATCAGAATGGAGATCTTCCTCTTGTTTCGCAACCTTATCGACAGTATTTGTTAGCACCGCGGCTACTGCCCCATCAGCATTTCGCTCCAGCATGTCACCACCACCAGCATTCTGGACTTCGCTAGTACAATTTTTCTCCTCAGACTGGCGAGCATCATGATCCTTCTCGCCAAGTGGTGTACACGCAACAGCTTCGCTTTCTCTGGAAGGAACCGTAATATCATCGCTTACTTCTCCACCGTCAGCCCTAGTCTTTTCGTCTTGTGACGCATTAACGTCTTCCTCGATTGCTCGAGGTGTAGATGTAGTCTTCATGTGCTGGTCGGTAGCAGCTTTTGAGGTTCTTCGACCAGCTTCACTTGTCGATGGAGGCTTTTTCACGCTGCTCTTCCTCCTTTCGCGCTTACCTTTACTTGATGGCGATTGTACCTCCACATTTGATGCTGCCACTGATCGGGGACTGGCAATACTTGTAAGTTTTTTCGTCTTTGGTTCAGTCGTCTCACTATCAAATCTGAACCTTGGACTGAAAAAAGGATCCGTTGGAGACAATGCTGAAGCTGTACTCTTCACTTCACCCACTTCGGTCTTTTTCTTCTTCTTGCTTGCACTGGTAGGGCTCTGGATATCAAGTGGCGGTAAAGCTGACATCGGAGCTCTTGACAAAGCGTTTGCCACAATGGAGCGTGGTGTAGGGATCTGCGAGCCACGGTCCTTCCCCTTTGCCAGCGGACTTGGCATCCGAAGTGACCCACTTCGAGGACTCAAGAGAAGTCTTGCTCCAGCTTTAGCCGGACTCTTTTGATCGCGGCTAGCTGAACCAGGCTTTGCTCGCACTTTAGAGACCAAAGTTCGCTTCGCGGCGAGATATGAATTGCGGATCGTGGTCGTGATGGAATGATCTGCCCCAAGATACTGCTCAGCCAACCCGATACCCTACACGTGAATGAAACAAAATAATTTGTAAGCTTGTTCGAACACAGCGCTTGAAGGATCTCTACCTTCTTGTAGCTCGCGACGGATTCAGCGCAGTCCTTCAAAAATTCTTGCTCGACACCAATGTTGTGGTACGCAATGCACATGACAGAAATTCGATCAAGTCTCGCGGTTGACGTGTCACCTGAAGAGTTATCTGTAGTTGTATCGGTAGTGTGTTTACCGTGGATAAATCCTTCCTGCAGAGTAATAAGCGCTTCTTGAGCGTGTTCAAGGGCTTCTTGGTGTTTCCCGAGCTGCGATAGAACGGCGCACATGTTCAACTGCGTATCGGCAGCGTTACGGACATTTTCCAGCCTCTTTTCGAGTTCCAATGCACGCTTCAGACTGGTCATAGCGGAATGAAGTTTGCCCAGTCGTCGATAGTAACACGCCAAATTATTGAGCGTTGTGGCTCTTTCAGCTGGATGGTGGCGTTGAGTAAGCACCTCCGCCTTCTTGAGCAGATCGATGGTCACTGCGTAGTTGTCTTGCTGCAAAAAGCTCATGGCCAAGAGGTTGCACATCTCAGCCAAAGCTCGACAAGCCTGTGTAACCTCTTCACTCTCGATACCGAAAAAGTGTCGACGCAGCACAAGAGCTCGCTCCATGCAGTCGAATGCCTTGAGATAGTTTCCCTGCGTCATTCAAAGGATGTTAGAATAGTTGTTTTTCCACACAAGGTATGGACGTAAACCTACAGCTCGTTGTTGATGAACGCATTCTTCATCAAGTCGATGCAGCGCCTCCAGCTCTTGCTGCTCTTCCCGTGCATCTCGCAGCGCCATACTTGGCACAAAATGCCGCCGATTAACCGTATAAGCTAATTTTACCGTCAATATATGCTGCAAATGCTATGGCATTGGAATCACTGGTACAGGGAGCGATGTTAGACATGACGTCTGCCATAGTTGCAGTCGTTGAAGTTGGCTTGTACATGTATGCGCAAACCGGTTAATCTCGTGAGTGAAGGTGGTGTAGACGAGTCACCACGAACACCAATGTCCTACGGCACCTAGTCCAACCACCAGAACCGGAAGCAATAGTGAGATGACCCTTCCCTCCCCTTATTGACGGCCCTGCATGACAATGTAGCGAGCAGTGCCCTTTGTAGCCGGCAGTCGCCACATAGTCATTTTTCAGTTTGCCGTTCACCGCACACAACTCAAAAACCTTTCTAGCCCCCACCACTTGCAACCATGACTGTCGCCTTGAGCTCCGCTGGCAGTGCAAGCCACACCAAGCTACCGGCTGAACAAGTTCGCCAGACGCTGACGCGTGAGTACTCGACGCTCCGCTTCCGGATCGAGTACGGCAACTATCTGTCCAACCACCTGCTGCACGCAGTCGTGGCGCTGCATGAACTCGGTGCCAACGAGCAAAAGATCGCCGAGTACGCCGCGCACTACACCGAGAAGCTCGAAGCTGAAGGTCCCGACCACGAAGACGTCGTAAAACACGTCGCAACTTCCGCAATCCTATCAGATGAAGAAGCACAAGCTTTGCTAGGCAAGCGGCTGAAATATGACGCCCTACTCGCGTATTACGCGCACGATGTCAAGAAGTTGGGCGACGATGGTGCAGTTCGCAAGCATCTACCGAACTTGTTCAGTGGACTGGCTGGCGCTTTGCTGCACGGCATCATCCAGCTGGGCTATGCGTATCACATCGGCGGTGATCGTCTCGTCGCTGAGGGGCTCGCCTACCAGCACCACTGCTACTTGCCGTTTGATGAGCCTGAAATGCCATCCAGCAAGATGCCACTGCGTCAGTTCACTCGTCAAACGGTGTTTGAAGTCGCTGACGCAGTGACCAGCAACGAGTTTCTGCTTTCCGAGCAGGATCGACTTGTGTCGGTCTCTCCGGTCAAGGACCTCGACATTGGATGGATCCAGAGCGGAGTCAATGTGTTCTCGGGTCACCCTGAAAGAAACAGCCCCGAAGCATTCGCCCTCATCTGGAGCCAAATCAACGAGTTCGACTTCTCCAACTTCGACGGCAGCTACGCACTCGACATCGTGATGTGGCTGTACGTCATGCTCAAGCACAATGACTTCATCATTCTCCATGCCGCCACATCGGCATGGTCACTGCAGCAACTCGAGCACTTGCTGTCGCCGTCCGACAAGGCCAAGGCGTGGCGCGTGTGGCTGCATGTGGCTCTATCAGCTCTTGTAACCGCCCGCGTGCGCGACTTCCGTGAGGAGGACATCTGCCTTCCGTCCGATGACATCGAAGCGCGCCTAGCAGCGCTGCCATCGTGGTCGGAACTGCGTGAGAAGGCTCTCACTCTCCCTGGATACCCGGACGAGCATGTCTACAAGATGGTGCAGGTAGCGGAAGATCACGCCCACGCAACGTACAACGACGACGCCAGCAGCACCTACTTCCTATCACCAACCGAGCGTGATTTAGTCGCTCGCACCGCCGCTCTCACCGTCATCACGACGCCATTCAAGCCCTACAGTCAGAAGCCCGAGTAAACAGGTCCCAAGTTGAAGCGAGGCGTAATACACTGATTCGATTGGTTCTCTTGATTAAATATCCATTTCCTGTCTTAAGTTCCTAGTGATGTGGTCCACTTCATCCCAAAAGATCGTCAATACCGGTACAAATTTTCAGGTAAGCTTACACAACCCCCCTATTCAATACACAAAAGAAGCAAAGAGATCCAAGCCCAATATGACCAAGCAGGAAGTGGACGAATACTCGTACCTCAAGCCCGGTGAGGTGGACGCCGGCACGTCCATCATCGCTGTGCGCTTCAATGGCGGCGTAGTGCTGGGCGCTGACTCGCGTACGTCCACGGGAACGTACGTGGCCAACCGCGTGAGTGACAAACTTACGCCGCTACACGACCGTCTGTTCTGCTGCCGCTCGGGCTCGGCCGCCGACACTCAGGCGCTTAGTGACTACGTGCGGTACTATCTAAGCTCACACAGTGTGGAGCTGGACCGCCTTCCTAAGGTTGGCACAGCTGCCAACCTCTTCCGCTCGCTGTGTTACCATAACAAGGACCGACTGTTGGCGGGTATCATCGTGGCTGGGTGGGACCCAGTGAAGGGCGGCCAGGTGTTCTCCATTCCCATTGGCGGGGCTATGGTGGAGCAGGACTTTGCTATTGGTGGCAGTGGTTCAACGTACATTTACGGCCTGGTGGACTCGGAGTACAAGTAAGTTGGAACTATCGAGTTAGAAACGATTAGTGGAATGATATCTAACGTTATGGTGTTAATTGTAGGCCGGACATGACCAAGGAGGAATGTCAGAAGTTCGTCAAGAAGGCGCTGGCACATGCTATGGCGCGTGATGGCAGCTCCGGTGGCGTCATTCGTACTGTCACCATCACAGAGGACGAGTCGGTGCGAGACTTTACCAGTGGCGACGACCTGCCCTTCTCCATCTAGAGCAGCTGACGTCAGAAGCTCAAGATATCTGTAAGCAGGAGGTGAGGAGTCGAAACAGCTCGAAGCAAGACCAGATCAGGACAAGCAACTGAAGGAATGAAGGTGATGCCGCGTTAACCACTACAGTCTCCATACTCTATCGATCTCTCTCTCTGTGTCTACTGCAGTATCGCTCTGTTTACCATCGTTCCATACATATCCTTGAGCTTTCTGCTTACCTTAGACGAAGAGGTTATCCATGGCGGCAGCACCGCCGCGGGCCTTTTGCCGCTCAATCTCGGCGGCATCGGTCAGATCCTTCATCGTGATAACACGCTTGGACTCTTCGCGCAGAGCGGCGTTAGCAGCAGCACGGAACACAGCGTCACTGATGGAAGTGTTGCTCAGATCGTAGCGTTCAGCCAGACGCTGGAAGTCGATAGGCTTCTTGGTGTCCAGCGGCGCCTTGGGCGGGAAACACGCCCGCCACAGCTTCTCGCGCAGCTTCGAGTTAGGATTCCGCATCTCGACGACGAACTTGAGACGGCGACAGAACTCCGACTGCAACAGCGAAGACGCTGCAGATCTGTCCACGGTGGCCAGCAGAATGGTGGTGCTGGGGAACGTGTCCATGAGCTCTAGCAATCGCATCACCTCCATGCGGAAACGAGGAGATGACTCCAGGCTGTCGATAGGGATGACGCCTCCTTCGATGTGGCTGCCGAACGACTCGAAGCCCGTCAGCACCAACACGGCGTCCATGAGTCGAGCATCGTCGAACACAGCCCGCAGCGCCTTACGGGTTTCAGCGGCCGAGTCGGCTGCCAGCTGGCCGAAGTTGACGACCTTGAGCGGACGACCAATCTCAAAACCAATAGCCTTGGCTGCGTTCAACTTACCAATACCCGCCGGGCCACAGATCAGCACGCTCACACCCTTTTGCTGCTTGTTGGATTGACCAAAGTCAAAGCCCCACTGTCCGTAGATGACACCGCGCGCTTTCTCGAACTGCACAATCTTGCGCAGCTTGTCCTTCACCGAGTCCTCGACGATAAGTTCGTCCAATCCAGTAGTGGGAACAACACGATGGTCAAACGTCTTCATGTGCAAACTTCCACGCATCTGCAACGCACAGCCCGCCACGATATCAGCGTGAGAGATCACGGGCGATTCATCATTCCGTGAAATGGCCTTCAGAAGGGCTGATAGGATGGCGTTCTTGATGAAGCCACCACTGAGCTCGTACTTCAATGCGATCGCGTCCCAGTCAATGCCTTCCTCAGTCTTCAGAGCCCCGCGCAGTAGGAGCACATCCCAAATCTTCCGCCGCTGGATGTGGTCGGGCGCCTTGAATTCGAAAACTGCAGTGATACGGCGGTGCATGGCCTCGTCAAGGTCAAACGGCCGGTTAGTCGCAAGGAATACGATGCCTTCATACCGCTCAATCTCTGTAAGCAGCGCATTCAGCAGTCTGTCACCTCCGCCGTCACGCTGCCGAAAGATGTTCTCACACTCATCAAAGAACAACACAGCGTTGCTCATATCAGCTTCACGGAAAAGACCACGTAAGTCCGCGTCGGTATCCACGCCTTCCTGGCGCTTACCCTGCAGCGAAGGGAAATCCACCAGTAGCACACGCTTCTTCAGATGGTCGGCTACAGCGTTCACCGTCATAGTCTTACCGGTACCGCTAGCGCCGCACAGCAACAACACCAGTCCAGCTCCGTACGCCATACCTGCCTGCTCCAATCCGCTCTTTTTGCGATATCTCCGGAAACTCTCGTAGCTCTCCACAGTCTCTAAAATAGTGCTCTTGTGCTCTTCAGGCAGCACAACCTGATCCAGCTGTACCTTTGGGGTGTACAGGTCCGAGCCTTCCACCAGCTCATTCATCTCGGTGTCCAACCCAACTACCCAATCCAGCACGCGGCGGTCTAGTTCCACACGCTGATCCACAAGGTCTCCTGCTGTCGAGTGCCATCGCCCACGATGAAGTTTCACGAGCCCGCGAGAAAGCAGACGCGAGGACTTGTAAAAGAAGACACGGTGTGCCACTTGCTCCTGAAAGGTATCGCAGAAGATCGATAGAATCTGGTTGATAATCACACTTTCGTCCATGCGCTGCACAGGAGACGTATCCACACCGTCAATCAGGTTCTTGATAACTGGAGAAATAGTCTTGCCAATGAGCATCACAATCACATTTTGTTCGAAACGGTTAAGCTTGAACTTGGCTGCCAGCTCTTCAAGACGCGGCAACGGGCGACCAGCTTGCCGTGTAAGCGCCAATCGATGCTGCGAACGGCGACTGTACACGCGCTGCTTAGCCTTTAGTTCACGTCGACCAGCAGAAGCTGGCGCTGACGATTCCCAGGGCTGCTTCGTGCCTGCCTCCTTCATCTGGTCCTTTACACGCGCACCAGACGCACGGATCGCAAAGGCCACAACCTGGAAACGATCCTCAAGATATTCAAGCTGGTTCTCCGGGCTGTAAGGCTTCAGTTCGTTCGAGTCCATCAGGGACGACAGCAAATGGTGCTTGTCACTACCAGCTTCAGCCGACTTCAGCAACAATTGTTCGTCCGCCTTCTCCTGACGCTTCGCGCGCTTACTGTCAGTCTTGTACTTTCCAATAAACGAGAATGCAGACGTACTCGGGTCCTCGTGTTCTTCATGGTCCTCCACCTCGCTCTCGCTAGTCGCGTGGTGGTGGTCCATCTCTTCATCTTCATGCTCTTCGTCCACCTTGTCGCCGGTGCGATCCCGCTTGTGTCCACTAACAGTCGCCTCTGTCGTCGTAGTCGTAGCTGTATCCAGCATCTCACCGAAAGACATGCCCTCGCCCTTGAGCAGTTCCTCCAGCGCTGTCTGACTCACCTTCAGTGCCTGGTTACTAGTCAAGTGTCTCCCAAGTAGTACACGCACGCAAATGTTGGACAAACTTAGACTCGTGCAGTACGTCTCCTCGTCCACAATGAGCGTGCCTTCCTTCACATGTTCCCGTTCATCATCACGGAACTCGGCGATATCCACTTCAGACAATCCCGAGAGTCTCTGGCACGTCATGACTCTCCGTTGGGAGTCCTCGTCCAAGATCTGGC
This sequence comes from Phytophthora tubulina, assembly GCA_014706135.1. Lineage (NCBI taxonomy): Eukaryota > Oomycota > Peronosporomycetes > Peronosporales > Peronosporaceae > Phytophthora > Phytophthora tubulina. The sequence goes on along the minus strand of JACBOY010000148.1, from coordinate 1,481,780 downwards.
AACGTACAGCATTGCTCTGACAGCCCTGCATCACTACAAGCAGTTGCAGTAGTGTAGTCTCTCCAGTTGAGAGCTTGTACATCTCTGCAAGTCGAAAGACTCGTGGCGGTCTCTTACCCGCTTGCTTAGTAGCTGCAAGTCGGCACTTAGCCAGGTCATCCATATAGTTCTTAAGTCTGGCCAGAAAGTTGACACGTTCCTCCATATCCTGACGATGAGACAATGTAGTCTTCTCCTGCTCCTGCTCCAGTGTGATGGAGTCTGGCTTAGTCACACTCATAGAGAACTCCATGAAGGCGATTTCGTAGAGGAAAATGACCATAAACTGCATCTCAGCGAACCAGAACCACTGCGCGTCACCGTCAACAGGCAGCTGCGTCTCGTCCCGCGGGTCTCGCTGCATCTCGGGCCAGAACTCGCTCAATAGCGCGCGTACGAAGCTGAATCTTCCCTGCAGTTCCTTGAGGAGTGGTGCGTGCTCGGCTTTGAGACGCGCGAGGGCCTCAGTGAGCATCTGCGCCTCAGTGTCGGGTGCATCCTTGACGCCATTCTGTTCCGTTGGCTCAGCAGCTTTAGAGGCCGTATCGGAGCCGTTCTTCTTGGCGCTGGAGGCACCGCGTCTGCGCTTGGCTGGTGCCATGATGGAGAGGTGTGTGAGGAGCCCACGAAGCGAGAGGAGCAAGGAGGACAGGCCGAGCTCTGCCTTGGTGTCGCTTTGAAGTGTCTGCACCAGTCGATGCGACGTATAGATAATGGCTGAAATGGATGCGGATTGGTCAGAAATAGAATACCTGCTTTTCAGCATTATGCTTGAATATGGGTTGTATACTTTAGGTTTTGACCTACAAACCATGACCAATCAAAGTTGGCTAGGGTCAAGTGCAACAAGTTGTTCATACTGCAGTTTGTCCGACGGCGTCAACCACGCCGTCGGAGCCTCCCATAACTGGAACCTATCGTTTTGAGAACAACACCCACCGAAATGAGCGAAAATATAGGTCAAGCTGGCACGTGTACCGTACAGCTACACTGTTGCAGACATCTACAAGTTGCAGATTACTTCCTCTGCCCGGAAATTTAGGGCCACTTCGATTTCCACAGATGCCCCTCGCTAAATTAGTAGCTGAGAAAACTAATACTCGCTCAAACTTAATACAAAAATCGATCCACCGATCGACCCAGTTTTTGCCGTTTTAGGTACTATTCACGCCTTGAAATCTAATAAGTTGTTGTACTTGATAACAAAGCCTTCTACGGGTGGTATTAAATTGGCGAGTGGTATCTGTAATGTTCTCTGGAATTTATTTCAGAGTGACTGGTACTGAAAGAGTTAAGGAGCGATCCGAGGTCTGAATTTCTGTGAAATCATAACCTGATGATTTAGATCCGGCTATCGGAAACCGGTTTAACGAGGAAACGCACACACTTCAAGCGAAAATTTACAGTATTTACTGTAGGAATTTATACCTGTTTCGGTTTGATTAAGTACGAAAATGTTGACTGTGCCGTCTCCCTCCGCGCGTTAGTGAATTGGATGTTGCGCGAAGAGAACACAGAAACTAATACCCGTCTGGGTCGATACAATTGTGTTAGGTGCGTTATTCTAACTTAAAGGGGCCCGTACCGACGTAGTTTTCCCCAGCAGATGCGTTGAAGTGGACTGAGGGCGCTTTCAAGATGTCGGCCAACGTGAGCTGCAGAGCTCGGCAATTTTATATAACAAATATATAAATCCAATAAGCTTTTTGCAATACTGATGGGGCTCAAACCCCAATACATGTATCCATTCAATCTAAGTGCGATTTTGCGCAAGAAGGGCAGTCATGAAGCATTTTACTGCCATGTCCACAGAGCAAAGCACAGCTAAACGGGGTAATACATGTGCGACCCTGCCGCAGGGTTTCCAGCATTTTCTTTTTCTTGTTTTTTTTTTACACTTTGTCGTCAATTTACCATAAATTAAGAACTGGTAATTTATTTGAAAGGAGATGCATCAATATACAGAGGTGAAATACAACGTTCAAGTGAACAAAATGCCGTTACGCTTGTAGAAGTGAATACTTCACTGGTCCACCTAAGAATGGACACTTAGGTTTTTTGTGGACACACTGAAATCTGATTGACTAAAATTTTGGAAGGATTAGGGTAGTACTCGGTCGCTAAAATGTCGTAGGCCAAGAAGCAATTGCCACCATTCGCCAATCTCCCGCCAAAGCCACACTTCCCGCCAAGCAACTCCAATGCCACGTCACCCCAACCAACCCAACCTATCAGCTACGAAAAAGCTTGCCATTCTCCTACACCTCTCTTCCAAGGCAGTGAACGGAGTGCTCCCCCGGGGTGCCAAGCCTGAAGCTAGTCGCGTTTTCTCTTGCCACCGCCAGACCGTCAATAGCGTGTGGAACCAGCGCAGCACGCCGGAGGCTCTACTCGCGCAGCCCCGCCGCCGCAAAAGAGGGCTGCGCTACCCTGATATTACCTCACGGGTAGAATCAGTGGCGTTGCCGTTGCGGCAGACTCAGAGGAGTCTTTCTACTGCTGTTCGTGTGCCCAAGACAACACTTCAGCGTTATCTGAAGGCAGTTCTTATTCGTCGTAGCAGATGCAATAATACAGGGCATAATTGACCGATGTAAACCACATAATTATTACCACTAAAACTGAGTTTCATCTGATTGGGCAAATATAATGTGTTATTTGGCGTATCAGCTTAACAACAGAAATAAACTCATTTTTTCGTCTGTTGATAAAACGATTTAGCAACGCTAACAGCGTTCACTGGCTCTCTCCAAATGTTCGCGATGATTAGGTGATGACGTTGATACCGTTTTGGCGTAATATCGCTAATTGATGACGTCGTTTCGATAAAAAAAAACTAATGCGGCGAAAAATCAGCCACAAACCGGCGGCGGTATTTAGCTTTACAACGTGTTATGCTGTGGTGAAAAATACCTGTCGGTAGAGGAAGCTCTCCGCTTCATTTTGCGGTGTTAGCGGTGTGAAAGTGATTGCTACGTCAGGAGATATTAAATCAGAAGAGAAGTGTCCATTCTGAGGTGGACCAGAGAAGTACCCGGTAAAGTGAATAAATTACATGGATGTTACCCGTGTGGTTCACCTTCGCACTTAGGTGCGAGTCCTGTTGTTGCGCGAAGGTGCGAAAGTAGTTGGTGTTTTTAGACTTTTCTAAACGTTCCTTGGCGGCTTCCTTGAAAGGCTGAGACGGATGATATATAGGTTTGTGTGTTGTCTTGCAGGGTGTTCCAGGCGCATTATTTTCCGATTTGCGATCAATAATGGATAAGGAAGCGCGGGCTCGAGAGAACGAAGAAGCGAGTGATAGTGATGACGACCTAGAACAGGTTGCTACCATCCAGGCTCGATTAAGATACCTGTAATAAAGTCAGTCAAGGAATCGACTCGATGGATAGCTCTCCCGGCTGAAGAGAAGTCACCTACGGTCTCGATTTCTATGTTCTTTTGTGGAGCGAAGCAGTTTCAGCGGGGGTGGTTCCTAACGCTGATCGACTACAAGCGTGCCTCTAACTTCTTCCAAGCTAAAACAATGCTGGACAGCCTACCGTTCGTGATCCGCAAGAAGTACTTCCTGTCCGTGACGCTTTACCTCGTTCCTTTTAAAAGCAAGAAACCGAGCACGATCCTTGACATTCCCTTCCGCCAAGGGGCGGTTTTGCACTTTAACCATGTTACTGGGCTCAAGCTGCACGAAGACAGAGGTATTCCCAAAGGGAACGTGAGCGGCATTGAACGTGTAGCTGATCTCCAAATTTCAGAGCTTTTTCGTGCACGGCACGACGTTGTCCGAAATAGCTTTTTCCACGCTTTCCACTTCAGCTGTCCAATCACTGCTAAGGAAGCTTCATAGGTGTGAAGATGACTGTTTGAGTTCGGCGATTCCTGTGGTAAGCACGGATTTTCGTACTGTGTAATTTCGATTAGGTACGAAACAGCCGTACCTAATCGAAATTATACTTAATTTAAGTATTGGAAAGTGGTCTTATAGTTCCGGTCGTACTTAAGTGCGAGGTGGCCTTATATTTCCGGACAGAGGAAGTACAACTTTGTCCTGGGCAGGGTCACTGACGGATGAGGATGACTGCGGTACTGTAACCTCAACTCGATTGATTTGCAAAAAAAAAATGATTTTACTTTTTTTGTTACAAAAGTCCGCAAGAAGTTTCAAACCTTGAACAATCTGAATATCAAGTTAAGGTTCAGACTGTTCAATGAGGTAGCTGGCATCAATAGCAGCGATCGTATTGACTCTATGTTTCCATAGTAAATGTTTGGGCTATTGTTTTTATAAAGGTGCGACCATGTGCGGTTGCTGATCCTATATCTGCTGTTGCTCCTGTTGATGTCAAGCAACTTTCGGAATGAAGATTCTACTTAGGTTGCTGGTTTCGGTCCGAGACCAGAGGAAGGCTTCGTGGCAAAATATGGAGGGCGGCCACGTTCTTCCTGCGCACCCAGTTCACGATCTGAAGAACTGCAAACGTCGTAGTCTTACAACCACGCTCAGAAGTGTCACTAAGCTTAACCGAAGGCAGGTTACTACTACCGGTAGTCTCAAGCGAAAACATGCCGAAATGTCTTCTGGATCTTTTAGTAGTAGTAATACAAAGTCGCGCTGCACGAACAAGCTCTGACATTCAGTGAAGTGAATATACCCTGGTTGATCATTCTCGGATTAGAGCAGCTCATGTTGGCCGGGTCTGTGAAAACTACGACGATACAGAATGACGCACCTAACATAATTGTATCGACCCAGGCGGGTATTAGTTTCTATGTTCTCTTCGCGCAACATCCAATTCATTAACCCCACTTAGCTCGACCGTAGGACAAACGAAAGGACCAAAAGTTTGCTGCCTTAAGTTTGAATAAATGCCAATAGATTGAATAAATACAGACTTACTCAGCCACGATAAGAAAGGTCTATCTTAGATCTTTCACATGTGATACCGATTTCGTGTCTATCATAGTCCATCAGGACAAATTCAAATTTGTCTTTAATAACAAATCACTAAGGACATTTTGTCCTACCCCCAGGACAAAAATGAGAGTTTGGCTTGCGTTGAGTATTGGATTTCTACCGGTCGCTATTTTTAGAAGCTGGTAGAAGCAAGTGATTTGTCATAACAGACACTATGCGATTGTCGGAGGCGAAATATCACCATAGAATTTACAAGTCATTTCTGTCCTACCGCTGGACAAACACGCTGTGTATGCCACATCAAATACGATGTTTGTCCTATCTCGTAGGACGAATTTAAGGGAGGTTATTTTTTTTTTGATTTTGATTTGCGGTTTAGACGGCTAACATGCTCCCGGAGCCGCGCCGTGCAGCAGCCCCGCCTATGGGGTCCAGAGAGCCCATGGCAGTAGCCCATAAGGGAGGTTAACGCGTGGACTTAACAGAGAGGGAGACGACACAGTCAACATTTTCGTACTTAATCGAATCAAACAGGTATAAATTCCTACAGTAACTACTGTAATGTTTCGCTTGAAATGTGTACCTTCCCTCGTCAAACCTGTTTCCGGTATACAGCTCTACATTATCAGGTTATGACTTCACGGAAAACCAGACCCCGCTCGGACCCCTCCTTAGCTCTGAAATAAATTTCAGAGAATTTCAGTACTACCAAATCTGTAGTATTTTGGCCCTCGCTGTCGCTGTCTATTAATATGTACAAGCAGCAAGTTTCAGAAAAGTGCTGTACAATTCTACTGTTACTACTGTACTATTTTGTTCCATCTAGCCCCCTTTCGAGGGAGGTTTTCATTCAAGGTGCAATTACTATTAACCCGATTGCTGCCAATTTTAAACTTGGAATTAGTATACCTCAATTACCATAGTAAAACGTAAAACATGCATATATGCTTGGTTTACTCCGCATCCCGCAGCAAAATATAGCATAGTGCATGGGTTTACCGATAATTATTGCAATTATTGTAGTAAAACCAAGCATGTTGCATGGTTTACCGCATGTGACATGATTGGTCCAAAATGAATTTGGGGTACTTTGATTGGACTAAATTAGTAAAACCAAGCATGTTGCAGGGTTTTGGGGCAATCGGGTTAATCCGTCCCCCCCTTTCGAGAAAAGTTTTCATTCAAGTTCAATTACCCCCCCCCCCCCCCCCTTCGAGAAATGTTTTCATTCGAGAATTTGCCGATTCGAGGAAAAATGATGACTCTCTACTGTAGGGACGTTCATTGTGGACATCGACACGAATTTGAATTTGTTGCGGTTACGGCGACTACGCCCGAGGTGCGCTACGCAGCATCCTCGCCTACAGACCCTAGGTCATGGCTAGACCCTGCGGTAGCTACCAAAACGAAAACAATATGCAAGGATATGAATTGACCGAGCTGCTCTGCAAGGCGGTCTTGGTCTGGTACTTGTTCGGGTCGCGTGATTTTGCTTGATATTACTCGTCGTTTGAGTTCTGGGACTGATCTTGCTTTACACGTAGATATATCGGAAAGTGGAATTGGCACTGCAATCATCGAAAGAGCACACGGACATGTTGGGCTGACATTGGAGGTTTCCGCCGACTTCAGGCGTCGGAAACCAGTTTTCCGTTGAGAGACAAGGCCATCAAGCCCCAACGACGGTGCTCAGACAGGCAATACGCCATTGCACAATCGCATTATGCTGGAGCATCGCATGGGCACAAGCCCAGCAGTCCCAAGGCAGCAAGACCCAACTCGGAACGTAGTGTAGATTTAGCAACTCATTCGTAGTTTTCTCAGCTAGTGAGCAGGTCAACCCACCCACCTCACCCGGCTACTCCTGGCCGGACCAACCAGGAGCGGCTTAACGAAGTCGAATACGAATGATTTGCAGCCCCTAGCCGTGAGCGATAGTGGAAAAAGCCCCGTCCAGGTTGTGCCTATACGTCTTCCGGTAACTCCATCAGCAATTCTTGTCTTCATTAGTTGCTCCGGGCTTATTCCGACCCCACGACCACGCCCTTGAACCGAGATAGCTCTCATCCTCTTGGTCCCGTGGCTTGCTTTTGTTGACTCCATCATGACTGTCTCCTACCGTCATCGTCTTGTTTTGTACTTTCACGCCACGTTAACGCTCCCCGGACGCGATCGTTCCCCTGATCAATTCGAGAACAACAGGTGCTTTCTCCCGGGGCCCTAACTTGCCGGCATACCGTTGCATGCTTCCTCGCCAGCTCGATCACGCTGGTGCAGCCGGGTGCGTCCTTGGTCATTTGTCCCCATTCTGAGGGGTCGCCCGGTTTGGGGCGACTGCTTCCGGACAGCTTTATGATCGGCGCGAAGCGCCAATTGCGCACTAGGCTGCCAAAACCGAAGTGTGTGTGGATGGACATCTACACAAAGCTGTTGGTGGGTCGCCTGAACGACGTAACCAAGGCAAAGAATAAAAGCATCACAGACCCTGCCCGTGATTGCAGCTCGCTGTTGACGGCGGCAGTGCTGATGGGATGATAGCCACAGGACGAAACACGTCAAAACGACAAAGGGAGGACAATCTGATGGATTTTGGAGTTCAGGCTCGCTTGGCGACGTGACTGAGCGATCTATTTCTCCGCCGCACCAGCATTAGCTTGACGCCGGACAGAGTGACACGGGTGGTAAAGGGCTATCCCGCGCTTCAAGACTCCAGAACACCGTGCATATGGCTATCACGAACGGTACGTACTCTAACATGGGATCTCAACTGTTTGTCAAAAACCTGCAAGCCCAAACCGAGCTGCTGGTATTTCTGCCTCGCCCAGCGTGTTGAAAGGCTTCTTCGCTTGGAAATTTGGGCTCGAGGGCTGTCAATATTACATTTCGGTCGAATTGACGTGAGCTCCCGTCGATCGTTGCTGACCAAGCACGATCTGTGCGACTTCTCCAGCGCCAACTAGCGTTTTCGGTAACGAATCCTGTCCACCTCAGCGAGCAGTGAACCCGAACTTAAAATTACTCAAAAAAAATAATTGCAATTTTAGTACGTAATTATTAATTGTAGGGTCTGGAAAATTGTCTGGAATTTTTCCAAATTTTAAATTGAAAAAAAAAGAATTGCCGCTGCTGTTAGCTTCTCTACCATTCAGTTGTACCGGTGGCTCTTGCTTATCTGGCTATCGTGGAGGCCGTTCATGCTCATTATCACCTCTGTAGTTCTCCACAAAGAGCTCATCTCGCCACCAGCCCCCGCTTCCAACGAGCAACTCTGCTGAATCGGCTTCGGACGCCTACTACATACATGTACTACTACTACTATGGCTTCGGACGCCTACTACAGCGATTTCGACTGTACAAGCCGCGAGTTTGACCTCTGAGCGTTCTCTTCTCCGGATAGCGAGGAGGACCTGATCGCGCAAAGTCATTTCGACTTAATGGGTTAAAAGGGTTAATTGCGGACACTCTCACGCGGTATAATATACTGTGGAATTCGTTTTTTTGTTATGACTGTTGATAACTATATCGTTTTGACATTGCTGATGTACTGATATTAATGAGTACATCAGCGGTAAACGGGGCGCCGCCGTAATTGGAATAATTGAGTTATTAATTCTACTGATCTTGGTCGACCCAATTAATTAAAAATTGCGTACTCGGGTTCCCTGTCAGCTAGAAACATGATGGCTTCGACTGGTGGTTTGCTGACAGATGATGTTTGTGTAGACCGACTGATATGTATTCTCGTAACGTGTCCCCTAGTTCATGTACATGATACATGTACTGTAAATACTTCACTAAGTGCCCGAAACCTGCTCTAGACAGATGCCTCCTAAAACTAGTCATTTTGACATAGGCGATTGTATAAAAAATAGAGGGGAAGAATAAAATTCGTGAGATCGGTAAGAAATATATGTTTGATATCATATGTTTGGTGTGGACCACCCAATAAAGAGCGCTCTCTATCCGAGAAAAATCGATATTTTCGGGGTCAATAACACGAGCCGCGAATCGGTCTTTCCGGATCTGCGAGGTTGTTTCTACACGCATTCCATCAACCAGTTGTTCATAGAGACAACGTAGCGATCGTCAAGGCCTCAGCCTGAAATTCAGGCTCAGTATTAAACGTTAGTCTTAAGCTAACGGGGGAATTGCAAATCGGCCAGGTATTTGGGTGGGAATTTGCAATTCGGTCAGGACTTGCAATTCGGTCAGGCAGGCGCTAAAGATAGAAACGGCTTTTCTAAATTTAAACCGTACAGATCATAGCAGCTTTGCAACAGACAACTTCAAAGCCTGCGTAGCCTTCAGGCTGTAAGGGTGATCTGCAGCTGGACTCCAGCACGGGTATACATGCAACTCGAACTTTCGCACACACTCTGAATGTGTCGCTGTGCCAGGTTTTGTTGATGCAGGTAGACGAGTTACCATAACACGGAGCTCATAACACGGAGTTCAACCGAGTTGCCGTAACACGGAGCGCTACCGAGTTACCATAACACGGAAAGGTACTGTTATCTTAAAGTGTAGCGCAACCAAGTCACCATTACATTGCGCCTTCCACGACTTACTTGACTTACACGACAAGCATGGATTCCGCCACTTACGCACCTTACACGACTTATGCGATATACGCGATTTGCGCGGCATCCGTGACTTGCATGACATTGTCGACCTGGTTCTCAGGCACACCAGGTCATGCCGCCCTCGGAGCAATAGTGGTAGTCAATTGCACAGCAGCAAGAAGAATTTGTATTTTTCAACACTTGAGCAAAATGCGAAATTGCCAATCAGAGCAGGTCCATTTGACTACCCCAATTTGAAGTTGCAGCAGCAACCAACATTTTTTTTTCTACAGCTCGTGGTCTACGAGTGTTAAAGCGTGCCGACCGTGGTAAATACGCATTATGAGCACAGAAAACCGTCTGTGTTGACGATGCTATCAGCATTAACCAGAATTGTGGTGATATTTCATGCATTGCATTGGCTGTTGGCTTGATGAGGATATGTCTTGATGATGATATGTACAATGCAAGCGTCAACGTTATTTGATTTAGAAGCTCCAGTACATCTGCCCATGGTAAGCTACACTACATGCAGTCCCTGTTTACAATACGTTCCAACAATATCCATTATGCCGTTGCATCCTTACCGTAATGCAGTTGCCATAGAATATAGCATCGTAGTGCTGGGTCATGTTGCTCTTATCGTGGCTTTGCTGTTAGACCTTGTCTCAAATGCCATCAAAGGCTACATCGCAATACCATACAGTTTGTCAGCGGCGTACACATACGTACGTGATTCGTGATAGCGCCGACGGTACCTGTTGCAGCTCTAAGCTCGAATTTGGGCAGCTTGGTACACAATTGCCGTCGCTGCAGCGCTGCTGTGTGTGTTACTGGTGTGGCAGCAGGAGTCACTCAATGCCAACGCGTTCCCTCACAGCGCTTGGGTCCTGGTGCAAGCACCGTGCGACGTCACCGAGCAGCAGCGCTTGATTTCCTGCCGATGTTGTTGCTCACTCCAAGCCGCCGCCTAGCGAAAATAATTCTTCTTGCTGCTGCAAGTCAAACAGCACGACTTTTCGTGCAGGTGGGCGAAAAAATTTCTGACCAATCAGAGAGCTGGAAAAAATTCTTCACTTGTTGCCACAAAAATCTTCTTCTTGCTGCCGTGCAATGGACTACCACTAATGTAGCGTTACTCACGCTTTCGCTCGTCGATGCTGATCGTACGGGTGCCGGCGACGGCGCCTGACGAGCCACAGGCGGGATAATAATCTTCACCTTAGCGGGTTTCTCCTGCTCGTCATCATCGCTCTCTGCTTCTTCTTCCTCACTGCTGTGCGAGTCCTCGACTTGCTGGTCTCCAGTGGCAGAACGTGGCAAAGCTCCTCGTCGTTCAGAAGTTCCACGGCTATTCTTCTTGGCAAGACTTTCCTGAGAGAGGCGCCGAATTGACCAAACGCCGAGGAAGAGCGAGCCTTTCCTCCTGCTAGCGGGGAAGGCTATCGATTTTTACTCGAATGGCGTGAATCGCGCAGCCCCGATGCCCAGCAGCTTGAATCTTACGAAAGAGCTAGATGATCATCTTCCCTTAATGCATGTATTCATGGTAGTGGCGCTCCGTCCACGCTACCGACAGCTCCACGACCGTCGTAGATCCGGGCGGCGCCTGCCTCATCCACGACAAGCGACTTGTAGGGCTACTGTGCGTGTGTTTCACAGGTTTCAAGGTCGTACGCGCTGTTCACGTTACTACCACTCCTTCCCGCGGCGTGACTATTGCTCTGCAATCCAGGGTTTTGCACCCAGCGTTCCCAATGTCTTCTCCGTCCGAAATCTCATCTTCGCGCTCCTGGCCTGCGTCGCCCACCGTGAAAATCTCTTCACCCACCGATCTAAATTGTTTTCTAGCGACTGCCCGTGTCTTCTTCCCCTTCACCTCCCTATGTAGAACATCAATCTTGGCTCTCACTGTATATCCTGGCACAGCGACACATTCTTAGTGTGTGCGAAAGTTCGAGTTGCATGTATATGTTGGAAGGCACATTCAAGTTCAAGGCCTGGCTCAACGGTAGTTGGGAAGAGAGCTGCGACGTTGGAGAGATCAGGTCATTGTATGAGAACGGGTTTGAACAAGTTAGTGTTAGTAGGAGCTCAAGTGGAGGGAAGCTAACACCAAAAGTTAATCAGTCTTCATTTTGCTATCTAAGTGGCAAGTGGTCCGGTTCGGATCCACATCCCAACAGTATACCCGTGCTGGAGTCCAGCTGCTGGTCATTATTACAGCAAGGCCACGCAAGCTTCGAAGTTGTATGTTGCAAAGCTGCTATGATCTGTACGATTTTTTAATTGTTCATTCAAAAATGGCTCTTGATAGCGTCCCCAAACGGTTTAGGGTTATCGTACATAAATCGAACTACAGAAATGGCTCCCATATATGATACCACTAACTTCGAGTAGCCTCTTCAAACCGATCGTAACCGTTTGAATGATTAAGGAGTGATTGTCACATGGTTATAGCATTTGCTACGGCGACCTTCACTCACACCTTTTTGATAACCTTTGTACTTTAATACCACTGTTAAGTAGATTCATGTATGGGTATCCGAAGTGGGAGCCATTTCTGTATTGTCCCCAAACGGATACCAAACGGATGCCAAACGAGCCCAAACGTTTGGTATGTTTGGTGACGTTTGGGCAGATTCTGCCCATTAATTGCACACGCCAAGAGGTGGCAGCAGGACGGAGAAAATCAAGCGCGCACTACCCCTGTCACAGGGGCCCTGTGCTCGCCGATTGCAAAGGGCGCGCGTCCTTCAGCTTTGATGCTGATCTTTTTCCAATGAATGGTAAGAAATATCCCTGTGCCAATAGTTCCGAGAGATATTCTCAGCTATATTCGTTACTAGTCCATGTTCTTAGGCAGCTAAGGTGCCATCTTCTATGTAGAGAACAATTAATACACCATAAGTACTTCATTTTAATACGTCTCTGAACTACATGTATACGACTTCTCCCTAGCAACATGAATAACAACACGATTTGACTCAGTAAAGCGCGCTCAGATACGAATCATTCATGCTGTTCAGTGTTTTGCAGCCTTGGCCTTCTCGTCCAGCACGTCTATCTTATTCAACAGCCAAACATCGCAGCTGTCGAACAGCCACAGCACAAGGCACCACCCCATTAGCAGCATCTCAAGCCAGGGCGTCCCCGTTCACCACCGCCACCAATCCTAGTCGAGCGCGCGCCATCTTGCCGAACTTCTGCACGGTTGGGCGTCCGGTCCGTCATGTCACTTGTCTCAATCACACGGTAAGCTACATAGCCCAGCGCCGCGCCGCGGCGTCATCGTCGTCGTTGAGCACCTGCCACAACTTGGGTGGACCACAAGGCGTCTTTGGACGCATCCAGGGTCCGGAGAGCTTATTGCCGTTGTCCGCGTGTTCACGGCCAGGTCGGTGACGGCCAGGCCGCGAGCAAGTAGACAGGCATGGCCCTCACGGGGTCGTAGCACGTGACTCTTGCGCAGAGCCGTCACAGCCGTCGGAGCAGCAGGGACGGAGCCAGCCCCAAAATTTAGGTGTGGCCAAGGGTGACCGAAGTCGGCGTCCGGGGTGGGTGGGGGAGGGGGTCCAGATGAAGAAATCAACCCCAAAATCGGGTCGACTTCGAAAAATTTAGGGGAGCACCCCCCGGCGCCGACTTCGGTCACCCTTGGCCACACCTAAATTTTGGGGCTGGCTTCGCCCCTGCTGGAGAGTGGTGGTGGTGGAGTTCGAAATGAACGGAACCGCGCAACAAATTATCTGAATTTTGAAAATGAAAAGTCCCGTAAATTACTTTCGGGAAGACCATTACCGGTAATTACCGGTATTGATCTCTATTTAGCCCTGAACTGTTTAGGGACGCTATCCAGTGTCTTTAACAGACGATGCCCCTACGAATGTACCAAAAATAGTCCTTTCTGGGGGAAGCAGCAAATTTGGGTGTTGACAGAGGCACAAACAGAGATCAAGATCAGCATCATTCGATAGCGCTTGATTTCAGAAGCTCAGCGCTCGTCTTTACAGCACCGTAGATGCAGTGGTTACCGAGTTAGGACACCGTCAAAATGATCGTCTTCTTGGTATTTTACTATTCTTGGCGGTGATATATATAGATCTTTTTTCTTAGCTGTAAGTTATTTATGGCAATACATTCTCCAAGATGACTAATCGAAGGGTCGCTGCAAAATATATTCTTTAAGTAAATCCGTCACTAGCGCGACCCTCCGCGTCACAGGAATGAACTTGGTTCTAATATGTCAAGACACTCCGACGCTCGCTATGGACAAACGGCGAGCTCTTACGAGCTCAAACTCGCTAATTACCTTTACTTCATACGGTTAATAGTGTTTGCTAAGTATCAGGTCTGGCTGTGCAGTGTAGCCGATTTAAATTTATAGTTCGCCCCAAACTCGTGTACAGTCGTAAGGACACCGCCTGTTACCACGAAAGGGTTAACCCAGGGTTAACCCTTTCGTGGTAGAAGGGCGCATTTTGCGCCCTTTAAAGGGTTTCTCAAAAGACGGTTGATACCCCTCCTATAAAAGGGCGCATTATGCGCCCTTTTAACTTTTCGCCAACCTTGTTCCGTGACGATTTTTTCTACCAATCATAGTCCTTTGTCCAATAGCGATTGATGTATTTTACCATTCTCCGTTGATCCGTGACATCATGGCCATGTATTTTACCGAGCCACGTAGCCTACGTCACACAATTGGGTTCATAAACCATGAGTATGACCATCCCAAGAGCTAGATTGCCCCCACTACCATCCATTCGCTTCCATACAATATCTAAGATATTTACTCCCTATGCCCACTACCATACAATAGCTAAGGTACATACTTCTTCTGGCCACTTGCCATTTTCTTCTCCATGCGCACACGCTTCCTCGACTGGGAGGACGAAGCTCTCGCTCAAATTGCGTTGCAGTTTGAGCGTGAAGGCTTGCGCATTACGTGAAATTATGTGGAGAAAAGGCTAGCGAGGACTAGGCGTACGGCACGCGAGCTCAAGATGAGACTCGCTAGTCTCAAGCGGACTTACGGCAAAACTGTGGCAGATTTTCCACCGTGTTTCTTCCCTGGTAACACACCGAGGCGCATGCTATCCCCACCTCGCCGTTCGTAACCTACACCTCTCCCGACGGTTTGCTTGCCAAGGCAAGACGGACGTCCACTAACCCAGGCCGACGCTAGACTTGCAATGGATACTATTTTTGGCAATGTTAGAGCATGTGATGTTCGCCAGCATGCTGGCCGCACGTATGACAACGCAGGCGAAGTGCTTCCGGACGGCGTGGCTACAATGATTGATGTGTTGGCTCCTGTGACTGACAACGACGTGTTTCTAGATATTGGGGCGGGGTTGGGAAATATCCTCGCTCAAGTCGCTCTCACGACAAGTAGTCGCTCCTGTATCGGCGTCGAAGTCAGAAATGAGTTATGCTCCCTCGGTCCAGCGTGTGTTCAAGCTCACCTCAAAACGTTTCCTCTTCTTCACAAGTTGGACATGAAGGCTGCTGATGTGAGACATGTTTCCCTGGCATCTCAAGTTCCAACGAGCCAAGCTACGATAATATTCGCCAACATTTTTCGTTTTGAAGAGGACGCCAAGCTTGCTGTAGCCCACGAGCTGAGCGGGATGCCCAATGCGCGGGCTGTTGTTGCTACCTCTTTGTTTTGCCCAAGACATCGGTGAAGTTGTTTCAAACCATTCTGTATTAGCTGGAAGTTAGTGCGCGAGAAAAAGGTGCGCTGTAGCTGGAAATCGGTGCTGCATCCACTTTATTTCTACATGCGCGTGACGGAATTGACTAAAAATGCACTCACGAATTGTCAGCTGCACGCTTGTAGATTCATATCACCATGTCACCACCGTTTGTCAGCAGCTCTTATACTACGCCAATGTAAACGCGTCGACAACCGCGTCCACGGCTGTCGCCCCGATCACCAACTTGCCGACGCTCGCCGACTTGCGCGCAGCCACTTGCACTCGGCCGCCACGCACACCAACTAGCATCCGGTCGCCTCACGCACGCCACCAGTGTGTGCGGTCACACACTCACTAACCGCAGCTGTGCTCCCTAATTTTGACCCCCCCCTGCTCAGATCGCACGCTCACCACCTTGAGCGCCACCACTCGCTGGCATGCACACCGTTCACAACCTTGTATACAGCCACCCTACGTACTCGTATCCAGACGCCGCAGCCGCGCACAGTAGTTCTGTGTAGCCGCAGATAGCCCCAGACCAAATACCCGCGTGTGCCCCACTCGCTCCACCCGCACTCAACTTAAAAGTGGGCGCCGTGTTCACCAACTTGTGCGCGGTCACAGTGATCGCAATCCACATTTCAAGCTGTTCTCGTGCTAATCACTGCCGCTGGGTTGGTGAATATTCGTTTGGTGTTGGCGATACTCTCATACTACTTGCTCCTCCATGACAGTATTGATACTGACACCGGCTCCATCTAATTTTGCGCTGGCACGCCGATTTGCCAACTTCGATTGCCGCCGAACATTCCCTTTAGATGTGAACAAATCCGCCGCTAAATAGTACCGATGAAATTTATCCCAGCAGGTCCAATTGGTATTAGGACATGTCCACGGAGATACTGCTTCTGAGTGGACGACCCGACAGAGGCACACATGATGAGTAGTGCAGTAATTGGTAACCTCTGTCGGGTATCTTCCCTCCCAGTGGCATACAATGCATCGTTTCCTTTTCCGATTCTTCTCCGCAAACATTTGCTTGGATGCAACCGATGAACACGTCAAGTCTCCCGTCTCATCGTTCCGATTAGATCCAAGGGTCGACGGCGTACTGACGTGAATCGGGTGCGCTTCGGTATTTCCACCTGAGTCATACATCATGCTTCCTTCACTAGGAGCATCTCTCCACTGACCGTTGATCAGCTCACCAACCAATTTTGTCACGAACGCTCGATGCGGATCCCGCTCCAAAACTTCCACCCGTGCCAGACGCCGTGTCAAGTAAGCATTAGAACGTGCCACATCAATCAGTGCAAGCGCCAGCTTCTTGTGCCAGCGCTTGAAAGAGTGGCCATCCGCGATCGAGAAGCGTCCACGGATTTGGTCTAAGCGGTCAACACCTTGCATGTTCGCGTTGTATGCAGCAATACATGTAGGTGCATTGAAGGCTTGAGCTCTGTTCCCGACCAGGCGCTCCACAGTAGTAGTTGTTGACGCATCAGCGTTGGATATCATGTTCACTATATTTCCGTCGCACCACGATGCGGCAATCATGCTGTGATCCATCGAGGTTGCCTGGCGTAAATCCCCTCGCAAGCATCCATCGTCCTTTTGGAGAATCGTATGACTGGGGAAATGCTTGCTATTTGCTCTGATAGTTCCGCGTCCGTACAGACTTTTCAGCCGAAGTTCTTGGAGGAGCTGAACAGACGTGTAATAGTTGTCTGTGTTGATGACGCGATTGCTTCCAAAGTACGGACGAGTAACTTCTAACACGTGCTGGCGAATTTTAGACACCTTGTCGAATTCTTCTCGAAGTGCTTGTGCTTCATCCTGATCGACAACACCATCAAGGCGACCACCAATATCACTGCGGTTGCAAAGAAGTTTGTAGTTCAATGCTATCCAACTGGTGGAACAGCACACCATATACAAGCGAAAATGGTACGTCCCCGTTGGTTTCATGGGGTTGTATACGATGAGATGCCGCCCTTGCCGAGATCGGCATGCCACACTTGCTTCATCAACAGTCAAGTCTCTCCCCACGCCCACATACAGTCCACCGGTAACTTTCAGCAAGTTTAGCAACGGGCGGATGCGTGCTGCTGCGTCTTTCTCCAGTGTCGACGGCGCTGCGTTGAAGCAAAGGCACCGGCGAAGAAGTTTGTAGCGCGTAGAGTCATGATGCCATCCAGCGAAGTAGAACGACCACCAAAAATGAGGTCCTCAGCCTGCGGCCCCCAATAATTTGAATATTCACCCTTTCGTTAAAAGACATGAAGAACATGATGCCCAAGAATTCCATGAGCTCCGATAGCGTGAACGGTGTTGTCTTACGTATGTCCTTCATGACTGCGTAGCTATTCGTTTCATGAAGCACTTGCCGCCAAAAGTATAGTGGCAAGTATGCAAAGAAACTTGAACTGGCTGAGTGTTCAATTAGATGCGTGTACTCAGGCTTGAGACGAGTTTTCGTAGAGCCGTCTGGATGCGTGAACAAGTACCCAGGAGCTTCAACACTTCCCGATGGATTAAAGCGCAAACGTTTGATGGCTTCCACTTCCTCCAGACTTGTAGGTAGAACCTCGTTCGGGTCAAATTCCTCAAACACCTCAGTCTCATGTAGCTCAGACACGTCATTCACTTCGATTTCATCGACAGCTTCGGGGGCCACAAGTACTTGCCAGTCCGGCTTGTTCTTCTGGCGTGTGACAGCGACGTAGTTATCAATGCCTCTCTGAATAATGCCCAGACTAACGTGATGCACCGTGCTCTGGAATTGGCTGTCTAACCATCTCACTTGGAAGAGAGCAGCATGTTTTCCTTTACGCATTTGTCGACAAACTCTGCCAATCAAGTATGCTGTTCCCACAGGCCGGTACGCTTTGGCCTTCATCCAAGACTCCTTTTCCGGTGTATACGCCACGAGCTTATCCACGTAGACCTCATGGAGAAGGGAAGGCGACGAACGTACAGCGTTTTCAGACTGCGCACGAGTTGGTGTTTGTGGCGACGTTGACATCACAGCCGGTGTCTGTTGTTGCAGTGTCGTAGCCGTACTGTTCTCCTCTTCACTATCCGACGCCACAAGCCTACGCGCCAATGCACGTTCATCCCGACGTTGGCCACTAGCAGGCAGCACTCCCCCAACTGTTGTCGCATGCTGTCCGCCACGAGTACCACGGCCTCCACCTCATCCAGCTGCACCTCCACCACGAGCACCGCCTTGGCCAGCTCGACGCTTACTAACCGTGCCACGGACACCTCGAGTGCCATCTCGACCAGCGCTACGCCCACCTCGAGCGCCGCTTTAGCCAGCTCTACACTTACTAACAGTGCCACGGCCACTTCGAGCGCCATCTCGACCTGCGCTACGCCCACCAACAGCGCCACCTCGACCGGTGCTACGACCTCTAACTGCGCCACGTTCGCCACGAGCACCTCGGCCAGCGTTACGATCTGTAACTGAGCCACCTCGACCAGTGGGTGGCCCTCCAACAATGCCAGGAACACCAGCAGCGAGAACTCCACCATCCACGTCAACTCCACCATTCACTCCAACTCCACCATCCACGAGAACACAATCGTGACTGCGACCTCGCACTCACTCTGCTGCGGTGGCAAGGCCGCCATCGATATCATTAAGCAATCCTGGCGACCCACACAAACACGAACAATACCATTAGCAGCTCCACCGCAACACCAGCAACGCATACGCAACTGTACCGGTCATTCCAACAGCCCCAACTTGGTCTCGCTGGCTTATCTCACCGCCGATCACAGCTTCTCCTCGTCCACCACGACCGCCATCTCGACCTGCACTACGCCCACCAACAGCGCCACCTCGACCTGTGCTACGACCTCTAACTTCGCCACGTTCTCCACCAGCACCTCGACCAGCGTTACGCCCAGTAACAGCGCCACGTTCACCACGAGTGCCATCTTGATCAGCACTGTGCTCACCAACAACACTAGGAACAGCATCAACGACAGCAGCGAGAACTCCACCATCCACGTCAACGCCACCACCTACTCCAATTCCACCTTCCACGAGAGCACCATCACTTGTGTGTTCACTGCCACTAATCAACCCGGGTCCATCGCTACGCGAAAGTCCTGCTGACACAAACGTTTACACTAATGTTAGTTCCCGGACGAACAGTTCTCAAACGATGATTCGTACTGAGGGAAGCAAACTGCACCACGGCAGCTTCGCCTAACAGGAAGTCGCTGCCTTCTTCTCCGCTGGGATTACCCCCAGGGCGTATGTACTTGTAGCGATTCTCAAGCCCTCTTGGAGGGGGGTTTGAAGTCCAACCAGCCTTCTTCAGCCGCGTCCAAACCTCCTTAATCACCACTGCCCCGCCGTGCTCCTGTTGCGTCGTTATGCCGGTGGTGTCCCCGCCGTTCACGCGCCGCCGCTTCCTGATAAGCACTGGTTCCTCCTCGGACTTGGCTCTGCGTTTCGGCATCTCGAAGCTTCTTTGGTGGTGTGGGCTCGCAATGAGGGGGCACTTCAGTTCAGATCGGTATTTAATTATGAAGGTATTTTTTAACCACTGTTTAATTGTTTGTAGTAGTTTCTTACACGGGAAATCAATTTTGGCGCCAAGATTTGCCATACGAATTTCAAGTCACCTAAAATTCACATGCAGGCATACCAACTTAGAGTCACCCATACAAAAACGAAAATACACACTTCCACAAGTGGTATAAAGGCTGGATCCGAATCCGCGATCATGACCGCTGATGACAAAGGCTACAGTGGCTTGAAGGTGTACGGAGAGACGAACGCGAGCAATTTGCTGTTTACGTTCGGGGCTAACTTACCGCCTGAAGCGGCGAGTCAACTCGAACGTTAGGCTTAGTCTGGTGTAGCACACGTAGCTGGTATTGAGCTCAACACTGGCAATGATATCTCTTACGTACTTCCCAATCTCGAATTCAGGTCTGTATTTGTCTAAAGCGGCCTTGATCCAATCCAGAGCATGCTGCGCTGCTCATTTCCGACGCCCACCATCTCACTCAGTCCAACACTGTCCAACTGCACCACCTCGGCTAATGCTACGGCCACCCACATAGCCATCTAGGCCGGTGCTTCGCCCACTAACAACTGACCAGCGCCACGGCCAGTACTACGACCACTAACAACTTCACGTCCACCACCAGTTCAATCTCGCCCAGCGTCGGCAACGCATACGCAACTGTACCGGCCACTCTAACAGTCCCAACTTGGCCTTGGCGGCTTATCTCACCGCCGATAACATCGTCTTCTCTGCGGCCACTGCTAACAGCACTATATCCATCACGAGCGCCATCTCGACCCGCTCTACACGCACTAACCGCGTAACCTCAGCCAGAGCTATGACCACTAACTGCGCCACGTCCACCGCGAGAGCCTCGACCAGCATTGCCCCAGTGTAAGAGCAACGTCAACATGGCCGCCAACTCGGCCAGCTCTTCGCCCACCAACAGCACCTCGAATATCACGAGCACCAGCAGCGAGAACGTCATCATTCACTCCAACTCCACCTTTCACGAGAACACCATCGTGACTGCGTCCTCGCACTCGCTCTGCGGCGGTGGCAAGGCCGCCATCGATATCACCAGACAGTCCTACAGACCCATACAAAACAAACAATACAATAAGTAGCTGCACAGCGACGCCAGCAACGCATACGCAACTGTAGCAGTCGCTCCAACGGTCCCAACTTGGTCTTGTCCATCGCGTTGGACACCTTCGCGTGCTCCGCGAGCTGCGTACGCGAGTCCTCTGTCCATTCGACAAACTTGGCCATCCAGGTGTCGTACACGTTGGTGTTGTCGCCAAAGCAGTACTTGTCTCCTTGTGGGCTGCTGACGCGTCCGCTGGATAGTCCTTGGCGTAGCCGAAGTACTGACAGCAGACACCGTGAGAACCAGCAACATCAGCATCATTTAAAAAGTAAACGACGTACACGAAGTACGTACATGGTGGGTGACGTACGTGGCGTATCTGGGCATACGCAGGATGTCCAGCGATAGATGGAGTAAGACGGAGGAGGCGGTGC
Source organism: Phytophthora tubulina (assembly GCA_014706135.1). NCBI lineage: Eukaryota > Oomycota > Peronosporomycetes > Peronosporales > Peronosporaceae > Phytophthora > Phytophthora tubulina. Next base: position 1,460,515 of record JACBOY010000148.1, on the reverse strand, counting down.
GTTGGTCGACCGTTTCATAAATTACTTACCGAAGAAGACGAAGTGCGGTTCCTTTCTATCCAATCAGCGACGAGACTGCAACTGGAATTGGAACAGCACAGAATTTTAGCCAATCAACGACGTATCTAAATAGGCGCAAAATGCGCCCTTTGCGTGCACAGCACCAGCAGTCCGACTGCATCTCGCTGGATTTGAAGATGACGCATGTAGTACATTATCGCCTAAAAGGGCGAAATATGCGCCGTTTTAGTTGGAATTGACTGGAGGTTGTATACTATACTAATTCCTACATGCTCGCGAAAGGGTTAAAAATTTAGAAAGCCGTTTCTATTTTTAGCGCGTGACTGACCGATTTGCAAATTCCCATCCAAATACCTGACCGATTTGCAATTTCCCCTAAGCTAACCCTTCACGCCTCGTCCAGGCAATGAGGCAATACACCTCTCATTAGCCCCAAGAGCAGATCCTTGGAAATCGCCATCCAGTTTATTCGTGCGCTGGGCGCAACCCCCGTCGCCTTCTCTCGTTCTGTCAACAAAGAACGGAAATCCGTACGCTCGCCGCCGAGGAATTCAGTTATTAGCTTTGTCGCTTTGTATGACTACGAAGCTAAGCGTCTTTGAACCTTGATCCCTGCAATAGGTTGTGTTGTACGTGCGTACAGGGAACCTGAACTCACTGCAATAAAGAGCGCTGAGCACAATCTCGATCGTCTTCACATTGTGGTCGCAGTAGGAGCCCCTACGGCACGATCAGTTTTCCAGGACCACGCGGTAGCGAACATGGCCGTCACGCACCATATTGAGGCCCTCATTCACCTTTGCCATTGGCAGTTTTTGAATAATGGGGCGCACATTCTCCTTCGCCGCAAGCTCCAGCATATCCTTGGTATCCTGGATACTGCCGATGCAGCTGCCGCGGAAGCGAATCGCACGCGGGACCGGCAGTGTAGGCCAGAACTTGACCTCGTCGTTCGGAAGTCCGACCATGATAAACGTTCCCCGCTTCTGCAGCAGGCTCAGGTACAGACTGTACGGCATATTTTCCGCATCCGCTGTGAGAATCAGGAAGTCGACGGAGTTAGCGGCCTTCTTCTGATCGTCCTCTTCGCTCAGATTGTAGAACTCCTTCGCACCTAGAGCACGCACTTCTTGTTCCTTGTTGGCAGAACGAGAGAACGCAACGGGGGTCGCCCCCATTGCGCGAATGAACTGAATGGCCAAGTGGCCTAGGCCGCCGATACCCACGACACTGACGCGATCACAAGCCTTCACCCCTTCCTGCTTCAAAGGAGTGAATACAGTCACACCAGCACACATGAGTGGGGCCGCAACGTCGGACGGAATGTTCTCCGGCAGCTTGAAGGCGTAGTTGTTACCCACGCGAACGTAGTCGGCGTAGCCGCCGTAGGACTTCGCGCCATCTTTATAAGTGGAATTGTAGGTGTAAACGCCAGTATCACAGAGAGCATCGTGACCGGCAGCACAATTGCGGCATGGCGTATCCGGGCTCTTGTTCAGGCAAGCCCAGACTTGAGCACCCACGGCCACGTGGTCGCCTATTGCCAGCGTCTTGACATTGGCGCCAGCTAACGTCACCTCGCCGACGATTTCATGACCCACAACACAGGGGTAGCTGGTAGGGCGCCAGCCACTCTCCATCGTGTGGATGTCTGATCCACAGATATCGCAGTGCGAGATTTTGATTTCCACGTCGTCGGGGCCCAGTGGACGCGACTGGTATTACCAGGGTTTCACGATTCCCTTGGCATCAAAGGCAGCGTAGGCGTTCACGGTTCGTGGGGCGGTGGACATGGCACCGAAGGGTTGGTATTGAAGTGGTTGTGCGTATTGCAAGGCAAATCGATAAATGAAGTTGTAAGTTGGAGGCTACAAGCGATAGTCGAACACTACGATGCGAGACGCAGTGAAAGCGTTCTTGTCAAATTGCTGGTGTTGAGCATCGATTATGCAGATGAAGTGAAACCCACCTACTTTTGGTATTGGTGTTTTCTGTACCAGTACTGCATAATCAACTAAGCGCATCTCCAGCGGTAGGGCTCGAAGGCGGTTCTTTCCCAAAAGCAACACATTTAAGACTCGGGCGAGTTTTAACGCTTCCACCAGTAAGTCGTATCAGGGGTTTTAACTTCGCGGGGCTCTGTCGGATGGAGTTCGAGTCTTAAAATAAGACCTCGATCCCACAGGAAAATTCATACAAAATTGAAGTGGAGGTTTATGAAAAACTTTATCCCTAAAAATCAATGCGTTAAGACTCGGAATAGCACCTACCGCTGGATAAAAGTTGTTGTAAATAGACTAAAAATCAAAGGTCTAATGACCCGTTAAGCCTTGGGATAAGTCTCAACCGGTGGAAATGCTCTAAGAGGATCGATATGAACATCTTCCTGTTGTCTTTCAAACGATTAAAGAACGTTTCGTATTCAACTGGTGAACTACTGCACGGCTACAAACAATACAAGCCATGTCCAGTGCTGGCAAGGTAACGGATAGTAATGGTCTCGGCGCATCGACCGAGAGGTGTGAAGTATGGGCACTCCGGTAAGCATGATAGCGACCGTCGCCCCCATTTTGTGCACGGCAGTACTTACGCGCGCAGGTGGCGGTAGGCACTGGTCTTGGTCACCAAGTTGGTGGACGTCTGTGCAGCCGTTTGTGACGCTTGGTTGGCGGTCTTATGAGGGGCCGACGTAGTGGTGGTACCGGTGCCCTTCGAGTAGCTGTCCGTGTTGCCGCCTGTGTTGCCCTTGCCTCCGCCGTTCACACCCGCGCTGACGCCCCCATTGGCGTTGAGCCCGGCGTTCGCATTCAAGCCTGCATTAAGGCCCGCGTTGGCATTAAGCCCAGCGTTGGCGTTAAGCCCCGCGTTAGCATTGAGTCCGGCACCTGCGTTAAGGCCAGCTCCAGCATTGAGACCAGCGTTCGCGTTGAGACCGGCACCAGCGGTAAGTGTTGCTCCAGCATTGAGACCGGCGTTCGCGTTGAGGGCGGCACCAGCGTTAAGGCCTGCCCCAGCATTAAGACCAGCATTAGCATTGAGACCAACATTGGCGTTGAGGCCAGCATTCGCTTTGAGACCCGCACCGACACTACCGTAGCCGCCCGCGCCCGCGTTGAGCCCAACACTAGCCTTGAGACCGGCGAGCGCCTTCAGACTAGCCGACAGATCAGCACCCACACCGCCGTATCCATTTGTACCAGCAGCGACGCCTCCGTAGCCACGTGGTTCTGTAGCAACACCGCCGTATCCATTCGTACCAGCAGCGACGCCTCCGTAGCCACGTGGTTCTGTAGGAACACCGTCGTATCCACTCGTACCAATGGCCGAGCCGCCGTACCCACCGTACGTGCCGTGGCTCCTCGGCAGCAGCCACCCGAATGTCTCCGCCGCCTCCGTCGAAGCGTCCACCGCACAGCCGGAGAACGCCACAGCGGCCACACACAGCGCGCAGATCGTCTTGTTGAGCATCATCTTGATAGAGCTTGGAGTAGAGTAGCTTGTTTAAGCTGGTGCAACTTGGTCGGAACGGCCACAATTGAAGAATGAGCTCGCGCACAGCGCTACTGCCAACAGACGCGCGGGCAAGATGGCTGGCAGGTGGAACACGAACAGCAGAGCTTGTGTTCCTCGTCGCTAGACCAACGGTAAACAGCAGACTATGCCATGTGGCCTAGTTGGCTGTGGTTTTGCAGTTGGTATGGATGCTCTCGATGATCGAATCGATCGTCCTGTCAAGACAGAAGTAGGTCATACATAACCCGTAAACAATGCAACGCGCGGACGAACAGATTGTAGGTTGCAGAAGTAACAGGATAGCAGAGCTAGACAAGTTGGAGAGGAAAGCGTAGTTTCCCGATGCCGTTGTGAGACTACAGATAGGACCGGCGGGAGTACGAGGAGCACGCACAAGCGTCACCCACTTTCGTTTTCTCCGCGCCGCAGCTGACAGCCTCAAAGGAACCTTTTCGGACATCTCACTTCAACTATGCCACCCAGTTATTTTTATCTGAAGCCAAGAACTTTCCACGAGATTAGTTTCGCGTACGGCAAGGTCGAAGGAAGTGCAGCGAAAGGAGGAAAGGTAAAGGTGAAACTCGTTCGAAGCGGTCGTTGGACAGGGGAAGATGCTCACTCGGTTGAATTATCCGAATCCGAACTCGCACCCCGAGTGGTGACAGCCGAAGAGGCCCTGGATGGTGCTGGAACCTTTGTTGGAGGCGTCATTTGCGCTTCCAGGGTACGACCAGGAGGCGCCCGCGTGTGGGACTACGGACTGGTCGTCGGGTATAAGTGGGATGCTGAACCCCAGTTAGGAAGGCTCGATGTGAACTTCAGCGGGGTGGACACTTCAATTGTCTACTATCCGTCAACAACTCAAGATATATCAGTCGAGATTTACGCCATGCAACCATGTGGTGGGCGCAGCACCAGCCTTGTCATGCCGCAGGAGATGATGCAGCAACATGAGAAGGTCTACAACAAGTTCAATGGAATAGGTCAGGCGGCCACACGCGACACAAGATCTCTTCTTGCAGACGTTGGCGGAAAAATTGTTGACGATTCCAATTCCTGCCACTTTTAGACATTACAAGTTTTGCGATATCTCACGTAGCCATTCGACACATTCTCGACTATGTTTTCTATAAAGAAGGGGGGGGGGGCGTGCACACCCGACCGGTGCAATATTCGGCGCTACCATCTTCGATGAAGCCATAGGTCAGACCAACGAGGCGACCCCAGCGCGTTCATCCCCACCAGCAGCTTCTTCCGGTACGGAAGTCGTTCTTAGTGACGGTCTAAGTGACTCTGACGACGACAATGGTGATGATGAAACTAAACAAGAGGCATCCCGCCCAGCTGAACAAGCCAAATCTAAGCGTAGACGCCTTGCACCAAATGAAAGCAGCTCAAATTCCATCACCAATCAACCCGACCAGTTAACGGCTGCTCAAGCCTTTGGGAATTCGTTTACGCACAATGTGGACCAATTGATTTCACTTCAACGAACTGCTACCAGTGTAGACGACTCAGTACAAGTGAGGGCAAGACGTAGTGAAGAGGGCGCGAGCAAGAATCAGTTTCAACCCTCCGGGATGCAGACGGCCATACCTCTCACGCTTACAAACGGTAAGTACACGTCAATGACGGCGCAGCGTTTTATGGAATTCGTACAGATTCACTGGAGAAAGTTTGGCTTCTTTCCGCACCCTGCTGTTCTGCGTGGATTATATGGTTGGGATTTTGGTACGCGAGGCCTATCGATCTTGCATTTCATTCGTGTCACCGAGCTAGAGAAGCGCTCACGGGTCAAACGAAGCGATATGAGCAATTTTTCGAAGAAGAACACTCTCCCTGTGGCGCAGGAAACTACGTGTTTTTCCGATGTAGTTGGCGCAGTTGAAGTATTGTGCAATATTGCGCGACAGCTCTACAAGCCCGTGGTACATGAAACTTTGGACGCAGCGGCATCATTTCTAAGTGAATTGCGTGTAAGTGAACTACCCACTTCTACTGAGGCTTTGGCTGAAATTACAGCGTGGATTGATGATCGGCTTGAGTTGTTCCGAGTGTACGTCGCAGACGAGATCTGGCAACAAGCTTCTGCAATCAAGTCGCATTTCAATGCATCGCATGACTCATTTGTTCGGGTGCATCAATTGATCCTTCGCCAAGATGTGACGATGGCGCTAAAGTCGACTAAGTCCGGCTCAGGACGCTCGGATCGGCCCCACCGGAGTGCAGAGGCTGACAAAAGAGTGTTGATCCCAGTCGAGATCCGTAAGGCTCTTCCTAAGCAAGGTCAGAAGCCGATATGCCTGCGTTTCCTCTCTGCGCAAGGTTGCAAGGGAAAAAATGGCACTTGTGTGATCAAGAACCTTTGTCACTTTAAACCTGCCACGATACCGGAAAGTGTACGGGAATTCATCACGAAGAATTACGGGGGTCTGTCGGCAGACATGCAGTGACGGTGCCAAGGAGTGAACAATGGTCCAGTCACTCCATTGGAGAGGGACCAATCCACAGCTGCGTTATTTCCACCATTGCCGTTCGACATGCAAAACGGGGTGGAGCGTGCTGCAACTTGTATCTCGTGCATCGAACCGAATTTATTTCCTGCATCCGAAGCGGACGACAAAACAGCGCCAATTAATAAGAAAGTAATTTCATGTCCGCCGTCATCATTGACCTCGATCGACTGGGTCAAGTCTACAAACCCATCTTCGTTAGGGCCGCTCAACGAGCACAAGCTCTTGAGCCCGTCCACCATCGGGTCGCTCGAAGAGCACAAGCTCTTGAGCTCGTCCACAATGACAACGAACACCCCTCTAATTCCACTTCGAGAACGAGCACAGCGACAATGCACCACGGAGTCCGAATGCACTATACTAGGAACAATATTTGCTGGAGATAAATGTCGCCTATCATCAGTGCATTGCCCACCGAAAGGATCACAGGTTCCCGAAGGTACCACGAGTACGACTTGTGACTTTGCAAGCTCCAACGAATTCATCCGTCGAAAACGTCAACAATTCGAGAAAACTCTCCTCGCGCGTCGCCGACTAGCAGAAGTTAATTATGAGGTAGCTGCTGCTGAATTACACCTATATCTCAAGCGCCACGGTCTTTCAGCTCCGAGACCTACGCCGATTTCTGAGGTTCAGAACGGTAATCACACATATCTGCTTGATCGACAAAAGCAGTCTGTGTATAGCGAGTTTCTTCGCCGATCAGGTTGGCAAGTACCGCGGTTTGTGCGTTTACTACGCGGGGAATCGAACTGGGACTCTCGGCCTAACAAGGCTCTCGAAATTCCTACGAGTGAAGCTGGATGAGAAAATTATCAATACCGACCACGTTGGTATGAGATTGTGAATCACGGCGTGAAACCAGAATGGAAATCACCGTTCTAGCAACAGGTCACACCCCCACCAAACCATGGATCTGCTACTCGTGCTCTCAATATTATCATCAAGCATCTTCGTGCTGGGCAAAACGCTAATCGATATCTAATCCTTGATCTCGATCTACTGCCAAAATTGACAGGTATAACGTGCAGTCCGTTCGGGGCTGTTCAGAAGGGGGACACTGATTTATCAGTCGACGCTCGAATTATCCACGACTTGTCATTTCCGCCGGGCGAATCAGTTAACGACAACACTCAACCGGATGCGGACGTAGAAGTGTCTTATGATGGAGCACACGCACTCTCGAATCGTATCTTGGATGTGGCTGAAATCTTCCCAAAATTGCAGAAGATGTTGACAGGCGATGTCAACGGGGCGTTCCGACACATTCTAATATCAGCAGAGCACGTTGGACGCTTTGCTGGAACGATACCAGAGCTGGGAATATTAGCGATCGACCTGTGTTGCCCTTTCGGATGGAAAAATTCTCCATCTTCCTACTGGATTGCAGGTGCTGCAATCGGTCATCTTTACTCCAGGTCCTCTCCAGAATGGTCGTTGCAACCAATGCTGGCACGTACCACTTTCGACGCAAAAACATGGTGTGACGATCACATTTCTATTGAACCGGACATTGGCTCGAGGCTATCTGAAGCAGACATTGCCCTTCGAAGCGCGATGGTTACTGTTATGGGTCCGGAAGCTTGCAATGAGAAAAAGTTTTCCTGTTGGTTTACTACCGGCAGAGCACTTGGTTTAGACTGGGACCTTGAGGCTCTTACTGTCTCGATGCCAGCGGAAAAAGTTTCAAAAGCTCTCCATCGTGTTAATAACATGCCGAACCGTCTCACAACAACGCGAACTCAGCACAGAAGCTTCTGGGGAGTCTACGACATGTAGTTACGTGCATTCGACCTGCGGCTCCCTTCTTTCAACGTGTGGCTGCATTGGCCCGAAGGGCACCCCGATATGGCGCTATTGAAGTATCTGATGACGCCAAGGACGACTTGCGATAGTTCAGAGTCATTCTTGCAATTGGTAGACTTAACCGTATACCACTGACACGATTTGCATGTCGCATGAACCCGAATTCCATATCCAAATGGATGCGAGCGATCGTGGATTGTGCGCTTTATTCCCAGCTCAAAAACAATATTTACAAGTGAAGTTCAGCGAAAACGAACGGATTCTTATTCGTGACTACAACGAGGTCAACAAAAATGATTTTTGTATCAATGTTCGTAAGCTTATGAGCGCGGTTTTTGCTTCAATTGTCTGGGGACACCTATGGAGCAGCTTACATCACGACCCCGACACCCACGTAAAGTTCTGGATCGATAATACATCTGCGGTGGCTTGGAATAACAAGAAGTCGAGCCGGAACAATTACGCACAAATGCTACTGAGGATACTTGGAATTTGTGAAGTACAACATGGATTTTACACGAGTGCGACTCATATTGCAGGCATGGATAACGAAATGGCAGACGCGGGCAGCAGGGCGTGGCAGTCGCCGGCTTTGGCTCACAAATGTGCTAACTTGTCATTTGGATGGAAGCAGGTTCGGATCCCTCCAGACTCTCGAGATCTCTCGCATCACTGGGTGCGTTGTTGCGAGCAGGGGCTCTAGCTCAGACTTCAAGGGAAAGGTATTCACGAGCATGGGCTCAATGGGCTAGTTGGTGCGAGATGATGCGTATGAGCCCTTGGTTAATGGCAACAGCGGTCGACCAGAACGCTGAGCAGCTGGGTGCTTTTGCAGTGTATCTCTGGAAGTACGGCATGAACCGCAAACACGTGGGTAACACGTACTCCACAATTTGCACAAAGCTGTGCGCAGTGCGGTGGTTCCACCGCAATACGGCAGGCTACGATCCCGGCGTCAACGCAAGTCACGCTATCTTACTGCGCGGGATACGGCGATTTACGAATCCAGTCGTTAAGCAGCAGCCCCTATCTGCGAGGCTCCTTCGTATCATTTTTGAATTTGTGGATCTTAAGCAGCCGCGCGATCAACTTCTGTGGGGTGGTCTACTGCTCGGATATTTCTTCTTGTTGAGGCGTTCAGAGTATCTCTTTATTGGGAAAAGGGTACACAGCTATGTATTACGACTCTGTGCAATCCAGTTCTTTGATCGCAACGAGCAAATTGTGTCTCCGAAACGAGCTGAAGTAGTGGGCACCACGCTGAACGGTGCGAAAAACAACCAGTTTGGACGAGAGGAAGTGCGCTATCATTACAAGTCGAAAGATCGATTAATTTGCCCCGTTCGAGCAGCTCGGTGGGTCCACAAGGCAGCTATAGCGTTTGGAACAAGAGGTGATGACCCTGCTCTTTCGATGAGAACAGGAGGAATTTTCTCAGAGCACGTTTCAGGCATCATCAAAAGAGCAGCACGGAAGCTTGGCCTCGATCCTGCCCGCTTTTCGACACACTCGGTGCGCATCGGTGGAGCCACGGCGCTTTTGAACGCTGGAGCTGATCACTTGGTAATCAAACTCATGGGACATTGGTTGTCCAATGCGTTCGAGGAGTATCCAGTGTTATCCGCTAGAGGTTCGGCAGGGCTCTCACGTCAAATGTGCTAAACGACGACGTTGCGGGCGAGTTCTTAGCGGCCAATTCGATTTGGGGTAGCCGCCACTCCACGACCCCATGTGGCAAAATGAACTCACCCATTTTTCCCCACACTCGGCATTGTTAGAAACAGTCATGCAGGCGAGCAGGCAGTGAGGATGGCAGCCAAATAGCTCAGTGGTGCGGCCATCGACCGCATACTGACTGGTGGCATTATGGCTGGCAAAACAGCTACATGTAGCACAGTGGGGCTGGTACCGAGCAGAGCGAAATTCACAAGACGGACGGCATGGCCATGTCACGGGACAGAGCAACGAGCTATAATAGAGACCACTTCATCCGTTCCGTGCGTGTCAGATTGCAGCAAACGGTGTCCTTTTGCCGTTCGAGGTGCATCGCTCAAGGTGAAGACGTGAGGGGCAAATGTTCAAGGGGTCTGCCGTCGTTAGTGACTGAAAGTATTCAAGTATCGTAAAGGCGCTCGTCGTTGGCAGACAGCTAAACGTAGAGAGCGCAAGAAGAGAGAGTGTAGGTTTGGTGGAGACTGCGCGGTGGTCAACAGACCGATGGTGTGTACTTTTGAGTAGTTGCGACGGCACTCCGAACGTCAACGTCAACGTCGCAGCCGCACAGCAATGACTACACGGATGGCGGCGTGCCGATTGTTGTGATGTCTTGACTAAGCATAAGTTATTGAGCATGTACGGTGTGTGTGTGTGCCTTCTTATCGAAGACTGGCAAGTATATCATGTCTATGTCCGTTTCTATTTCTAATTGTAAGTACTTCAACATTCGGAGCAAGCTACGCTTTCGGTGGTCGTATCATGGACCCTGCTCAATTGGATAGTGTATCATCACCGGAGCAGCCTATGTGTGGAACATCCGGATGGATATTGGTGCTTCCAGGTTGGCTGGAGGAACTCCCAATCACGACTCGTGACATCTCAACAGAAGTCTTCAAGTGCAAGTCAATTTCGAGGAGGATTGGCCGACAGTAATGTTGTACTTAAGTAGGATAGTCTATAGCAGCTCATTCGCAGATTGTGCCACAACACCACCCAGGGCCCCCTCAACAAGTCTACAACTTCAGGCATTTGGCTCCTAACCAACAAATGAACTTGGCTCTTAACCAGCAAATGAACTGGTTTACCAGCGTTCTGAGGACCATCGCATATGCCGCATCTATGTCCGTTTCTGCGATCGTGGTATTTTAGTATTTAAATACTCGGGGTTGGTACATGTAGACTTACGGTAGGGAGACTTTCATGGAATTAGCAAGAGCCTCGATCGCTTCCACTTCGGCTACGGATTTTCTGTTCCTTTGCTGGAGTATTTCCGCATTCGCACATCCAAGCAGTTCTCGATAATTCTCCTGTTAACCACAACGAAGGTCTACTCAGGAATGCACTAGCTCTGCTTCATTTTCGGTTTACCATCGAGTCCCTCAAGTCACCACAAACCCTGATTTAGAGCTCTGAGATGAAGACCCTTTTCGCGATGTCGCTTGCGCTGGTTGTCCTGCTGGCCGTTTGCTCTGGAGACGTGACGGATACGTTCCCTGTCGTGAAGGCCGACGCAAGCGCAACGATCCCCGCTGAAGCTCCCATGGATACAATTGAACGCCCTGATAATACTCCGACGAAGCTAAATGCGACTATCGCGGGTAACAATGTGCTGGTCACCCGCAGTAACATCATCGTCATCGGTGACCAAGCTAAGAAGGGGATTGTGGACTTTATCAAAAATATGGTGATGAAAGGCTCCAGTCCCCAAGACGACGACGCACTGAGTACTCAGATCATCACTATCCTGAGCGCTGGCAACAAGACCGCGGTCGACTCGGACCTCGCTGTCAGGATGATGCCGAAGATCAAGTCGGCTCTCCAGAATCGTGGGAAGCCCAAGCAGCTTCGCCAGATCATTGTGAAGCTGACTGAAATGTCGCCAATGTTCGGTACGACCGCTCCGAACGACCACAACGCGTAGCTGTATGCGTCTGCGTCTGAACGGCGACTTGAAGTCCCAAGTGGGTTGAAGCGCACACGATGGTGCAGTACACCACGATCCTAGCAGCATGCTACGGACTGCATAATTCCAAATAACACTGATTCTTCCAGTTCATCTTCGTCGATATGTATGTTAAAGCTGGTCTGCGTGCACCACGCCCCGTCGAGATTAGGTGACCGTGAAGATGAAGACCCTTGCTCCAACCTTTTTTTCTGTGAACAACTTCATGTTGTCTCACCCTGATACGATGGTTACTAGCCAGCACTGCGGCTTACCTCGCCAACAATGACAGCCCTCATCAACCTTTCCACTTGTTTGACTGAATAGCAAAATCTCATCACTGCAGACTCACGGGGAGTCGCTTTTATTGTACGAAGTTTCCGGTGATGGTACTGAGCAAAGTGCAGGTAACGAATGTTGAAGTGCTTAGAAATAGAAACGAATATAGATAGGGTCAGAATTTTAGTGCGGGAAAGGAGAAAAACTGTGGTCCCATGAAGCGCTTGATGCTTCACTTCAAAAATACGTCGATTAATCCAACTAGCGTTGTTAGATGCATGCAGTTTGATGCACGTGGAATGCATCATATGCATAAGATGAGCATCTTAAGCATTGCATCAAACCAAGGATGCATCCGATAAATAGATAAGTTACCATTATGGCCCCATCGGCAAATACTTAAGTCTGACTCAGTGAAATACAAATATGACTATATGTCAGGATCGATGTCAGGAACTTCATCATTGTACACAGAATGTTGTTTCAGCTCCATAAACTGCTGGAAAACCACCGAGTGACAGAGATTATCCTTCTCAAAATGTGCAAGACTCGCGAAGTGTTCCCATTGTGCGGGTAAACGGCGCCCACCCGGCATCGTTCCACCTGCGCATAAAGCCACCATGTTCACTCGTTAGATATCAGGGTTCTAGAGGAACGTCGCCACGTAGTGCAGAAACCTCTACGAACAGGGCCAAAAGCAAAGGAAACTTGGAGAGAAATTGGCGGGAAAACTGCGGCAACTTGAATCGCTATTTGAATTCAAACTTTCACAAATTGCAAATGTAGCCAAGGCTCAACCTATCTCCTCTCGATCGGCTTTGAGAGGAGATGCACCAAATGCATCAAACTGCATGCATCTAACAACGCTAGATCCAACACGCTGGGACAAGTAGCCAGCACTACACGAGCGCAGCGCGTATAGCGCTGGCTAAGCTTCATCTCTACGTTCTTATGGCTTTCAGCGTGAGCATGCTGCTTAAAACGGTGGAATACGCCCGCACATCAAAAGGGCCAGGGGACCACGTACATGTACCGGTACACATCAAGTCCCATATCCTAGCTTCACGAGCTCGCAGTCAAAAGCAACAAATCATTTGCCAAAAAAAAAGAGACGCAGCTAAAGGGGCCCATAAACTTAATCGGAGCCAAATTGGACATCCTTTGGACATCGAGCACGAAACTACCGTTGCTTGTTCGAAGCAAATGGACTTCTGGATGCAGTGCGACTAATACTGGAAAACATAAGTTATCTGGTGCTGCCCCCAAAAAAGCGCGTCACACCAATCAAACCGCGTTATACCGGCTACCGGAGCGCGTCACCAGGATGCGTCACGCCCGCCTCAGACGACCGTTCCGGTCCAAGGTCGCGCCGGAATCGCTGCCGACGGAGCTCCACCACCTATTCCGTTCCCAAGGTTTGTCCTCATGTTGTCTTTTGATCGCCCTCCTCCGAGAATTGGTCTTCGACGCCAATGTGGTGCTGGCGGAGCTGCACTTCAACAACTTCAACTTGCACTGCTTAGCCGAGCCACTGCAACCGTAGGTATGTGCATGCTGGCGACTTGAGCCGGAAACGCCGCGTTTGTGCATTCGAGTGGATGCTTTTTAGTCCTCGGGGCAATGGTGACCAGTAGCTGCTTGCGTAGCAATCGGCGGACAGCCGTGGTTGTTCCTGTGCGACGAGGTCTAGTTGGCACTCGTCCTTCTTTGGCCTCACTCTTCAAATTTGCAGTGCAGGGCACAACTGGAATTGACTGCAGACTTGGACTCGCAATGCTTCGGCTCAGCTCTCCGAAAACCGCGTTCATCGCGTTGCTGGCCGTCGCGGTGCTGGCTGTTGCTGTGTCAGCTCAGAGCAGTGGATCGGGCTCAAGGAGCTCTTGTCTGATCTCGCAGTACCGCAACTCAGTCACGGACGAATGCGTCAACTACCAGAACCAGGGCGAGAAGGCTAGCGCAGACTACGACCAGGCCATCGACTCTGGCAATACGGCGTGGATGTTAACTGCTAGTGCATTGGTGATGATCATGACGCCTGGCGTCGCTTTCTTCTACGCCGGTCTGGCCGGTGAAGAAATGGCCTCCAACACCATCATGATGTCGTTTGTGAGTATGGCAATGGTAACGATCCAGTTCTGGGCGTTCGGCTACTCAGCCGCCTTTGGAACGCACGGTGTCTTCGGATGGGCGGGGTACAACCACGTAGGGGAGACGCCGAGCGGAACTTACGGCACCGGTATCCCCCACATCGTGTATGCGTTCTTTCAGACGCAATTCTCGGCGATCACTCCGGCCGAATTGAGCGGTGGTATTGTGGGCCGCATGAAATTCGGCACGTATCTCATCTTTATCTTCCTGTGGACGTCTATTGTCTACGAGCCGTTGGTGTACTGGATTTGGTCGCAGAAGCTCGACGATACGTGGAGTATTACCCCTCGTGGCTGGGAAGGACGCATGGGGGCGCTGGATTTCGGTGGTGGCACTGTCATCCACGTCTCCGGTGGATTTGGAGCCCTCGCTGCTGCTCTGATGGTCGGAAAGCGCTACAACCATGGCGAACCGGTGAAGCCTCACAACGTCCCGCTTGTTATGATCGGCTGCACGTTTCTTTGGTTTGGCTGGTTCGGCTTCAACGGCGGATCGGGAGGTGCCGCTGATGGAATCGGAGCTACGGCTGCGATCAATACGCATTTAGCTGCCTCGGCAGGTTTCATGACGTGGGTGCTGCTCGAGTACAGTATTTCGCAAAAACTCGACCCATGTGGAGCTGCTAGTGGCGCTGTGGCAGGCATGGCCACCATTACCCCTGGGTCTGGATACGTGCTCCCGTGGGCAGCGATGATCTTCGGAGTCGTCGGTGCCATCACAGGCTTCTTTGCGGTGAAGATCAAAAACCACCTCCGCTATGACGATACTCTGGATACGTGCTCCCGTGGGCAGCGATGATCTTCGGAGTCGTCGGTGCCATCACAGGCTTCTTTGCGGTGAAGATCAAAAACCACCTCCGCTATGACGATACTCTGGATGTGTTTGCCATTCACGGATGCGGCGGCTTCATGGGCGGCTTGTTGACCGGGCTCTTTGCTACTTCAGAAGTGAACCCGACAATCAAGGGTGGCGCTTTCTACGGCCACGGCATGCAATTCGTGTACCAATTGGTGGCTAACGTCGTGACTGCAGCGTATGTGTTCTTCGCGACTCTGATCATCCTCGTCGGGCTAAAATACACTGTCGGTCTTCGCATCAACGAGGAGAAGGAAGTGAACGGCATCGACATTTCATACCACGGCGGCCTCGCTTACGATTACAGTCACCATGGTGACCAAAGCGAGCACGGACCGAAGACCGTACAGTTCAAGCCCCCGGAGACGTCTTTTGAGGCGGCGTTCATGAAATCGGACGAGCAAGTGTAACTAAGCCGAGTAGTTGTCGTTTCGTACATGGTCATTTATTTTATTTTTTAAAGTCGAACGACCTCTTCTTCATCAAATGATTTGCAGGGAGGAAGTGCTTGACTCGAGCAGCAAAAGCTTGTCGATGTTGCAGAGAGGCCTAGAAGTCTGTCTATCCACGTAACACGCCCTAACAAAGTTGTTGCAGTATTTGCGCGATGCCGTTACGCTGTCTGTATATTTCTTCACAGCGCACGGTGAAGCCCACGTCCTTGACTTCCAGCGTGTGGCATCGACACGTTCGCCGGCTGACTAGGCAGCCGAAATCCGACACTAAACGCAGCCATTTGTCGACGTTGCACGACGTGTCTGTTGCTGAGCGGAGGATCGGATGTTGAGGCTATTGCAGCACGTCTGACCGACGCCACAACTGGCACCACAAAGCTCCTATCCAGTGGATATTTGGCCTAGACGAACGCTGCCTCTTTCTCCACGGAGACGCGTGTGTTGCTTTAGTATTTCCAGTTGAATTTTCCATATCCATATTCCTAATCGTTGAGGGCGAGGTGAAGCACTTTTATAAAGTGAATTTTGGGCAGGCAGAAATGCCGAAAATGCAATATAGGTATTTATATATATTGTCGTGAAACAAATTTTTGAACTCGCCTTGAGAAAACGTTCCAAAAATTATTGATCGCCGTTTTTCTACTTGTGTCAAGTCTAGACTTTGTATGGGTGACCGAGCAACGATAAAAAAAATGATTTGGGCTTCACAAACCCCATCAGTAAATTACTTCAGATTATTCATATTTATTGCGCTTTTATTGCACAACCAAATTTTTTTGAATCCCCAGCGCGTAGGTAGCACTTGGCTACCAGCTGAGCTTGTTCTCCAGTTGGTCGTGAATTCCGTGGATGCTGGGTACGCCTTCTGAGTACATAGTTGGCTTTCTCTTTGCAATTTTTTTTACAAACTTTTACTACGTTGTACTACAGTAACAGTCAGTGTCTTACACAAACATGAACGTCTTGATAAGTGCTTTTGAATCCAGGGTAGTGCCGTGCATCTCGGTGCAGTGAGATACTAAAACCCATTAAGAGCAAGCGTTGTCAACATCAACAACGCTGAATAAAAAAAGCAACTGAAGAACGACCACGAGTAACTCACAAAACAAGGAAAATAACTTTAGCTTAATTACATTATTGTGTGCATTCTTGGTACTGCTACTGCTAAATCTTAGGAGCTCACTGTAAAACGATTACTTCTATCGGTTGTTAGATCCACTCGTTGGCGTAGCCACGACGAGCGTGTTGCGGGCAGACGTAGTCCCACATCTCAAAGTCGCTGTCTCGACCATCCACGCTTGTGTTGTTGTTGGACTGATCAACGGAGCGACCATCGGACTGGTTTTCTCTTTCGTTGTTTGCAGCACCACTGGTAACTTCTGAGCTGGCGGAGTCTGATTGCGAGGGTTCGTCGTTCAAGGGCTCTTCAACCTTTTGCGATAAACCGATCACTTCCTTGGGGTAGTGAGGGTGTGGCGACGTGAAGTAGTCGCAGCAGTTGGGCACAACGCAGTGTGTAGGAGCTGCTGGTCGTAGCCTGGGGAGTGTTTCACTGGGGAGTGTTTCAGTGGTCGACGATGTCGGTGGGGACTCAGTAGAACACTCGGACAGCTGGGACTGCTCGTCGATTTGGTTCCCCACCGAAGACTCGAGATTTGCCGAAGAGGTATCGCACTCCGAAACACTGGAATGCTCCTGATTGCTCTCCGTCTCCTGCTGTGTTGACACCGCTGAACTGGTAGCTGACTCCCTGGAAGACTCCGGCATGCTCTCCTGGTTATCATACTCGCCACCTTCTTCCTCCAGCAGCCTCGTCAGCCTTGTTGATGATAACGTCGAGCCATACTCCGATACGGTGGGAGCTTCCGACATCCGCGCTTCCTCCTGTTGCTGTTGACGCTCGTGTCCTTTTGCAGATTGACTCGGTTCGCTGTCGAACATTGTAGACGACAGCGTCGAGCTCCTTTCCGACTCTGTTTGACAACAGGACGAAGTCGATAGCTCGGCTGCCATGTCGGAATGCTCGCCACGATCGTGGTCCGCGTTAACAGGAGACCTACGCACGCCAGTCACTTCAATTCTCGGCCGCTTTCGTGACATCGCTCTTGTGGTCGCGGACAGCCGTATGTCGCTGTAGTTGTGAATCATCTGGTCGACAAAGCGCCGCGTCTTCCTCTCCAAGAGGATCCGCTGTAGTCTCCGCATTGAACGCGACGCAACATACAGGTACGCTTCAACGCGACAATGACCTTCCGCCCAAAGCTATGTCTGTAGCCAACCTGAGCGCTTGGTCGAGACGGGAGCTTTTGAAAGTGGCCTCTGCGACCGACAGGCCCATTACTGAAAGCATTTTTCTTCCAGGAAACGCCCCGATGAAGCTGAACTTGGCCAGCGTGGCATTCAATGTAATAGAGTTATGCTAAATCCCGGCGCCAGGCAGATGCGGTGTCGATGCGATGCAGCGTGAGATACATCGGCAGCAATATGGTTGGTCGGGAGCGGGCGACAAGCGTCGTGGAGGTTTTGAATCGCCGACTGTTCACAGCAAAAGAAAAAGCTCCGAACGAATGCATGCCTGTCCTGGCGGTATTTCTCAACCTGCGCGCCTTCAAACGGTGACAGTGTCGCCCTGATTGGCGTGGCGGCAACACGACGCGGCATGACGCAGTGCACTCCAGTTGCAAGACGTTGCGGGCGAATCTGCATTGCCATCAATTCAATCATGGAGCGACGTGTGCTGCAGTGTACCCTGCTATCCATGGATAGCAGGCGGCGACGTTATCTCTCTCTGGACTTAGCCTCGTCTTCAGCGGATCCGCTCACCACGCCAAACCAGGCTTGAACTGTAACCCAGTCTGCCGATGAATGGTTAATGCTAGCTTAAAGCCTATTGAAGAGTGGGCTCCCATTTATGCGTCCAGGTGGGTGACACCCTAGAGCAACCAACCCCTCTGCACTTCAGTCTGAAGTTGGCTTGAAATCGGATATGAAACCGGAATGCGGTGCACTTTGACGCTATAAATACGAAAGAAACGGATCGCTCCATGATCACCGAGACTCGCTTGGTGTATGGCATGCTTGGAATAGCTTTGCGCATGATCGCATTGTCGGTCTGGGATGTGAGTGGCATTGACTGCCATTGAGGCCGTAAGAAGAGTATTTTTAGTGTCGACACCAAGAAAGGCCGTCAACTACCCCACAACGCTCATTTCCCAACTCTGCTCCTGGCAGCCCTACCTACCGACTCTAGCTCTTTGCTCGACTGCCGTCAAGGTAAATGATTTCACTGTGTTAATGGTTGTCTGCTACATGGCAACAGGTTCTTACCTCGCACGTTTCGTCCTGTTCAGATGCCCACTGCCATGGAAGACGCGAGTAACAAGGCACGCAAGTGCATCAATAACCCCAAGATGCTGATCACTTACATGTGGTTCAGCACCATGCTCTTCGGCTTCATGTACGCGATCGCTGCGATCGTCGCAGCTGTCAACAACGACGGCGAAGGCGAGAGTGATTCCAAGTCGCTGGGTTTTGTGGGCGTCTGGGCCATGATCCTCATCGTGGCACTGTCGGTTGGAGGCACGATGGTCATGCGCAAGCACCAGACCCCGCTGGCCGTGGGCATCCTCATCGGTGTCGTC
This sequence comes from Phytophthora tubulina, assembly GCA_014706135.1. Taxonomy (NCBI): domain Eukaryota; phylum Oomycota; class Peronosporomycetes; order Peronosporales; family Peronosporaceae; genus Phytophthora; species Phytophthora tubulina. The sequence continues at coordinate 1,441,626 of JACBOY010000148.1, read as the reverse complement.
CTCATGATGTCGCTGCAGATGTTCTCGTTGTCGATCATTTTCGCGGGCGCTGCCTACCTCGCCCGCATCGAGCGCGCCAAGGGCGACGAACACACCAACGTTCACTCGAATGAGGCCGCCTCCGTCTTCTCCTTCTTCATGTTCGTCTGCTACGTAAGTTTCAGCACCTGCTCACTCTACAGTCTCTCAATGACTTGACAACTGACTTTGCACTGGTTGCTTCATCTCCATAGCTGGCCTTCACCATTGTACTGGTGCGCCACCGCAACATTGTCATCAAGGAGGGTGTGGCACTGGATCCGAACGCTATCAACAAAGACATTGAGAAGAACCCGGCCGGTACTGGCGGTAACTCTGCCTCCACCACCACAGCCACATCTCCGCGTGTCATCCGGACGGACGTGGACATCCCCAATCCGCTAGCCCCGCCTGTCAGCGTCTAAGTGCGATCTGACCAGTGGTAAATTTTAGCACATTCATGAACAGCAAGATATCATAGTAGCGATGCAATGCGAACAGTAGATTCCCAGCGCTTCATCACCAAAGTCTCACTTAACCATGTTGAAGCCATGTCAGACGTGACGGCATCTCGCTTACGATTGGACGAAACTCACCTGCTGCTTTTGCGTGGACCACGCGAAATAAAGTGCTCGTCTTCATAAACTGATCAATCGAAACAATTTATTTTTGCAAACCGACATTTCAGCTCTAAATGCACTCCTAAAATAGAATACCTGTAGTATCAAATGAATATTCACGTCCTGAAGACGAGGTGACGTGTAATTTTAATCGGTACTCTCGCGTTGGACACCAACCACCCAGCACCATGACCTTCCAGATCGACACTATCAAGGCCGGGTACGTCCTCAACGCCACGCAGTCAATATCGCATCGTTATATAATTTGTTTGTTTCTCGCTCTTCTGCCCGACAGAGACGGCACCAACTTCCCCAAGCCGGGTCAGACCGTGTCCGTGCACTATGTTGGCACGCTCACCGACGGCTCCAAGTTCGACTCGAGCCGTGACCGCGGTCGCCCGTTCCAGTTCCAGCTGGGCGCTGGCCAAGTGATCCGCGGCTGGGACGAGGGCGTCGCCAAGATGAGCAAGGGCCAGGTCGCCAAGCTCACGCTGCCTCACGAGTACGCTTACGGCGAGCGCGGCTACCCTCCCGTGATCCCGCCCAAGGCCACGCTCATCTTCGAGGTGGAGCTGTTGTCCTTCAATTAGATGACTCAAGCTCCCTCCTAATGGGCATGACATGATACCCCATAGACTGTAGGTCAGTTAGTCTAAACAGGAGCTTTTGGAGCTCTGTGAATACAGTCGTTGGGACACGCAAATGTTTAGTTTGATTTGAGCTGCTTTTGGGGAGATGGCCGATGCTGTTGACGGATTTGTTGAAGAAGTTCCCTACCGATGTTCTTGTTGTGGTTGGAAGGCAGAGGGGAAAGTTGCGGGGGAGGCATCCGACGTGCGTCCCCAGCGTCGGAGGAAGTGTCGGTGGTGTTGAAAGAGATGTGAGGTCTGCTGCTTGTTCCTGACTCCGTCCACATGGAATTGAAGTATTTCTTTTCGGGTCCCTGGACGGGCTTGTAGGTGGATTCCGCTGCCATTTTGATGCGGCGAGAGTGTTCCTGCGCAGCGAAAACAAAGGATAAGTGCTTGAGCAACACATTTTACTGCGGAAAGTATCTTGTGGTGTCTTACGAAGGCGCGGATATCAGGCGTGGTTGGCGAGTTCGTGGTTCTTGCAGGTGCAAACGGATCGTCAAGCAGCAGTGCGCGGGAGTATGGTGTCCCCGTGATGCTGCGGCTAGATGCTGTGTGAGCGTTGCTGGACAAGATAGTGCTCGTGAATGGTCTTCCACCGACCCATTTCTCCGGACTATGTTGACGCCACTTCGGGTGAGCCACGCACTCCGCCGTCGTTGGTGGCTCTGGAGTAGCTGTACCACCAAGCACGGTCGCTCGGGAGCCATGTGCGTTCCAATAGAGTCGATCGTACACGGCACTCTTTCGTCTTCTTCGAGCTAAGCTGTCGTCGCTGTCGTCGTCTTCGTCGGCTTGATTGGCTTTCTCAGGCGACGGCGGGCAGTCCGCAGCGCAATTGGTTCTTAACTTTGAGCCTCGCGCGGCATCGGAGCGGTCGTGCTCGTGTTCGCTAGGTGTGTTGTTGTCGGCGCAGATAACATCCTCAACGAAGTATTTGGCACACGACAACGGCTTATTTTTCAAGAAAGCCATTGGTGGATGGATCTCCTTGTGCTTTTCTCGAGTCTTTTCAAAGTTGACGATCCGCTCAGCATATTTCTCGCGTGGCATTTCAATCTTATCGTGTGGAGATTCAACGCGGCGTATATACTTGCCACCGCCTTTGTAGACAGCATGAGGCGAGTACGAGCTGCTTGAACAGAAGCAAAACGTGACCAATACTTTCTTCATCTCAATTGTTACAGGGTATTTCCAACATACCCATTCTTCACGGCACCTCCGTGTTCCAGCTCCTTCTTTCTTGCACGAGGCCTAGCAAAATAGACAGTTCAATTGCCTTCCAGATCAACGCAAAGCCCAATTGAGATGGTATCAACGCACACGTAAACCTTCGAGTAGTCCTCCTTGGCGTAGTCTTTGCCCCACTCCTGAGCGGACGCTTCCTTGACCCAGTCACTAACACGATCCAAATACGAGTTGTGCATCTCCTTCCTGGTAGCAAAACGCCATGGCAATCAGTCCCAGTAGCAACACAAATTCTAGCGTTTGACTTACATCGATTTCCCGTAAATTAGTTTCGCTTGTCGCTCTTGTGAAGCTCGTGACGGTACTGCCCCATTCTTCTCTGCGTGCTTTATCCTCGCAGCCTCCTGATCGGATCGGCTCTTTCGCCACCGCACAACATCCAGCGAGAACATGGCAGAGCGACCCAGTAATGTATGAACTGCACCACTCGATTTGTGGTATTTTTAGTTGGCACCTGCAACATCAGGTAGACTTTTGCAGTGTTGAAGCAGGTCGTGATGGGCTGAACATGGCTACACTCTAACGGAGACTGGCATTTTTCACCCAATCAATTTCGAGTATCTCCCCACCCCACATTATTACTATGGACTTCCACCAACTACTGCGCGAGGAACGTCGCCGGGCACGCGAGGCAACTCAAACTAAGGCGAACAATGAGCTGAAGAGTGAAGCCGAAACAGCAGATGAAGCTGGCGGCAGTTCATCACTATGGCAAAGTTCTACATTGAAAGTTTGGGGCAAGAGGTGCGAAAGTGTTGTGATCCAGTTCTGAAAGATAACGGCGTCTAATGCAACGTGATGAATACTTGCACAGGCCGAAGATTGATATTGAGGAATTCCGTAGAGGACCAATTCCTGGAGTGTATTACATCCCCAATTGGATCACGCAGGACGAGGAAGCAGCAATCTTGGAGCGGGTGTATGCTGTTCTGGACGATAATAAACTCTGGGTGAAGCTCAAGCACCGCCGTCTGCAGATGTGGGGAGGAGAAGTCAAGGTCCCGTTCGACCCCAAGCCACTGCCTGAATGGCTCAAGCAAATCAGCCAGACACTGGTTGACGCAGGTATCTTCACTGAAGAGAAGAAGCCTAACCACACACTGATCAACGGTGGGTTCCTGTCCTCTAGGAGTGAAAACTGTCACTATAACTAACTGCACTGCTGACGCACAGAATACGGTGTTGGGGACTGCATTTTGCCACACGAGGACGGACCGGCGTACTTCCCTTTTGTGTCCATCATCAGCACTGGTGCTGAATGCCGACTTACGTTTGAACCGCATCGTGCTTTGGCCTCCGCTGACAACCAGGCAAGTCCCAAGTCTGCGCCAACAAGCGAGATCGTGCAGCACTTAGATTTCCAGTTGGAACGTCGCAGTCTGCTGTTGTTCACAGGAGAGGCCTACACGCGCTACCTACACAGCATCGACAACATCGAAGTGGGTACGCGCATTTCACTAACGGTTCGCCACGTCGATCTGCACTAGCGATTGAGATGTAGCACGTGAAAAGAGGAGGCGAGTGCGGTGACAATGAGAAGCTTGGGAAATCTTCGTTACGCACCAAAAGTCTCAACAAATTGAGGAACATGTCAAGACGTTTCAAAGTTGCGATGTGTGAGCTCCGTTGCAATGCGTTGACTCTACATGACGAGGTTGCATACTTTTAGTAGTAGCAACGTGCCATGGTGGAAACCTCCGTTGATCGGTTTTTGATTTATTTCTCGCTCGGCTCACACTGTTCGAAGTGCGCGACAAAGCAAAGGTGGACGATTGTCGAGGCACCATGATGCAGATCTTTTCTCCATCGTCGCAGTTGGGGCACCAAGAAAGACCAGCTCGGGGATCCAGCTCTAACCACTCGAATCGAGATTTCACAGGGAGATCTCGGAATGGAAAGAGCAGCGTTGGTGGCATGCTTCAGCCGATCATTCCTCGCGCACATGCTTCAGTGACCATCCTACACAACGAAGCAAGTCTGTACATGGACGTCTTCTGCCTCGAAACCCCGTCGTTTGTGACGTTGGCTAGTGCAATGAAGATGCGAACGTGTGAAGTATTCTGGTAAGCATGAGCTTGTTCTGCGTGCGGCAAACTGTTCTAGCTGACATCTTTTGATGTTTCGGTCGGATTCATTCAGGCACCGTGTACACGTACAGCTTATCTGTTCGCGTGAACTGTCATCCGATCAATTCAGGCAATACTCAGCCGTGCTCTGTGTTCGTCGACATCGTCGCCATGGTTGTATCGGTAGCTCATCACTTGCGATCTCTCTGGATCGACGAATGCACCCTGTGAAAATGTTGTCGACAAAAGCGAAAGATTCACGCAAACTGATGATCGGCATCGAGTACGGGTGGCGATCCAGGCACGTTTGGTTTCGTGCTCCCAACGCTGCAGTCTACGAGCAATGGAATGATGTTATCCGAGCCGCACTACACGGAAACGACGGCGCATTCGACGAAGAGGAATCGCTTGCAAAGTGGGTCGAACGTAGTGGTGTTTCAATGATGGAGACGGCGACTACAAGTGCCGCCTGCAGCGTCGACCGCTTCAGTAGAGACTCGTACGTCAGAGGATGCTCCAGCAGCTACCGATCCGACATTCCTGACGAGGAATGGTCTGCTGAAGGTGACGCAACACGTCGCGAGCTCTATCAACGGCGAGGCAGCAGCACGGATGATGCTGGTACTTCATCCGAACGGAACCACCGCATTGACATGTCTTCACTGTGTGCACGCTACCGAAACAACGGCCGTGATCGAACTGACACTGTGATCTGGATGGGGAGACCAGCTTTCAGCTTCACCGGCCCGGACAACATGCACTATGCTGCGTAGTCAATGCGTTGACACAACACCTCTACATGTACTACGTAGTATCTAACCTGCAACATCAATAAAGTCTAGTGAGCTAAGTGGAAAATTGAACCCAACAGTGTCGTTGAATAAATCGATCCACTGGCAAACTGTCCAGGTCGGGACGCTTGTATTCGTGTCGCGCTTAGTGCACACTAGCTACGGTCGCACTCTTGCAGCGGTTTACATGATCGGCAGGTACAGCGGCTCCTCCTGCACGAAGGGGAGCTCGGCGATCTTCTGGCACATCGAGCGCACCTTGGACAGCAGCGACGTCTCCGTGGTGACGACAAACTGCACATTGGCGCGGTCGACGATCGGCGCCTGTAGGATCGAGTAGATGGACACGCCGCTCTCCTCAGCGAGCTGGCCGACGTGGCGAATGACACCCAGACCATCCGTAATCGTGATACGTACGTAGAAGTGTGCCTCGTAGTCAGGTTGCAGCGTCAGGGGCAGCGAGTCCTTGAACGGGTCAAGCGGAGCGTCGCCACGTGCCAGTTGGATGATGTCGTTCATCACCGAGTTGGCCGTGGGGAAGCGTCCAGCGCCAGGGCCAACGTACGCGCTGCTGTCGAGGTTATCCGAGCGCACGTTCACCAAATTGGTAGCGCCGCTGATGCTGGCAATGACGTTGCTGTGCTTAACAACAACAGGCGACACGTACACCGTGACCTCCTGAGGCTTGCCGGTCGTCTCGTCCGCGGGCTTAAGCAGTCTGGCCACACCCAGCAGCTTAATCGTACTGTCCATCATCTTGGCGTACTCAAAGTCTGCGGCTGAGACGCGTGAGATGCCCACTGTAGGGATATCAGAAGGCTGCACAATGCCTCCAAAGCCAAGCTTCGCAAGAATGGAAATCTTCGACTGGACGTCGAATCCGTCCACGTCAGCGCTAGGGTTAGCTTCAGCATAGCCCAGATCCTGCGCTTCCTTGAGCACAGCGTCGTAAGCGACACCTTCAGCCTCCATCTTGGACAGCATGTAGTTGGTCGTGCCGTTCATAATGCCAGCGATCTCCGTGATGTTGTCGCTGTTGTAGGCGTTCTGCAGCGTGTGGATGATGGGGATGCCGCCAGCCACCGCAGCTTCATAACCGAAACGCACGTCCGGATGTTGCTCCAGCAGCTGCACGATCTCAGGCATGAAGTTGGCCACCAGCGCCTTGTTAGCAGTGATGACGTGTTTACCGGCCTTGATAGCGCCAAACACCACGTCCTTCGCGTCATCCACACCGCCCATAAGCTCCACGATGCAGTTGATGCTCGTGTCCTCGAGGATGTCAGCGTAGCTGCTGGTGAAGGACGTCTCTGAAGGCGACAAATGCTCCAGGCCGCGGTCCTTGCTCAGGTTCTTGACGCAGATCTTGGACACCAAAGCGTTGACGCCCATGGCCGCGAACTTGTGACGACGCGTGGGGCTGTGCAGCAGGTCGAACACGCCACCGCCGACGGTTCCGCACCCGAAGAGACCAATGCGGAGAGACTGTGGCATCTTGTTGTCGAGAGTGATGGTCACGGTGTTGAGGTGGATTGGAGACTGACGCGTCGACTGGCGATGGCGCAAAAAGATACTTGTACCCTAGAACACAAGAACCTTGCTGGCAATCTACAGGCAACATATGGTGCTACAGTTGCGTGTATTTTGCGCAAGCATTGAAATAGGCAACTTAAAGAAGATTTAAGTTGTGGAAAAGGTGATGAACCTGCTACGCACTAGGATTTGAGGAAGAGAAGGTAGGCTATTTAAACTTAGTTAATAGCAGCCTGATAGTGTTGAAGCCGTTTAACAAGCTTCGGCGCTCGGTGGTTAGACCTTGCTGCTGGCCAAGTCGCTACTGCCGGCCCATTAGGAGCACTCTCAATGCTCATTCCTGCAAAACAATCCAGGCACATGTGTAACTGGAGTCCTTGGGTTCTGGACTTTGTCTGAAGTCGCTCCCATCTTGCCACCGCCCGTATCTGCCGAATAGATTGACTCCACATGAATGCCAACTGCTGGGGCGCCGTCCATCGCACTAGGATTTGAGGGAGCCCTGCTCAAAGCCTCATTAAGACTGAGAAGATCACTACTTAAGTATCGATCTTGCAGGCAAGAGCAGAAGCAACACGAGGCGGAATGTGCCACACTTTGTATTGGGTACTTTTGACTTTTCACTGACATCTTCAACTTCAACTAGAAGTTGCTTTTTTTGCATCCAAGCCAGGCTTCCACCTCAGGATCACAGGGATGACCCACACCCCGCTCGATCTCCACTCTTCTGACTTCGATAAACAATTGATCGACGTTGCAGGCCACAACCTGCATGCGACTACTGTAACACATGCCCACGGTCCCATTGACGGAGGTCACTCCAGGAATTTCGCACTGACGATACATGACACCATTGCACGACGCGATACGCTCCGGGGTTGGAAAATCGGACAAACCTTCAAGTGAGAACGGAATCGCAGATTTCTGGCAGGTTGCGAAGGAGAATTTTGCGAGAATTTCTTTTGTCGCGGCAGTAGCATGTCGAGGGTCGTTTGGGGCGAGGCATGAAGCGCCAGGCACGTTGAAAGCCAGGTCTGGTACACAGAATGAATCTGTGAGATTGCAGACGCTGATGAACCCGTTGCAGCACATGTGGTTGGGTCGGAAGATTGCCAGGCGAGAGAGACTCACGAGCGGAGCCATGTCTGGTACGGCAGGCACTTGTTGGATATGAGCGAGAGCCATGGTTTCTAAGTTGGGTAGATTGTCGAATGGAGGGAGTTCTGTGAGAGACAACAGGACTGCGAGCACCATGCTGCGTAAATTGGGAGTACCGTCGAAAGTAGGGAGTGCGATGAGGTTGTGATGGTTGCCAAGATGCAGAAAAGTGAATTCTGGTAAATCGCTGAAGAGATCGGGCGGAAGAGTGACGAGGTTCCGACTACCGTACTTGCCTTCGAGGTGCCTGCAAAATATTTCGTTAGCATTCTGCTAAAGCGGATCAGGAAATGTCGACTTACAGATGCTGAAGATGTTTGAACTGTTTGGTCCAGTTCGGAATTTCCTCGAGATTTGTGTAGATCAACGAGCTGCAGAACAGTCCAGATTAGAAATCAACATCAACAAAGAGCAAGAGCTAGCTTCACCTACATTGTCATCATGTCTGTACAGCGGCGCAACTCGTCTGGCCATCTTCGCAACTGACGATTGATAAGTTGCAACGTGTGTAAACGGCCAGCTTCTGCTAGTGCGCGCACTTTTTCGGTGACATCTTCAGGGAAGTTCCATTCCTGAGCTGTTAGTGGAGCGCGATCACCATCGATCATGATAATACACGGACATTGTGTTCCTGAGTTCCAAACGTGCGCACGTGCCACACATTCTGGGTAAACTTCGCAAGCACCGTGCGAATTTGATACTGCTGAGTGAGTGAAAACTACTGCACAGATACTGGCGGTGATAAAAACTAGCGCTACCGAACGTGGCACAGATCTCTGACGTTGAATAATCTCCAAGGCGCTTGACAGATTTTGGGATGACATTTGTCTTGTACTTCGAAGACAACACCTCTGCGAGATAATCACAGCTATCACCCGGATAAAGCGGTAGCAAAATGACAGATTCAATCCGATGCTCAGCATAAAGTCGAGAACGCCACTAATCCTCAGCGAGTTGAAGTTGACGAGGAACAAAGCGACTTGAGATGGATCTGCTTGCATTCGCGCGTACCGCTCGAAGTTTCCATCGGGTAGAATTTCCGCATTTACCAGATACACGTCACGGTCGAAGCTGAAATTGTAGTAACAGTAGCCCAGGACTGCTATCGGACAGAGGACGGCGGCAGCAAGGTCGAACCTAGCGACAGCAACATGGAGGAAGAAATCTAGCAATCAATATCGATTAGCAGAATGAATATCCTATCCGACGGTTGCACGTACATTGAATCGATAAGAACCTCGGCAAAAGCAGTATGGTTGTCGAGGATAATGTTTACAGCCACTGTCAGCCCATTCAGACCAATGAAAGACGCATATCCGTACGCAATTGTGTTAGGAAGGCCTTGATTGAGTACTCGGCGCAGTACGAGGCCTTGAACAACCACGTCGTAGCCTTTTTGAAACGTATTCTTCACACCGGATGCAGACAATTGATTAGATCAAGTACCAGAGACAGCTACTTTCTTCACTTACGAATAGTTTTCGGTTGACAGCGTTGAATCCCGTGAGGTTACTGTAGAAGCGATGTATGGATTGAAACCTCCTTTTTGCATCGGGATTACACCGTAGCAGCCGGCAAGCTGATAAAGTGCTCCACGCTCGTTGGATCGCCATGTTTTGTTTTGGTTTGCATATTATAGCAGCTGTGTGTCGAAAGCGTACTATTCTAATGAGGACCAAGATGTAGCACGCGTCAACAATTACCAACCCCATGACACTTGCCCACTTAATAACGGGGTCACGTTCCACAATCAGCCAGAAATTGCCATTGTCGTAGTCGCCAGTGTTCATGAGAAGATTCGCAGCTTCATTCGGAGCCACAGTGAGAAATGTGAGCCAGGAAGTCCACACGATACAAACGACCACAACAGCAAGCAGTGGGATGCCTAGCGCACCAAATGCTTGTCGGAAAGTGAGGCTCGGTGGCAATTGTATCGTTCCACTTGATCGTCGTCGCTCCTGGTTATTTCTCTGGCTTGGTCGCGGTACCAGTGTGGAAGCTTGTGACGAGACGAGAGTTGGTATTAAAGCCAGCGTTGGAGTTGGGGCCACCTTATTGGTGTTAACAATCCTGGAGAAAAGTGGCATTGGCCGTTCTTCATGGTGATGACTTGAATCTGCGTAGGACGCTCGTCGGGTTGAGTTACTAGGTGGAGCAACCTTTGACAGCCAGAGCTTGAGGTCTTTGTCTGGCAATTCACTCATCGTTTGCTGTACCTTAGCACGTTTTGCGCTTAGGATTAAGCACTTGCCAAAATAAGCCCACTAGGATATCATAGTACTCTCATCTTTTCTTGAGACGTGACGATTTTGCAGTTTTCCTCAAGCACCATCTAAGCTTAGCAATTAAAGGCTCACTAAAGAATTCAAGTCGACTCTACTATTAGCCTGACTTGCAGCCAATCCAAGCGTTTTCCTCCTTACGATCAGAGGGTCAACGCCGCCCTCAATTTGCACGCATCTGGTCTGAATGAAAAGCTGGTCAACGATGCATTGACACAACTTGCATTCGGCTGCTCAGCACATTTTTCAACTGTTCCGTTAACCGAGGGCACAGCAGGAATTCTACACTGTCAGAACATGACACCAGCTCTTGCAGAGATTCGATCGGGCGTTAAAAATTTGGACAACGCTTCCACTGCGAATGGAACCTGAGACTTTAAGAAAACTGCGAATGAAAACTTTGTAAAAGGTGGTTTTATAGTGATTGTAGCACGACGACTCGAGACACGTCCCGGGCAGATCAAACACTGGATCGCTTCAAGTGCCACTCGATATCCCGCTTCAACAAGCGTTCAATAGTGCCCTAAGGCCCTTCATCTCTGGTTAGCCTCTCGAGCTTTGCAATGATACGCCCTCTCCACTTTGTTGCTGCAATAGATTTATTGGAACCTGATTTACTGTACCCTGGCATGCCCAAAAATAAATAGTGCGATCAGTATATTTGTATTTTTCGTAATGAATATTTATTCTTTCAAAGCTTGCTTTTCCGTCCTGTACCATAGTTATTTTCAAGTCAGTTTTTTAAAAAGATGCTCACGGAACGACGTGCGCATTACCTGAAAATTGTATGCAAAACAGTATTTTTTAGCTGGAATTTTTATTACTACGTGCAGTAAATAAATTATTTTCAGTTTTCACCAACAAGCAACCAATATTTATTCAATTCAAGTTGCTCAATATATATCGTATTTTGGGTATGTCTGGATCTACCGGATTGTCGTCTAGGCTCGTCACTTAGCTGAATTGACCACGCTACTGGTCGGTTTTCTGGTCCTACAGTAGTAGAATAGCAAAATACGAAGGCTTGTCGAATAGGACTCTTTGAGAGAAGCAGATCGTGAGACTCGAAGCTTACGGTAATTCGTCTGGTGCAGCGCTCATCTTTGAAGAGTGACTGTCGAAAGCTTGCTTGAACTCGTTAATTAATGCTGTACTTAGGTCTCGTATCTTGACTGAGTCCCAGTCATAAGCGTGATACCGCGAGCGATGCTTTTCAAAGAAATAAGGTCTTTTAAAACCTAGATTACTCTGTCACCGCAACTTCAACTAAAACAAATTTACTGATAAGGAAAGTGTGTTCGGCGGCTTTGATCCTGGTGAGCCAAGACGTTGCTCTGGTTCAAGATTAATGAAATCGCAACGGCAGAAAGCATCGTTTCTCGTGGACTCTGCTATCACTGCTTGAGCACATCATCAATCGTCTGCAGCGTGTGCTTTCACACAATGTCCTTGTGCTCGCCAGTGTGGAACTTGGTCTTAGGAACCTCCTCTGCGTGCTTGTTAAGCAGCTTCCAGCCGGAAGCGTACTCCTCCTTGGTAAATGCCTTCATCAAGCCCTTGGCATTTTTATCTGGCGATTCTGCCAGCAGGAAGGAAGCGATCTTCATCGGTAGGCGGATGAACCACCACGTGTTCTCGCTTAGATTCGTGTTCACGAATCCAGGCTCGATGTGCATGAATGTCGCGTTGGGAGCGTGCTCCGACATCGCCTGCATCATGAGATCCCTGTTTTGCCATCAATGTAAGTTACTTCCCTGAAATCATTCACGTTCAATGAAGCAAAGCTGAACGTACAGATAGAGGACAGTGGCGTGTGCGACGCCATTCATCGAGTAGGAGTTTTTCAGGGGTGCGGATTTTTCGCGAGTACACAATTGGATGGTTTCTGAGTACAGCACAAATTAAGTATGTTGTCTGACTACAATGAAACCATGCGCCGCGACGCTGCTTAGATTCACTTCGTACTTTGCTCCAGTGCTTGTTTGCACTCACTCCAGGCCGGTTAGGCGCCAGTAAGCCTCACAATCCATATTAAGTTCGAGTTGCAAAGTTTTCGCTCTGTATTAGTACAGTTAAGCGTTTTTGCTTGTTTTCATCTCTTGGTTAGTTCCATGACGGGGTTAGATGGCTGTTGTACCCCTCGTCTTGCTTGCAAGACCGCAAATATCACATAAATGTACTCGCTGAGCATCCTTTTTATGTCTGTACTCGCAAACCATCTCGCGAAAAGTCTTTTTCCGTTTTTCAGACTCAGGTCTTCTAGATTCGGTGCGATAGTAGCTTGTCCAGCAGCAAGAACGCACAGCACACGGACACCTGGGCGGTTCAATGTCGGCAGCAAGTCGTGCACGAGCATAAAGCTATATCACACGCGTATTTTACATGTACAAATTGTTAGCCCCGTGAGCTCATCGACATACCATTTACAAGAGGTAAGGCTTACCGCGCGTAGTACATGGTGGCAAGTTTATCATCCAAACCTTCAGCGGTCTGCCTTGCTCTCTGAAGACAGTATGCCTGCAGTCAGCAGGATCCAGTCGAACTTGGTGTTCGCGTGTTTGGTCGTAAATTCACGAACGTTGTGCAACAACGACATGTCCAAACACTCGTGCACCACTTCCACATTCGGATTCAGCGCCTTGATGGACGGAATCAGGTCCGGCGGGCACGAGCGCGAGCAGAGCGTGAGCTTGGGCACTAGCGGAGCTATCTGGCGAGCCATAGCGAGACCGATGCCAGACGAAGCTCCGATGACGAGCGCGTGCTTGGGTGAAGCCGACATGGTTGTTGAAAGTGTCTTGGTGGTGAGTTGGAATTTTGGATAATGAGACCAAAGGCACTCACGTACCGAGCATTTCTTTGACATGTTTTGCCGTAAACGTCAAAAGTATAATCACAATGATTGTGTGTGTTACCGACTCCATAATCAAAGAATTGTTGTGTGCTGTGGTCATCTCGAGTTTTCCCAAGGGATATCCGGCTGCTGTAACACATTCCGACAGGCCCGCTGATCGTCACCCCTGTCATCTCACACTGCCAATGCATGGCACCGTCACACACGGCAATACGCTCGGGAGTCGGAAAATTGGACTACGCTTCCGATGCACGTGGGATTGGAGGGTTTTGGCAAACAGCGGTGGCAACTTTTTAATTTCGCGCTGCAAACGTCGACTACCACCTAGCCGAACGTGCTACTAAGTACATGTAGAGTCTACATGTACTTAGTCTACAGTAGACCGCTTGATCTTTGTCCCCCACTTTTTACCCGCCGCTTATCCACAATGTGTTCTTTGTTACGGCTTCCACGATACTCGTCAGTCGACTTGCACTTCTAGCGACACCGATCAAATTCTCCATGTAAACACCGTTCAAATATTTTTCTCGTTGCATCCAAGCCAAGCTTCTTCGTTGGGATCGCACGGCAGTCCTACACCTCGCTGGATCTGCACTCTTCGGACCTGGATGAAAGGCTGGTCTACGTTGCACGATACAACCTGCATTCGAGCACTGTAGCACATGCCCAAAAGTTTGTCAGACGTCACGCCTGAAATATGGCACTGTCGATATAATATACCGGCACACATGGCGATACGATCGGGAGATGGCGTGTCTGACAGCGCTTCGATTGCCAGTGGAAGTGGAGTCCTCTGGCAAATGGTGTAAGGAAAGCGTTTCAAAATCTGCAGCGTGGCGGGGTTGGCACGTCTCGGATCGTCCTCTGCGAGGCATGTAGATCCAGGTACGTCGAACACCGGATCATACATGCAGTAATTATCTGTGAGGTTGCAAGTACCCATGAACCCGTTGCAGCATACGCGGTTGGGTCGATAAAGTGTAAGACGTGAGAGACTAGTAAGTGAATCCAAGTCTGGGATTGCAGGTATTTGCGGGATCTGCACGAGTGCAAGGGCCTCCAGTCGGGATAGATACTTCAGAGGTGGCAGTTCCGTGATTGATAACAAGATCGCTAGAGTCAGACTGCGTAAGCTGGGTGTCCCGTTGAAAGGTGGAATGCCTGTAAGATGGTAATGGTTGCCAACATGCAGGAACGTGAGCCTTGGGAGATCGTTGAAGAGGGCGAAATTGAAAAGTTACGTCAACATCTTGACAATACTCTGAACGATCAATCAATGAAGACAGAGGAGACCTCAGCCATTGGAGCTGAAGAGCTGCAATTGTTGCAGGATAAGGTCGATGATTTAGCTTCTGAGAAGAAGGACCTCGTCCAATTGCATGTAGATGAAGTCGAAGAGCTTCAGCGAGCGCATTCACAAGAGATCGAAGAGCTTCACCAAAAGCTTGAAAGTGGTTGCGGCTGCCATATTTACCCTCGACATGCCTACAAATTCACAGCGTCAGAAGAAGTGGACAGAGTGGGGTTGGCTAATACTTATTCACTTACAAGTACTGGAGCTGTTTGAATTCTGTTATCCAGACTGGAAGTTCCTCCGTGCTTGTGTAAATTAGCGAGCTAAGCCACAAACGACAACGACACAGTTGTGAATATTTCCAGAACAAGAAGATAGCAGCAACAGAACTTACATCGTCTCAAGACCAGTGCAGTTCCGAAGTTCTTTTGGGAAGAACCGCAATTCGCGGTTAATGAGCTGTAGACCTTGAAGAGTCCCGGCCACCGCTAACGCGCAAATAGTTTCCGTGGCATCAACCGGGGAATACCAATCTTCAGCGGTACGTGGAACGCGATTGGTGTCGATCAGCATAAGACACGAGCAGTTGACGCCGCTATTCCAAATGTGAGAGAACGCCACGCACTGAGGGTAAGCATGGCACGCGTCGTGGGAAGTTTTGATGGCCTGGTGAGTATAAACCACTGTAAAAGTACTAGCGACCAGAAATGGTAGTGCAAACCATCGTGGAACAGGCTTCTGGTACGATCGCTCGGCTTCATCGACAACAGCAATTGTTGGGCCCAATTTCGCGCCTCGCATCCGATACCTCGTCGTTGCAAGAATCTCCACGACACGACTAAAGCGGTGGCAGAACGAAACGTTCATACCAATTCCTAGTGTGAAATCCATCACGCTCTTGATCCGCAGTGAGTCAAAGTTGATGCGAAAGAGCGCCACTTGAGCCGGATCTGCTTGCATTCGAGCAAACCGTTCAAACGTGCCCTCGTCCAACACTTGGACGTTGACAAGGAACACGGCGCGATCAAACTGGAAGTAGTAGGTGCAATACGCCAGCACCGCCATCGGGAAGAGAACAGCAGCGCCAAGATCGAAACTTGAGGAAACGTTAACGTTAGCTGTCGATGATCAACGACAACGAAAGTCGGCGTCTACGTACATGGAGTCAATGAGGACTTCGGCGAAAGCGGAGTTCTTAGCCGAAACAATATTGAAGACGCACGTGAAGCCGTTGATGCAGACAAAATAGGCATACCCTATTGCTAACGAGTCTGGGAAGCCCTGTTCCAGCGTCCGACGTAGTATCAAGCTCTGGAATACCAGATCCCCGGCCTTGAGAAATACATTCTACAGCAAAATCGAATCAAATGAACACTCAGTTGTATACCATTGGTACGAAACAAACAAAATACGTACGAAGTACTTGCGGTATTTGGCGTTGTATCCCGTCACGTCTGCCCAAGCCTTCACTACTTGTTGCAGCTTGCACCGCTCTGCCATCACAACGTACCAACTTTTTGAGATTATTCCGCTATTCACCCGTTTGGCGATACTCCGAAACATGAACATCTTGACGAGCACCGCCATGTACCCGACGTTGACGACTGCAAAACCCAGAGCGCTACACCACTTGATGAATGGTTCACGCTCAACAATGAGCCAGAATTGGCCGTTGTCGTAGTCTTCTGTGTGCATGAGTCGGTTGGCTGCCTCATTTGGTGCCAAGGTGAGGAAAATGAGCCACGACGTCCAGAGGATGCACACGATCGCCACGAGTAGCAGAGGAATTCCCAGTACCCCGTACGCTTGTCGGAAGGACGTTTTGCTCGCTCGAGACTGTTGCACCAAGCGAACGGTGGGTCTGGAAGCAGTTTTCTCGTCTGGGGTCGAATAGAGAGGCACGGGGGCGATCAGCCGTCTCAACTGGAAGTAAGGCAGCCACGAGTTGCGGATGTGAGGCCCATTTGGACCATCAAGCACGGTCGATGGAGGCTTCAGAATCGAACACTTGGAATCGGCACCCGGCACGACGCTCATGCTATACTGGTAAGGCTGCAAATAGCATCTTTTTCAGCCCAAATACGATTTTTACGTGGCCTTACGTGTTGACTTCAAGATCATATCCAGGATAACAAGTACAAGTAAGCAATACTAGATCGTCTTCGACTTGACTGGGAATACATGCATATTTTTTTACTGGGATAGGAGTGCTGCTTGCGCAGCCCAAACAGGTTTTAATTGCATGTGCTTGTATGTCGTGGAGAAATTGTGCCGCAATGCATTGGATGTCTTGATGACGGTGCCATCTTCCAGTATGATCACCTCAGGTGATTCAATCACTATGCTGCAACATGATCGCATACGGCTCCTGAATCGCCTACCTTGTACTAACTGTAGCAACGATTCACTATCCGTGTGCTTCGACATGCTGCTCTGCCAGTGCCTCCTGGTGCTTGCATCACAGCAACTCGGCGCTCAGGCACCGTGGAGCTGCTGAGGCAACAAATCGCTATCTGTCTCAATCGACAAGCTGCTCTGCCAGTGCTTGCAACGCAGCAGTAACTCACCCAAGCAGGGCGCAACCTCGCTGGTGTGATCAACCGCCAGTCACACTAAAAACGAAAACGAAAACAAAACTGACGCAGCGAGAATGTTGTTGGTGCAGCATGCTGTGACAGGACGATAATCCATGACAGATGTGGACGACGCGGCTGAATGTTGCACAAACGTTGACCGAAGTTGAATGTTGAGCGAGATGACATTACTCAGTACCGTGAAATTAATCCGTTGAGGTCTGTCCATTCCTTACAGGTATTCCCAGTAATATCCTGGCTGCATGCTTCTAGGTGCTCACTATGATACTTCTCGAAGTGGTACTGAACGGGCTGCAACGAACGACATGTCTAGCCGCTAGTAGTTCTGTCAACGTTTAGGGGTCTAAACGTTTTAAACTGCCCAAACCCTTAACCTCGAGACTTCGTTTGCAAAGTTCTAAACTGCCGAGGTTTAGCGATTGGCCGATGACTGAATTAAAGTATGTGCATACAAAAACCAAGTGAATGGATTTTGTGCAGCCGCACTAATACTAAGTAGTACTGCTAAGTACTTAGTAAGTACTTAGGCACAATTCGCAGCAAGCTACGTGCACTGGGCCAGCCGACTAATGTCGCATGCTCTTCTTGCACCTCCCTGGCGTCGCAAAGATCTCAGTGACCATGCCAACTTCGTTTTGGAATCCAGAAAACAGAGCACTGCATCGAGACACTGCCAACCATGTTGACAGCAGTGTTGCGCTATGCCACCCTTCTATCAAGTCCTATATATGTCAGACCCAGGGAGTAGTAGTTATCAAGGATTTATGCATATTATCCCTACGACTCAATCCCTTCATGCCCTATACAGTACTTTGTCCGCCAGCATCGCATACAGTTCCCCCAGAGCCATCCTCATATCGTCGAAGTACATGTACATGCAGTCCGAAGAGATTGAGGCACGGAAGAATTCTGCAATGCATGCCGCCGCAATACGTTTGGTCGGCCGCGTAACAGCCACCAAAGACCTCGGGGGATGTCTCCACCGCACCAGCAATTACGTTCTGGCTCCGATCGAACGGACCGCCTTACTCAGATCTTGAATAAATCCGCGTTTGTAGACGTTGGCGTCGACACAGCACATCGTTCTTGTAGGCAACCTCGATAGGATTAACTGCGTCGCCAGATCTACATGTAGCTGATGCGGGCCCGTACACAGACGCACAGATCAGCGAGCGTGCTGTCCAGCGCCCTCGGCATGCCCCGTTGTGTGGACCACATATGGCCAAACCTCAAGGTTTAGAGGCGCGTTAAGGTTTCGATAAAAACGTTTTCGACGTTTCGAGGTTTAGCCAAACGTTGACACCACTAGCCGCTAGAGACTCTAGCGGCTAGACTTCACACTTCTAGCCTAGCCTAGCCTACCGGATACAGTAGGTAGCGCGCTACGAAAGGATGTGGCCCGGATACCGTCACGTTGAAGTTGTTCCCCCTTGCGTGTCGCGCGATGACTGCTTTTACGAAGCAGCAATGCCAAAGTGCAACCTGTAACTCGGTGTAAATGTACGTATACTCCGGCGGCAACTAACCTTTCCTGGCTAGATCAACAACATACAACAAGAACGACCGTCCTGGCGTGCCTGAAACTTATAGTGCAAGGTCCTGCCGCAAGCAAGCGAGCTCCTCAAAGCTTGTAGACGAGCCGATGCAATACCACGTGTAAAGCCGACAGCCTTGTCACGAGGGCTTCCGTACACAGATCTCACGATCTCACATCAGTTCATGCACTCGGTGCTGCCAGGTCGGATCGTCGTAAACTCCCCGCATCTTCCCTTCCTGTGACGGGGGGCCTTATCTTCGCCCTGCAGCGCACGATTCACTCGGAACACGCCGTTAAATCGCGCCATGGAGTCGACAGTTTGTTTGGATAGGCCTGCGAACGTCAGCTTCGAAGAACAGGACCCGTAATGCTGTAAGGCATCTACATGTAATGTGAAGTCAGTGAGCGGTCCGTATCCCCACCACAACGGGTCACAACAACCTCGCACTGAAGTAGCAAGTGGACCACGAGCGCGAGAA
Source organism: Phytophthora tubulina (assembly GCA_014706135.1). Classification (NCBI taxonomy): domain Eukaryota; phylum Oomycota; class Peronosporomycetes; order Peronosporales; family Peronosporaceae; genus Phytophthora; species Phytophthora tubulina. The sequence goes on along the minus strand of JACBOY010000148.1, from coordinate 1,422,520 downwards.
AGAACGTCGGAAAATACACTCGGAATTTTGTTCGCGCTGTACACAGCTTGGAGAAGGCGTAGGAAGGCCTTGGCCATCACTCACGACTCACCTGCGCGTGTACATGTACATGTATGCAACGCCCTCTGCCTTGAATCTGTATACCCAGCGCTTCTCGCAATCTACACAGCTTATTCTTCTTCTCCTCAATATTTTTGAGCCCAATCCGCGTGTTTTAGCAATATTGAAGCGTGAAGGGCTGTAAAGCCTGAGCTCAACTGCGGCACAGCCCGAGGATATTATTCGTAGCGCTGCGGCATATGGCGCGAGACGGGACTTCACGGCCGCAAAAGATCGCCTGCTGGCAAAGCTGAGCTGGCGCCCAAATGGCGAGATCCGAACAGACTGATGCTGTTGATCTATGAGTGTGTGCAGCGCGTTAGCAAGCAACGTTTGCTGCTTGGAGTGCTTCAAGTCATGGGTTCGCACGGTGGCGGAGGAAACGCAAGTTAAACCGCCGGTACCACCTTGTAGCATTGTTGCGGCCGCAAAAGATCGCGCCGCTAGCAAATTGTCTTGATGTGAGGCTGTGCAATCGAGGTTGCAGCGACGACAACCTTCGCGTTCGACTGCATTATCCGCGCAGGGGCTAGCGCCATGCAATTCGGGCCAGCTAATGCAGCGTCGATGCTGCGGAGACAAAGCCGACTGGGCTCAAGCCCGGCTTGGGCTGCTTCTGATATGGAGTCGCACTTAGTCGAAATGTGACGGCGCAACGTCGGATCGCGCTACTCACACAGTCTGTTGCAGGACGGACGTCATGATTTCGTAATTGTCGGAGGCTGTAGATGCTGTCGCGGATTCGCCGCTGGGGTGCGTGTAAGAGGGTCTCCGCTCACTCACAGTCTGTGAGTGAGCGTCACAGACCCTAGACATGCTTGATTTACGGCTTGATTCCGATTGATAGTCCTGTAAGGCACCGATAGCGCTTGCCGCCCGTCCTAGCTTGTGGTTGTCACCCCCATGGTCACTGCGCGTAGTCACACGGGAAGTTAAGTTCAACAAACAGGGACCAAGTAAAATATACAGTATATTATATACTTGGTATCTGGACGGTGCGCGCATCGCTGATTTGCCGCAGCGGAACAGCCCGACCGCCAGTCCATCATCTGCAATCGGGAAACGCGGCTCCACTGCAGCCGCGCTCCGGATGCCTCACAGATGGGGGCAATACTTTTCGCCGCGCGCCGGCGACGGCGTCGTGGCTGCGGGCTGCGTTTGGCAGTTCGTGGCGAACTGCAGCAATACAGCAATGCTGCGACAACAAGCGGCACGTTACAGTAAATGCAGGTGCCGCAAGCAGGTACCGTCAATCACAAGCTCAACAACCACGTGTGGACCGCCCAAAGATATTTCTGTGGACGAACTGAGAAAAACCGCATGTACAGTCGACGCGGCGGTGGTCCGAAGCGCCGGTGCATCGCATCTCGGTGCTCCGCCGCCGCGTCAAGAGCATCGGCGACTTCGCCTGCTTGCTTCAAGCAAGTTGCTTGCACACCTTGACGCTAAACCAGCGACATGGCAAAGCTTGGACACTTCGGCTCGAACTTCGAGCCAAGCTTGCCTTTGCTTTGGATCGGCTTCTTTTACAGGCGCATAAGCGGGAGCAGGACCAAAAACGTGACGAAACTGTCTCGTCTGCCCTCTCGCGCTGATTGGCGGAAAAAGAGAGGATACGGTTTGCATAGTGAAACCGAGTTGCGCATACTGAGCACAAGTGATTCGGCGCAGCGATGTGCGCGTCAAGAGAGCGCGGCGCGCTGGCTGCCCTTCGTTTTCGCCTAAGGTCAAGCAAGAGCTCCGCTCGAGGTTGCCGCGGTTGCCTTCATTTGTCAAAAGTCCGCGTCGTCGCCGTATCTGTCTGCCAAGTTTTCTGCTGTCACCATGAAGGACGGAGTCTGCACGCTGAGCGCGACTGTGTTGGAGGCGCACGCGCTGGGCGGTACCAAGATGTTCGAGGTCAAGGTGGCTTGCAAGGGCAAGAGCACGTCGGTCTACAAGAGCAAGGAGGACTTTAAAAGCGTGCTCGACATGTTCCGCCTCGTGGGTGCCATGTGCCGCGCCAAGAGCGACCGTTGTGCGGTCTGCGCCGCCTGCAGTGCCACGAGTCCTGTGCGCGTGTGCGACGAGGACTCGCTTGACGACTTCCTGGGCAACGTGCTAGCCAAGCTGCGCAAGGCCGAGCCCAGCGCCATCGAGGAGTGTAGCACGCACCGCGGCGTCGTGCAGATCCTCAAGGACTTCCTCAATGTACGCGACAGCATGTACTTCTGCGAGCTGACGCCTGAGATGGAGGAGCAGCTCTCGCCTGCGAGCAACAACAGCGAGGACCTGCTGCACGACGAGGTGGACATGGACCACCCGATCTCACGCTGCTCGCTCAATCGCACGCTCTCGGAGCAATTCGCGGCCATGGACTCGGTGTGCTAGCGACGCCAGTTAGCCGACCATCAACCCACCTCCCTCAAACACACGCGAGCTCCCGCATTTCCAGTATATAAACGCAAACAAGCAGGGAAGCCAGTGAGTCAAGCGCTTCCCCCCACCACCAAAGGACCTCGCTTCCGCCCCCGGCGAAAGCAGGATTGTAGATTCCACCACACAAGACCTTCTTTCTCCGCTCTATTGCTTGTTTTCGTCTCGAGAGAAGTTGATGGCGCACGACGGAAGACACGGTCAAAGGCGCGAGCAAAAGGCGTCGACGATTCCCATGCGTACAATAAATGATCAGACTAATATAAGAGCTCCTCCATGTGGCAAAAAAACACTTGGTTGTCACTCCGTGCCAGTGTTAGCCGGCAACAATACTGAAGACCACGTCAGTGGGGCAAACTCATTGTTGATGGCTCGCAATCCGGTGTACGCGCCGCCCGGACGGCGTTACCAAGGAAGCTGTTTACAGTAAACTTTACTCGTCAGCTGCCAGTGTATCGCAGGCGCATATCATCCGCTTCATACTCCATGCTTTAGCGATGATTCATCGCCGATGAAGAAGAGGTCTTGCACAGAGCTCTCGCTGCTCGACTTCAACTCAAATCTGCGACAAAGCGCTCGAGCCAGCGAATACATGTACCGGTACATGTATCGCCACCTGCTTTCTCGCGTGCGAATGCTTTGCAGAGCGCCTTGAAGTCGAGCCGCGAGCTGTACATTGTACACGAGCCACCTTCGAAGCTGGGATGTTGCAATGTTGCAATCTCCTGTAATGCTATCTGTAACAGGGAGAAGGAAGGAAGTCCAAGCAGCCTCGTCTCGCCATACACGTACGTGTTTCTGCTGAGGACTCCCACGCAGAAAGCGATGCTGATCGACTAGCGGTACATGTACCCTCAACAAGGTCATGACGTGGTGTACATGTACCATTGAGGTGAATGCTATGCGCTGGCTGCCACCTGCTCTTCGTCCGCTGCCGCTGCTTCGTCATGGATGATCTTCAGCATCTCCTGGCTCTCCAGCGCGTGGATGGCTCCGATGGTGTTGCGGCGTCGTGGCTGCAGTGCGGCGTCGCTGTTGGCACGGGCATCCTCCGCTTGGGCTTGCGTCATGGCCGCGCGGATGTGGTGCAGCAGCTCGGCCTCTGTGTTGGCACCCACGAACTCCAGCACCTTCTTCTGGAGGAACGCGCACCAGCTACTGCGTCGCTGCACCTCCAGCGCGGCCTCTACGAGCCCATCCAGCGCTCGCTCACGCTTGCGGTTCGACGGGTGGGTCGACACCCAATCGAAGTCCATGTCCAACTCGCCCTCACCTGCCTCCGGGTCCGCGTAGAAAGCCGTGAACGCCTTCCACAGCCGCGGCGCCTCCGACGGGTCGTAGCACGCACTAGCAAGCAACATGATGCCAATATGGTCTGCTTCGGCTTCTTGCGACCGGCTGAAGGGCAAGTTGAAGGCTGCAGGTGCAACACAAGGTTGTTAGATTGCTTCAACCACGGCACCACAGCAATGCTGCGATACACGGACGCAGGTGCGTACCGAACTGGAAGATGTACTTGAGCAGCGGACTCTCCATGCCGAGGATGAACTGCAGGTACAACATCGGCAACATGCTCATCGACTCGGCCGTGTGTCTCGCCAGCGCGTGGCCGATTTCGTGCGCCATCACGACCGCGAGCGCGTCATGCTTGCTGTGGCAAATGCCCTTCTGCACCGCAAAATCGATGAGGTCCAGGATCCCCGTCTGCACAATGATCTTACCACCGGGAGCGCAGCACGCGTTGGCGGAGGACGGATCGTCCACCAGCCAAACTCGCCAGTCGTATTCGCGAGGGAACAAGTGCTCCGACACGGACACAAGTCGGCTGAAGAGAGCGACAAAGAAAAGAAGGTTAGAGGCCTGTAACTTGTACAGTGAAGAAGGTGACGGACATACGTGGCCACATCGATACACATCTGCAGCTGCGGTCCATCGTCGATGGTCTTTGCCCCTGCCAGCTCCTCCTGAGCAGTTTTATTGCCAAGCTCCTACAACAAACAACTAAAAATGAGAGACCCAATGTATCACACCAGAGCCGAAGAACTTGTGCTGTCGACGTACACACTCCTCCTCTTGTGAGAGTACTACGACCTGCGTGCGTCCGGTGATGGGGACGGTGTGCAAGTTGGTAAGGAACTGGTACGTGGCCGACGTGACGCCCAGCACAACGCCCCACCGCATCAACTGGGACCAACAACGGGTAATAGTTAGAAACCCCCTACTTCCGGCAGTCGTGTCAGTGCCCGGCCATCACCTGCGTCTGGAATTTGGACAGACGCACATCTGCATACAAAGGACAAGAGCATTGGGTTTAGTACGAAAAGCTCCAAACGGTTTGGAGCGAGTTGGACGCACGGGTCTGCACGAGGTTCAGGTGCGGGAACTTGATCACACGTAGCATCTCCACGGGCTGCACGCTGCGCAGCTTTATCTTGGGCCCAAAGACGGACCAGCTGTGGTCGGGCACCGCCGCGCGACCGCGACGGAAGACATCGACCCAGCCCATGGTGGTCAAAGCAAAAAGTACCGACGGTGTGGTAATGGACAATTCTGATTCTATGGGAATCAGATGTTTATCAGGCTGATACTACAGTACAGTATCCGCTCCTCTTTATGATACCACTTACTTCGAGTAACCTCTTTAAACCGATCACAACCGTTTTAACGAGTAAGGAGTGATTGTCACAAGGTTGAAGTCGCATTCCGCGCGCGCATTTCCTCACCATGGGCAGAAGGACGACGTTCGAGCAGAAGCAAGCGATCGTGGACGAGTATCGTAAGCGCCCCGCCACGATATAGACCGACCTTGCCCTATGGGCGAAGAAGAAGTTCAAGATTGCGAAGGCCCCAGCGCGGACACCATCTCGGTCATCCTCCAGCGTGGCCGAGAAGGTGCGTAGGCATCGGAGCCAAACAAGAAGCGGAAAAAGCCACTGAAGGAGACCACAAGACCCCCATGCCAGCACATCGATGACCATGCTGACATGCTTGGTCGTTTGGCAATCGAAGACTGACGTAGCACCTAGCACACCGATTCGTTTGATTGATTTCCGTCGCTTTAAGCTTATTAATTTACAAGGTCGCTCCAGTAGGTAGTTGACCACACCCATTTTTTTCTAGCACGCAGCATTTTCTGTATCAGCTGTTGTGCATGCATAAACTATTATATTACTGTACCGTTAGGCTGTATATACAGTACAGAAAATGCTCCCGCTTCGGATTTCCATGTTTGAATCTACTTACTCGGGGAATAAAAATACAAAGGTTATGCAATTGGCTTGAGTGAAAGTCGGAGGTACGGCAACAGGGTGAGAAGGGGCCGTCCAACACGGAGGGACTACGCAAGCTGGCCGACTCGCGCTCTGGTGCATGGCCTTCATGGGACTGCTGTGCAGAAAATGCTGGACTAATGAAGCTCGCCGAGGAGGTGGAAGAGCTATTCCCGGCCACGGAAATGTGCACGTCGTCGTCATCGGGCATCGCTGCGAGACACCGTGCTGTGCCAGGGATTTGCCCTCTTCATGGAGAAGAAGATGGTGCAAGTGGCACTACCCAGCAACGCAACTGTGCGCGCGACGAAGCACGCAGCCGTGTAGTACATGTAGATGGTGGATGCGTTATACATGTACATGTAGAAGAAGGTCTGTCCGAGCAACCAACGTGGAGCCGCATGCTGCATGTATCCATGATACTAGGAAACATTGAATTGACTTGGGCATTCGTATGCTCCCACAACCGACGAATCGAACACTGTTTCTCATTGGTTAAAATTAGTAGTGCCCACACAGGCGGCAGCCATCAGCTGTCAGTCACCAAGTCGAGCGAGGACACGGAGCCACCTTCTCAACGTAAGAATGCTGATTGAGCTGTGTTATTTACTTACTCACTTAAAACGTGTGTGTTCACTCCCGGTGTTCTGTTTTCCAGACTCTGTGTTGAATTGCCATGATGCCGCTGAGGAGTATCTGAAAGCAACGAAGCGCCGTCTTGTACAAGCTGCGAGTGTAGAATAACTTGTGATGGACGTGACGCTGCCCCTACTGGTGTCTGTTGACGTCGCGTTTGAGCCTTGGTTTGCACCGAAGAACTTGAAAGAGTACTCTTTCTTGACCGATGCGTCTGTGTACGTCTTGGCCTTGACGGTTTTGCCGCTGACATCGGTGGAAGCGGCGTAGATATCTCTTCAGGTGCTGGAGAGCTCGAAGATTCGCTGGTCGACTCTGATACCCGTCGCTTACGCGACGTGAAGGGGAGCGTGCGAGTCCGTGTGCATTCCCCATCGCGAACTAATTTCAATACCGTGGTAAGTTTGATCTGGGTCACCCTGCGCTTCCTTTTGCTCGGCTTTTACTTCAACATCTGGTACCCGGTGTTGAATATCTCCACGGCGTGTGCTTCATTACGAATTGCCGGCATTGGTGGGCCCATTTTCGCTTCGATACCGCTGATTATATGCCGCATTAGCATCGACCATTCTGACAGAGCTGCCTTCTTTTTTGTAGTGTCCAGGTCATCGGATGAAATTCTTCGATATGGAGGATATTTACACCTGTCATAACCGAACCACCACAGCCTCCATGCTCCAAGCGGATCGATGCTGGGAAAATTAAACTCTTTTGGAGGCTTGTGAAACTTTCCGCCCCAAGAATAATACACGTGCGATGAACGTGATTCATGACGTTCTGATTCTGTTGGCTGAGTACGCTGAAGTTCCACTTCTTCTAATAGTGATCTAATTTCTTCACGCAGCAGTTCTCTCGTTATATTTCCAGCTACAACACCTTTTTCTTCCAGAACTTTTCCATGCGCTTCTCTAACATGTCGGGAAGAGCGTCGATTGATGTCTGCTGATTATCAAGCTTCTTGTAGAGATCAATGTGTTGTGGAATTCCTGCGGCCTCCATCCAATTTGATTCGCCATTTTCCAGCTTTGATCGTAGGTCGTGTAGAACGGTCGGATTGATAAATATGGCGGTAGAAAGAAGTGGATGGTTGATTGGTAAGGTGGCCAGCAAAAATGCTGCGTGTTGCACCAGTGAAGCAAGACACAGCCTTAAAATTCCACTCAGATTCAATTCACCAGCGAGCCCCGGAAACATTAACTCGACGCTTGACTTGGCCACACTATCGGAATTGTCGATGAAGTGTGGCGGTAGGACGGCAAACTTAGAGTCATTAACTGGAAGACTTGCAACCACTCGCCCTAAAATCTGGTCCCTGGCAGATTCATACGGTCTTGAACCCCGGCAAGCGACCAACCACACCAAAGGCAGACGGTCACAATGGATGGACCACCAGTACTTCCACCGCATGCAAACGTTGCCACCCGTTTCCTCACTGAATGTGTACCATAACTTTTTGCGATGGCGTCCTTTTGTAGAAGACTACCCAGCTACTTGCCGAATCTAATCTTTGGGCCAGGCCCGGGAAATAATGGTCCTGGTTCCAAGCGAGGATTACACGCCAAATAAACTCCCAAAGCCGTCACCCAACATGTAGACGGACTAAATGGAGTTTTGTAGAGATGGCGAGGGTCACGTGGACCAGAGCTTTCTTGATTTGTTTTCGTCTTGAAAAACAAAGCCCCGACGCTATCATCTTTCGGCAACAAGTGCTGTGTATGAAGCGTTTGTACTGACACCGACGTGCACATTAGATTCCACTGAAGTACCAAAAAAGATGAGAGAAGCCGCTATCATTTCTCTGGAGTGTATCGCTGCACAATGCCTTGTAGAGAGAATATGTTAGTGGCTGCTTCCCAGAAGTTTAAGGTGAACTAGATAGGTTGTGGTCGGCTTCCAGACGTTTGATTCCAGAAAAAAGCTGCTTCATGTCCTCACCATATTCCACAGCCAAAGGAATGCGCTGCAACGATAAAGGTCCTTAATAGCACTCCTTTATCCACTCAAAGTAACAGCCTTTGCACGGCTCCGCATGTACACAAGAAACTGTTCAAAGAACGCTGGCGTGAACTCGGCGTGGTTGAGGTCACCACTTGAATCGAAAAATCTCGCGGTGTTTGGTTCTCCTCGAGAGAGCTCTTCTCTGATCCATTTTTAATCCCGTTGATGTTGCCTGCATACTTCTTCCTGGTGTCACGGGAGATGCAAGCGTCGCGTATTGTCTTGGCATCTGCAACTACAGCCCCACTGCGGCTGTGGTCGCCCGTGGCAACCGTAGGTTCCTGTGAGCTTCCAGCACGCATGTTCTTTTCTATTAGCACTGATGCTACGTATCGCAACTATTTTTGACCAATTAGATCGCCTCCTTATCGTCGGCGGCCAGCGCTGACGATTTCCCGGAAAGATCCGATCCTGACTTCCCATAGTAGATCTTAGTCAGTCGGGATCAGCCTTTGAGGCAAGGATACACCAATTCCGGAACACATAAGGAGATTCGCCTACGTTTTGGCTGGGAACGTCACATAAATCTTACGTAAGTACAAGAATGTGTGTGGTCAACTACCTACTGGAGCGACCTTGTAAATTAATAAGCTTAACCCTATTGTCGTAGACCCTTGTTAAACCAAGCAAAGTGCTTGGTTTTGCAATTTTTAACCAATCAAATGTTATAGTTTTGGTTTTTAACCAGTAATATCAATTGCGGGAATTTGTGTTAAACATGCATAAATGCTTGGTGTAAGGAGTTATGACAATACAATATCACCTTAAACATACATATTTGCAATACTTAGGTTGCGGGTAGCGGACTAAAACCAAGCATTTATGCATGTTTTACAATTTTGTATCGGAAATCCACATACAATTTTCAAGTATAAATTTGAGTACAATAGGGTTAAAGCGACGGAAATCAATCAAACGAATTGGTGTGCTAGGTGCTACGTCAGTCTTCGATTGCCAAACGATCAAGCATGTCAGCATGGTCATCGATGTGCTGGCATGGGGGTCTTGTGGTCTCCTTCAGTGGCTTTTTCCGCTTCTTGTTTGGCTCCGATGCCTACGCACCTTCTCGGCCACGCTGGAGGATGACCGAGATGGTGTCCGCGCTGGGGCCTTCGCAATCTTGAACTTCTTCTTCGCCCATAGGGCAAGGTCGGTCTATATCGTGGCGGGGCGCTTACGATACTCGTCCACGATCGCTTGCTTCTGCTCGAACGTCGTCCTTCTGCCCATGGTGAGGAAATGCGCGCGCGGAATGCGACTTCAACCTTGTGACAATCACGCCTTACTCGTTAAAACGGTTGTGATCGGTTTAAAGAGGTTACTCGAAGTAAGTGGTATCATAAAGAGGAGCGGATACTGTATAGCATAATACGCTTTTTGACAGTATTTTGTCGGACACCCTAACCCTATAAATGAAACTTATTACTATATAATAATAACACAGCAGCCACTCAGAGATTTTTCTAACCGATTTTTGAGTCGATGAGAGTATTTTGACCAATTGCAACAGAGTAATGTAGGGGTACGTCCTTTATACATATATATCCATAATAGTCGGTGATTTGCCCGACTTACACTGTAATAGACCATACAACCGTAATGGCGATCTACAATTACTGGATAGTCACTTAAAACTGAATTCAACCGTGCGCTTGCACACATTCTATTAGAGAGATTTCGCAAGTGTCCGAAACCGAATCCAGTTATGCTTGAGGGATTTGTTTCGGAATATGATTTATTGTGCTTTGCAATGGTTTTATCATTTTCACTTGGCTGTATCCTCGATTTATAATAATTCGAGGTCGTTTTATAGATCGAGGCCTATAAAAAGAACAAATTCATCTCTATCTAGGGCACTAAAACATCGGGCTACGACATGCCAAACCCTGCCTCGTGGTCGATCTACAGAGCAAATCGACATCGTTATTTTATAAACCGCCCTTTTTGCATGTTTGGGGACGCAAAACGATGGGCATTTTTATGCCTGGTTTTATGCTCCGACCACGCTCGATCTAGGCTATAAACCCGAGCGACATTTCATCTGCCAAGCACAATAGGTCGTCGAGTATTTCGCAACTGAGTCCTAATCAGAATCCGAAATGCATTTTTATGTAATTGAATGAATGGCATCGATGCCACCAAGTGCAGGCCAGTCTAAAATTCAGCTACAGAAACCTACAGAAGCGCACAGCATGCAACACTATGCAAGAATATGCTAGAGCGGGCAGAATACCTGTGATGTCCTTTTGTGGTGAATGGATCCGCTTAGCAGTACAAATGCGGCAAATAACTAAAATTTACCGTAACTGTTTCCCATACTTAAGCCGCGCAAACCTTCCCAAAAGGATTTCTTACAACTCCTAATAAAATCAGATCCCTTCAAAATCGTTAGCTTGGTGTGGTTCACATCGTTTCGTTTCGGATTCAATTTCCGGAAGTGGGGCTCCTGATCCGGATTTCCGAGCTCGAAATCCTTTTCCGTTTTATAAAAAAAGGACATTTACCCAATTAGGTTACCGCAACTGGATTCGGATTCGGACAATACGAAATATCTCTATTCAAGTACACCTAGGTTTAGTTCAGAACAGTCATCGAAGGCGATGCACAGTAGGGCTGTCGACGTCGGGTCGTCGGCCCGTCTAACGGTCAGACGTCGAATGTTGTCAGCCGACGTCGCTGCTGACGACCCTCGACATCGTGCTCATTGTCACTATTTCGAATTAAGAGATGTACTCGAGCACCTCGGTGAGGGCACTTCAGTTACCAATGGGTACATGTATGCTAGCCTCCTGCTTCGATGATCAAGGCCACAGATGCTTCATTTCTCTTCCAGGCGAGCATGCTGTGAACGACTATTGCTTGTGGTGTACATGTTTGTGGTGTGCTGACATTCGCGTGCGTGAATCGGGAAGCTGCCGCGCACAACTGAGGCACCAGCACTTGCATAGATCGTGTGATCCAACACAGACTTGCTACAATTTGACCATGATGATAACCGAATGACCATATTTGACAGGCTCATTGTGGTAAACTGGGCGGTTTCACGCTAGATGAATGGATGGAGTACGCCCCTCGCACACGACCATCACCCGCGTGGTCGAAGAGGGTGGGAATCCTCTATTTACTGCTTTATTCAAGACATGGACTGAGCCCAAGGTGCTTGCGTTTGGCTACCAGCCGAGCAAGGGCGTTGCTCACATGAAAGACGACAAACCGGTTGATGTTAAGGCGTTGGTGAAGGCTGCCTCGCAGTCAGAGGAGGACATTATTGGCGTGGATCTGAGTTCCATTGCGAGCTTACTTGAGTCCCAAAGCACAAATGGGATGAGGCAGTGAGGCATTGTGCGACCCTGCAAGATTGAGCTCTCTGATTGGTTTTACTGAAGTCATTTTGACCAATCAACAGCTTAAAGAGGCCCAATGTCAGCCTAGCGTCGGTAAGACGTCACCTGACACCACCAGACGTCGTATGCCAACGGACGTCGAGTCGACATTCAGACCCTCGACGTCGACAGCCTTAATGCACAGAGCGCCGCGAGGACTCGACATGCCTGCTGCAGGGTTTCGTATTAACGCAAAATTTCACGATTGTTATCCTAATATTTTCCAAATAGGGTCGCCTATTTCTATTAATATCAATAGTACTCAAACTTCTTCATTTGATACCATTAGTATTAATACTAATAACTAGCCGAGCGCCGCCGCTACGCGGCGGTAAGCGAGAGTTAGGTTGGTATCCGTTCCGCTCGCTCGCTCCACTACTCACCCGGGCTGCCTTCGACGGAGGGCGCCCCCGTTCCGCTCGCCTCGTCGACTCGCTGCACTACTCTTAATGCTAGGTTAGTGTGTGAGCTACCTCTGCCTTCGGCTCCGGTAGGAAGGGCGGGCCCTGGGGGTCCCGCAAGACACACAAAGGTGCTCGGCGGCGCCAACCGGAGCCGCCTCGCTGCGCTCGGCAGCGTTAATTGGTCAAAAATAAAATGTAGCCATGTCACACTGATTCGTGACGGACGGACCGGGACCTTCGTCCCGTTTATTGATTTTGATAAGCGGATAATATTCCGGTTTTGTGTCGTTTATGCATGATTCAAGCAGCTTGTAAGCAACTTAACACCCGACATCTATGGGTAGCTTCGTCGCCAGTGCCATACAGGTTGGATGCTCATATTAATGCAATAGAAGTCGGCCATGAGTTCATACAGCACCGAAGGACGTGATTTGTGTGGATGTGATGATTTATACCCTGGTCTATGCAGAAACCCATTCTGAGACGCGCATATTTCATTGAGACTCGCGGATTTCATTGTCTAAAAATCTGGTGTTCTCAACACCAAATGCATCTCAGTGGGCAAATGTCCACTTGCATTAATCCCTGTTGGTAGAAAGTGGCACCTTTCTACCAATCAGAAGATCAAGAACCTGCCAACCACTTGATTGGCAGGTCCCTTACATTTACGGTATCAGTTTAGGAAAGAAGACCAAACTAAAGGAAACCAATAAACAGTTCTCATTTTGATCTATAAGCCTCTGTACCATCTCTACCTTTACCGACTTAAGTGTGAAAGCCTTGAGCCGTCGATGCTTCCTCATTCACGTGTGCTCACGTGTAAGTCGCAGTAGTGATCCAAGTAGGCCCACTACACCTGGTAGCACTTTGTAGTCCGTCCAACGACCGACTATCGAAGTGTTCGTATGAATTACTTACACGGGTGTGAGAACCTTCCCATGGACGGTGCCACGTCTGGGGGAAGCCCAAGCGCGTCTGCAACGCACGTTGCGCGTGCAGACTGTCCCCATCTGGCGGATCCAGCATGGGAAGCTCTTGTTGCGAACGCTATCGCCGACAGAGCAACACGGTGTTGCTCTGGGAATTATCATGAGAGAGCAGCGTGATGCTGCTGCCTCAAAACCGGTGTCACCCTCGGTGATGCCGCGAGTGGAACATCTGAAGCTACACGCGAGTAGCTACATGGGCAGAGAAGGTGAGACCCTTCTCGGATGCCTTGTCGAAATCGACACTGCCATCATGGCTCGACGTATCGTCGACCCTCATTCGAAGGTCGCGTTCACCATGTCATACCTTAGCGGACGAGCGCGGAGTTGGGCCTACGGGAGCAGACTCACGGACTCTACGTGCTTTAGCACGTACGAGACGTTCAAAGAGAATGTCAGATTTGCGTTTGAGCCCCCTCAGAATGAGTTCCGGTGGAGAGCCGATTTTCTCGACCTACAGCAAGGTAAGCATGACGTTCATGCTTACGCGCAGTGTGCACGGTACTTGGTCTCAAATGTCGTGACCAACCCGATAGACGAGGCGACCAAGGTCGTCGCGTTCATGAAGCGCTTGAAAGATGGGCCTGTGAATACCTATCGATTCGGAGAGTACCCAAGTACTCTCGAAGCTGCGGTCACTCTTGAGGTGCAAGAGGAGTTTAGTCTGCGACAGGCTAAGCTGCATGTGAACGCACCGCGGCCGCGACGGCCGATGGTGAAGACGGAAGGTCTGGAACTGACGGAACTTTCGAGCGCTTCGGCTGCCGGGTAGTAGCGAGGCGGAAACCACGCGCGATGTTTCCGATGTGGATACATTGTTCATTATGCAGTGGTGCAGCAACACGCACAATATCGTCAGATGTGAATGTCCTTACCCAAACCAGAACAATCTCCGAGTTAGATCGGCGTTGTATGTCCTGCGCAGAGTTGGTCCCTCCACGGTCCGGCCCAGCCGGGTCAGGTACTGGTGCTTGCTCCAACGAGTTGCCGCCTCGCAAGTCGAGTTCTTCTGGGCTCAGCCGAGTTTGGCGTGCCCACACAACAACTCAGCCGAGTTCAGCCGAGTGTATTCCCGTGCCCTCCACTAAAGAATGGACGACAGCGTTTCCACGCTTTACGGGTCGTCGAGTGTAAAGACAGCTCAGCTAGACAAGTAACGGCATCAGGGACCTACTGCGTACCGACCCGCCGAGTTCGACGGGAGTTTTCCTTCTTCGCGCGGAGTGAGACCTTTTGCCGAACCCGGGCCGACCTAATCTCTTGGCACTATCAGTCGAGTACCCTACAAGCTATGCCACTTGGGTACCGACGGCTGGCATAATCCATCCCATGCAGGGATGTACCGGAAGAGTATACACTTGGTCAGGACTTAAAAAATTCTGCACTCTTATCTTATATCTGTCGGAAGACCCCGAAGAGTCTCCTCCTGATATTTCCTAGGTTCATATACAAATATCAAGTCAAGTGGTGGCCGACCCTCCGCCCGAGCTCCAACGACTCGTCCGAACCTTCAACCGAGTTCGAACGGCTTATTTGGCTTCTGGGCCGAGTTCTCTAGGCTCTTCAGGTCGCTCGACATGTTCCCAGGCGCATCCTGGGTGAATCGGCCGTGTCTCTGGCGACGGTTGGATGCGGCTGTCATATGTCAGGAGACTGTTGGGTGCGACAGCCGGATCTCAGTCGACAGTTGATTGCGTTAGGCGTTATAGAGCCGGCGGCGACTGGTGGCTGGCTCGCTGGGCTCGTAACATAGACCTCTGCTCCTAAGCCTCTCGGCTAGAGCCACAAACTTGTGTTTCCCTACACCATAATGCATTTAAATCGTGGTCGACGCGGTCAATCCAAAAAGGTGAAGGACCAGGAGGCGCGGGGCGCCCTACTGGTAATGTGGTCACGCGTGTTCACACTGGACACTCGATGTTGAGAACCGCAGTCCCCCCAGAAAGAGGGAATATCACTGCAAAGTACAAGATGACATGCCAAACCTTGTCATCTTGAAGGTGGAGTCGAAGTCGAAGGGAGTGAACACTCTTCGTGTTTGGTGGACTCGGGGGCGTCGAACAACTTCGTTCGACAACAGAGTCTGCATCGTTGGATTTGGAGGAGGTAAAAATACCTTGAAGTCAGTTGGAAGTGCGGTGGCAAATGGTGCCATTGTGAAAACCGAGAAGCGCGTGATTCGTGCGTGTTTCTCGTACAAACACTGGGTATTTGTGGAAGATCTAATCGTCTTGGATCTAGACGATAAGTTCGACGTGGTGTTGGGCATGCCGTGGCTTGCACGACATGATCCAGTGATCGACCGGGAGAAGCGTACGGTCGTACGCTTCGGACGCGGCAACGTGACAGAGAGCGGTGGGCCATTCAGCGTAACGCATGCACCTCGCGGTGCATCCGATCCACCAAAAGAGACAGTGGCTCACGCCACTGTCTCCAGTTGAAGCGCGCCGGGCGTTCGAGCTACAACGACTCCGGGAGTCGTTGAAGGTGAATGTGTGTTTGGTCCGGGACCTAGCACTGGCAATCTGAGTAAATCAGATTTGCCACCCAACTCGATATCAACATCGAGAGGAGACTCCACCGAAAGGTGTAGAGGTGACAAGAACGTGACGACTCCGGGCGTCGACGCTGCAGGCAGTGCTGGCGGTTGCAAACGTCCAGAGCCGGAAAAGCTTGCGTGCTATAGCGCAGCCGGGCTGCACGAAGCAAAATGCGATCAAGCCGGGCTTGATGACGCGCGCCCCCGGATAGAATCCGCCGGCGAAAACAAGGATCAGTTGTCCTCGGCCGGGCCGGGACGTAAAACTAGTGGAGCCGGGCTCCACAAGAAGAAACGGCGTAAGAGACGTAAGCTGCGCAAGTCTCGGTTCGGGACCAAGTCGCTTCAAGAGATGTCTCCCGGGCAGACACCTGAGCCGGCAACGAGCGTCGAGACACTTAATGTCTGGACGCGCACCTGTACTGGTGTCCAGTACAGGAAGATAGAGTTGCAGAATCCTCCGACGAGTGCGTTGGAGTCGACTTCGCTTTCTGTCATGAACTGAATGCGCTTCACGAAGACCTTGTACGATGGACGCATTGAACAGATTAGCATCCTTTCGGAACTCGAAGGGATGAAGAGTGAAGCGGAAGTGAGGAGACATCACTTTGCTGGAAGCGCCACTGAGAGCGAGGATAATCTCAGTGCCAAGACGGAGAAGGAACGCTTCGAAGAGCAGAGTAGGGGTTCGCTCAAGTCGAGCCCCTATTACGAAATCCTACGAGAGCACAAGGATGAGCTCCCGGACGAGATCCCTGCGGAGCTTCCGCAGGACAGGGGTATTCAGCACGAGATTAATCTCGTGCCGGGCACAAAGTATTGCGTGACGCGGCAGTGGCCACTGCCGCGGGAGCAAGTGAAGGCGATCGACGACTTCTTTGAAAGCCGTCGCAAGGCTGGACAAGTGCGTGAGTCTACGGCTCCGCACAGTGCACCGACGTTCTGTGTTAAATAACCACAGGGCGGGTGGCGTATCGTTCATGCGTACAACAAGCTGAACGATGCGACGATACCGGCACAGACGCCGATACCTCAAAAAGAGGTGATCATCGATTTGATTGCCAAGAGCACGGTCTTTAGTGTTCTTGATCTGCGAGATGGGTTCTACCAGATCATAATATAGTGAATTCCGGCTAAAATTGCCGAATCGGGCGCTCGGTGAAGTCGCTCACAGTCGTCCCCATACAAAATCAAGTCATTAGTGAATCGACCAAAGTGATTATCACCCGTAAATCAGCTGTTTTGGCCACACGCCAAGACTAAAATCGTACTTAATATGAAAAGTATACAAAACACTATACACTTGGCCCAACTTCGTCGATTGATTCGAAGAGTTGCCCAATGGAAATTTGGAGTAGAACTCACAATACGTGAGAGCGGCATCCCTCTCGCGGCGGTAAGCACTCCAAGCGGCATGCTGGGGGAGTGGCTCGTTATGCCGCAATGACCGAAGCCCGCCCCAGCGACGTTCAACAGATGCGTGACGCATTTGTTGCGCTCAGTGCGCGACTTCGCACCGAGCTATTTCGATGACGTGTTCGTTCACAGCCAGGCTGTGGACGGGAAGACAGCTGTAGAGATGCACAAGGTGCATCTCAGGAAGCTACTTGGGCTTATGCGTAAGCACAAGCTTTTTTGCAAACCCGAAGAAGTGTATCCTCGGAGCGAGCGAGATACCCGTTCTTGGGTGTCTTGTTGGGAAGAACGGCGTACGCCCTGACCCGGAAAAGGTCAGGGTGATCAACGAATGGTCCGTACCATCCAACGTCAAGGAACTGCGGCAGTTCCTTGGGCTCGCCACGTACTTGTGTAAGTACGTGAACAAGTATGCGGACAAGATTCGCCCGCTGTCGTAGCTTCTGAAGAAGGAAGCTACGTGGGACTGACCTGCTCATTGTCAGCAGGCTTTTGAAGCAGTCAAGCTTTGAAGCAGTCAAGCTGGGCTTGACTGAAGCCCGATCTTGGCGGTGGCTGATCAAGATCGTTCATTCCATGTGGTATATGACGCATCCGATTTTACGATCGAATGTGCGTCGATGCAACACGATCACGAGGGCCGCGATCGTGGCGTCTACTACCCGTCGTGTCAGCTGAAGCCAGCTGAGCGGAATTATCCGGTGCATGACAAGGAACTCCTTGCCATGAAGTATGCACTCGCGAAGTTCCGAGTGTATCTACTTGGTAACGCACCGTACGTGGTCTATACAGACCACTCGTCGTTGCGGACGGCTGTAATGTCGCTGCACATCTCGCGACGTATTGCAAGGTGGTTGTCATTCTTCGCAGAATTCAACTTCCGGGTCGAGTACAAACTCGGGCGACTGAAAGTCGGCGGCGGCGCGTTATCGCATTGGCCGGATAACGCTATTGTAGCAGCCGGCGCCAATGTGATTGGCGTCGCACGGACGTATGCACCAACGTCGACGGCCCGGATGTCCTGCCTTTGGGACATCGTGGTACCCGTGCATAATCCTGAGACGCAGGTCATGATCGTCCGACGAGCCGTAAAGCAGCAAGCCGTCGCGCACACGATATCGATGTGAGCGTGTACTATACTGCTATATGCATACATTACGATAGGGTTATGAGCCCAATGCTGCGCGGTCTCTGTGCTGACGCGTAAAAAGGCTAATGGAAACAAAATGGCCTAGGGCGAAGACGCGAGCTCCGAAGGCTAAGAGCTGAAGTGTGAAGAACGTGAAAGAGCAGTGTGAGGTCGAACGACTCGACGGAAGACAGAGAGTAGTGCAAGAAGTTCTTGCCACGAACGGTAAAGGCGGTGAGGTGGACTTGACGAAACAAATGTTGTGAAAGTTTGAGCTAGAGTACACGGTGAGTCAAGGTCAAACGAGAAAGGACGTGATCGTAGCGGTGAAGCCTAACGTGAAGGACAACAAGAAAGAACTTCAAGCTCTACTGTGCAGGGTGTTAATGGTGTCGGTGTATGAGTAGGTCGCACCGTGTAATGGTGGCGAGAAGAGGTGTACGCCGTGTAAGGGTACCGACGAGAAGGATGTTGAGCCGATCAAGGGTGTAAGCGACGAACGAGTGACAGTTGCTTGGGCTGGTTGGGACGTGAAGGTGCTGACGGTGGCGATGGATGAGATAGGGCCTTTTGTTGTTGTCCCAGTGGTGGAGGTTGAGGATGGGGTCGAGATGGTGGTGACCACGTTCAAGAACGACGCCGAGTACTTGATGATCGGAAGAGGAGAAAGGTGGAGCGCGACGATAGAGTGCAGACGGTTCTCGAGTTGCAGAGCAGTGTGGGGGCTGCCGAGCTGCGCAGTGGCTTGCGTTGTAGCGCGACTACCGGGCACAAGGAGTGCACCGAGGGGTTGCTTGATCGCTAAGTACTATTAGAAAGCTTGATTGGGCTACGAGGTAAGTAATGAGTTTGGATGTGCCGAGTTGCGGCTCGAGGCAACGGAGAAGGACCACCGAGCACAGGAGGTGGCTCGAGTATTCAGGATAGTGGCTACTGAGCACTGCAGTGTCTCGAGGGGTCCGGAAGGAACTGGGCTACCGAGCAAATGTAGTGTCTCGAGGGGTCCTAAAGAACGTGGGTACCTAGCTAAGGGCGGCTTGTGGGGGAGCATGACTGCCAGGCACATGATGTGCACCGAGGGGAACCGTGACTACCAAGCACCGAGAGAGTTCGAAAGCCAGCAACAGCTTGTACGGGTTGCCAATCGCCAGGGTGTGCGTCGAGGGGAAGGAGAGCAAGGCAACACGGATGCTTGGTGTAGTCCGAAGCATGCTTCGAAGGACGGCGTGTTGGAATATGCGCGGCTTCGCAGCTGAGAAGCGGCGCTGGTGGTGGACCACAGGTCAACAAAGAACTGGAGCAGCAGGTGCAAACTGCCCGTGTCGAAAGAACAGTCGTAGTGGCGGACCTGTAGAGCTGATGACGGCGTAGAAGGCCAACAGACTAACGGAAACCAAGTTGTTCGTGTTGTTGCTTGCTAACTTCTAATAACCCTGTATGCATTTAGCGTATTTAAGTATAGATAAGTGTAAACACTTCTTGGGACACAGTTCTCGATGTCGACTGCGGATCATCCGCAGACGGACGCCCAGACCGAGCGCCTGAATCGCGTGCTCGTGGACCTGCTCAAGAGCTACGCTAACTCGTTCCATAACCGGAGCGATTGCTTGATCAACAACTCGGTGCGTGCCTCGACTAGGCATACTGAATGCCATGCGGCATCCGTGCCTACAGAGTGTTCTCGGGGCGGTGGCTTCCTCCTTAAGTGGGGGAAGATCTATGGTTGGATCCAGCCAACCGCAGACGACGACTGATACTGTACGCAAACGGTATCAGCTGTGACAACACGTGCACAAACAGCGTCTCGTGGACAACAGAGCGAAGAGACGGACGACGCCGATGTGTCTGTGCAGGACACAGACGCCGCCAAGACTAACGCGCAGGCAGAGCTTGCTGCGAGAACAAGTGACGCGTCTGGGCAGAGCACAAACGCCGCCGCGAACAATGACACAGAGACGAGGCCTTCTGCAAGCGCTAGAGACGTGTCTGTGCAGGGCACAGACACCGCGGTACATCACGGACTGAACCCGGAGTTCAGCCCGCAAGTATCGGACTTTGTCCTAGAACGACAAGCTGTCATTCGGTTTGTCCAAGACGTTATTGCAGCTTCTGTAGACCAACAGAAGCTGAACGCCGACAAGGTGGGCAGGGGCAACAAAAATTAATTCGAACAGGGTTCGTTGGTTTTGTTAGCTACTCAAAACCTGCCTACAAATGCCGTTTCAGGATTCGGAGCAAGCAAACTTGCTCCGCGCTTCATCGACCCGTTAACTGTACTTGAACGGCACGGTAACGCGTGCACATTCGACTTACCGTCCGACATGCGGCTCCACCCGACGTTTTACGTCGGGCGTTTGAAGCCGTACGTGCAACACGAGTCAACTAACGTTGTTGACTCGCAGCCGACGAAATCGCGGTAGCCAGCTTCTTCGAGCGCAGCAACACGCTTGCGAAGCGTCGCCACCTCCGACATCGCCTCAACTTGGATATTTGAGGCGGTCTGGCCAGCCTCGGCACTCTGAGCGTTCAACAAGCTCATTCTCTGCTTCAAAGACGCAAACTCAGAGCTCGGGAGGTCCTCCAGAGCCTTCTCTCGGCCCTGGAGCAAGAAGTCACGTTGGGCAACGGCTGGTTGGCCATGAGAAGAGCGCTCAGGTGCAGCGCCGTACGCGTAGCCCGATCCACCAGACCGTGGATCGGATTGTTGACCATACCGGTCCGAAGACGAACCGAAGTTTGGTTCGTTTCCGTATTCGTTGGAGACAATTCTCTCCCCAGCGAGATTCGTGGCTCCCGCGAAACGTCCTGATGACGGACGTTCCGGAAATTGTGAGGGCGTACGAAGCCCGCCATGGACCACAGGCGTAACGTGCTGTAATTGCTCACAGCACTTGAAGGCTTGTGTGCTTGCCCAACAGTAGCACGGAGCTCTTTGAGTTGTTCAGGTACACATGTGGACGTGTACCCGTTGACATCGCGTTCGCTTATGCGAAATGCACCCGGACGACAGTGCGGACAGTGAATACCCTCGGGCACCACACACGGAAGATCCGCTTCCATAGCTTCACTGTGGAGGCGTTCAACCTTGGCACGTTTCGAGAACTTGCTAAAGCGCTCACGCGCCGCGATCAGGCGATCACGGTACCCTTTTGGGTCTTTGTTGAAGCAGCTGTCTGGGATTAATTCGCCTTTCTCTTGAATTTGACTTGATTTTTGTATTGAAAGTGTCCATCACGCTTTTCACGTCATTTCACGTCATTTCCTAAAATAGTGTTTCACGTAATTGTGGGCGACATCCTAGTATTAGCGGCTCTCCGTGAATTGTTCTGGACGTGGCCACTAAGTCGATCAAGAAAATGCCACCTACTGTACTGTATGTGCAGAGCGTCGAGCGCCACAAACATTTTCGAATGCTGTGCCATCACCGCCATTAATGCACGGGTTCGCAACTTCCTTTTCCATCTTGGCACGCCCTCCTTCAGCTCAAAAGTTTCATGTTCAGGTTCTTCCGTCAGATCCCATCGTCAACGTCGTCAACAACTCTTGCAACTCCGTGACTGATTCAACCTTAGCGGGCATCTTCTTCGTTGCCGCCACCACTGTAGAATAAAAATACCCAAAAATAATAATTCCTCGCCTCAAGTACACTTCTCATTTGCATTTTTTTCATCCACTGGCTATCCCAGTTTCCGCATTAGCCCTAGTTATTAATAGATCACTAATAATAATAAATCTCGATAATATTATGAGCATTAATACGAATCCCTGGCCTGCTGGCACCATCAGACAAGTGCTCGCTGCAGTGAAGGTCTTCAACGAGTTCCTCGAATCCGTTGGCCTGAGTAACGAACGATGCTTTAGACCAATCCCATTCAGCACTACATCAAGGTACGAGCGTACTCATGCAAAGCTTTAACTCTCTTCTAACAGCATTCCCTATTTCCCGACAGACGAACAAGAGTGGTAAAGCTCGTGCTTCAGGTAGCGTTCTAGCTAAGTCGATCACGACTATTTCTTACAAATCGGCAACTTTCTGCGTGAGCACTACAGCAAGGATCTTTCGGGTTCCAAGCAAGTGGAGAAGATAAGAGAAAATACGGCTAGCGTCTTTGATGAACGTAACCAGTGCGCCAACGTGCAGACAAATGATTCGCCTGGGTGTACTGTGAACGACTTGTGTTGATACAGCACTTAATAGTGCATGCTGATGTGGCAAACAGGCTCAGGCACATTCACGACGCAGCGTTATTGGTAATAATGTGGCACGCATTTGGCAGAGCCATTGATACCTGCTTCGCTCGGAAGCAGCAGTTCTCGATTTCAGCTTCTGGTGAAATCTTTTTATATTACTCAGATCAAGACATCAGTTGTGCAAGGTTTATCCATTTGCAAATCGGCAGAGCGCTGGCACGCATTCGGTATGATATTTACATGCTACGACGAATCATCCGAGCACCTACTTCCACTTGTGCCGCAGTGCGCGGTGTCTGACCTGCCTGACGGACAGACGTATACTCAGGAGGAGGCCGGGGGGAGAATGAAGCGTTCTAGAATTGCACGTTACGTTACAGAAATTATCCGCTAGTGCGTGAAGATGATGACCGTGGAGATACGGCAGTCCCTCACACCCAGCATGACTAGTGGTGTGGATCTGCTGCGTGTATCACGCAACCTGTACGAGCTCGGCAGAGGTATTTGTGTCGTAGTACCCTGGGACATCCGAGCCCGATGCCTCGGAATTTTCGGGTACAGCAGGCAACTGAGACGGTGGAGAGTACGCAACGAACAATGACGGCAGGGGAGCCGCTACGTGCTAGTAGCGACGAGATAGAGGCTTCTGTGGTGGTGCGCGACAGCAGTGCGTCAGCTGACGAGAGAAGTGAGCAGTTGGTGTCGACGGCGGTAGGGCAATACGCCCACGCCGGCACTGACGAAGAGTTCGGTAGTGATGAAGCCGATTGCAGTGACGAGTACATCATTGCTGGTGGGAAGGCAAACAGCGGTGGCGCGGAAAGGCGTGGGAGGGCAGCGGCGTCACGAGCTGAGCGCAGAACGTGCGGTAGCTGGCAAGCTGTCACATAGATCGACGCCTACACCGAAAAAGAGCAAGCAGCAATAGACAGTGGTGGACGAGCGGACGTATGAGTCGACGTTGCAACTTATGGGGGATGATATACGCTACGGACAGAAGCAAAGTCGGTTGGTACGGCGGCTAGTAGACACCGGAGTGCATCGAGGCATGACGGTGGAAGTACAGCATGGCTTGGCGTTGATCCAGACGGCGAGTGGTCGGCGTGTGATATTGCCGCGAAGCTGTGGGCCGTGGTGTTCAAGGGGAGTCATGAGCGATACGGTGCTGGCTGTAGCAGTGCAACTCAAGTAGCGTCGACGCCAACTTGATGCGGATACGGCCTTTCTTAACGGCCCGTTAATCGAAGCGATATACAATATTCCGCCGACTAAAGAGAGGCGCGCGTTGAAGAAGCTGTAAACCTACTAAAGGCACTCTATGGACCTAATCAAGCTTCCCGTGCAGGGTATAAGACTACCTTCGCAGTGCCGGGTTCAAAGCGTGCGAATCTGATAAATGTATGCTGGTCGAACACCACTGGAACAACTACCGTCGTGGTTCTTCTTTACGTTGATAACATGCTCATACTGAGCAACACGGATGTAGCTCTGGATGAATTCGAGAAACAGATCACGCAGCACTTCTCCATGCACTGCCGTGACATTTCGGACGCTTTCGTTGGATGTGAGCTGAGCGAGACAGGATACATTTCTCTCTCAAGGTCAGTACAGTCGCTCGGTAGTGGAGCGTTTTGATGGCGATGTACACTTGCTTCCACGCACACCAATGGAGGAAACGTTTCCAAGTTGTGTGCAAGTTGACACGGAGCTGGTGGTGGAGTCGTTCTGAGGTATTATGGATCTCTGCTGTACGCTTCTACTGTAACGTGACCGGACCTTGTGCTACCAGTACGCACTATTGCGCAGGAGACGGAGCTACCTACAGCAACTATTGCAGTGGGGGTCGATCGTATCATCAAATACTTCGCTCAAACGACGGACATCGGATTGCTGTACCGCCGTGTTGATCACAGGGAATTCCAGTTTGAAGTGTACTGTGGCACAGCGTTTGCCTCTGAAGAAGAGTGAAGGCGTCCACGGGGTACGTGATTAATGCTGAACCGTGCTGCGTTGTGTGAGGTGCTAAGAAGCAACCCATTGTGCCTTTGTCGACGACGGGGTCGGAGTATGTGGTATTGACGGCAGGAGTCAAGGAGTATATTGGGCTCAGGTTTTTCCTCGAGGAACTTTGTTTGCGTCTGGCGCGTCGAATCATCGTGCACGAAGACAACCAAGGCGACCAGCATCTCGCCGACGCCAATGCCGTGTCCCAAGGGGGCAAACACATCCACTTACGTTACCATTGGCTGCACGAACAAGTTCGTCTTGGTGTTATTGAGCTGTTGTACTGTGCAACTGCTAAGATGATCGCAGACATTACGACAGCTGGTCCGACGTTTCCTGCGTTCGTCGACATGCTGGGGCTGCGCCGAATGGGAGTGTTGGAGCATCGCCAGTAATGTTGCGGGACATCCTGTGTTGAAGATTCGTATAGGCGACCCAAGGTCACGGAACTGGGCTTTAAGGAGGATCAGCGTGGTCAGGCATTCAGGTCAGGTAGTAGTGGTCGAGAGATGACACGACACGTGCAGGTAAGCGAGGTAGGAGAGAGAACGAAGCTGGGCGACGTCGAAGCTCATGAGCGACCACCATGGAAGGCGGCATGCATGTTTGAGCCGTAGGAGCAAGCTAACTTTCAACAATCCCTTTTCCTTTTCCTACATCGAGCGGAACCGGTTCACCAAGGTCCAACACTCCACTGCCGTAATAACGGAGCGCTGGCCGCTATCCCTCATGGAAAGTGACCCTGCCACATCCAATGCCCACTGGTCGCCTACATCTCCTCCGCGAATGCTGCGTAACGGCGGTATCACCCCATACGACCGAGCCTTATGCCCCCCCCCTCACTTTTGACACCAACATTTCCACTATTGCACTTATCGTTAAAAGTGTGGCCAACTGTATAGTTTCGCAATGCGAGATAGGTATGGATTGCTCTCAAATACCCTGCCCATACGGTCGAAGCTGCTGTCGCTCGCCGCCCCGCACAATGTTGAGTCTATAGACGTTGCGGCTATCACGTGCGCGTGGAGCGCACGGTGTTTCTAGCTCTTGTGGGTTGGAAACCAGCGTCTTGTTCTCGGTGTCCAAGTGCATGACTTGTACAACCCCATGTCGCTCATCTGTTGCACATCGAATGACATAAGTTGAGATGGCGGAACGCATTGGCGGTGCCTTTCTGGGCGGAGTGCTATATCTTTGGGAGTGCGATCGCTTCCGTTTTGATACCGTGGCTATGGACGCGATGACGATCGTGGATATGGAGGAGCTTCAACGGTATTCTGAGCTCAATCTGAAATCGGCTGTTTCCGTGCCCCGAACCTATTTATGAGTGAGAGTGTGCGATCATCCCAGATCCAAGCGCTGAAACGAGGACCTGGTGACAAAGATGCTGTCGCCCACCACCTCGCGCGATGTAGTCGTTGGGGTTGTCACGTGCGCGTGAAAATCCGTCGCACGCACGGTGTTTCTAGCCCTTTTGGGTTGGTAACCATCGTTTTGTTCTCGGCGTCCAGGCTCTCTTGCTCTGCGGTTCCCACTGGCTCCAACAAGTCTGGTAGCTCCAAATCCACAGCGTTGCTTGACTTCTTATCGTAAAGTACAGCATCGCGAAAGACACCACCGCGACCTCCCAAGCCGACACCAGATGGGATCCAAAACCGAAAGTGACCAATAGCTCCATAGCCGATGTAAACACCACTTCCAGTCTTCGAGTCGAGTTTTCTGCGAGCTGCATTTGACACCAATACATGTGTTTCGCAACCAAATACGTGCAGCTTGTTATACGCACCGTCAAAGTTTCAATTGGAGTTTTTCCGCCGAGAATCTTCGTCGAGCAGCGGTACCTCAAGTACGCCGCTGTCACCTCTGCGTCACTCCAAAACCGATTTCCCATAGAAACATCATTTAGGAGACTTCGTGCCATCTCCGCCACTACGTGGTTGCTTCTTTCAACCTTGCCGTGGGTATGGAGTGCTGAACTCTTGAGCAATCATCTCTTCGTTGCAGAACTCAGCAAATATCCCCGCCCGTGTACTTGGCAGCATTGTCAATCTTAAGAACACACACCTGTGTCCCTTTCCTGGCAACGTTCAGCATGGCCAAGCGTCTCCGTATCGCGTGGAGTAGGGTGGGAGAATTTTGTCTTTGACAGGGAAAACAGCAGACAAATGGAAAGGCTCCGTTATAATGCTGACCACGCCCGTGCAGCCATCGTGCGACGTAGTGTCCATTGGACCAACTTAGTAGATAGACATAACAGCTTGACCTCGCTTCAGGACGCGCTGTTGCTTGGACTTGAACGGCTGCTGCGACTGTTTCCCGGTTGCACAGGTCCGACACTTCAGTGTGTGTGTTCCCCTCCATAGAATTGAATTGTCCTTCGACACCTTGTTCAAATCACGGACGTTGAGGTGGCCCCGACGCTCGTGTCACAAGCCAATGTTTTTACCACCAACTCCCACATGGTACCCACAGCCCGTGACGTTTTGATTCTCACCACATACAGACCGCTCGAGTTCTGCGAGGCTACAAGGCGCGATTTTCCCCTCCCTAGCACGCAGACGACTCCGTTGAACGTCGAGCGCATTCCTACTTCACTAGCCTTGCTCAGGCTAATGAGATTGCATTACAGACCTAGCACGTAAAGGACGCCCTTCCAAATAAACGCCGCAGAGTTTTCTGGCACCAGTCGTGCCTTCCTACTTTGAACCGCCTTTAAAAGCATACCACCTGTTGTAGTCACTGTAACGTCACAAGTCAGCTCCGCCAAATCCGTGAGTGCGCTCGCCGTTCCGACCATGTGCCTCGACGCACCCGAGTCGATAATCCACAGAACCCCATCAGCATTGCGATCGACGTAGGAAAAGGAAAAGTGATTGTTGAAAGTTACCTTGCTCCTACGACACAAACATACATGCCGCTTTCCATGGTGGTCGCTAGTGGGCTTCAACGTCGTCCATCCTCGTTCTCTCTCCTACGTCGTATACCTGTACGTGCCATCTCTCGACTGCCATTGTCTGACCTGAATGCCTGACCACCTTGAAGTTCAGTCCCTAGACCTGAATGCCTGACCACCTTGAAGTTCAGTCCCTAGACCTGGGGTGATCTTGACAAATCTTCAACACAGACTGCGCCGAAACCTTACTGGTGATGCTCCAACATGGAGTACGTTAAAAGATACACGGTGGCTACAACGGTCGGGCGCCCCATCGCAAAAAGCATGGCGGTGTTTTAAATGAAGCAGCTGGTCTAGAAGTTCGGCCCGTTTCGTGAGATGTTAACGGGTGGTGCGCCGGAGCTTATGGGCAAGGCGATCGAGCAGTTGGTGATCCTGTTGCAGGCGTGCCAGATCAACCCGGTACCGTATAGGCCACAAATGATTGACTTATTTGAACGATTTCACAGAACCTGGAAAGACATGGCGACTTACATGAGCGACGACGTGTAGCGAGAATGGCGGATAGACTTTGCGGTCTACGCGTACAACTCCGGTCGTCATTCGGCTGTGTTGCTAACGCCAAATGAACTGATGATAGGGAGACGACTTAGATCGCCGAATGAATTTATGCGGACAAGGGCGTCGGAGAAGCCGATGAGACCATTAGGAGCTACTAGACGTGCTGAAGGTAAGTCATGAGTGTGCGGGACGAGCGAGGCGGCGTGAACAGGACCGTTAAGCAAGTACTACAATCGTAAAATTAAGAAAAGTCGAGCGTTCAAGTTGGAAGATCGTGTGTGAATGTATCGGGCCGAAGGCGTCAAAATTCGTACATGCGTGGATTGGCCCGACCGTGGAGACGGCCGGTTACGATAACTACGTGATCGATAGAGGACGGCGATGGCGAGCAGGAGCAATTTATAGCTCATGTCTAACATACCATTATCATACGACACTGCTGAAGCGAGTTGCGGCTGATCTGGAGACTGAGTTAGAACATGCAGGCGCACTGGAGCAAGGCGCGAATGTCTCGAAGGCAAGAGCGATTGTTCGAGCAGCGGTAGCATCAGGTGAGATAGGAGCTTCAATAAGCGGAACGCAGACGTCGAAGTGCCGTGGTAGATCAAACCTCTTGGCTCAAGCCGAACGATATCGTGGTGAAGTACGCCGGAGACGATGAATGAATAAGGCTGGATACTACGTGCTAGAGTACGGGGTGTGCCCTGCTCGAGGAACACGACAACAACGGTGAAGTAAGAATGGTGACGACAACGAGCAATGGATCTTCATTGCGCAGCATGAAAACTTGTTTCGAACTTATAGGGTCGTAGAAGACGCTGGGTTTGAAGGAGGTGTGTAATCACGGTGGGGCATGGATGTCGCGACAGGCGGTGCGAGGTGCTACAGTGGACGTGCTGATGACACCTACCACGAGACTGGACGGGAAGTTAGTGATCACGGAAGCGATGCCGATTGTCGAGTCGACAACATGGGCCTGGTTGAACCAGAGCGAGTTGCACTATCAGGACACGACCGTTCAAGGTACAGGGGGATTGACGCGCTGAACATGAGATGTGGAGTGGATGGTGTAGAGCGAGACGACGTCGTTATGTGCAGAACAGTTGCTGGATGTGAGAAGGTACCCAGAAAGCGATGGCGAACTGAGACGACGGTCAGTTGGATGGAATGGGCAGAACGGAATCTGCGATATTGTGCGCAGAAAATCAGTTGCGACGACGGGCGCAAGACGGACGAGTTTGTGGACTTGGCAGTACGAGTACTAAGGGGGGCGCGAAGAACGAGGTGTCGGTGACAAGGGGAGTGTATGTGAGGAACGTGGCGGGCGTCTGGAACAGACGGGCGCTGCGAACGACAAGGTGTGAGCGGTGAACTGCAGCAGACGTAAGTTAGCGGTAGGTTGTTGCAAGTTGGCGGTAGAACAGGTCATGTGCTGGTGACTGAAAAGAACTCGTGTTGGTGGTTAAATCAGACCGCGTAAATGAGCAGTAACATTTAGCCGAAAGGTTAGCTTATTGCATTTGTTGAGGTTGGGGGTAATACAAATAGGAGTGGACACGACAGTGAACACTTCGGCGCGGGTTACCGAGCCAGTATCTTTTGGAGTTGCGTATGGCTCAGGGGACGACCGAGGACCTGGTCAGAGACAGCAGCACAAAAGAGCATATATGAATCGCTTAACAGGCCGAGCGAGGTAAGTGACCCTGTTCCAAGGTGGTCAAACCAGCATCCAAGTATAAATAATAGAGTGGTGCGTGCCACGCCGACGAATTAACGTGATTTTGGCTGCGTTGCAGCATACCTTCCGGTACTTGTTATCTCAGTACAACTACTGTAGCTACGATTTCCAGCGAAAAACTGTATCATTGCCTTGCCCACTTATACAGAATTCCGTGTAAAACACGGCATTATTTTTATCAATAACTAATAAAGGCGTCTATTTATCCCCCCCCCAAAAAAAGCATATACCCCCTCCCCCTGACGGTGAATGTCGCTGTTTCGTGCCTGTGATGACGACTTCAAGTGTCAATCTATGAAGACTTCTCCAGGCTGTTCGAGCTTCGAGGTTCACGCAGTCTGCAAAGTAGAGCGAGGTCAAATAAGCCAGAAGTACTGCAGGTACTATGAATTCATATTTATACCGTACAGGCACATCATTACGTTCCCACTAAACTACCTAGAGCCTATACTGCAAGCACGCACTCACTTGGGCAAGTACTGGCGGTGTTATTGTCAATATGTTTGCCTTCTTCCCAAGCTGTATCCTTGACACACGGGATGCTCCAGCCTAGGGGGCATCTCATAGTGAGTTCATCCATTAGGGCATCTGCTTCGGCGTGTACTTGTACGACGTGGTCAATGACACCTTTAAAGACAAGGTATATCTGCTACCTCGCCATTGTCTGGAAAGCGCCGCGAGTGGCGGTACCGACATCGCACTCGTGAACCCCATGAACATCATCAAGGTCTGTATGCAGACCAACCGCACTGAAGCTCGCTACAACAATGATTTCACCGTTGCCTGACGTCAGATCTACCACCACGAGGATCTCATTGAAGGCTTCGTCCGTGGCGACACCGCCACCACTTTCCGAGTCATGCCGCTTACGGCAGCGCCACTGCCCAGTTATCACCCCACGAAGCACACCCTGCTGACGATCTTGCTGATGGAGACGTCCCTAATGGAATGCGTAACAGTGCACATGATCTTAAACATGTTCGCCGGGTTGATGGTGGCCGTGTTGTCGATGTGATGAAGACTCACGTCCAGAACAAGACCAAGGGCGGAGGCTCCGACGTGCCTAGGCCGCACCTCCATGCAAGTGCTGCTCACGGAAGGTACCCGGGGTTT
The DNA here is from genome assembly GCA_014706135.1 of Phytophthora tubulina. NCBI lineage: Eukaryota > Oomycota > Peronosporomycetes > Peronosporales > Peronosporaceae > Phytophthora > Phytophthora tubulina. Next base: position 1,391,746 of record JACBOY010000148.1, on the reverse strand, counting down.
CTCCAAGGTTGAACCACTTCGGCAACTTTAAAAACACTAACGTAATATAGCATTATACTATAGAGCCTGGCTGTTTCTGATGGTATACGAGAAGCTGCGCTCTGCTATGGGCATCAATCCCACCGGCTGCTGTAGCTGCAGCCGCCATACTGTTGGTGAAGTTGTCTGGTGCTTGCCAAGTCGTCTCATTTTGGCGAATGGACGAAACTAGCACCATACACACAATAATCATAGCCCATACAAAATCTAAGTGATTCAGGGATACCACAATTTTGCATTATAGCAAAAACGTCGGCCAAAAATCCTACGAACGCATACAAAAGAGTAGATACCGCTTGCCATCGTTTAGCCTAATTTCAACTAATAGGATTGCATCCTTTAACCGTCGCAAATCCATCCAACGTTTTTGCCAGATAAGTGATTATGGGATGCTCCAACGGTGATCCCATGATAAGATTGCGTATGGAAAACGATTTGCTCAGCCAAGACAACGTGATCCCTTTGCTTGTCAATATGTTGCACCTGCGATCCGGACATAACTCGTTTGCACACGTACGCAATCTAAGAGTCTATGCTGCATGTAGCCTCACTTCATCACTCATAACTCACCCTCAATGCGCCACAGAACCTTATCTCGCGATTCACAGTCTGAGTTTAACTCACTTCGACGCAAGACACTCCCACTGAGCAAGATCTGCATGTTCGTTATGAGCTCCACTCTGAAGCTGGATGAGTTTGAACCAACACTGAACGAAGTTCTGGCGTTCATCGACACTTTTGACAGTGACGACACTGATACCAGTGCAGGCAACGACGACGCCACTATACATATCTCTAATCCCAAACGACAACAACCAGCCAGGTCATGCAAAACCTCCGCAATATACAGAAGAAGCAACTCGATGGGGTCGGGAAGAAGCGAATGGAGACGACAAAGGAAGGCTGAATCGTCTCGACGTACTCATCAAAGAAGACGAGCCGAGCTGCTGGGGCTTCGCGAGGAAGTAAAGACACTAAAAGCACGCTTAGAAGAGCTGAGCGGCATGTGGTACCATGCTTGCCTATTTTCCCGAGCTGCGCCAAATAACGAGGAGCAGTCGCCACGTCGCCAAAAAGAAACCGACTCTCTATCGTTGTGGTTTAAACGGGCGGTTGTTCAACGGCGTCTGCAGATCAAGGCCGAGTTCAGGAACCGCAAGCTCAAGGCCGGCGTGGCGAGGCAATGCCAAATGTTGAGCACATTATCTGAATACTTGGGGTTACGTTCGCGGTACGATGGTGGCCATATCATCTTTCTTCAACTGCTCTAACTTTTGTGAATTGATTTGGTTTGATTTCAGGGTGTCGAAGAAGTACTACAGAAGGATAGCTCCGTCGGCCATAGCCTTACGGATTTCTCTCGACTATCAGAAATTCTTACAAGCGACTCGGAGAGTGACTAAACTGCGATGAAAATTTGTGGCACCCTGAGCAACAGTGATACGGGCAGTTCAAGATGAAGACGAGCGCGGCTCCCTATCACAAGTATATGTAAACGAAGCTTGATATCTACGCGCTGTTCACGACGAGCAACTTGACTTCAAGTGGCGAGATGTCACTGACATTGAGAGTCTCAATTTGAGGAGACAGAGCGCGAGGATGTTAAAGATGTGACCCATACTGGGTCACCCAATCGAGTCGATCCCCGACAGGACTCTCGGTGCTGCAGATCATCAACAAATACGCGAGTTCGCCGCCGTGAATACCGTAACAGAAAGTGAACGTAATATATTTGGTGCTTAGATGATTCCCACGTTCTGCGTCACCTCCGCGTTATCACATGAAGACGTAATGATATTTCCCAAACTTCAAACAACACGGGCAAAGAGTTGATTGTCTGCCTTGTGGCGGCATTGCTCAAGCGCTTCACGCCGACCAAGCTCAGCTTTTGTATACTACATACAGCACAAATTTCCCCAAGAATCAGTAAAAAAAAAAATAGCAAGCAGCGTTTTAAGATCCATCGTATATATTGCGTCCTATGGACTTCGTCGCTTAAGCATTTACAGTGGGGCCAGGTTGGTGCGCCCATCAAAGCAAACTCGCTCGAAGGTCGTTTGGCCGCCTTCATTGTGTAGTCCTGAGTCCGGTAGTCGTATGCGAGACCGCCATGGTACGTGACATCGATACCGTTCACCTCCTTGTCTTCATCGACGCGAAGGCCGATCGTGATCTTAATCAGGTACAGAATGATCATCGTCACCACGAACGAATAAGCTGCAGCGACGCACTGCGACACCAATTGGTGCCAGAATTGCTCGCCATTCCCGTAGAAGGCGCCACCCTCGATGTTCGGGTTCACGTCCGACGTGGCGAACAAACCCGTAAGTAGGCCACCCATGACACCAACGCAGCCGTGGATAGCAAAAGAGTCGAGGGTGTCGTCGTAGCGCAAGTGGTTTTTCATCTGGATAGCAGAGAAGCCCGTCGCCGCCCCAATCACGCCGAAAACTACCGATGCCCACGGGTACACATAGCCACAAGCCGGAGTAATTGCGACCAATCCAGCTACCGCTCCACTAGCAGCTCCACAGGGATCACACTTCTTGTACGAGACAAATTCGAGTCCGACCCACGTCAGGAATCCCGCACTCGATGCCAAGTGGGTGTTGATAGCAGCAGTGGCAGCGATGCCGTCGGCCGCACCTTGTGAACCGGTATTAAAGCCGAACCATCCGAACCAAAGTACCGTGACTCCGATCATCACCAGCGGCACATTGTGAGGCTTCACTGGCTCGCCGTGGTTGTAGCGCTTCCCGACCATCAAAGCAGCGGCGAGAGCTCCAAATCCACTGGAAATATGGATGACAGTGCCACCGGCGAAATCGAGGGAACCCATCTTGCCTTCCCAGCCCATAGCGGTGATCGACCACGAGCCGTCAAGTTTGAGCGACCACATCCAGTGCGCCAACGGATCGTAGACCAACGACGTCCACAGAAGGATGAAAAGCAGGAAGGACCCGTATTTCATGCGCCCCACAATACCACCACTGAGTAGTGCAGGAGTGATCATAGCGAACTGAGTTTGGAAGAATGCGAACAAAATATGGGGGATTTCAGTGCCGTACGTGCCACTCGGAGTCTGTCCGACGTTGTTATACGCGGTCCAAGTGAACATGCCGTTTGATCCGAATGCCACCGAGTAGCCAAAGGCCCAGAATTGAACAGACACGAGGGCCATACTCACGAACGACATCATGATCGTATTGGACGCCATTTCTTCACCAGCAAGCCCAGCGTAGAAGAAAGCGACACCCGGTGTCATGATCATCACCAAAGCGCTGGCTGTGATCATCCACGCCGTGTTGCCCGAGTCCACAGTTTGGCCGTAGTCAGTCTCCGCCTTTTCACCTTGACCATTGTAGTTGACGCAGTCGCCCGTAGTCGTGTCCCAGTACTGCGATGTCAGACACGTGACAGTTGAGCCGGAACCGCTTTGAGCTGATATTGTGGAGACGAATACTGTAAGCAGTGCAGCGAATAGCACTACCCGCGCTTCCCAGTTCATGGTTCGTGTCGCTGCGAGTCGAGATCAGTTCAAACCTTGATAGCAAATTCCGGAATGAATCGAATGCTCGTGTGGACGATGATGGCGGTTAAATGACGTTGAAGGCTGCCTACACTGTCTACATGTCTGCGTGGTGCCCTGAAGCGATTGTCGGCTCGTGAAGAAATTGATTATGGTTCTGATCAGCGCGATGGGGATGATCTCTTTCGCAGATCGGCTAAATTCCGTCGCCACGAATTCGCAAAGCGGCACTGACCTAACAGCATGATACGTGTCCGCATGGCTTCCGAACACGCGGTGGCATCGCCAACCCTGGTAATGTCAAGGATGAAATAGCATTTTCAGGGAGTCCGCAAACCTCTACATCAAAGCTCTGATTGCATCTTGGAACGGACGTGGCTGGAGGTGAAATTTCGGGAAGTAATCTTCCGGTGCGAAATAATGATCATGAGGCTAGATCAACCTTGACTGAATCCTTCCGTTACAGTAACATTCACCACTTTAATGCGTCCGTAGTCAACGCATACTTCGGTAAGCGTGCATACAGTTCAGGCTTGACTACACACAATAATGCACTGGTGTACAGTGTTTTCTACGGAGAACCAAAAGGAGCGTTAGATTTGTGACGGGAGCGTTAGATTTGTGGGTACCTACCTTCATCTTGACGATCTAAGTGATGGTCTGGACTCGGTGCGTGAAGTACATGAAGTACTAGCAACTATGCATGTACGGTATTATAGTAGCTTCAACGTGGTTGGTGTGCTGCACTACCTTCCGGTACATGTATCGATATCATTGCTCAATCATACGCACTGCTCACGTGGCAATAGACCATCAACAACTTCGATGTTGAACATTGAAACCCACCATTTATTTCTTAATCCCACCGCACGTCAATATACGGTCTCCTAATGCAATTGAATTAATCTAACACAAACTTGAGCTCTTGCTGTCGTCCCAAGAGTCAATCGGTGGGCGTCGTGCTCGCTTAAACATTCATAATGGGTTCCTTCTGCACGCTCTCCTGCGTGATGCTCGGTGTCATCATCGAGGCGAAATCGCTCGAGGGTGGGTTAGCAGCCTTCACAGTCGGGCCGGTGTGGTCCTGAGCGCTGTAGTCGTAAGCCAGGCCGCCGTGATACGACACGTCAATGCCGTTCACCTCCTTATCCTCGTCCACACGGAGACCGATCGTGATCTTCAGCACGTACAGGATGATGATAGTCACCACGAACGAGTAGACCGCAGCCACACACTGCGATACCAACTGGTGCACGAACTGCATGCCGTGGCCGTAGAAGGCGCCGCCCTCGATGTTCGGGTTCACCTCGGACGTCGCAAACAGACCAGTCAAGAGACCGCCCATGACACCGGCACAGCCGTGGATGGCGAACGAGTCCAGCGTGTCGTCGTAGCGCAGGTGGTTCTTCATGTGCACGGCACCAAAGCCCGTGATGGCACCCACTACGCCGAAGATCACCGACGCCCACGGGTACACGTAACCACACCCGGGGGTGATAGCAACAAGGCCGGCGACAGCGCCACTAGCAGCACCACAGGGATCGAACTTCTTGTACATGGCAAACTCCAGACCCACCCACGTCAAAAAACCAGCACTGGGGGCGAGGTGGGTGTTGATAGCAGCAGTAGCAGCAATACCGTCGGCTGCACCCTCGGAACCGGCGTTGAAGCCGAACCAGCCGAACCACAGCAACGTGGCACCAATCATGACAAGTGGCACGTTGTGCGGCTTGACGGGGTCTCCGTGGTTGTATCTCTTACCGACCATAAGAGCAGCAGCGAGTGCTCCGAAGCCACTGGAAATGTGGATTACAGTGCCACCGGCGAAGTCGAGCGAGCCCATTTTGCCCTCCCAACCCATGGCAGTGATCGACCAGGTGTCGTCCAGCTTGAAGGACCACATCCAGTGGGCGAGTGGATCGTACACCAGCGACGTCCACAAAAGGATGAACAGTAGATAGCTTCCAAACTTCATGCGGCCTACAATACCGCCACTTAGTAGAGCAGGTGTAATGGTAGCGAATTGCGTCTGGAAGAACGCGAACAGAATGTGTGGGATGCCGGTGCCGTACGTGCCGCTTGGAACTTCACGTACGTTGTTGTATCCGGCCCAGCCGAAGATGCCGTGTGAACCGAACGCCGCTGAGTAGCCGAAGGCCCAGAACTGGATGGACACTAGAGCCATACTCACGAAGGACATCATCATGGTGTTGGACGCCATGTCCTCACCGGCGAGACCGGCGTAGAAGAAGGCCACACCCGGCGTCATGATCATGACGAGTGCACTGGCCGCCAGCATCCACGCTGTGTTGCCTGAGTCAAGGGTGGCATCGAAGTCCGTGCTGGCCTTCACGCCCTGATTCTCGTAGTTCACACACTCGTTCGTGTCCGTGTCCAGGTACTGCGATACCAGACACGTGACGGCGGAACCAGAGCCGCTCTGGGCTGCGACGGAAGCGGCCAGCAGCGACAGCGACGCGAAAAGCGCCAGTCGAGTGGTCCAGTTCATCTTCTTTGTTGTCGTCGAGTAGCTTGAGACCTTGGGAGCGAATTCCGAAGTGAACTCGGAGCAGTGCAAAAGGGCTACGCACGTGGTGAGACCGAAGCGACAGGGCGAGTGTAGGTTTGTGAAGGCAGTGGGATCCCGCATTTGATAACCGGGATGGGTCGATGGGCTTCCAGCGGAGATATACTGGACTTGTCGTAGGGTGCTTGACAACAGCGCGGCGCTACATGCCTTTGCAATGCAGATTGCAGTGCATTTTGGTGGCGGCGCGCCGATAGGATGGAGCTTGGCGCTTTGCCGTGTAAACACCGGGAAATCCATTGTATCGGCTCGGCTGGAGTATGCCACCGGCGCCAAGCACGGAAACCCACGTTGAAGAGAGAAAGAGCAGTGGAACCGCAGAAAAGAGGCGGCGCGAGACGTCTGAACCCGCGGTCAAATCCAACTCGGCAGCAAAATTCCACCAGCGTGCAGTGCGTGCATGAGCGAGCTACAGCACAGAGCAAAGGAATACAGGCACTGATGCGGGTGCTGGTGGTGGAGCCTCCATTGCGGTGTCCATTAACCACAGCAACGGCAACGCTGCAGGCTAGGAGCACCGTCAGCGGGCGATGCCCGTGTTGATCCAATCGCGCCTCCTCGCGGACGTTTCACTTAACGTAAAGCCGGTACTGATTTGGCGACGCGCAGCGTGTCACTCCTACAGCCCTAGGCGCGTCACTTGCTTCAAATATTATTAGCACATCATTTATCTCCGGATATCTATTTACAAAGGTTATCTAATAATATGTTGACTACTCTTATCAAATTGGTATATAGAGGGTATCCGTTCATACCGGATGGGCAAGATATTCTGCCGCAGCCAATCAAAAACCTGTGACGAGCCGTATCCATCACTTCAACCTGAAGGTCAATAAGCTTTTACCAAGCTCACAGGCATCCAACTCTTGTCCTGCACGGAGGCAACAGCTCCAGCGCTCCAGTACATGTACAGAGTCAAATCTACACTGTTCGTAGCCTACACTTTCGTGATCAACTCCTTCATGGCAGAATTGTCGGTCGAGTCAAGCTGCGTCCGCGCCATCATGCTCGAGGAGTATCACGCATGTAGATGGCCGTGTGCACTGTGCTCATAGGTGAGTACATGTACGCCCATGCTGCTCACTTCCTTACCCTCCACTATGCGCAGTTTAGCGTGAACTTCGAAGTATTTCTATGCCAACAGGATGAGGAAGTCACCACAGCCAAGTAGCCAGCCGCCAAGCCCTGCGACACAAATTGGTGGAGGAGCTGGGCCGGGTTATCGTAGAGCGCTCCACCCTCGAAGGCTGGGTTAATGGCCGAGTCGGCAAACAGACCCGTGAGCAGGCCGTCCGTGAATCCTTTGCAGCCGTGAAAGGCAAATGTGTCGTCGTGACAGAGGTATGTACCAGTGACAGCACCGACGGTGCTGAAAGTAACAGCAGTCCAAGACTCACAAAGGCACGAGCCCTACAATCACGCCACTGATCACTTCACACGGGTCGGACTTCTGGTACAAGACGGATGCGACCGCAGCTCACAGTGGGCAGCTAGAGCAGCGGCACCATAGGCAGCCCCTGGCGTTGAAGCCGAACCAACCGAACGAATACCGATCGTCATCGAGGCCGCGTTGTAGAGCTTTACCGGATCTCAGCGTGATTATGGCAAACTGTGTCTGCGAGACATCGCAGGTCGAGGTTGTGCCGGATATGACTTGGGCTAAGACAACAAGTGCACTGAATGAAATGGCTGCTGCTGCGGTGAGAGCAAGTCGAGCGGAGGACGGTCGGAAGGTGATAATGGCTGCGAGCAGTCCTCGAACAGAGAAATACAATTGCGAAAGGGTGCTGCGTAGATTGGTGGCATTCGGTGGCACAGAGTCCGTGCGGCGAGCAAAACACCGCCTTGTGCTCTTGCCGATTGATATCGGGTACACTTTACACGGATAAACCAGTCTCCACAAGTTCGTTAAAAGCCGGAGGTGGGGGCATCCTGCACGTCGCTAGCAGCGAGCAGTATGTGGGCCTCGGTGTGGCTGCCTGCACTTCAACGTCGAAGGCATCATCCGACTGGGCGGCTTCACTCTGAAGTTCAGAATGGTGTTTGGTCATAGACGGGGCATACGATGACTCGCCGCGACGCTATAGGACAAGATTGGCCCGATTGGCTTCAATGTGCGCGTCACAGGTTGCGTCTAGGGCTTTGCCAGCAGTGAAGCCCAAGATTACCCTGGCCGTTCATTTGCGTTCCTCTATCGCAACGTTCGCTGGAATTGCGTCTCTGACGCAGCGAGATTAAAACGTGATTAACGCGTGCTGTTCACTCGTGCTCCATGTGAACGTCGAATGCCTTCATCAACCCCTTGCGATGCATGGTACCGCTTTTTCTTAAACTATAGTTGCTTGCGGGGCTCGTCATCAAATAAAACTAGTGTCATGTTGAAGCAAAATATTATTGCTTAAAACACGTATCGGTGGTGTATCAAAGTTTTAATCAAAGTCCAAAACATCACAGCATTGCATTTAGAAATGCATTTCTATCCATAGTATTCCACCATCGCTCCTATGACGTTCCGTTTCACCTTACATATAGGTTTCTCGCCTTCCAAATCTCCTTTTCCGGCCCCAATCACCCCCTATATAGCTGCACCCTGACCCCAACCTCGCAAATTGCAGATGCTTTGCTTGCCCTGCGTTTCTCGGAGGCAAGTTATTGCCATCTGCCGATTTCGCCGCTGTAACCAAGTCGATTGGGATAGCCCGCCAACAAATGATGTCGAGTCTTTCAGCTCGCATTTTGCATCGGCCTGCTCAAGACCCAAGACACTTTTCAAATCAAGCATGGTCAGCTTCCGACCAGATAACCCGTCGTTCACTCGGTTTGCCTTAGTTGCGTCCGCAGTCGTTGCACTCAGTGCAATTGTCGTCTCAGCCCAAGACACCTCCGACTCGACCGTCAGCTGCGATGTCTCGCAGTATCTCGACTCCACCACCAATGCGTGCGTCAACTATTCGTCGCGTGGCCAAAAGGCTGGCAGAGCTTTCGACACGACTATCGACTCTGGCAACACGGCGTGGATGCTCATGTCCAGTGCATTGGTTATGCTCATGACCCCGGGTGTCGCCTTCTTCTACGCCGGATTGGCCGGTGAAGACATGGCGTCGAACACCATGATGATGTCGTTCGTGAGTATGGCTCTAGTGTCCATCCAGTTCTTCGCCTTCGGTTATTCGGCATGTTTCAGTTCCGACGGTATTTTTGCCTGGGCGGGATACAACGACGTCGGTGCCGTTCCCAGCGGAACCTACGGCGGCGGTATCCCCCATATCCTGTTTGCTTTCTTTCAGACGCAGTTCGCTATGATAACACCGGCTTTGATCAGCGGTGGAATTGTTGGTCGCATGAAGTTTGGTAGCTATCTGCTGTTCATTCTATTATGGACATCTATCGTGTACGACCCACTCGCTCGCTGGATGTGGGCGCTCAAACTGGATGAGAACTGGGAGGTCACTGCTTTGGGTTGGGAAGACAAGATGGGATCCCTCGATTTCGCTGGTGGAACTGTCATCCACGTATCCAGTGGATTTGGTGCTCTTGTCGCCGCCATTGTGGTAGGAAAGCGCTACAACCACGGTGATCCAGTGAAGCCGCACAACGTACCGCTAGTGATGATCGGTGCTACGCTGCTTTGGTTCGGTTGGTTTGGCTTCAACGCCGGTTCGCAAGGTGCTGCTGATGGTATCGCTGCTATTGCTGCGATTAACACTCACTTGGCACCGTGCGCCGGATTCTTGACCTGGTCGGCTCTTGAGTTTGCAGTTCACAAGAAGTTTGACCCATGTGGTGCCATCAGTGGCGCGGTCGCCGGGCTTGTAGCTATTACTCCAGGTTGCGCCTTCGTGAAGCCTTGGGCTGCTGTCATTTTCGGCGTCATCGGTGCTGCCACTGGTTTCGGCGCTGTGCATCTGAAGAACCGCTTCCGCTACGACGACACACTAGACTCGTTCGGCCTCCACGGCTGTGGAGGCTTTATGGGCGGCTTGCTCACGGGTCTGTTTGCCACCTCGGACGTCAACCCGGCGATCGAGGGTGGCGCGTTCTACGGGCACCCGACGCAGCTCCTTCACCAGTTTGTATCGCAGTGTGTGGCGGCAGGCTACTCGGCAGTGGTGACGTTCCTCATCCTCATGGTACTAAAGTACACGGTGGGTCTTCGCGTATCGGAGGAGAAGGAGGTGAACGGCATGGATGTTTCATACCACGGCGGCCAAGCGTACGATTATAGTGATCACGGTGGTTCTCACGGTGCATGGGGCTCGCCTACCGTCAAGGCGGCGAATCCGCCCACCGGCGACTTCATGAGCATGATGACACCAGCTCAGACCCATGGAAACGGTATCAACCGCACGGCCAGCGATTTATGAACTGGTTCCTTCAATGTGCTTTCTAGCCAGCCTGTAATGTTACAACGAATATACTTTTAGTCACTTACATACCATGAATACTTGGTGATCGCATCGACTCAAACCTTGATTGGCTCTAACAGAGCTAAAGCAACACACTACAACTAGATCTGGTTGCTTTCAAAATGTGTTATCACACCAATGACATGAGCGGGGCCAGTGTATTGATTCAATACTATTGAACGGGTACTCGCCCGTCGCCAACGTGAACGTCGCGCAGAGAGGGTTCACCGCCGCCGTCGAGTTGTACACCTCGCAGTCCGTCTTGGGCTTGATCGCGATCACGTAGTCTGCGTCTTCGGCCACCTTCTTGAACCCCTGGCCGATCTGCGAGTAGAACACGCCCCAGTCCTCCGACGTCAGCGTGAACGACACTGTCTGCGTAGCACTGGCATCCAGACTGATCTTGTTGAACTTTTTGAGCATCTTGACCTCCGGCACATTGAACGAACGGTACGGCTGCGTCAGGAACAGCATTATCCGATATGGTATCTTTGCCCGCCATCGAGCCCGAGTTTGTCACCGTCACCGACACGTTGATCGAATCCGAACTCGACGTCACGTTGGTCGTGCTGGGGGTTAGGTCTGAGTAGTCAAACGCCGAAGTCCTACTGCATATCGCGGTCCTCGTAGTCGCCGCACTGCGTGGTAACACGGTGGTTGTACGGGATGGCGACGTTGGCTTCGTCCTTGGGGTACGTGATCGGCAGACGGCCACTGGCGTTCACCTGACCGTAAATGATCTCTGCCATGACCTTACCGCCCAACTCGCAAGCAAGCATCAATAACAGCGTACATATTCTCAGCCAGCTCGCCAAGTAGACGTGGACCCAACGGATCAGGTCTGCGTCGTTGATCTCGGCTATCTCCATCGAATACTCTACTCACTTTTGAATGCCGTTCATAATTCTCAGGCTACCGGTACCATACACTCTCCGTTTCTCTAGTAGGTAGCTACTTCGAAGTAGCTGTAAACCAGGGATGTTATGTCTAGAAGTCTTGCTATACGTACTGCAAAGCAAGCAAATTATTTGAAGTACACTACAAAACCCATGCGCTTCCTAACGATCAACGTGTGCTTGTATTGATTCACTACAATACGCCAGTACTCCTACATCTACACGACGGGTATTACAACGAATATGAAAGGCACGCACACTTCGTGCAAGCCAGGTATCGGTGCATCGACCGAGAAGGGCGGGGAGGTCTTGGTCTCAACGAATGATGCTGGATAAGCTCATCGTGATGACCAGACGTTCTCCGTTCGTGCGGTGCACGAAACACGAGGAACTTACGCGCGCAAATGGCGGTAGCCACCAGAACGCACGGCCGTCTGCGAGGTCTGTGTGGCGCCCGTGTCCTTCGAGTATTGTCCGTTGGTCTTGCCGGCAGCATTGCCGCCCACACCAACGTTGGCACCAACGTTCAAGCCCGCGCCTGCGTTAAAACCGGCACCGGCATTCAATCCTGCACCCCCGTAGAGGCCGGCAGCAGCATTCAAGCCTGCGCCCGCGTTGAGTCCCGCGCCAGCGTACAGGCCAGCTCTGCCGCCAATGCCAGCGCCGATACCGCCGTATCCTTTGGCGCCCACACCAGCGCCTGCATTGAGCCCTGCTCCAGCGCAGAGACCGGCTCCGCCCTGCAGACCAGCTCCGACACCAGCGCCAGCGTAACCCTTCGCGCCAAGGCCGGCGCTCGCGCGTCCGACACCACCGTATCCTGCCCCACCCACGCCGGCGCCTGCGTTAACGCCAGCGCCTACACCAGCACCACCGTATCCACCAGTACCCACAGCTGCGCCGCCGTAGCCGTCGCTCTTGCCGTACCCTTTGTGCTTGCCGTAGCCGTCTTGCTTGACGTAGCCGTCGTGGTTCTGGTGCAACCATCCGAACGTCTGAGCTGCCTCGGCAGACGCGTCCACCGCGTTACCCGAAATCGCCACGGCTACGGCACAGAGCGCGCAGATCGTCTTGCTGAACATCATCTCGCTTGTGGTGGGGCTGCTTGTGTGGCACGCTTGGTCAGGACGCCAGGAATTGAAGAATGAGCTCACTTGGGCCTTCACTCGGCTGAAGCTTGAACCCTGGACTTGGGCCAACCGGCCCTTGCCTCAGCGTGATACCCTCTCGCGCGACGAACAGGTCGGCAACCGCTCAGACGGCAACCTGGTTGGCTGGTCATTCGGTCGAGACGCGCTCGCCTTTTTGCTGTTCGAAGCGAAGCTGAAACAGGTGCAAGCTCTTTTTAGATGCATTGGTGTTTGCTCAACGCACCATGTGGTACTTCGTACGTACGGCAACAGACATCGTAACCTGGAGAAGTGTCTGCAAGCAGCAAGACTGGCATCCAGTCGGCTGGCGCGTACGAAGCAATAGAGGACGTTGGGGGGGCTGGTCAACACCGTTGACTCAACCGAGCGCACAATGATGCGCCCATCGGAAAACCACCGTTGTGACCCTGCATGGCAGGGACGATATCGTTCTATTTCTATTTCTATGGGTGGCGGAGTGGCCGTCACATGGCGGTCGAGCTCAAATCGGTGGGCGATGCTTGAGCTGAAGGATCCGATTACGGTTACCGAACCGGCGAATTGGACGTGACCGTACTTTTGCCAGACACGTACCGATGACGCAGGCTTTCAGTAGTGCACGCGAAACGCCATGTGTTGGGGCTACAAGGACACGGATGATAGGATAGGGACAGTTATTGTAAAGTCACTCGTATCTGCTAGAGAGTGTGTATGGAGTGGCGCCCGTGGTGTTGGCGAGGTGGTCAACAAAGCGACGCCCAGGCAACAGCAATGCGCAGACCGGAAAGAAGAGAGAGAGAGAGAGAGAGAGAGAGAGAGAGAGAGAGAGAGAGAGAGAGAGACTCCTAAACCAGAGTGACTTGTATTTTATGAACGCCTTGTATTTCATTCCTTCAGGCGGTGTCAGTTCGTACCCTGGCTGCATTTTGAGCTGCTTCAAATCAAATAGTCGAACACCGAAAAGCGAAGCAAGTTGAAGTGACCCATAGAAATAGAAATAGAAATAGAACGATATCGTCCCTGCCATGCAGGGTCACAACGGTGGTTTTCCGATGGGCGCATCATTGTGCGCTCGGTTGAGTCAACGGTGTTGACCAGCCCCCCCAACGTCCTCTATTGCTTCGTACGCGCCAGCCGACTGGATGCCAGTCTTGCTGCTTGCAGACACTTCTCCAGGTTACGATGTCTGTTGCCGTACGTACGAAGTACCACATGGTGCGTTGAGCAAACACCAATGCATCTAAAAAGAGCTTGCACCTGTTTCAGCTTCGCTTCGAACAGCAAAAAGGCGAGCGCGTCTCGACCGAATGACCAGCCAACCAGGTTGCCGTCTGAGCGGTTGCCGACCTGTTCGTCGCGCGAGAGGGTATCACGCTGAGGCAAGGGCCGGTTGGCCCAAGTCCAGGGTTCAAGCTTCAGCCGAGTGAAGGCCCAAGTGAGCTCATTCTTCAATTCCTGGCGTCCTGACCAAGCGTGCCACACAAGCAGCCCCACCACAAGCGAGATGATGTTCAGCAAGACGATCTGCGCGCTCTGTGCCGTAGCCGTGGCGATTTCGGGTAACGCGGTGGACGCGTCTGCCGAGGCAGCTCAGACGTTCGGATGGTTGCACCAGAACCACGACGGCTACGTCAAGCAAGACGGCTACGGCAAGCACAAAGGGTACGGCAAGAGCGACGGCTACGGCGGCGCAGCTGTGGGTACTGGTGGATACGGTGGTGCTGGTGTAGGCGCTGGCGTTAACGCAGGCGCCGGCGTGGGTGGGGCAGGATACGGTGGTGTCGGACGCGCGAGCGCCGGCCTTGGCGCGAAGGGTTACGCTGGCGCTGGTGTCGGAGCTGGTCTGCAGGGCGGAGCCGGTCTCTGCGCTGGAGCAGGGCTCAATGCAGGCGCTGGTGTGGGCGCCAAAGGATACGGCGGTATCGGCGCTGGCATTGGCGGCAGAGCTGGCCTGTACGCTGGCGCGGGACTCAACGCGGGCGCAGGCTTGAATGCTGCTGCCGGCCTCTACGGGGGTGCAGGATTGAATGCCGGTGCCGGTTTTAACGCAGGCGCGGGCTTGAACGTTGGTGCCAACGTTGGTGTGGGCGGCAATGCTGCCGGCAAGACCAACGGACAATACTCGAAGGACACGGGCGCCACACAGACCTCGCAGACGGCCGTGCGTTCTGGTGGCTACCGCCATTTGCGCGCGTAAGTTCCTCGTGTTTCGTGCACCGCACGAACGGAGAACGTCTGGTCATCACGATGAGCTTATCCAGCATCATTCGTTGAGACCAAGACCTCCCCGCCCTTCTCGGTCGATGCACCGATACCTGGCTTGCACGAAGTGTGCGTGCCTTTCATATTCGTTGTAATACCCGTCGTGTAGATGTAGGAGTACTGGCGTATTGTAGTGAATCAATACAAGCACACGTTGATCGTTAATGAGCCCATGAGTTTCGTAATGGATTTGCTTCTTTCGCCTTGCGCATTGACATATTTTTATTTAATGATACACATAACATCCCAGGTTGACAGCTACTTTGAAGTAGCTACCTACCACAGCAAATGAAGACTGCATGGTGACATTGTGGCCACCTGCGAATTAGGAACGGCATTCCAAAGTGAGTAGAATATTCGCTGGAGCTAGCCGAGATCAACGACTCAGACCTGATCCGTTGGAGATAAACATTGCGACCTCGTCAGGCGAGCGAGTGGTCACAGCAAAGGAGTGTCCAGCCGCTGGCGCGGTGACCGTCACATGGAGGTAGTGTAGTTGACGACACGGCTCGAATCGGACACGATACTTAGCTGAAGGCATGGACAAAAAGGAGGGCGCGTCTCGACTTGAATGTAGGTTGGTGCATGCTTCTCGACTTGGATATACTTACACCTGAACCAGCGTCGTATCCTGGTAGTGTAGTCGGCCGCAGGCGCGACGCCAGCCGATGGTGACCTTCCTTTCTCTGCTCTATCTGCGCAGTGCGTAACTAGAGCTTATCCGATACTGTATCGGCGATACGCGGACCCAGCGTTCCTTTATCATCTGGCTAACCAACAGGCCGAATGACCAGCCAAGCAGGTTGCCGTCCGAGCTGTTGTCGACCTGCTCATCGTGTGAGAGGGTATCAAGATGACTCGTTGCACAAATCCAGCATTCAAGTGTTCTGCCGAGTCAAGGCCCAAGTGAGCTCATTCTCCAATTCCCGACGTCCTGACCAAGTGTCCACCAGCATAACAAAGATGATGCTCAGCAAGACGATCTGCGCGCTGTGTGTGATGACCGTGGCGCTCTCGGTTAGTGCGGTGAACGCGTCCTCAGAGGTAGCTCAGACGTATGGGTTGCTGCACCAAAACCACGGGGGCTACGGCAAGAGCGACGAGTACAGCAAGGGTGACTATGGCAAGGGCGACGACTATGGCAAGAGCGACGACTACAGCAAGCACGATGGCTACGGCACGAACGATGGCTACGGCAAGACCATCGGCACCAGCAAGCGCGGTGGGTATGGCGGCGCAGCGGAGGACAGCAACAGATACAGCGGTGCTAGTGCAGGTGCTGGCGTGAACGCTGGTGCCGGCCTCAACGCGCGCGCAGGATTGAACGCGGGTGCCGGTCTCAACGCGGGTGCTGGACTGACTGCTGGTGCTGGGCTCAACGCGGGTGCTGGATTAAACGCTTGTGCTGGTCTTAAGGCAGGGGCTGGACTGAAGGCTGGCGCTAGGCTCAACGCCGGTGCAGGTCTTAACGCGGGTGCCGGTCTCGACGCTGGTGTTGGATTGAACACTGGTGCTAGGCTCAACGCCGGTACAGGTCTTAACGCTGGTGCTGGCCTTAACGCGGGTGCTGGATTGAACGCGGGTGCCGGCCTCGACGCTGGTGTTGGATTGAACGCTGGGGCTGGGATCAACTCGCGCGCTGGATTAAACGCGGGTGCTGGCCTCAACGCGGGTGCTGGATTAAACGCTGGTGCCGGTCTCGACGCTGGTGTAGGATTGAACACTGGTGCTGGGATCAACTCGCGCGCTGGATTGAACGCGGGTGCCGGCCTCGACGCTGGTGTTGGATTGAACGCTGGTGCTGGGATCAACTCGCGCGCTGGATTAAACGCGGGTGCTGGCCTCAACGCGGGTGCTGGATTAAACGCTGGTGCCGGTCTCGACGCTGGTGTAGGATTGAACACTGGTGCTGGGATCAACTCGCGCGCTGGATTGAACGCGGGTGCCGGCCTCGACGCTGGTGTTGGATTGAACGCTGGTGCTGGGATCAACTCGCGCGCTGGATTAAACGCGGGTGCTGGCCTCAACGCGGGTGCTGGATTAAACGCTGGTGCCGGTCTCGACGCTGGTGTAGGATAGAACACTGGTGCCGGCCTCAACGCGGGTGGTGGATTAAACGCTGGGGCTGGGATCAACTCGCGCGCTGGATTAAACGCGGGTGCTGGCCTCGACGCTGGTGTTGGATTGAACGCTGGTGCCGGTCTCGACGCTGGTGTAGGATTGAACACTGGTGCTGGGATCAACTCGCGCGCTGGATTGAACGCGGGTGCCGGCCTCGACGCTGGTGTTGGATTGAACGCTGGTGCTGGGATCAACTCGCGCGCTGGATTAAACGCGGGTGCTGGCCTCAACGCGGGTGCTGGATTAAACGCTGGTGCCGGTCTCGACGCTGGTGTAGGATTGAACACTGGTGCTGGGATCAACTCGCGCGCTGGATTGAACGCGGGTGCCGGCCTCGACGCTGGTGTTGGATTGAACGCTGGTGCTGGGATCAACTCGCGCGCTGGATTAAACGCGGGTGCTGGCCTCAACGCGGGTGCTGGATTAAACGCTGGTGCCGGTCTCGACGCTGGTGTAGGATAGAACACTGGTGCCGGCCTCAACGCGGGTGGTGGATTAAACGCTGGGGCTGGGATCAACTCGCGCGCTGGATTAAACGCGGGTGCTGGCCTCAACGCGGGTGCTGGATTAAACGCTGGTGCCGGTCTCGACGCTGGTGTAGGATTGAACACTGGTGCTGGGATCAACTCGCGCGCTGGATTGAACGCGGGTGCCGGCCTCGACGCTGGTGTTGGATTGAACGCTGGTGCTGGGATCAACTCGCGCGCTGGATTAAACGCGGGTGCTGGCCTCAACGCGGGTGCTGGATTAAACGCTGGTGCCGGTCTCGACGCTGGTGTAGGATTGAACACTGGTGCTGGGATCAACTCGCGCGCTGGATTGAACGCGGGTGCCGGCCTCGACGCTGGTGTTGGATTGAACGCTGGTGCTGGGATCAACTCGCGCGCTGGATTAAACGCGGGTGCTGGCCTCAACGCGGGTGCTGGATTAAACGCTGGTGCCGGTCTCGACGCTGGTGTAGGATAGAACACTGGTGCCGGCCTCAACGCGGGTGGTGGATTAAACGCTGGTGCTGGGATCAACTCGCGCGCTGGATTAAACGCGGGTGCTGGCCTCAACGCGGGTGCTGGATTAAACGCTGGTGCCGGTCTCGACGCTGGTGTAGGATTGAACACTGGTGCTGGGATCAACTCGCGCGCTGGATTGAACGCGGGTGCCGGCCTCGACGCTGGTGTTGGATTGAACGCTGGTGCTGGGATCAACTCGCGCGCTGGATTAAACGCGGGTGCTGGCCTCAACGCGGGTGCTGGATTAAACGCTGGTGCCGGTCTCGACGCTGGTGTAGGATAGAACACTGGTGCCGGCCTCAACGCGGGTGGTGGATTAAACGCTGGGGCTGGGATCAACTCGCGCGCTGGATTGAACGCGGGTGCCGGCCTCGACGCTGGTGTTGGATTGAACGCTGGTGCTGGGATCAACTCGCGCGCTGGATTAAACGCTGGGGCTGGGATCAACTCGCGCGCTGGATTAAACGCGGGTGCTGGCCTCAACGCGGGTGCTGGATTAAACGCTGGTGCCGGTCTCGACGCTGGTGTAGGATTGAACGCTGGGGCTGGGATCAACTCGCGCGCTGGATTAAACGCGGGTGCTGGCCTCAACGCGGGTGCTGGATTAAACGCTGGTGCCGGTCTCGACGCTGGTGTAGGATAGAACACTGGTGCCGGCCTCAACGCGGGTGCTGGATTAAACGCTGGTGCCGGTCTCGACGCTGGTGTAGGATAGAACACTGGTGCCGGCCTCAACGCGGGTGGTGGATTAAACGCTGGGGCTGGGATCAACTCGCGCGCTGGATTGAACGCGGGTGCCGGCCTCGACGCTGGTGTTGGATTGAACGCTGGTGCTGGGATCAACTCGCGCGCTGGATTAAACGCTGGGGCTGGGATCAACTCGCGCGCTGGATTAAACGCGGGTGCTGGCCTCAACGCGGGTGCTGGATTAAACGCTGGTGCCGGTCTCGACGCTGGTGTAGGATTGAACGCTGGGGCTGGGATCAACTCGCGCGCTGGATTGAACGCGGGTGCCGGCCTCGACGCTGGTGTTGGATTGAACGCTGGTGCTGGGATCAACTCGCGCGCTGGATTAAACGCGGGTGCTGGCCTCAACGCGGGTGCGGGATTAAACGCTGGTGCCGGTCTCGACGCTGGTGTAGGATAGAACACTGGTGCCGGCCTCAACGCGGGTGGTGGATTAAACGCTGGTGCTGGGATCAACTCGCGCGCTGGATTGAACGCGGGTGCCGGCCTCGACGCTGGTGTAGGATTGAACGCTGGTGCTGGGATCAACTCGCGCGCTGGATTGAACGCGGGTGCCGGCCTCGACGCTGGTGTTGGATTGAACGCTGGTGCTGGGATCAACTCGCGCGCTGGATTAAACGCGGGTGCTGGCCTCAACGCGGGTGCTGGATTAAACGCTGGTGCCGGTCTCGACGCTGGTGTAGGATAGAACACTGGTGCCGGCCTCAACGCGGGTGGTGGATTAAACGCTGGTGCTGGGATCAACTCGCGCGCTGGATTGAACGCGGGTGCCGGCCTCGACGCTGGTGTTGGATTGAACGCTGGTGCTGGGATCAACTCGCGCGCTGGATTGAACGCTGGTGCTGGGATCAACTCGCGCGCTGGATTGAACGCTGGTGCTGGGATCAACTCGCGCGCTGGATTAAACGCTGGTGCCGGCCTCAACGCGGGTGGTGGATTAAACGCTGGTGCCGGTCTCGACGCTGGTGTAGGATTGAACACTGGTGCTGGGATCAACTCGCGCGCTGGATTGAACGCGGGTGCCGGCCTCGACGCTGGTGTTGGATTGAACACTGGTGCCGGCCTCAACGCGGGTGGTGGATTAAACGCTGGGGCTGGGATCAACTCGCGCGCTGGATTGAACGCGGGTGCCGGCCTCGACGCTGGTGTAGGATTGAACACTGGTGCTGGGATCAACTCGCGCGCTGGATTGAACGCGGGTGCCGGCCTCGACGCTGGTGTTGGATTGAACGCTGGTGCTGGGATCAACTCGCGCGCTGGATTAAACGCGGGTGCTGGCCTCAACGCGGGTGCTGGATTAAACGCTGGTGCCGGTCTCGACGCTGGTGTAGGATTGAACACTGGTGCTAGGCTCAACGCCGGTGCAGGACTTAACGCTGGTGCTGGCCTCAACGCGGGTGCGGGGTTAAACGCTGGTGCCGGTCTCGACGATGGTGTAGGATAGAACACTGGTGCCGGCCTCAACGCGGGTGGTGGATTAAACGCTGGTGCTGGGATCAACTCGCGCGCTGGATTGAACGCGGGTGCCGGCCTCGACGCTGGTGTAGGATTGAACGCTGGTGCTGGGATCAACTCGCGCGCTGGATTGAACGCGGGTGCCGGCCTCGACGCTGGTGTTGGATTGAACGCTGGTGCTGGGATCAACTCGCGCGCTGGATTAAACGCGGGTGCTGGCCTCAACGCGGGTGCTGGATTAAACGCTGGTGCCGGTCTCGACGCTGGTGTAGGATAGAACACTGGTGCCGGCCTCAACGCGGGTGGTGGATTAAACGCTGGTGCTGGGATCAACTCGCGCGCTGGATTGAACGCGGGTGCCGGCCTCGACGCTGGTGTTGGATTGAACGCTGGTGCTGGGATCAACTCGCGCGCTGGATTGAACGCTGGTGCTGGGATCAACTCGCGCGCTGGATTAAACGCTGGTGCCGGCCTCAACGCGGGTGGTGGATTAAACGCTGGTGCCGGCCTCGACGCTGGTGTAGGATTAAACGCTGGGGCTGGGATCAACTCGCGCGCTGGATTGAACGCGGGTGCCGGCCTCGACGCTGGTGTTGGATTGAACGCTGGTGCTGGGATCAACTCGCGCGCTGGATTAAACGCGGGTGCTGGCCTCAACGCGGGTGCTGGATTAAACGCTGGTGCCGGTCTCGACGCTGGTGTAGGATTGAACGCTGGTGCCGGCCTCGACGCTGGTGTGGATTGAACGCTGGTGCTGGGATCAACTCGCGCGCTGGATTGAACGCGGGTGCCGGCCTCGACGCTGGTGTTGGATTGAACGCTGGTGCTGGGATCAACTCGCGCGCTGGATTAAACGCGGGTGCTGGCCTCAACGCGGGTGCTGGATTAAACGCTGGTGCCGGTCTTAACGCTGGTGTAGGATAGAACACTGGTGCCGGCCTCAACGCGGGTGGTGGATTAAACGCTGGGGCTGGGATCAACTCGCGCGCTGGATTGAACGCGGGTGCCGGCCTCGACGCTGGTGTAGGATTGAACACTGGTGCCGGCCTCAACGCGGGTGGTGGATTAAACGCTGGGGCTGGGATCAACTCGCGCGCTGGATTGAACGCGGGTGCCGGCCTCGACGCTGGTGTAGGATTGAACGCTGGTGCTGGGATCAACTCGCGCGCTGGATTGAACGCGGGTGCCGGCCTCGACGCTGGTGTTGGATTGAACGCTGGTGCTGGGATCAACTCGCGCGCTGGATTAAACGCGGGTGCTGGCCTCAACGCGGGTGCTGGATTAAACGCTGGTGCCGGTCTTAACGCTGGTGTAGGATAGAACACTGGTGCCGGCCTCAACGCGGGTGGTGGATTAAACGCTGGTGCTGGGATCAACTCGCGCGCTGGATTGAACGCGGGTGCCGGCCTCGACGCTGGTGTTGGATTGAACGCTGGTGCTGGCCTCAACGCGGGTGCTGGATTGAACGCGGGTGCCGGCCTCGACGCTGGTGCTGGATTAAACGCTGGTGCCGGCCTCGACGCGGGTGTTGGATTGAACGCTGGTGCTGGGATCAACTCGCGCGCTGGATTGAACGCTGGTGCCGGTCTCGACGCTGGTGTAGGATTGAACACTGGTGCTGGGATCAACTCGCGCGCTGGATTGAACGCGGGTGCCGGCCTCGACGCTGGTGTTGGATTGAACGCTGGTGCTGGGATCAACTCGCGCGCTGGATTAAACGCTGGTGCTGGCCTCAACGCGGGTGCTGGATTAAACGCTGGTGCCGGTCTCGACGCTGGTGTAGGATAGAACACTGGTGCCGGCCTCAACGCGGGTGGTGGATTAAACGCTGGGGCTGGGATCAACTCGCGCGCTGGATTGAACGCGGGTGCCGGCCTCGACGTTGGTGTAGGATTGAACACTGGTGCTGGGATCAACTCGCGCGCTGGATTGAACGCGGGTGCCGGCCTCGACGCTGGTGCTGGATTAAACGCTGGTGCCGGCCTCGACGCGGGTGTTGGATTGAACACTGGTGCTGGGATCAACTCGCGCGCTGGATTGAACGCTGGTGCCGGTCTCGACGCTGGTGTAGGATTGAACGCTGGTGCTGGGATCAACTCGCGCGCTGGATTGAACGCGGGTGCCGGCCTCGACGCTGGTGTTGGATTGAACGCTGGTGCTGGGATCAACTCGCGCGCTGGATTAAACGCGGGTGCTGGCCTCAACGCGGGTGCTGGATTAAACGCTGGTGCTGGCCTCAACGCGGGTGCTGGATTGAACGCGGGTGCCGGCCTCGACGCTGGTGCTGGATTAAACGCTGGTGCCGGCCTCGACGCGGGTGTTGGATTGAACGCTGGTGCTGGGATCAACTCGCGCGCTGGATTGAACGCTGGTGCCGGCCTCGACGCTGGTGTAGGATTGAACGCTGGTGCTGGCCTCAACGCGGGTGCTGGATTGAACGCGGGTGCCGGCCTCAACGCTGGTGCTGGATTAAACGCTGGTGCCGGTCTCGACGCTGGTGTAGGATTGAACACTGGTGCTGGGATCAACTCGCGCGCTGGATTGAACGCTGGTGCTGGCCTCAACGCGGGTGCTGGATTAAACGCTGGTGCCGGTCTCAACGCTGGTGTGGATTGAACGCTGGTGCTGGGATCAACTCGCGCGCTGGATTAAACGCGGGTGCTGGCCTCAACGCGGGTGCTGGATTAAACGCTGGTGCCGGCCTCGACGCTGGTGTAGGATTGAACGCTGGGGCTGGGATCAACTCGCGCGCTGGATTGAACGCGGGTGCCGGCCTCGACGCTGGTGTTGGATTGAACGCTGGTGCTGGGATCAACTCGCGCGCTGGATTAAACGCTGGTGCTGGCCTCAACGCGGGTGCTGGATTAAACGCTGGTGCCGGTCTTAACGCTGGTGTAGGATAGAACACTGGTGCCGGCCTCAACGCGGGTGGTGGATTAAACGCTGGGGCTGGGATCAACTCGCGCGCTGGATTGAACGCGGGTGCCGGCCTCGACGCTGGTGTAGGATTGAACACTGGTGCTGGGATCAACTCGCGCGCTGGATTGAACGCGGGTGCCGGCCTCGACGCTGGTGTTGGATTGAACGCTGGTGCTGGGATCAACTCGCGCGCTGGATTAAACGCGGGTGCTGGCCTCAACGCGGGTGCTGGATTAAACGCTGGTGCCGGTCTCGACGCTGGTGTAGGATTGAACACTGGTGCCGGCCTCAACGCGGGTGGTGGATTAAACGCTGGTGCTGGGATCAACTCGCGCGCTGGATTGAACGCGGGTGCCGGCCTCGACGCTGGTGTGGATTGAACGCTGGGGCTGGGATCAACTCGCGCGCTGGATTGAACGCGGGTGCCGGCCTCGACGCTGGTGTAGGATTGAACACTGGTGCTGGGATCAACTCGCGCGCTGGATTGAACGCGGGTGCCGGCCTCGACGCTGGTGTTGGATTGAACGCTGGTGCTGGGATCAACTCGCGCGCTGGATTAAACGCGGGTGCTGGCCTCAACGCGGGTGCTGGATTAAACGCTGGTGCCGGTCTCGACGCTGGTGTAGGATTGAACGCTGGTGCTGGGATCAACTCGCGCGCTGGATTGAACGCGGGTGCCGGCCTCGACGCTGGTGTTGGATTGAACGCTGGTGCTGGGATCAACTCGCGCGCTGGATTGAACGCTGGTGCCGGCCTCGACGCTGGTGTTGGATTGAACGCTGGTGCTGGCCTCAACGCGGGTGCTGGATTGAACGCGGGTGCTGGCCTCAACGCGGGTGCTGGATTAAACGCTGGTGCCGGTCTTAACGCTGGTGTGGATTGAACGCTGGTGCCGGCCTCAACGCGGGTGGTGGATTAAACGCTGGTGCTGGGATCAACTCGCGCGCTGGATTGAACGCTGGTGCCGGCCTCGACGCTGGTGTTGGATTGAACGCTGGTGCTGGGATCAACTCGCGCGCTGGATTGAACGCTGGTGCCGGTCTCGACGCTGGTGTAGGATAGAACACTGGTGCCGGCCTCAACGCGGGTGGTGGATTAAACGCTGGTGCTGGGATCAACTCGCGCGCTGGATTAAACGCTGGTGCCGGCCTCAACGCTGGTGTAGGATTGAACGCTGGTGCTGGGATCAACTCGCGCGCTGGATTGAACGCGGGTGCCGGCCTCGACGCTGGTGTGGATTAAACGCTGGTGCTGGGATCAACTCGCGCGCTGGATTGAACGCGGGTGCCGGCCTCGACGCTGGTGTAGGATTGAACGCTGGTGCTGGGATCAACTCGCGCGCTGGATTGAACGCGGGTGCCGGCCTCGACGCTGGTGTTGGATTGAACGCTGGTGCTGGGATCAACTCGCGCGCTGGATTAAACGCGGGTGCTGGCCTCAACGCGGGTGCTGGATTAAACGCTGGTGCCGGTCTCGACGCTGGTGTAGGATTGAACGCTGGTGCTGGGATCAACTCGCGCGCTGGATTGAACGCTGGTGCCGGCCTCGACGCTGGTGTTGGATTGAACGCTGGTGCTGGGATCAACTCGCGCGCTGGATTGAACGCTGGTGCCGGCCTCGACGCTGGTGTTGGATTGAACGCTGGTGCTGGCCTCAACGCGGGTGCTGGATTGAACGCGGGTGCTGGCCTCAACGCGGGTGCTGGATTAAACGCTGGTGCCGGTCTCAACGCTGGTGTAGGATTGAACGCTGGTGCCGGCCTCAACGCGGGTGGTGGATTAAACGCTGGTGCTGGGATCAACTCGCGCGCTGGATTGAACGCGGGTGCCGGCCTCGACGCTGGTGTTGGATTGAACGCTGGGGCTGGGATCAACTCGCGCGCTGGATTGAACGCTGGTGCCGGCCTCGACGCTGGTGTGGATTGAACGCTGGTGCCGGCCTCAACGCGGGTGGTGGATTAAACGCTGGTGCTGGGATCAACTCGCGCGCTGGATTGAACGCTGGTGCCGGCCTCAACGCGGGTGTAGGATTGAACGCTGGTGCTGGGATCAACTCGCGCGCTGGATTGAACGCGGGTGCCGGCCTCGACGCTGGTGTTGGATTGAACGCTGGTGCTGGGATCAACTCGCGCGCTGGATTAAACGCGGGTGCTGGCCTCAACGCGGGTGCTGGATTAAACGCTGGTGCTGGGATCAACTCGCGCGCTGGATTGAACGCTGGTGCCGGTCTCGACGCTGGTGTAGGATTGAACACTGGTGCTGGGATCAACTCGCGCGCTGGATTGAACGCGGGTGCCGGCCTCGACGCTGGTGTTGGATTGAACGCTGGTGCTGGGATCAACTCGCGCGCTGGATTAAACGCGGGTGCTGGCCTCAACGCGGGTGCTGGATTAAACGCTGGTGCCGGTCTCGACGCTGGTGTAGGATTGAACGCTGGTGCTGGGATCAACTCGCGCGCTGGATTGAACGCGGGTGCCGGCCTCGACGCTGGTGTTGGATTGAACGCTGGTGCTGGGATCAACTCGCGCGCTGGATTAAACGCTGGTGCTGGCCTCAACGCGGGTGCTGGATTAAACGCTGGTGCCGGTCTCGACGCTGGTGTAGGATTGAACACTGGTGCCGGCCTCAACGCGGGTGGTGGATTAAACGCTGGGGCTGGGATCAACTCGCGCGCTGGATTGAACGCGGGTGCCGGCCTCGACGCTGGTGCTGGATTGAACGCTGGTGCCGGCCTCAACGCGGGTGCTGGATTGAACGCTGGTGCTGGGATCAACTCGCGCGCTGGATTGAACGCTGGTGCCGGTCTCGACGCTGGTGTAGGATTGAACGCTGGTGCCGGCCTCAACGCGGGTGGTGGATTAAACGCTGGTGCTGGGATCAACTCGCGCGCTGGATTGAACGCTGGTGCCGGCCTCAACGCGGGTGTGGATTGAACGCTGGTGCTGGGATCAACTCGCGCGCTGGATTGAACGCGGGTGCCGGCCTCGACGCTGGTGTTGGATTGAACGCTGGTGCTGGGATCAACTCGCGCGCTGGATTGAACGCTGGTGCCGGTCTCGACGCTGGTGTAGGATTGAACGCTGGTGCCGGCCTCAACGCGGGTGGTGGATTAAACGCTGGTGCTGGGATCAACTCGCGCGCTGGATTAAACGCGGGTGCCGGCCTCAACGCGGGTGTGGATTGAACGCTGGTGCTGGGATCAACTCGCGCGCTGGATTGAACGCTGGTGCCGGCCTCGACGCTGGTGTTGGATTGAACGCTGGTGCTGGGATCAACTCGCGCGCTGGATTGAACGCTGGTGCCGGCCTCGACGCTGGTGTAGGATTGAACGCTGGTGCTGGGATCAACTCGCGCGCTGGATTGAACGCGGGTGCCGGCCTCGACGCTGGTGTTGGATTGAACGCTGGTGCTGGGATCAACTCGCGCGCTGGATTAAACGCGGGTGCTGGCCTCAACGCGGGTGCTGGATTAAACGCTGGTGCCGGTCTCGACGCTGGTGTAGGATTGAACGCTGGTGCTGGGATCAACTCGCGCGCTGGATTGAACGCGGGTGCCGGCCTCGACGCTGGTGTTGGATTGAACGCTGGTGCTGGGATCAACTCGCGCGCTGGATTAAACGCTGGTGCTGGCCTCAACGCGGGTGCTGGATTAAACGCTGGTGCCGGTCTCGACGCTGGTGTAGGATAGAACACTGGTGCCGGCCTCAACGCGGGTGGTGGATTAAACGCTGGGGCTGGGATCAACTCGCGCGCTGGATTGAACGCGGGTGCCGGCCTCGACGCTAGTGCTGGGTTAAACGCTGGTGCCGGCCTCAACGCGGGTGCTGGATTGAACGCTGGTGCTGGGATCAACTCGCGCGCTGGATTGAACGCTGGTGCCGGCCTCGACGCTGGTGTGGATTGAACGCTGGTGCTGGGATCAACTCGCGCGCTGGATTGAACGCGGGTGCCGGCCTCGACGCTGGTGTTGGATTGAACGCTGGTGCTGGGATCAACTCGCGCGCTGGATTGAACGCGGGTGCCGGCCTCGACGCTGGTGTTGGATTGAACGCTGGTGCTGGGATCAACTCGCGCGCTGGATTAAACGCTGGTGCTGGCCTCAACGCGGGTGCTGGATTAAACGCTGGTGCCGGTCTCGACGCTGGTGTAGGATTGAACACTGGTGCCGGCCTCAACGCGGGTGGTGGATTAAACGCTGGTGCTGGGATCAACTCGCGCGCTGGATTGAACGCGGGTGCCGGCCTCGACGCTGGTGTAGGATTGAACGCTGGTGCTGGGATCAACTCGCGCGCTGGATTGAACGCGGGTGCCGGCCTCGACGCTGGTGTTGGATTGAACGCTGGTGCTGGGATCAACTCGCGCGCTGGATTAAACGCTGGTGCTGGCCTCAACGCGGGTGCTGGATTAAACGCTGGTGCCGGTCTCGACGCTGGTGTAGGATTGAACGCTGGTGCTGGGATCAACTCGCGCGCTGGATTGAACGCGGGTGCCGGCCTCGACGCTGGTGTTGGATTGAACGCTGGTGCTGGGATCAACTCGCGCGCTGGATTAAACGCTGGTGCTGGCCTCAACGCGGGTGCTGGATTAAACGCTGGTGCCGGTCTCGACGCTGGTGTAGGATTGAACACTGGTGCCGGCCTCAACGCGGGTGGTGGATTAAACGCTGGTGCTGGGATCAACTCGCGCGCTGGATTGAACGCGGGTGCCGGCCTCGACGCTGGTGTAGGATTGAACGCTGGTGCTGGGATCAACTCGCGCGCTGGATTGAACGCGGGTGCCGGCCTCGACGCTGGTGTTGGATTGAACGCTGGTGCTGGGATCAACTCGCGCGCTGGATTAAACGCTGGTGCTGGCCTCAACGCGGGTGCTGGATTAAACGCTGGTGCCGGTCTCAACGCTGGTGTAGGATTGAACACTGGTGCCGGCCTCAACGCGGGTGGTGGATTAAACGCTGGTGCTGGGATCAACTCGCGCGCTGGATTGAACGCGGGTGCCGGCCTCGACGCTGGTGTAGGATTGAACGCTGGTGCTGGGATCAACTCGCGCGCTGGATTGAACGCGGGTGCCGGCCTCGACGCTGGTGTTGGATTGAACGCTGGTGCTGGGATCAACTCGCGCGCTGGATTGAACGCTGGTGCTGGCCTCAACGCGGGTGCTGGATTAAACGCTGGTGCCGGTCTCAACGCTGGTGTAGGATTGAACACTGGTGCCGGCCTCAACGCGGGTGGTGGATTAAACGCTGGTGCTGGGATCAACTCGCGCGCTGGATTGAACGCGGGTGCCGGCCTCGACGCTGGTGTGGATTGAACGCTGGTGCTGGGATCAACTCGCGCGCTGGATTGAACGCGGGTGCCGGCCTCGACGCTGGTGCTGGATTGAACGCTGGTGCTGGCCTCAACGCGGGTGCTGGATTGAACGCGGGTGCCGGCCTCGACGCTGGTGCTGGATTAAACGCTGGTGCTGGGATCAACTCGCGCGCTGGATTGAACGCTGGTGCTGGCCTCAACGCGGGTGCTGGATTAAACGCTGGTGCCGGCCTCGACGCTGGTGCTGGATTGAACGCTGGTGCTGGGATCAACTCGCGCGCTGGATTGAACGCTGGTGCTGGGATCAACTCGCGCGCTGGATTGAACGCTGGTGCCGGCCTCGACGCTGGTGCTGGATTGAACGCTGGTGCTGGGATCAACTCGCGCGCTGGATTGAACGCTGGTGCTGGCCTCAACGCGGGTGCTGGATTGAACGCTGGTGCTGGCCTCAACGCTGGTGCTGGATTGAACGCTGGTGCTGGGATCAACTCGCGCGCTGGATTGAACGCTGGTGCTGGCCTCAACGCGGGTGCTGGATTAAACGCTGGTGCCGGCCTCGACGCTGGTGCTGGATTGAACGCTGGTGCTGGGATCAACTCGCGCGCTGGATTGAACGCTGGTGCCGGCCTCGACGCTGGTGTAGGATTGAACGCTGGTGCTGGGATCAACTCGCGCGCTGGATTGAACGCGGGTGCCGGCCTCGACGCTGGTGTTGGATTGAACGCTGGTGCTGGGATCAACTCGCGCGCTGGATTGAACGCTGGTGCTGGCCTCAACGCGGGTGCTGGATTAAACGCTGGTGCTGGGATCAACTCGCGCGCTGGATTGAACGCTGGTGCCGGCCTCGACGCTGGTGTGGATTGAACGCTGGTGCTGGGATCAACTCGCGCGCTGGATTGAACGCTGGTGCCGGCCTCGACGCTGGTGTTGGATTGAACGCTGGTGCTGGGATCAACTCGCGCGCTGGATTGAACGCTGGTGCTGGCCTCAACGCGGGTGCTGGATTAAACGCTGGTGCTGGGATCAACTCGCGCGCTGGATTAAACGCTGGTGCCGGCCTCAACGCGGGTGGTGGATTAAACGCTGGTGCCGGCCTCGACGCTGGTGTAGGATTGAACGCTGGGGCTGGGATCAACTCGCGCGCTGGATTAAACGCTGGTGCTGGGATCAACTCGCGCGCTGGATTGAACGCGGGTGCCGGCCTCAACGCGGGTGGTGGATTGAACACTGGTGCCGGCCTCAACGCGGGTGGTGGATTAAACGCTGGTGCTGGGATCAACTCGCGCGCTGGATTAAACGCTGGTGCTGGCCTCAACGCGCGTGCTGGATTGAACGCTGGTGCCGGCCTCGACGCTGGTGTGGATTGAACGCTGGTGCTGGGATCAACTCGCGCGCTGGATTGAACGCTGGTGCCGGCCTCGACGCTGGTGTTGGATTGAACGCTGGTGCTGGGATCAACTCGCGCGCTGGATTGAACGCTGGTGCTGGGATCAACGCGCGCGCTGGATTGAACGCTGGTGCCGGCCTCGACGCTGGTGTAGGATTGAACGCTGGTGCTGGGATCAACTCGCGCGCTGGATTGAACGCGGGTGCCGGCCTCGACGCTGGTGTTGGATTGAACGCTGGTGCTGGGATCAACTCGCGCGCTGGATTGAACGCTGGTGCTGGGATCAACTCGCGCGCTGGATTGAACGCTGGTGCCGGCCTCGACGCTGGTGTAGGATTGAACGCTGGTGCCGGCCTCAACGCGGGTGGTGGATTAAACGCTGGGGCTGGGATCAACTCGCGCGCTGGATTGAACGCTGGTGCCGGCCTCGACGCTGGTGTTGGATTGAACGCTGGTGCCGGCCTCAACGCGGGTGCTGGATTAAACGCTGGTGCTGGGATCAACTCGCGCGCTGGATTGAACGCGGGTGCCGGCCTCGACGCTGGTGTGGATTGAACGCTGGTGCTGGCCTCAACGCGGTGCTGGATTGAACGCTGGTGCTGGGATCAACTCGCGCGCTGGATTAAACGCTGGTGCCGGCCTCAACGCTGGTGTGGATTGAACGCTGGTGCTGGGATCAACTCGCGCGCTGGATTGAACGCTGGTGCTGGCCTCAACGCTGGTGCTGGATTGAACGCTGGTGCTGGGATCAACTCGCGCGCTGGATTGAACGCTGGTGCCGGCCTCGACGCTGGTGTGGATTGAACGCTGGTGCTGGGATCAACTCGCGCGCTGGATTGAACGCGGGTGCCGGCCTCGACGCTGGTGTTGGATTGAACGCTGGTGCTGGGATCAACTCGCGCGCTGGATTGAACGCTGGGGCTGGGATCAACTCGCGCGCTGGATTGAACGCTGGTGCCGGTCTCGACGCTGGTGTAGGATTGAACACTGGTGCCGGCCTCAACGCGGGTGGTGGATTAAACGCTGGGGCTGGGATCAACTCGCGCGCTGGATTGAACGCGGGTGCCGGCCTCGACGCTGGTGTTGGATTGAACGCTGGTGCTGGGATCAACTCGCGCGCTGGATTGAACGCTGGTGCTGGCCTCAACGCGGGTGCTGGATTAAACGCTGGTGCCGGCCTCGACGCTGGTGTAGGATTGAACGCTGGTGCCGGCCTCAACGCGGGTGCTGGATTAAACGCTGGTGCTGGGATCAACTCGCGCGCTGGATTGAACGCTGGTGCCGGCCTCGACGCTGGTGTTGGATTGAACGCTGGTGCTGGGATCAACGCGCGCGCTGGATTGAACGCTGGTGCTGGCCTCAACGCGCGCGCTGGATTGAACGCTGGTGCCGGCCTCGACGCTGGTGCTGGATTGAACGCTGGTGCTGGCCTCAACGCGGTGCTGGATTGAACGCTGGTGCTGGGATCAACTCGCGCGCTGGATTGAACGCTGGTGCCGGCCTCAACGCTGGTGCTGGATTGAACGCTGGTGCTGGGATCAACTCGCGCGCTGGATTGAACGCTGGTGCTGGGATCAACTCGCGCGCTGGATTGAACGCTGGTGCCGGCCTCGACGCTGGTGTGGATTGAACGCTGGTGCTGGGATCAACTCGCGCGCTGGATTGAACGCTGGTGCTGGCCTCAACGCGGTGCTGGATTGAACGCTGGTGCCGGCCTCAACGCGGGTGGTGGATTGAACGCTGGTGCTGGGATCAACTCGCGCGCTGGATTGAACGCTGGTGCCGGCCTCGACGCTGGTGCTGGATTGAACGCTGGTGCTGGGATCAACTCGCGCGCTGGATTGAACGCTGGTGCTGGCCTCAACGCGGTGCTGGATTGAACGCTGGTGCTGGCCTCAACGCGGTGCTGGATTGAACGCTGGTGCCGGCCTCAACGCGGGTGGTGGATTAAACGCTGGTGCTGGGATCAACTCGCGCGCTGGATTGAACGCTGGTGCTGGGATCAACTCGCGCGCTGGATTGAACGCTGGTGCCGGCCTCAACGCTGGTGTGGATTGAACGCTGGTGCCGGCCTCAACGCGGGTGGTGGATTAAACGCTGGTGCTGGGATCAACTCGCGCGCTGGATTGAACGCTGGTGCCGGCCTCAACGCGGGTGGTGGATTGAACGCTGGTGCTGGGATCAACTCGCGCGCTGGATTGAACGCTGGTGCCGGCCTCAACGCGGGTGCTGGATTGAACGCTGGTGCTGGGATCAACTCGCGCGCTGGATTGAACGCTGGTGCTGGCCTCAACGCGGTGCTGGATTAAACGCTGGTGCTGGATCAACTCGCGCGCTGGATTGAACGCTGGTGCCGGCCTCGACGCTGGTGTGGATTGAACGCTGGTGCTGGGATCAACTCGCGCGCTGGATTGAACGCGGGTGCCGGCCTCGACGCTGGTGTTGGATTGAACGCTGGTGCTGGGATCAACTCGCGCGCTGGATTGAACGCTGGGGCTGGGATCAACTCGCGCGCTGGATTGAACGCTGGTGCCGGTCTCGACGCTGGTGTAGGATTGAACACTGGTGCCGGCCTCAACGCGGGTGGTGGATTAAACGCTGGGGCTGGGATCAACTCGCGCGCTGGATTGAACGCGGGTGCCGGCCTCGACGCTGGTGTTGGATTGAACGCTGGTGCTGGGATCAACTCGCGCGCTGGATTGAACGCTGGTGCTGGCCTCAACGCTGGTGCTGGCCTCGACGCTGGTGCTGGATTAAACGCTGGTGCCGGCCTCAACGCTGGTGTGGATTGAACGCTGGTGCCGGCCTCAACGCGGGTGGTGGATTAAACGCTGGTGCTGGGATCAACTCGCGCGCTGGATTAAACGCTGGTGCTGGGATCAACTCGCGCGCTGGATTGAACGCTGGTGCCGGCCTCAACGCTGGTGGTGGATTGAACGCTGGTGCTGGGATCAACTCGCGCGCTGGATTGAACGCTGGTGCTGGCCTCAACGCTGGTGCTGGATTAAACGCTGGTGCTGGGATCAACTCGCGCGCTGGATTGAACGCTGGTGCTGGCCTCAACGCTGGTGCTGGATTAAACGCTGGTGCTGGGATCAACTCGCGCGCTGGATTGAACGCTGGTGCTGGCCTCGACGCTGGTGTTGGATTGAACGCTGGTGCTGGGATCAACTCGCGCGCTGGATTGAACGCTGGTGCTGGGATCAACTCGCGCGCTGGATTGAACGCTGGTGCCGGTCTCGACGCTGGTGTAGGATTGAACACTGGTGCCGGCCTCAACGCGGGTGGTGGATTAAACGCTGGTGCTGGGATCAACTCGCGCGCTGGATTAAACGCTGGTGCCGGCCTCAACGCGGGTGGTGGATTAAACGCTGGTGCTGGGATCAACTCGCGCGCTGGATTGAACGCTGGTGCTGGCCTCAACGCTGGTGCTGGCCTCGACGCTGGTGCTGGATTAAACGCTGGTGCTGGGATCAACTCGCGCGCTGGATTGAACGCTGGTGCTGGCCTCGACGCTGGTGTTGGATTGAACGCTGGTGCTGGGATCAACTCGCGCGCTGGATTGAACGCTGGGGCTGGGATCAACTCGCGCGCTGGATTGAACGCTGGTGCCGGTCTCGACGCTGGTGTAGGATTGAACACTGGTGCCGGCCTCAACGCGGGTGGTGGATTAAACGCTGGGGCTGGGATCAACTCGCGCGCTGGATTGAACGCGGGTGCCGGCCTCG
This sequence comes from Phytophthora tubulina, assembly GCA_014706135.1. Lineage (NCBI taxonomy): Eukaryota > Oomycota > Peronosporomycetes > Peronosporales > Peronosporaceae > Phytophthora > Phytophthora tubulina. The sequence continues at coordinate 1,358,229 of JACBOY010000148.1, read as the reverse complement.
ACGCTGGTGTTGGATTGAACGCTGGTGCTGGGATCAACTCGCGCGCTGGATTAAACGCTGGTGCTGGCCTCAACGCGGGTGCTGGATTAAACGCGGGTGCCGGCCTCGACGCTGGTGTAGGATTGAACACTGGTGCCGGCCTCAACGCGGGTGGTGGATTAAACGCTGGTGCTGGGATCAACTCGCGCGCTGGATTAAACGCTGGTGCCGGCCTCAACGCGGGTGGTGGATTAAACGCTGGTGCCGGCCTCAACGCGGGTGTTGGATTGAACGCTGGTGCTGGGATCAACTCGCGCGCTGGATTAAACGCTGGTGCCGGCCTCAACGCTGGTGCTGGATTAAACGCTGGTGCTGGGATCAACTCGCGCGCTGGATTGAACGCTGGTGCTGGCCTCAACGCTGGTGCTGGATTGAACGCTGGTGCCGGCCTCGACGCGGGTGTTGGATTGAACGCGGGTGCTGGATTGAACGCGGGTGCTGGCCTCAACGCTGGTGCTGGATTAAACGCTGGTGCTGGGATCAACTCGCGCGCTGGATTGAACGCTGGTGCCGGCCTCAACGCTGGTGGTGGATTGAACGCTGGTGCTGGGATCAACTCGCGCGCTGGATTGAACGCGGGTGCCGGCCTCAACGCGGGTGGTGGATTAAACGCTGGTGCTGGGATCAACTCGCGCGCTGGATTAAACGCTGGGGCTGGGATCAACTCGCGCGCTGGATTGAACGCTGGTGCCGGTCTCGACGCTGGTGTAGGATTGAACACTGGTGCCGGCCTCAACGCGGGTGGTGGATTAAACGCTGGGGCTGGGATCAACTCGCGCGCTGGATTGAACGCGGGTGCCGGCCTCGACGCTGGTGTTGGATTGAACGCTGGTGCTGGGATCAACTCGCGCGCTGGATTAAACGCTGGTGCTGGCCTCAACGCGGGTGCTGGATTAAACGCTGGTGCCGGCCTCGACGCTGGTGTAGGATTGAACGCTGGTGCTGGGATCAACTCGCGCGCTGGATTGAACGCGGGTGCCGGCCTCGACGCTGGTGTGGATTGAACGCTGGTGCCGGCCTCAACGCGGGTGGTGGATTAAACGCTGGTGCTGGGATCAACTCGCGCGCTGGATTAAACGCTGGTGCCGGCCTCAACGCGGGTGGTGGATTAAACGCTGGTGCCGGCCTCAACGCGGGTGTGGATTGAACGCTGGTGCTGGGATCAACTCGCGCGCTGGATTAAACGCTGGTGCCGGCCTCAACGCGGGTGTTGGATTGAACGCTGGTGCTGGGATCAACTCGCGCGCTGGATTGAACGCTGGTGCCGGCCTCAACGCTGGTGCTGGATTAAACGCTGGTGCTGGGATCAACTCGCGCGCTGGATTGAACGCTGGTGCTGGCCTCAACGCGGGTGCTGGATTAAACGCTGGTGCCGGCCTCGACGCTGGTGTAGGATTGAACACTGGTGCCGGCCTCAACGCGGGTGGTGGATTAAACGCTGGTGCTGGGATCAACTCGCGCGCTGGATTAAACGCTGGTGCCGGCCTCAACGCGGGTGGTGGATTAAACGCTGGTGCTGGCCTCAACGCGGGTGCTGGATTGAACGCTGGTGCCGGCCTCGACGCTGGTGTTGGATTGAACGCTGGTGCTGGGATCAACTCGCGCGCTGGATTGAACGCTGGTGCCGGCCTCAACGCGGGTGCTGGATTAAACGCTGGTGCCGGCCTCAACGCGGGTGCTGGATTAAACGCTGGTGCCGGCCTCGACGCTGGTGCTGGATTGAACGCTGGTGCTGGGATCAACTCGCGCGCTGGATTGAACGCTGGTGCTGGCCTCAACGCGCGTGCTGGATTGAACGCTGGTGCTGGCCTCAACGCGGGTGCTGGATTGAACGCTGGTGCTGGCCTCAACGCGGGTGCTGGATTGAACGCTGGTGCTGGGATCAACTCGCGCGCTGGATTGAACGCTGGTGCTGGCCTCAACGCGGGTGCTGGATTAAACGCTGGTGCCGGCCTCGACGCTGGTGTAGGATTGAACACTGGTGCCGGCCTCAACGCGGGTGGTGGATTAAACGCTGGTGCTGGGATCAACTCGCGCGCTGGATTAAACGCTGGTGCCGGCCTCAACGCGGGTGGTGGATTAAACGCTGGTGCCGGCCTCGACGCTGGTGTAGGATTGAACACTGGTGCTGGGATCAACTCGCGCGCTGGATTGAACGCGGGTGCCGGCCTCGACGCTGGTGTTGGATTGAACGCTGGTGCTGGGATCAACTCGCGCGCTGGATTGAACGCTGGGGCTGGGATCAACTCGCGCGCTGGATTGAACGCTGGTGCCGGTCTCGACGCTGGTGTAGGATTGAACACTGGTGCCGGCCTCAACGCGGGTGGTGGATTAAACGCTGGGGCTGGGATCAACTCGCGCGCTGGATTGAACGCGGGTGCCGGCCTCGACGCTGGTGTTGGATTGAACGCTGGGGCTGGGATCAACTCGCGCGCTGGATTGAACGCTGGTGCTGGCCTCAACGCGGGTGCTGGGTTAAACGCTGGTGCCGGCCTCGACGCTGGTGTAGGATTGAACACTGGTGCTAGGATCAACTCGCGCGCTGGATTGAACGCGGGTGCCGGCCTCGACGCTGGTGTTGGATTGAACGCTGGTGCTGGGATCAACTCGCGCGCTGGATTGAACGCTGGTGCTGGGATCAACTCGCGCGCTGGATTGAACGCTGGTGCCGGTCTCGACGCTGGTGTAGGATTGAACACTGGTGCCGGCCTCAACGCGGGTGGTGGATTAAACGCTGGGGCTGGGATCAACTCGCGCGCTGGATTGAACGCGGGTGCCGGCCTCGACGCTGGTGTTGGATTGAACGCTGGTGCCGGCCTCAACGCGGGTGGTGGATTAAACGCTGGGGCTGGGATCAACTCGCGCGCTGGATTGAACGCGGTGCCGGCCTCGACGCTGGTGTTGGATTGAACGCTGGTGCTGGGATCAACTCGCGCGCTGGATTGAACGCTGGTGCTGGCCTCAACGCGGGTGCTGGATTAAACGCTGGTGCCGGCCTCGACGCTGGTGTAGGATTGAACACTGGTGCTGGGATCAACTCGCGCGCTGGATTGAACGCGGGTGCCGGCCTCGACGCTGGTGTTGGATTGAACGCTGGTGCTGGGATCAACTCGCGCGCTGGATTGAACGCTGGTGCTGGGATCAACTCGCGCGCTGGATTGAACGCTGGTGCTGGCCTCAACGCGGGTGCTGGATTGAACGCTGGTGCTGGCCTCAACGCGGGTGGTGGATTAAACGCTGGTGCTGGGATCAACTCGCGCGCTGGATTGAACGCTGGTGCTGGCCTCAACGCGGGTGCTGGATTAAACGCTGGTGCCGGCCTCGACGCTGGTGTAGGATTGAACACTGGTGCCGGCCTCAACGCGGGTGGTGGATTAAACGCTGGTGCTGGGATCAACTCGCGCGCTGGATTAAACGCTGGTGCCGGCCTCAACGCGGGTGGTGGATTAAACGCTGGTGCCGGCCTCGACGCTGGTGTAGGATTGAACACTGGTGCTGGGATCAACTCGCGCGCTGGATTGAACGCGGGTGCCGGCCTCGACGCTGGTGTTGGATTGAACGCTGGTGCTGGGATCAACTCGCGCGCTGGATTGAACGCTGGGGCTGGGATCAACTCGCGCGCTGGATTGAACGCTGGTGCCGGTCTCGACGCTGGTGTAGGATTGAACACTGGTGCTGGGATCAACTCGCGCGCTGGATTGAACGCGGGTGCCGGCCTCGACGCTGGTGTTGGATTGAACGCTGGTGCTGGGATCAACTCGCGCGCTGGATTGAACGCTGGGGCTGGGATCAACTCGCGCGCTGGATTGAACGCTGGTGCCGGCCTCGACGCTGGTGTTGGATTGAACGCTGGTGCTGGGATCAACTCGCGCGCTGGATTGAACGCTGGGGCTGGGATCAACTCGCGCGCTGGATTGAACGCTGGTGCTGGGATCAACTCGCGCGCTGGATTGAACGCTGGTGCCGGCCTCGACGCTGGTGTAGGATTGAACGCTGGTGCTGGGATCAACTCGCGCGCTGGATTGAACGCGGGTGCCGGCCTCGACGCTGGTGTTGGATTGAACGCTGGTGCTGGGATCAACTCGCGCGCTGGATTGAACGCTGGGGCTGGGATCAACTCGCGCGCTGGATTGAACGCTGGTGCCGGCCTCGACGCTGGTGTTGGATTGAACGCTGGTGCTGGGATCAACTCGCGCGCTGGATTGAACGCTGGGGCTGGGATCAACTCGCGCGCTGGATTGAACGCTGGTGCCGGTCTCGACGCTGGTGTAGGATTGAACACTGGTGCCGGCCTCAACGCGGGTGGTGGATTAAACGCTGGTGCTGGGATCAACTCGCGCGCTGGATTGAACGCTGGTGCTGGCCTCAACGCGGGTGCTGGGTTAAACGCGGGTGCCGGCCTCGACGCTGGTGTAGGATTGAACACTGGTGCCGGCCTCAACGCGGGTGGTGGATTAAACGCTGGTGCTGGGATCAACTCGCGCGCTGGATTAAACGCTGGTGCCGGCCTCAACGCGGGTGGTGGATTAAACGCTGGTGCCGGCCTCGACGCTGGTGTAGGATTGAACGCTGGTGCTGGGATCAACTCGCGCGCTGGATTGAACGCGGGTGCCGGCCTCGACGCTGGTGTTGGATTGAACGCTGGTGCTGGGATCAACTCGCGCGCTGGATTGAACGCTGGGGCTGGGATCAACTCGCGCGCTGGATTGAACGCTGGTGCCGGTCTCGACGCTGGTGTAGGATTGAACACTGGTGCTGGGATCAACTCGCGCGCTGGATTGAACGCGGGTGCCGGCCTCGACGCTGGTGTTGGATTGAACGCTGGTGCTGGGATCAACTCGCGCGCTGGATTGAACGCTGGTGCTGGGATCAACTCGCGCGCTGGATTGAACGCTGGTGCCGGCCTCGACGCTGGTGTTGGATTGAACGCTGGTGCTGGGATCAACTCGCGCGCTGGATTGAACGCTGGGGCTGGGATCAACTCGCGCGCTGGATTGAACGCTGGTGCCGGCCTCGACGCTGGTGTAGGATTGAACGCTGGTGCCGGCCTCAACGCGGGTGGTGGATTAAACGCTGGGGCTGGGATCAACTCGCGCGCTGGATTGAACGCTGGTGCCGGCCTCGACGCTGGTGTTGGATTGAACACTGGTGCCGGCCTCAACGCGGGTGGTGGATTAAACGCTGGGGCTGGGATCAACTCGCGCGCTGGATTGAACGCGGGTGCCGGCCTCGACGCTGGTGTTGGATTGAACGCTGGGGCTGGGATCAACTCGCGCGCTGGATTGAACGCTGGTGCTGGCCTCAACGCGGGTGCTGGGTTAAACGCGGGTGCCGGCCTCGACGCTGGTGTAGGATTGAACACTGGTGCCGGCCTCAACGCGGGTGGTGGATTAAACGCTGGTGCTGGGATCAACTCGCGCGCTGGATTAAACGCTGGTGCCGGCCTCAACGCGGGTGGTGGATTAAACGCTGGTGCCGGCCTCGACGCTGGTGTAGGATTGAACACTGGTGCTAGGATCAACTCGCGCGCTGGATTGAACGCGGGTGCCGGCCTCGACGCTGGTGTTGGATTGAACGCTGGTGCTGGGATCAACTCGCGCGCTGGATTGAACGCTGGGGCTGGGATCAACTCGCGCGCTGGATTGAACGCTGGTGCCGGTCTCGACGCTGGTGTAGGATTGAACACTGGTGCCGGCCTCAACGCGGGTGGTGGATTAAACGCTGGGGCTGGGATCAACTCGCGCGCTGGATTGAACGCGGGTGCCGGCCTCGACGCTGGTGTTGGATTGAACGCTGGGGCTGGGATCAACTCGCGCGCTGGATTGAACGCTGGTGCTGGCCTCAACGCGGGTGCTGGGTTAAACGCGGGTGCCGGCCTCGACGCTGGTGTAGGATTGAACACTGGTGCCGGCCTCAACGCGGGTGGTGGATTAAACGCTGGTGCTGGGATCAACTCGCGCGCTGGATTGAACGCGGGTGCCGGCCTCGACGCTGGTGTTGGATTGAACGCTGGTGCCGGCCTCAACGCGGGTGGTGGATTAAACACTGGTGCTAGGATCAACTCGCGCGCTGGATTGAACGCGGGTGCCGGCCTCGACGCTGGTGTTGGATTGAACGCTGGTGCTGGGATCAACTCGCGCGCTGGATTGAACGCTGGGGCTGGGATCAACTCGCGCGCTGGATTGAACGCTGGTGCCGGTCTCGACGCTGGTGTAGGATTGAACACTGGTGCCGGCCTCAACGCGGGTGGTGGATTAAACGCTGGGGCTGGGATCAACTCGCGCGCTGGATTGAACGCGGGTGCCGGCCTCGACGCTGGTGTTGGATTGAACGCTGGGGCTGGGATCAACTCGCGCGCTGGATTGAACGCTGGTGCTGGCCTCAACGCGGGTGCTGGGTTAAACGCGGGTGCCGGCCTCGACGCTGGTGTAGGATTGAACACTGGTGCCGGCCTCAACGCGGGTGGTGGATTAAACGCTGGTGCTGGGATCAACTCGCGCGCTGGATTGAACGCGGGTGCCGGCCTCGACGCTGGTGTTGGATTGAACACTGGTGCCGGCCTCAACGCGGGTGGTGGATTAAACACTGGTGCTAGGATCAACTCGCGCGCTGGATTGAACGCGGGTGCCGGCCTCGACGCTGGTGTTGGATTGAACGCTGGTGCTGGGATCAACTCGCGCGCTGGATTGAACGCTGGGGCTGGGATCAACTCGCGCGCTGGATTGAACGCTGGTGCCGGTCTCGACGCTGGTGTAGGATTGAACACTGGTGCCGGCCTCAACGCGGGTGGTGGATTAAACGCTGGGGCTGGGATCAACTCGCGCGCTGGATTGAACGCGGGTGCCGGCCTCGACGCTGGTGTTGGATTGAACGCTGGGGCTGGGATCAACTCGCGCGCTGGATTGAACGCTGGTGCTGGCCTCAACGCGGGTGCTGGGTTAAACGCGGGTGCCGGCCTCGACGCTGGTGTAGGATTGAACACTGGTGCCGGCCTCAACGCGGGTGGTGGATTAAACGCTGGTGCTGGGATCAACTCGCGCGCTGGATTAAACGCTGGTGCCGGCCTCAACGCGGGTGGTGGATTAAACGCTGGTGCCGGCCTCGACGCTGGTGTAGGATTGAACACTGGTGCTAGGATCAACTCGCGCGCTGGATTGAACGCGGGTGCCGGCCTCGACGCTGGTGTTGGATTGAACGCTGGTGCTGGGATCAACTCGCGCGCTGGATTGAACGCTGGGGCTGGGATCAACTCGCGCGCTGGATTGAACGCTGGTGCCGGTCTCGACGCTGGTGTAGGATTGAACACTGGTGCCGGCCTCAACGCGGGTGGTGGATTAAACGCTGGGGCTGGGATCAACTCGCGCGCTGGATTGAACGCGGGTGCCGGCCTCGACGCTGGTGTTGGATTGAACGCTGGGGCTGGGATCAACTCGCGCGCTGGATTGAACGCTGGTGCTGGCCTCAACGCGGGTGCTGGGTTAAACGCGGGTGCCGGCCTCGACGCTGGTGTAGGATTGAACACTGGTGCCGGCCTCAACGCGGGTGGTGGATTAAACGCTGGTGCTGGGATCAACTCGCGCGCTGGATTAAACGCTGGTGCCGGCCTCAACGCGGGTGGTGGATTAAACGCTGGTGCCGGCCTCGACGCTGGTGTAGGATTGAACACTGGTGCTAGGATCAACTCGCGCGCTGGATTGAACGCGGGTGCCGGCCTCGACGCTGGTGCTGGATTAAACGCTGGTGCTGGCCTCAACGCGGGTGCTGGATTGAACGCTGGTGCTGGCCTCAACGCGGGTGGTGGATTAAACGCTGGTGCTGGGATCAACTCGCGCGCTGGATTGAACGCTGGTGCTGGGATCAACTCGCGCGCTGGATTGAACGCTGGTGCTGGCCTCAACGCGGGTGGTGGATTAAACGCTGGTGCTGGGATCAACGCGGGTGGTGGATTAAACGCTGGTGCTGGGATCAACGCGGGTGGTGGATTAAACGCTGGTGCTGGGATCAACTCGCGCGCTGGATTAAACGCTGGTGCTGGTCTCAACGCAGGCGCTGGACTGAACGCTGGTGCCAGCGGTGGTGTGAGCGGCAACAAGACAAACGGACGAAACTTGAAGGAAACGGGCACCGCAAAAACCTCGCAGACGGGTGTCTATCGCTACTTGCGCGCGTAAGTTCCTTGTATTTTGTGCGTTACGCGAACTGAAAGCGTCTGGTCGACTCAATGAGCTTATCCGACGAGACCAAGACCTCTTGCCCTACTCGGTCGATGTGCCGAGACCTGGCTTGCACGAAATGTGCATGCCTTTCGAATTTGTTGTAGATCCTGTCATGTAGATGCAGGAGTACTCTACATATTGCGTGATGTAATCGATCAATACAAGCACAGTTGATCGTTAGGAAGCGCTTTGGTCGTGCAAAGTCATTTCGCTTGTGTTGCAGTACTAGCAAGCGTCTTGGAAATGATACACACATAACGACCATTGTGGACAAATTGCTGCTTACTTGAGAAACGAAGACTGCATGGTGGCCTTTGCCTCCGTAAAATAAGGATCGGCAAACTATCTTGATTTCAATTGGATTAAGTCTCAAAGCCTTGCTCAGGCTGAATCGGACCCAGATCTGCGACTTTACCGCTTCAAGTGTCTTTGCGTTGTATAACCTGCTCACCCTAGCTGGAGGAGAAGTGGGAAATTACCTTCATACATATGTATTATAGCTGGGAGGCCAAGATGGACACTGCACATCCCAGCGGCTACTATACATGCAAACTTACTCATTGACAAGGGCTACATCTACATAACCACGGGAGCCTAGTAGTAGAGCTGATCGGTACCGTGTTCTTGTGGTTCAGCTTCAATGCAGGAGCCCACGGCGAGTGCGGATGGATCGCAGCCATCAAGAGTTTTGATTCAAGACGCACCTCGTATCTAAATACAATGATCACTTCAGTGTCACCAACGTCATCTCGGATGTCATAGATACATGTATTGAACCCTCGAAACTACATACTGTAGCCATTTGGTGACAGATATCGATCACCGAAATCTCGTCCTCTTGTCATTTGCCAATCAGTTGTCAGTAATGGCGGATCGACTCGCCGCTTGTGCTGACGCTGCCGCCGTCGCGTCGGAACTACGCGCCATTCTGAGTGATCTAGCAGGTACCCAAGACCATCAAGCAGCCGTGGACGATGTGGTGGCGTTCCTAACAGCGGAGGAGGAGCGTTGGATGCTGGCGGCGCAGGAATTAATTTCGGACTTAAGCGGAGAGACTACAGTGCGCGAGGTGCAGTTGGAGCTTCTGGACGCGCTGCTCATCTGGGCGACACAGGAGAAAGTGGAGAAGAATCACAAGACCCTGGAGATATTGCTGCAGCTTTTTGAGCTCGCAGTGACGAGTCTGGGTGATGCTGGAGACGGGAGAAGGTGGCTCAAGTGGGGAGACCAGGTGCTGGCTGTGATGTACCAAAACGCAGCGTTGGTGGTGAAGCAGGAGGCTCTAAAGACTGTAGAAGGGTCGGAACAACTGGGATGTTCCGTTGTGAAGATTGCGACGTTGCTGATGCAGCTACGCCATAAATTAGAGGGAGGAGACGACGCTTTGCCCGACTTGAAGACGGTGACGTTCGTCTGGAAGGTTGTGGTCGCTGTTGTAGGTAGTGTGGAATTTAGATGGTGTAAAACTAACGGATTTGCGTCTTATTGTGTAGAATTTGGCGAAGTTGGCGACAGCTTTTGGTCCGACGTTGGCTGCAGCTCCAGTTTTGGGGAACTTGGATGGTAAAGATGAAGAAAACGATGCAGTTTTAAAGGATGCAGACAAGTTTAGTGTGGACGACATGGTGGCTGCTGTAGTCACGTCTGTAGAGCGCAGCGTTGGGCAGCTGTTGCTTGTTTTGGATGGAAACTCCACCGGAGCTCCGGATCTTGGTGTGCTCAAGTTTTTGAAGCTGTACTGGCGGGCATTTCAGCGGTTGATTGCCGCGTTTGCTGGTAGTTTGGAGTGCGAGCTCGAGAATTGTGTCTTAGCTGCTGTCAATGTGACGGCGAGTTTGCTTTATGCCGTGCGACACAACTTGGTCCCAGTAACGTCGAAGCCAGGACAAGACTTGCGAGGGATGCTTGATCAAGCGCTAGAGATTACAGAACAATTGGCGGGGAGTGCTGACGGAGCAGTAAATGGCCAAGCAAAAGAGAGCGTTAGCACACTGTTATGGTACCCGACCAGTGACATGGTACGCGCGGTGGGACAGCGCCAGCCATCAGATATCACGAACGTCGATGTTGAGAACTCGATCCAGTGGGGGCATCTACTGGTGCTTACAGCATTTGCAGGCTTGAGCGGGGGCAATTCATCGAGTACCGAAGTATCGTACGACGACTCTAACAGAGGTATTGAAGTCTCGCAACTGTTCGCACGCTACCGAGAATGTGCGCTAAGTGATGCGATCTCACGCTCTGTGGAAGCGACGAAGTTGTTTACGGATTTGATACTAGAATATCTCCTAAGTTTTGAAAGCATCGTGGAACTTCAGCTTACACTACTTAAGCAAACACTGTATCCAGACTGGACGCAGCGTACGGTGTGTTGGGAGATTTGGAGAGAAATGTTGTGCTTCAGTTCGGACGAATCTCTCGCTGCGCAGACGCTCCAGATGCTTATTGATATTACCCAGTGGGATGATGACGACTCGGATAAATCCTTCGTGCTTGCAAGTGGGGTGGAAGATGAAGTTCTGCAGTTGATTGCTTTCGTGTATGTTGATTTGCCTCTGTCGCTCAAAGACGTGTGTATGGACCAAGTGACGGCTGTTATCGACCTGATCAGCAGTGAAGGCCCAGGTCACCAGTTTAATTTGCGCGTAGCGTCACAGTTGCATCTGCTTGAGAAGCTAGATGGTGTCCATTTCCTGAAAGAGTACAACGGACCGATGAAGGATGCGTGGATCGCCAAGTATCTACCTATGTGCTTCGAATGTTGTGGCACAGTTCTCGAGCTATTGGCGGCTGAAGCGAACGCTCCTACGACCAAGCGTGAAAGTATTATCGGTATGATACGCGTGCTTGACATGTGCCTCCTGGTGCTGAGAGGGATTTTTGACGACAATGAGCCACAGCTAGATGATATCACGGAGCTGTCGATCATTCTAGTTCGCATGTCCACCGAAGCATTATCGCAGCTTGCAAGGCAAAGCAAACAAATTGCAGACTCTCAATCAGTGGGAGATGGTCTTCAATTGGGCACGAGTTGGAGCGTAAAGCTGGAGAAGGCCGGATCTAGGTGTATTGGCCGGGCTATTGAAACATCCCTGTATTTACTTTCGAAGCTTGGGCCAGTACTCAAGGCTAACAAAAACAATCAGTGCGTGCAAGTGATGAAGGATCTTCTCACTATTATCGACAGCACACAAAGTTCGCCGCAGGCTGGTGCTGTGAGCGACACTTTTATCTTCACGGCACGATTCGTAAATGCGGCATTGTTCGACATGCAAGTTAGTGGTGATGATATGGCCGTTGTGTGGCAGCTGCTGTTCGCTCTGTTCCAGAAGCTCTTCGCTGCTACCCGTACTGCTAACTCCCAGAAACAATTGGCATTGCTGTTATCAGTGTGTCTTGATGCCTTGTACGAGTTACTTGCTCACTCAAATATCGTCGAATTTCCGGGTGCTTCATTGAATACGCTTCTAGTTGGAGAACTGAAGCAGTCGTTTATACAGTGTGTGTCAATGCGGAAACTCGCCCCTGAAGATATTGTCAAGGCGCTGGAGACAGCTCAAGCCAGCACGCTTCGGTCTCTTAAGCGAAGCCAGAATTCTCGTTGCAGTGTCTTCAAGGATCGATTCCCTGACGAGTCTGCTGAATTATACGCTGATCAGGGCAGTCAAGATACATTGGTGGCATCGAACAAACGCTCAGCAGACGACTCGGAGACCTTGCCGCAGAAACGTCACAAGCTCACTCACTTTGTGTCATTATGCCGAGAAATCGAGTCCTCACTGTCGTCCATTGAGAATGACGAGACTACTGCGAACATCCTGTCTGGCAAGGAGCTAGAGGACGCGACTGCTGTGCTTCACAGACTTCTCGCCAAAACTATGGCATTATGTCCATGATCTTTGCAATATTGCAAATTGAGGAAGGTTTCAAATAAGCAGGTACGAACTTAATCTGTTGCTGCAGTACGGAAAGAAGGTGCGGACACTAACGCCATTCTGTTCTGCTTGGTATTCATGAATCAACTTTAGGCTATCATCTGCTCTGTCAGAAGAAATCTTCAACGATAAGATCGACCAAACCTTTGGAAGAAACTAGGATCAATCTTGCCGCGTGCACGGTCGTCGTTTGATTTCTCGCGTTGTGCTGCTTGCTGGGCCTGCTGCGCCTGGGTGGCACGGACGTCCATTTCCATCTGCGCACGTCGCTGCTGAGTAAGGTACTCTTCCTGCGCGAGTGTTCGCTGTATCTCCCGCTGGTTCCGGGCGTCGTCCTCTGCCTGTTCACGCTCTTGCTGCCTGCGACGAGCTTTCTCATCCAGTATGTCGTCATTCTGACGGAGATAATATTTTGTCTGCTCTCCCGAGAAACCTTTCCAATGGTCTACGCGCACCCGGTGGTCGAAGGATGTTCCAGGTAATGCGGCTTGCAGCGGATTCTCACTCACAAGATTGCTGTCCAGTGTGAGCTGGATCTCGCGAGCGTTCTCTTCCTCTTCGTGTCGACGACGGTCGTTCTCGTCCTGACGCTGTTGGACTAGAAGTCTCTGGTTAAACCGACTGATTTCTGCAGACGCTGCTGCTCGCTCACGCTCGTTGCCTCGGTGCAGTTCCTCCATTAGCCGCTCAATCTCGAAGAGCTGTGCCATGTATGCGTCCATATCTGCATTCTCGTTTGCTTTTCGCTGGGCCTCCTCAGCCATTTTCTGGATCGACCACTGCTTCATCTGCATCGCCTGCAACCGAATACGTTCCAGCCGAGCGGCGTCCTCGCCGTCGAACTTCTGTGCTGCTCCTGTAGCACAGCTGTCGGGGTCAATGCCTACGGAGCGAATTGCTGCATATTCGGCACGATCCTGGCGTATTTTGGCAGTCTGAAGATCCCAGTCATTCTGCAGTGTCAAAAGCTCACGACGCTTTGCGAAAGCATCTTCAGACTCGACCTGGAGCAAGTAACGTCGGATGGCAGCATCCTCCTCTTCATCGACGCGTTTGGTTTCGCGATCTACTGCATCCTGAAGTTGTCGTTCCTCGATTTGGTTCTTCACACCTGCGATATCCGCCTGTGGTGCACAATACAGTGATGAGTTCCGGCGAAGTTCACAACGTAGACAACCAAAGACAACGAACCCCAATGCTTCGAAGACGACCAGGCCCAAGCTTCTTGGTACGCTCGATTTCCCGTTGACGTCGTGCCTCAATCCGCAGTTCTTCCTTGTCCTCAGGCGCAGTCGGCGGCGGCATCGTCCCTACAACCATTTTCAAGCTGCACTACTCCTTACGAAGTCGTCGACGGACGTGGTTTCGCTTTTTCCGCTTGTTGCTGTCATGCGATGCAACGCGAGTATTCTGAACGACCATTTTTAGCTGGCACCACAGCAAAACGTACCTCCTCCAACCTCTTAAACCATCTACACTAATCACAGCAATTAGTGTTACCTCCTAAATAGTAGCCGGTGGGGTTAGGTTTTCGATATTACAGAAACCTGGCGATGTTTATACCGTATACAGCACTTTTAACCAATCAAATGGAACCGATTGGTGCTTAAAGCCCAGTGATTGGATAAATTCTGGAGTCGCAATCTAAAAGTGAAAACCAAAGATTGGACATTTTATGAACGACCTTTATAAAAAAGCACTAACACCAATTGCTGTGGGTAGTGTAATGATGCCGAACCTGTCTCCTATTTAGTGCCAGCTTAAGGTAGTTCGCTTGTGCGAATCAATATATTGTTTGTTTGGGTTTCTTTTTTCTCCTCGCTGTTTCTCGGCGGTGGATATGCTCGGGCTTTTCGCCTTGGATTCGTGATAAAATACCTTTCATAAAACACAAGAGGGTGACCACCGCTGCCTCGTACCTTGGCATGCCACCTTCAGTCAGCGAAATGCATGGAGCAAGAGAACGGTGGAGCGGATTTTCTGGGGTGGGAGCTGATCAAACAGCCTCTTCCCGTTTATCACTGTCATCCTCAAGGTTTTTTAAGTACTCATCGAGCGTCATGTCACCGCGAATCAGCACAGGCTGCTTGCGGCCCAAAATGGCCTCTTCATCAACGTACACAGCACGCACGTCGTTCATGTCGGGCAAATCAAACATGGTCTCCACCAGCGCGCGTTCAAAAATGGAGCGAAGCCCTCGCGCGCCTGTGTTCTTGCGCAGTGCCGACTCGGCCACGGCCTCAAGGGCACCTTCAGTCGCGTGGAATTCCACGTCACTCAGCGCAAATAGTGCCTTGTACTGCCGGACAAGACTATTCTTTGGTTCAGTAAGAACCTGAACAAGCTCATCCTTCGAAAGACCCGTAGTGCTGACAAGCATCGGGAAACGTCCAATAAACTCGGGAATCAGTCCGTAAGATACGAGATCTTCCGGCTCCGCTTGAGAAAGCAGCTGGCCGATCTGATCGGTGTCCTTTAGCCGCATATTGGGCATCTGGGCACCAAAACCGATAGACGACCGGGATGTACGGCGCGTAACCTGCTTCTCCAGTCCCGCGAACGCGCCACCACAAATAAACAAGATGTTCGTCGTGTCGATGGTAATGTACTCGCCGCGCGGGTTCTTACGTCCGCCCTTCTCGGGCACGTTCACCATGCTACCTTCGAGGATCTTCAGCAGCGCTTGCTGAACACCTTCGCCTGACACGTCGCGCGTGATACTCACGTTTTCACTCTTACGCGTAATCTTGTCGATCTCATCGATGTACACAATGCCACGCTGCGTGGCCTCCAGGTTGTAGTTGGCCGCCTGGTACAACTTAAACAGCACGGATTCGACATCCTCGCCCACGTATCCTGCTTGGGTTAGACACGTAGCGTCCGCAATCACAATTGGCACCTTGGCCAGTCGCGCCAACGTCTTGGCCAATAGCGTCTTACCCGATCCAGTGGGTCCTACCAGCATGATATTGGTCTTGTCCAGCTCCACACCTTCCAGATACTGCAGCTTGTCTCCCATCGTGTGATGCTGCAAAGTAGTTGCATGAGCGTGTGCAGCCTCAGTCTTCTCTGGAGCTTCCGAGGTCTCTTCCGCTGCATGTTGCTTTGATGTTTGTGTATCTTTCTTTTCCGATCCAGGGTAAATCTCCTCCAAAAGAAGACGGCGACCAATACTTGACAACCGCGAGTCCTCAAGATTCACATGCTGGCGGGTCACACCTCCAGCACATGGGTGTTGCTGAGGAGCTGCATTGTGCTTAGCACAAGCAGCCTCAGCTTCTTTCCTGGCCTGTAGCAGCTCCAATGCATGGAGACGCTTGTAGTGGTTGTGGACACCAACTGCGAGCGTCTTCTTGACTTTATTCTGACCAATAACGTACTCGTTCAGTCCTTCATAAATCTCTCGAGGCGTCAGTACGCGCTCCTTAGTCACCGTCGTGTCAGCTGATCCTGCTGCAGCGCCAAACAGCGCCTCATTGGCCAGTTTCTCGTACTCTCCGTCGGCATTCATGCGGCCAGATCGGCTGGGCGACGGGAAGTTGCCACTGTACGTGGGTCCTCCCAGACTGGAGCCACGTGTGGTCTGCATGCCTGGAGACAGAGACGAGCTCAAGGAGCTCAACGCCGCTGCTGCTGCAGCATTGCGGAACGTGGGGCTGGGCTGAGCCAGAGGCTGCGCTTTCAGTGCGAAGTGCAAATTGCAGTTGACGCACTTAACCACGTCGCCCTTTTTGAACTCCACAGTTGAAGTGGTTGAACTTGATGATGACGCATTCGTCGTGGTGGATGCGGAATTTGATGACGTCGACTTGTCCGCACAGCCGCCGAGCGGCTCGGCCAACACGAGTGCGGACCCGCACTGTGGACAGCAGAGATGGTCTCCCGCCGCTTTCTTCTTGTGGTCGTCGCTCGGAGGACCCGTGATGACCCCGCGGGAGGCGCAGAGCACGCGCTTGGCGAGTGGGAGACGCTGGAGACGGCGGGGACCGGCGGAAAGCTGCGAGAAGGCGCGGGAAGACGCCGGCGCCGTCGACACGCGTGCGGTCTGCTGTAGTAGATGCGAGACGCTGGCGAGGGCCGAGACGTCGGGACGGAGGCGGCGGAGCATCGTGGGCGTGAGGGGAAAGGAGGAAGGGAGACGCCGCAGGTACCTTCCTATCGGAGACTAATACTGGGAGCGAGGAGGCCTCTTTCCAGAAATGCGGAGCTTGAAGCAGAAACGGAAAGCATTCAGGCGTGCTTTTTGCCAATCAGCGTGTAGAACGGGGACGCATAGTGGAATTAAGTGAAATCCTAGTCTTACACTTGGCGAGCAACGGTAAAGCCTCAGCTTAGTAAACGTGCGGTCTGAGAACGGTACTGTACTGACGATCGTGGGCCTTGCACCCCGTTATGAACTAGCAAAGGCAAGTCTGGAACTGTAGGACTATCCGGCGTAGTGGCAATGACTGAATTGATTTCTGCGGCGAGCGGCGCGAGTGTGCTGAATATCCGTTTAAGAGCGCAGCTGACATACATTGTCCAAGTGATGACAAAAGAGTCTTCTCAACCGTACCCGCTCTTGGAGCGTTTTTCCTGTTCGATTGGCCAAAAGATAGAAACCATCACGTCAAACGCAGCAACTTCAACCAGGTCAAATTTTTCTGGCCTGTAGTGCAGGCTGTACTTCGAGGTCGCCTGCCAAAGCGTTTTAGGTGGTACATGTATGTAGTCGACCACCATGACGTTCTCGTAACAGTGGAAAGTGTCAATGCAGTTATCGCAGGAGATCTTGCACTTAAGTATATATTTATCGACACCATGTAAGTCACACATTGTAACGAGTGCGAAATCTGCATCCTGTTCGCGCTCAAGATCTCGTGCTGCGATGACTCAGTGCAGGTTATCGAACGTTTCGCCGCGCGTCGTTTTCCAAGCATCGGATCTTCGTTGCAATATTGGCGACTCGGCACTCGCGCTCTCGTGACGGAGACGGCAGATTTCAGAGCAGCAGGTGCAGCGGACATCAGCCCAGCATCGGATTTCAGAGCGGTATGCGTCGTTCGGCGACGAGAATACAGCAGCGGAGGTGTCCGGCAGAAGCGATAGCTTCACGACGGATACGCAGCAGGTGACTGCCACGGAGAACACGACCGAGACGCGGCAAGGCGCCAAGGAAGCTTTAAACCACATGGAGAAGAACCACCCGGAAAAAATTGTTGAAGACATTTTTGCTGTTGGGCATCCTTCGTCTTGAGGAAAGGTGACAAACGAACCAAACTACGATCGCTACCAGGTGCAGTGTCCAGATCCATCTCGGGGTACAGTTCCATTTGTATTTGTTCACACAGTCAACAGCGTCCATGGTGTAAGAATCTCGTCTTGCATGACGTTGTAGACATCATCGGATCCAGAGCAAACCCTTGTAAGCCGTGAAACTTTAGTACATATATGTCTGACCAGGTTTGGATTTCTCTGTGAGGACCAGAACAGCCATCTTCAATCGCCTCCGATAAAGAGACTGTGGGCCGAACGAATTGAATCAACACAGTCAAAGCCAGCTCGTCCGACAGGTTCTGAGCCCTCGCCAATTCTTTGACAGCATTGCCCATTCGGATACTCTGGTACATAGCTGATCCGCTTTGTAGCGTCAATGGATGATGTGCACGACCCAAGCAGAAATCGTAAGCTTGCTCGTGAAATTCATATATAACCCGAGCAAGGCCCCGGCGTCTGGCGTTGCATTCAATCCGAACGTATTGCCCCAATAACATACATGTAATAATTGGCGTTCCGATGCGATCAATGGTACCGCTAAGACCAATTCAAGAGGACAATTCATAATTTTGGTAGGTGTGAGCCCATTGCTTCCTTAGTTCATCGTTACCACCCTCTTTGGCGTGGAAATCTTTAAATTTTCCGCATTGGTCTGAAATGCTCGCCAAACCACTCGTTTGAAACGAGTCGTTTCGCTCGATCAAAGTTTTGCAGAAATCTGTGCGTCTGGTTTAGAACACACGATCTTGTTGTAGACTTGTGGGGCATTGGCGGCGCTCGAATTGAAAGCTCTCACAGGAGCCTGAAAAATGCGTTGGTAGGAGTTCTAAACAATCAAGGGACCCCATCTTCGATTTGGCTTTTTTTCGAGCGCACTTGCTCGCTGCTAGCTTTGTGGTTTGGCTGGTCTTGCGATTAACTGAGCAGGGTGACAGACTCACGGGTTGTGTAGCCATGTTCTCCGATACGCTGATTGGCTGATGAAGTTGAAGTGACAAGTTGCCATTACTGCGCTCGAAGTTCATTCCACGCTCGCTCATTTCTTGACGCTGACGCGGCTGGACTCCTTGTGCCTCTATCGCGAAGCCCCATTGCCGCTGCCATCCAGCGGTCTTGCTGCCCGCGCACTCCGCCAACGTTAACTGTGTGCGCTTTTCTCTCGTGCCGTCGGCGCGATTGGCGACCATGCGGACCGGATGTCGGTCACCGCGCGCGTTAGTAACGGTCTTGCATCTGCACTGCGCCAGGCAAGTGCCTCACTCGCGTTTGCCTCGATCGTGTGGCTTCCGTTCCCCCGGGAGGAAATTCGGTGGCGCTGCTCGCGTCGGCTTTGATTTCCAGCCGGCCTCGACTTGCCATATTGGCGTAATGCTGACAGCAATTTCGTTCGGGGAGGCGAAAGCTGCACGGAGATCTGATAACGAAGCCATCATACATGTATCTGCTGGCGGAGTCGCCGCTGAAGTTGGCCGACCGCTTGGTCCACCCGCGCAGCAGTCCGATCGTGCGGACACAACAGAGACCTGTCTCCGCTTCTGTAGATAAGACCCGTACATTGCGAACGTAGCAGGCTTTGCGTCGGTTGATCGCGACGTCATGCTACGAGTGGCTACAGCCCTCGACAGAGTACCAAAGCTAACCAACCACCACTCAAACTCAATACTTAAGTATATCGCTACAGCCACAGAGCGCCAAAAGCGCGTGAGAGAGACTTTACTCGTTGCGCTGGCTTCGATCACGTCCTCTGTTGCAAAAGTGACTTGTTTTCACTATGTCCCCATTTTTGAAGTCGATTTTCAGCCAATCGCTATCGATGAACCCCGTCACGGATGTGCAGCTGTCGCATCGTCTTCCCGACGCGGGTAGAGTTTTAGCATTCCGCATTCGTTGCCACTCTCGCTATCACCCTCGCTCTTACCAGTGCGGAAACCTTCCTCTAGTGTATGGCGCCGCATGCGCCAACGGACGCCGACGACATGCAGGATTACCTCATCAACTGGAACGCCGGGCCTCTAGGCGTCGTGCTACGGCCCGACCTGGGCGCCGACATGCCTCCCGTCGTGGCGCAGCTACTGCCACAACCTTCCGTGCTCAAGATGGCGGGTGTACGTGAAGGAGACCTTCTGATCAGCGTCAACGGCAAGAAAACCACACGTTTAGGCTACGAGAAGGTGGTGCGGCTGCTGTTCAAGGAGCGTCTACCAATGGTGTTGCACTTCCGCTCGCCACTGCAAGTGCCGGAGATGCAGCGCGGTGTCTCGGGGGCCATCGCTGAAGAACCCACGTCTGTACGTGGACGAGGACGCTCTAGCAGCTCAGCGCGGCAGCAGCAGCCTCAGAGTCGCTCTAGAGGACGTTCAGACGTGGACAAACATGCGCTGATTGAGCAGAAACGTAATCCGAACATTCAGAACTTCAGTATTGACAGTGACGTGTCGACCAAGTCGGAGAAGAAGAAGAAAAGCAAACATAAACATGGAGCTAAAGCGGAGGCGGAGGAGAGAAGATTACGCAAACAGTACAGTGTCGTGTGGGAACGAAGCTCACTTGGGATTTCCTTCCGAGCTTATAACTCCAAGGTGAATGTCCCATGTGTGGACTTTATCAGTGCCAGTAGAGGACAGGGACGTGGGATGGATCGAGTGTGTGTCAATGATGTCCTGATTGCTATCAACGGAGAGAAGACTAAGGCACTTGGTGTCGAGAAGGTGTTGAGATGGCTACATGTCATTGAGAAGCCTGTGGTGCTGAGGTTCCATGCGTCCTCGAACCGCATTTTGGACCCAGCGGGAGGATTGTTGCCGCAATTGGCAGATGAAGAAGAAGACACGTCGGCGCGGCCAAGAAGGCCGACAATTCCGCTGCCTCAGCCGGAGTATGAACCGGCGCCACGTCCACCGCGGCGTAATAACAGTGTGGACCAACCGATGCCGCAGCAGAGGACGGAACGAGGATATTCGGATGACAGGGAGTATGAACTCCAGCCGGCGGTGTCGAGGAGTGAAGCACGGCGTTACTCGCGCGACAGCGCCACGTACTTTGAAAAACAGCCGATTGAGGACGATGACGCGCAGTATCAGTTTGCTACGTCGAAGATCGAAGTCAAGGAACGACGCTACTCGAGCAACTCAATGAATGCGCGAGGTGAGGACGGTGTGGCTGGAGATTTCCGTCGTGAGCCGATGGACACCGAGGCACCTCAATTTGACCTGCGAATCGATGCGCACATCATTCCGCATCGTCGTCAGCAGCAGCACCCGTTCGAGGACCACTTCAGCCAGCCGCAGCAACTGCAGTTACCTCCTCCGAGATCTCGATCTAGTTCTGCTACACGTGATGACATCCTACGACAGCAGCAACAGCTCGAGAGCAAGCCCGGGCCACCCCCAGTTACGATCCCCGCTGCTGCTGCACGTCCGCGCTTGGCGTCTCGCGATAGCCAAGCTAGCAATTCGTCCCACTTGAGCTTCGACGAGGCAGCTGGTGTTGTCGCTCGTGCTACAGGAAAGCCTGTGGAAGAGTGTGAATTTGGAGGTGTGCCGCTGGTGGATATTCGGGAAGGAACGGTGCAGGCCAAGCTCATGTACATTTACGCCAAGGCATGCCTGGCCAAGGAGGGCAACTCGGACGACGAGCCTACTTCCAAGGACTCTCAGCCGCCTCGCACGCCCGGCAACCCGCTTGGTCGCAAGACGCATGCTAAGTATTTGTCGTACACCATCCTCCAGGACGGCGCTGTGGCTACAAACCACATTCCCAGTCAGAGAAACGGTGATGCCAGCCACAGGACGGAGGTGGGGCACGAGGAGCTTAAGGTCGACTTGATTAACGACGTGAATAGTGGCCTCGAACTCAAGCGCAGCGGGGTTTTCAGCGACAATTTGGATGAGAGCTTTGCCAAGATGCAAAAGGACATTTCTATTCAGCAACCACCCCCGCCAGTGGTAACTCCGCCACTTTCCTCCGTGGGTCCTTCTTCCTCTGTCAGCAGTGATGCAACCCCGACTATGACTCCTGCCCCGGCACCTGTGACCCCAGCTGAAGACTTTATTTCGCTTAAGGACTTCGTTGTGAAGGGCGATGGCAGTTTGGAACTTCACTCAACGTCGAGCCTCAACAGCACGGCGACGCCGGTGCACTCAACGGATGGCGGTGAGACCGATAAAATGGATGAGCAGCCAGACACGCAGCCTCTAGTTACCAAAACAGAAGAAACTGTTGTTGAGGTTAGCAGCGAAGCTGTGGTGGAGGAGAGCAACTCGACAGAGTTGGAAGAGGCGAAGGAGACTACTAGTGACGCCACCGAATACGTTGAAGCTGTTGTGGATGAGATTAAGCAGGAGGAAGAGCCCACGGAGGAACCTCTCAAGATTATCGAGCTAGTAGGTGAGCACGCTGACGAACATGCTGCCGAGCTCGAGGACATCCACGAGGATGACGACGTTGCCAGCATCGACAGCTCTAATGAACGAGATCTTGCGGCAAGTGTGGCGTCACTTGACGATCTGCTGGATCTTCCTCTCAAGGACGGTAACCATGACGACGAAGAACAGGAGGAATTTGTCGACGATGACGTTGATGATGAAGAGCAGGAGGAGAACGAGAAGAATCATGCAGACGAGGAGTCGATGAATACGTCCTTAGGCATGAAGTTGGTTCAGGTGCAGGAAGAGGAAGCTGGCGAGACGGAAGACCAAGAAAAGCATGAGAAGGAGCACAGGGAACTCGAAGAACACAACGACGAGGAAGAGTATGAGGATGGTGCTTTGTCCAACCCGCTCGTGAACGAGCTCTTCCGTAACGTCAAGGATGTTCGCGAAGTCATCAAGGACAAGCCCGCCCTTGTGGTACTTGTGAAGAAGAGTATGATCGACGAGATCCAGGAAATCCTTCAAAGCTTGCAGATGGGGCTACAGTTTGAGCGTCACTCGACTACGGCTGTTGGTTCCTCTGCGAGTCCGCTGCGTAACTCGCAGCAAGGTCGGAGTACTGAGGACGAGCATTGCTACCGTTGCGGTGCCACTGGTGAGCTTGCCGAGTTGGATGTTGCGGGCGGGGACCGTGAGCTGTACTGCCAAGAGTGCTGGGAGCTGTTCTTTTTCAGCGAGGACCGCCAGTCGCCGGTGATCCGAACGAGCAAGACCCTGGCACCGTCGGAGGCTGGCCGTCTAACTGCCGACGAGGATGCACTAGACGAAGCACTCAAGTACAGCTTCCACGACAGCTCCATCACCCGCGAGGATATGATCCACCCATGGCGCTACCTACAGGGCAGCGAATCCATGTCGTCGTCTATCCGCGACTCGAACGCTTCGAGTATCACCGACCGCGCGGACGAAGTGTGGCTGTAAGTATCGGTAACGCCGATGGTGTATTTGATATAGCTCGTCAACCTTCAAGCGGCCGTAAAGTTTGCTGCCGCGTGCTACCAGCATAGCGGTGCTAAAATCGCTTAGGTATGTGGAGAGGAAAAGAGGAAGTAAGTGACAGAAATTCACCGTAGCGTTTCGATAATATGTGTACGTTATGCAGCTTTGCGTCTGGCGAGTGAAGCCAGAGTCAAGTGTCCCCAGTCCAACTCTACAATGGCGCAGTGACGAACGCCAAGCTCGAATGTAGCCACATGACGTGCTTCAGAAATCGCTTCCAAGTTGAAGCGTAACGGCTATTACTTCAGTCTCAACGGTTTGTGCCGGACGATCGCAATCTTGAGAAGATGCAGAGTTGAGCAAGTGAGGAAAAGAAGAAAATTGGTCATCGCTTCGGTTGAGCCGCCACGCTGGCACGTCGAAATCCTCACTTGCGCATTTGGCGCTGTCACTGCAAGCGCAACCGCACAGCTGCCAGGCATTTTCTTGGTTCTCGCTCGAGCACAAGGGATTTGTTGTTTCGGCTGCGAGCGGTTTCCAGCAGAAAAGGGAGCAGCAGTTGACGCGTTACTTGGAAATCCTGCATTGACCCCACGCGCGTGTTTTTCGGTCGGTCCTCTCACTTCCGAAGCAGCACGAGACACACGGACTCGCTAGTTAGTTGGTCGTTCGCGGACATCACTCGATTGGAGGACACGAAAGCTTGCGTCGGTGAGACGAAGATGGTTCTCCTGGTCGCCACGTTGGCGCTACAGCAGATGGTGGATACCGTCACCACGATGCCCTGGAACGTACTCAAGCAGGTGGAGCAAACGCTGCTTTGGAGTGTTCCTCCGGAGCCAAAAGGCCCCAAGTGGGCTGACGATGTCTTCACCGCGTCCAAAGGAGTCTCTATCTCGACTGTACTGGCCTGCATCGATGACGAACTCACGGACAGCTGCAGCTCTGGGATGTTTTCCAGCGACGAAGATGGAGACTGGAGCAGCGACGATGTTAGTCTCGATGGCTATTCGGACGACGAAGACGATGTTTCGTGCGCGTCGCACCCATACCAAGGCGAACGATGGCTCTGGACGCCACCTAGCTCGACAAACAGCATTCAAAGTTATGAGGAGAAATACGAGACTGCAAGTCAGCGCAGCGTAGACTTGGATGAATTCGGACTGGAGCACGGGGACGAGCACTACAGACGCCCCACGATGTACGCTATGCCGACTATTGACTTTGCCACGGACGGAGTCGTGGATTCATGGGTCGATCGCTACGGAGCTAACAAGACCGACTTCACCTACGTCGCGACTGTGCCCGACTGCATCTCGGACGACGAGAAATCTCAGCAACCCTGCACCGAGCCTTCACATCTCGCGGGGTTCTACATCCCCCTGCTATAAAGCGACTCCTGGCCAAGTTACCTCACTTAGCCAGACTCACTGCTGCCTATTAGGGCAGCAGTACTCCACATCGTCGAGGCAGACCCTTGAATTGTACTATAAGCAGCAAAGCCAAAGCTGTCAAACCGCTGGAGGATATCGCCAATGTGGTCCAGACCATTGCTGAGCGCCGATATAACGCCATGGCTAGTGGCAATGATAATTTCTTGTAACCGGAGGACGGATATATTACAAGAGTCCACCGGCAGAGAGTATTGTCCAGCAGAGGACATCCAAACTACAATTTTCATGCTCCGGTATCTACAAATAATAGAGACTGTAGCCATCCTGAGTCATGTTGAAGTGGTTGCACTTTGGCAGAGAAGACGTCAAAACCGTTATTCTTTCAGAATTTCTACTACGCTGGACGAAGATGAAGCCCCTATAGCAGCAGCACTTCAGAAATTTCGGTGCTCAAGACGCAACCTCAAGAGCAGGAACGAGTAAATTCAAGAGAACGAGCGAAAACGCGCAAGTAGCAATGGCGTTCCTCGCGCGCACCTTCCGGACGGTTGTGGGACTTCCATGGAGCACCCTCGAATTCCTGGATCGTGCGATGCGGTGGAGCGCCATACCAGTGATACCGGAGGAACCGACGTCCGAGATCTGGGCCGAAGACCTCTTTGCACCCTGCTCCACCAAGTCCTGGCTGTCTCTCAACTATGACGACGCCACTGACAGCTCTGGATCCGACATTTACGATGACGAAGATGACGACGATGAAGAGTGGAGCAGCAGTGAGGGTGAGGAGGAACTGGAAGGGTTCAGCTTCAGGATCGACGGTGACGTTGACTTTTGGGGAGATCGCTGGTTCTGGTCTCTGGACGACGATGAACTCACAGTTGACAGCTCTTCGGATTTTGTCGACTCGAGTGACATTGAGACGACCTACTATGTTGTGGAGAAGTTGGTCGACTACGTCATGCCGTCCATGGATTTCAACGCTGATGCAGTTGACTGCTGGATCGACAAATACGGATCCAGCAGGTCGCAAATTCGCTTTGTGACTGTGTCGCTGAGTGAACCCAGCACCTTCGATAGCTTGTCGGCGTTTGTACTCCCGATCACTTCCACAGGACTCTTCGTCGCTGTCCTATAGACACAAAACCCACAAAAACCCAACCGGGGTATCAAGATCTTTGCTTTTTACAACTTGTAAACACTGCGCATACTAGGATAAAAACACGTAGTACGACTTTGAACAATACACACGATGATATCGTAAGGCGACTACTTTGTATCTTGTACTTTTCTTAAACCTTGATGAATATCTTCCGGAGATCCATCCATTGGGCAACAACGATCCATCTGCAAGCCAGAGCCACAATAACAGTCAGTAATTTCATCAACAACATGTGCATGTACTTGGATGAGCTCCATACGTGAGTACTCCAACGAGGTTGTAGAACAGTAGCACATATTGCGGCACAGCTTCGCCAGCACTCAGAGACTTTGCGGCAAATGGAGCAAAGTGCTGGCAAACTTCGTGCTGTATGGAACTGGATTAGCTACGTCACAACCAGATACAGCACAAATATCGCTCTCGTACTTACCATAACATAAATGGCGATGGAGTTCTTGCCCACTGAGATGAAAGGAGCCCCGGACCACTTTACTCTCGCTTCACCATCGGTAACCTTTATAAGCAGAGATAACAGCCATGTCGCCAAGCCCGAACTCAGTAGCACATACGAAAGTGACCACAGATTCTTGTTCAATGGAATCCACGGGCGATGCGGAAATACCCAGAGCCCTCCACTCACGATACTTAACAAGGCTAAACTGCTCCCAGAGACCAAGAGATGCCGTAGTTGGAGATTCTGCACTTCATTCGTCGACATTTGAGGCTGCTCCTGGATTATTGTGAACAGTGCGGCTTGCAAATACCCAAAGTACGCAGTAGTTGCCACCATGAGCCAGTTCAAGAGTCCTTCCGGGTCATAAGGTCCCGTTTGGTAGTGCTGTTGGCATGTTGGTGTCTGGAAAATGTGATGAAGTCCAAATACCAGCGAATCCACGTACAAATGGGCCCCACCAGTGCAGTTGCGGTAAGCTCCATCGTCTGCTGAACCACCCGGACCAATGTAACCTGTCGGACAGCCAGGTACGTGCAACGTGAACGTCAGGAGTAGATTAATGAGCACCAAAGGTAGCACACCGAGCGTCAAATGCCATGCTGTGAAGATTAAAAACCGATGTGTGCTGGTTCGGCTGTGACCGTACAATGGCAAGCACCAGTCAGCAACAGCAACGACCAGATAAGCGACACTTAGAGCCTGTAGCACGCCTGGAATCCTCCACTCGCTCCAGTTGTCTCCATTATTGATGAAAAGACCCAAAGCAAAGAGCTTAAGTGATCGCATCGCGATACGCGTAAGTGTCTCCAAATTCGACTCGCTTTGACTATTGGAAGAAGACAAGAAGACACTAAACCCGAGGATCCACGCGAACCTGAAACCAGCAGTAGAAAATCAGTATCAAACCTCCCATTGTCAATAAATATCGAGGACACAAACCATGGGAACACTACGTCAGCGATTGTCAGTCCGTCCCAAATACTGTGCGTAAAGACAGCATAACCTCCACCTACAGAATAACGTAAGTAAAGTTCTGGTCCTAGAGTTCCAAGAGTTCCAGCTACCTACCTCCGTAATTGACGAAGACCATAAGACACAAAGTGAGTCCTCGAAAAGCATCTAAAGCTTGATATCGCTCTGATTTTCCTCTGTTTTTGTGTCGGTCGAGAAGTTCGTATAATCCAGAATCCGATTTCAACCGTGGAGGCACCAAAGGCTCCGTTATGCTCGAAGATCTTCTGGAATTTCGGTGGGACTCATTGGCGAGATGGAAACTCTGTCGCAATAGAGTGAACAATGCGAGAATCAATGCTACAACAATTGCGATATGCGTCGATGAAGATGTCGAGTTGCTGGGAGTATCGTAACCAATGAAGATCATGGCGTTTGAAGTAGAGCAACCCTTCAAGATCCTGAGGAGCCACTACACTTGGCTACATTTTCAAAACGTACTAAGTACGATTTCAGGTACCGTACGTTGAAGTGACTACCGGGTATCCATGTAGCGGGTCAGATCCAGAAGAGACTCTTTGATCACTGTAGCTATGCTGCTATTACCTCTGCTCTACCTGTTTGTACTCTATACTGCATCTACTCATGCAGATCTCAGGCGCAGTCCCATTGTCGCTCTACTACCGCGTCACCTCGTGGCGTTCTATCCGCTGCTCGCGGACTCGAGAGACTACGCTCCCGACGGGATCACAGATGGCTACACTCAAGATGGCTACACCGGTTCTACCATTTTAATCACACCGAAGCTCGGAGCGAGACTGGAACAAGGCACTGGACTGGAGTTCCCCGTTAATATTCATAGACTCAGTTTCCCGCAGTTGACAATGGGCGCGTGGATCCAAGCAGGTGAAGCTATGGCTGTCAACCGAGGGTGGGATATTCATTGAGTGACAATTGATATTCATTGAGTAATATTTTGTGAGTAAATTAGTGTGCTTGCTGTGTTGTAGGTGTCTGCTGTCCCAGACTGGTTCGAGTATTGGACGAGCACTGTGTGTCGACAGAGGGAAGTGGGTGGTGGGAAGTCAAATAGTAGACAAAGCTGCAGTAAATATCGACGGGTGGTCGTTCGTCGCTGTGGTGTTTGATGAAAAGTCAACTAAGTTTTTCGTGGATGGAGAGATGACAAAGATCGATGTCGTGGTACAGAGTGTGGCTAGTCAAATGTTGGTGGTCGGAGCTGCAGCAGAACAGCCGTTGGCAGGGTTTACAGGACACCTCAAGTCTGTGTTTGCGTTCGATGTCGCTCTGTCCGAGACGGAGCTCAACTTCTTGATGACGACGAAAGAGGTTGTACCGGAAGATATAGGGACTACTCCAGCTCCTACGCCTGTGACTAATCCTATTGTAAAGATTCAGCCGAAACCTCATTTGTATCTGAAAGACCGACTGGAGAATTCGGTCAGTGCGAGACAGGTAATCGATCCTGACGGAGACGAGTACAATGCTGCGTTACCGACAATTGACGACGGAGAGTTATTATCTGTTGAGTTGGTGTACGCTGATGATATTTCGAGTGATAAGAGCAACCCCGTGAGTGACGCAACGATTCCGCCTTTTACGATGTGGTCACTCGAGCCAAAACATTGTGAGGTTCTCGTAGGATCGATGGTGACGGTGCAAGGCACACCCAATTTTGACAGTCAAGTCTCCAGGTGCAGAATAAATGACGACATTACTATCTCGCCGTACAAGGTGACGGCGGATTCGATGGTGTGCCAGATCCCGGAGATGGACATTGAAGCTGGTGAAAGCACAATTAAATTCTCCATATCGCAGAACGGTATTGACTTTATTTCCGTTGGAGAGTTCAGCTTGCTGGAGCGTCCGTGGATATTTCGATTATCGCCACTGCAGGTTTTACGCTCCGTCAACCTGCAACTTATTGACGTTTTTGGAATGAATTTCGTAAATTTGAGTTCGTTGAGCTGTTCAATCGGTGGCTTGACAGTCCCAGCAACATTCCTCTCATCATCGAGGATACAGTGCGTGATTGAGCCCACGCGCTACGATGAAACCTTAGCAACAATTAAAATCGATGTTTCTGTCAATGGGGTGGATTTTTCAGGAAACCCGGCCGACTTGGAACTGGTAAATACACCAATGATTAACCGACTTTCACCAAACAATGGACCCACAACAGGAGGCACCGCGGTTGAGATTTTTGGGCATGGATTTCTTGAGAATACGCGCAACTCAGTTTACTGTGGTCAAAATGTGATGGATGACGTTGAATTCGTGAGTTCCAATTTACTAATGTGGAGGACTACGGGAGTTAATTTCACTGGCATTGTGGATATAAAGCTGAACGTTGAGGGCAAGTTGGTTCCTGAGATTCCAAGTTTGCCATTTGTCTTCACGCCGACGCCACAAGCTGTGACAATATTTCCTCATCTTCTACCCGTTCAATCAGAAACAATCTTGACAATTTCAGGGAGTGGTTTCGGCGATTTCTCTGGCCTTCGCTGTTCCTTTGTGAAGTTATCAGATGCGAAAACGTGGACGTCTTTAGCAACATTTGTGTCGACTTCCATTGTGCAGTGTCAGACTCCGGTGTTTGGTGACGCAGGGGCATACGCAGTTTCAGTATCGAACAATGCTCAAGATTTTTCACCGGTATCAGATGCTTCACGCATTACTATTCACAACGACATACTTCTGGAGAATGCGTCGGTGACGGCGGGGCTAGCAATTGGAGGAACAAGTGTTGACATAACAGGACAGAACTTTGTGAGATCGCCTGACGCAGCGTGTCAGTTTGGGGATAGTCGATCCCGAGCTTATTTCGTCTCGAATTCCGTCATTCGATGTATAAGTCCAGCTTGGAATCCAGCAGTTGCGACAGAAGGGATTGAGCCTGTACCAATTCGAATCGCACTAAATGGACTCGACTTTTCCAGCTCAAGTCTTTCATTTCAGTACTACGCCCCACCTGTCGTTGATTCCATCTCACCGGCAAATGTGCCTGTGAATACTTCACTATCTCTTAGTTTACTTGGAAATTACCTTATCTCATTTGGAGGAGTTGTGTGTCGTATTGAGACAACGCTGGAAGTTCCTGGAACTGTAAAAAATGGTGGGCGAATGGTTCAATGCGACTCCATACTGACTACCATGAGCTCTGGGTTGGAGGAGATTAGTGTTTCTCTTAATGGCGGGCGAGATTTTACACGAAGCCGGGCCAATCTTCTTGTGCACGAACCGATTGTAATACGTGGCGTAGATACGCCTTACGTAGCCAAGAACTCTAATTCTTCCATTACAGTGAGAGGACAAGGCTTTTTGAAAACCACTGGTGTGAAATGTGCCTTCGGGGAGTCCCTGACAAATGCCAATGTCATCACCCCAGAGCTCTTGACGTGCCCTCTACCACCTATGCTTCAGTCGGGTCGTGACTACCAGCTACGTATCAGCTTGAACAACGGTACATATCTATCTAGCGACGCTGCACTTGTGCATGTGTACGACTTCCCAACATTCAAAACTATCACTCCTACGTCAGTGGATCACAAAGCGGTTCTTCACGTCATGGGGACTGGATTCGTAGTCAATGAGAGTATTTCACTGGCGATCGAGTGCATTTTTGGGGATTACGCTCGTGTGGCTGCGAGAGTGGAAAGCGGATCGAGTTTATACTGTATTGCTCCAGACATCGAATTGGATGATAATATTGCCAAAATTGTGGCCGTTAATTTCCAGGTTAGAGCTTCAATCATTAACACAGATCTGACGTATACTTATGAGCCTATTCCTAGGTTTGTAGTGAGAGATCCTGGTGCAGTTCCAGGTAGAATGACTCTAACATTTCCGGACAACGACCAAATGTTGGCATCCAACGCTTCTGCCGACACTCGTGACGCAATTGCTAATGGAAATACCCCCTTGGCGACTATCACATCTGTAGACATTTACGATATCTCACCAAAGTTGGTGGAACAAGACTTACACGTAAACATCACAGTGCGTGGCCAGAATTTCGAGCGAAATACGACCTTCTGTCATTTCAGTTCACAGCTGGAGCCAATCCCTGCTATAGTAAAGTCACACGCAATCGCGTTGTGTACGTTTGATGGCACTCTCACCAAACCTGGCAGCATCAGTCTCTCGATAAGCTTGAATCGCGTGCGTCCACGAATTACCACCACAGCATTCACCGTGGTGGCAACCCCAACAATCACAACCATTTACCCTAGAAAAGGACCGCTCGAAAGAAATACGAAGATTCTTGTTACGGGCACAGGATTCGTTGACAATCAGGCACTGTATTGCCATTTCGATGAACTACCGAAAGTACAGGCTACAAGACTAACAGATACGATGCTTCACTGCTTCACACCACCCAGTCGCAGTGGACGAAACTCTGCGCTTCGAATCTCGATTGACGCAAGTATCTACTCTTCGAACTACTTTCAATTTCTGTACCAAGACATTGCTCAATTGGTGGCGATGTCACCTGCCTACGGAAGTGTGGAAGGTGGAGCACCGGTATATCTTTACGGCCGATGGCTCAACGCTTCAGAAGATGTTGTCGAATGTTCATTTGGCGCGTCTAGAGTTAATGAGGCGGTGATTGTGAACTCAACGACTGTAATCGTCAGAACTCCACCCACAGCGATTGGAATAGGCGACGTGACAGTGAAGTGCACGTTGAATGGAGAGCTGATTACTCCGGCAGATTTAACTTACGATTACCTCCTGACTCCTTACGTTTCTCGTGTTACGCCACCAATGGGTCTAGCTTCTTCAAACACCTCAGTGCTGGTGGATGGGACTGGCTTCAGTGAGAAGTACCAGATGACATGTCAGTTTGGCAACGTGACTAGCCCCGCAATGTTGAAAACTTCGTCACAAGTGGAATGTGTTGCCCCTCCGCATAGTCCGGGTGTTGTCAATGTAAGCATTACTTTGGGTGGTAACGCTGTTGGGAGCTCGTCTGTTGCTTTCGAGTATATTGGTACGTATTCATGATTGTTTTACCTATTCTTTTTCACTGTACATGTACGGTGCTAAGCATTTGCCGTCTTGGATTTTGCAGTGGAACCAGTCCTGCATCACGTGATACCGCCGCTTGGATCTGAAGCTGGATCAACGAGACTGCTGGTCGTTGGGGAGGGTTTTGCTCGCCATGCTGACTTGAGTTGTGCTATCCGCCGTGAGGACGGATCCCCACCAATAATTACAACTGCGTTTTGGGCGAGTGAACAGGGGATTATTTGCTTAACCCCACCATTTAGTCCTGGACTGGCCTACGTGCAACTTGCAGTGGGTGATAATCTTGCAAGCAGCAGACTATCTTTCAAGTTTACAGGTGCGTACTTAGGCATGAATCCTTGTTGCTCTGCACAAAACTAACTTGTACGTGCGTGTAGTTGAACCGCGAGTGTTTTCCATTTCACCTCAACGTAGTTCTGGGGCTGGAAATGTTATCGTGGCGATTAATGGTGTTGGATTTATCGACTCGGACCTTTTCCGGTGCAGTTTGGGTACGGATGTCGTGTGCCTAGTTCGATTCGAGAATGAATCACGTGTTGTTTGTGAATTTCCACGGCAATTTCATTCTGGAAATTTTCCAGTGCGAGTGACGAACAACAACCAAGATTTCACTACTGACGCTGTGCTATTCGCATTCTATCCTCCTGTTGTGGTGGACTATGCTACTCCTCTCTACGGATTGGTTGACGAGGAGCGTAATTCAGTGGATTTGGTGGGTCACAACTTTCACAAAATGGCCAATTTGGTATGTCAACTCAGTGTTGATGGCATCAATTATATTGTGGAGGCAACTTTTGTGAATTCCTCGCTGTGTACGTGTTCACTCCCGACACCAGCGGATTTGTACTCACACAACGCATCTGTATCTACACCAACAACATTGAAAGTGAAAGAAGCTACTCAACAAGAGGCACTTTTCGAGGCTCCATTCCAGTATATTGCTAGGCCGATACCACTCGCTGTATTCCCCAAACTTCTTCTAACTACGGGTGGACAAACTGTAGTTCTTGAGGGCGTGAATCTCGCACCGATCGATATGGTGTGTCAATTCGAGTCGTATTACCCGTACGATCAGATGCCGTTCAAAGTGTTCAATAGTACACACGGGTCCTGTGTTACTGCTGAACGTTCTCGAGGCCCAGTGGAAGTGCGAATATGCTTGAAAGACCAGAATCAGTGCAGTCTCGGCTCCCTTATAGTCGCGTATGTTCCAGTTCCAACAATTCTTACGCTGAAATCAAGTTTACGGTTAAAAAGTGGAAACCCAATGGTAACTGTGATCGGGAAGAACTTCTACAATGTCCCTATGCTTTGTGATTTTGATGGAGTGAGGACACGTGCTACTTTCGTCAATCAATCGGTAGTGGAATGTCCGGATTCATCTTTACAACAGGACAAATGCAAGAAATTCTCTTTTTACGTCGATGATACTAACATCTTAGAAGAGCCGCTGGAATATTGTTCTCAAGTGGCACCTTTGGTGAATATGATTCGACCTACAATCGGCCCAGAAAGTGGCGGGACACGCGTTCTAGTCAGTGGTGGGCCATTTACAGTTGATGGTGGATACTCCTGTCGATTTGGAGACGTCTACGTTCCAGCTGACTATCTTTCTACCTCGCAGATCTTTTGCATCTCTCCACCAAGTCGATCGTTTGCTGTAGAATTTACAGTTCTCGGAAGCATTTTTTCAGTGTTGGACGTGTCACAACTGACGTTTACCTATCGCCCAGCTCCAGTTGCGAGTACAGTTAGTCCAACTCGTGGTTCCGAGCATGGTCAGTATCAAGTCACTATCCAGGGCTTTAACTTCGTTCGTAGTGCTGGACTTCGGTGTCGATTTGGTGTTTCTGATGTGGTTACGGGCAAGTGGCTGTCAGAGACGTTAATTTCTTGCGTAGTGCCTCAACACAGTCCAGGGTGGGTAGATGTCCAAGTGACCAACAACCTACAGGACTATTCAGTTGAACCATTGAGATTTGAATACGTGGTGAGTCCTACCGTTCTTGATTTTGAGCCCACGACAATGTATGCACAAGACCCCGAGGAATTAATCATCAATGGACGAGATTTCTCGAACTCAAGCGACGTACGATGTATCATCGGTAATGATTTTACTGCTGCAACGTTCGTGTCCGACACAAGACTGAAGTGTAGTCCAGCAAATCTAGTGGAGACCTCTGTGGTTATTGGAGTCATCGACCTTTCATTGTCGATGGTTGGTTCGTACGCTTCAGCCAGGTTAATGGTTCTGGATAATGGAGTGTGGTCACTTACGCCTCGTGTGACTTCTGTGCGTGGCGAAACTCCAGTTGTTTTATCTCGTACTGTGAACGATGAACCATTGGAATTTGAAACAATCTATGGGCGATTTTGCTCTCAGAATGGACTTTTATGTTCGGAACTTATACCAACTCGTCCACTGGCGACACATCAATTTAGTTGGTTTCCTCCAAAGTGGACAAATTCAGATTTAATGGGGGTTGTGGAGATTTTCAGGATGAAAAATGCACCGACAACTTTGACCACACCCATAGCGACATTCCCGTACCGGTACTATCGTGAAGTAGAACTCAAGAGTCTCATACCGTCTATTGGATCAATCGCTGGTGGCACTGTTGTTACTCTATCAGGAGCGTACTTTCAGGACGGACACAACCTCAGCTGTGTTTTGAATGGAGCTACTTTCGTACCAGCACATTTTATCAGTGATACGATGATTAGTTGCAAAATTCCAGCTTTTGTGTCAGGACTACGAGAAATTGGAGTTTTTGTGTCGTTAAATGGACTGGAGATTAGTGAATCTTCTCTAAGTTTCAAGTACGTGGAGGATCCTGCTGTTTTCACTATTTTTCCGAGTGGAGGACCGATTACTGGAACTACAATGGTGAGTGTTGTAGGTGCACATTTTATCAGTACGTCAAGAAGCGTTTGTAGCTTCGGGTATCACACTGTCCCCGCAATTATTGTCAGCTCGACAGAAGTGACGTGTATTGTTCAACCATCAAGTTGGCCTTCAATGGGGCTGGTTGACTTTCGATTCTCAGGTAACGGTCAAGAGTTTTCGATAGAACAGGTTTCGTACTTCTTTTACGAAAACCCTTCGATGATTGAACTGAGTCCGCGTACTGGGAGTGTAAATGGGGGTACGATGTTGACATTTAGTTGGGAGGAGGTGATACCCAGTGACTATTTGGGAAATGTGTCGTGCCAAGTAGACTCCTTTGTTACTGAAGGCTTTTTGATAAAAGAAACAGCAGTTAGTATTGTTACTCCTCCTGTACAGCATGGCGTCGAGGGACCTGTGACGACTCGGATATCGCTAAACGGACAGAATTACGTCGAAGGACCTCCATTTTGGTATCTTGTAGAGCCTAAAATTGAATCCATTTATCCCAACAGCAGCGAAGAGACCAGCAGTACTTGGATTCGCGTAGCTGGTGCTGGTTTTCCTCGACTTACGACTTTAAGCTGTCGATTTGGTGCTTTCGAGGCTGAAGGAATGGTTTCTGCTGAGTGGGTGTCGGACAAGTTGGTGCTTTGTCGCGCCCCTGTTCACCGTCCAGGAACAGTTGACTTCGGCTTGTCGATTAATGGAGTAGATGTGATTGATACCAAGATCAAATTCACATTTACTCTCAAAACAGTCACACGCGACTATTACCCTACGTTTGGTCCGACGTCTGGTGGATCAAAGCTAACGATACCTGTGGGTACTGAAGCCCAACAATATCGACGATTAAACTGCATTATCGGTGATTTGAAAGTGGCGGGCTACATGGACAACTCAGACACTTTACTAAGGTGCACAGTCCCACCGCAAGATAATATCGGAGAGGTTGCTGTCGCCGTCGAATGCGATGGAAAAATTGTTGTACAATTCGACAAGAAGTTCCAGTACTACATCACACCAGTCATTTTAGATATTGATCCTCGATCAATGTCGCTAAGTTCAGGTGGCGTGATATCTGTTCGAGGACAGACCTTTCCTGAAAGTATTGTCTATTGTCAATTTGACACTAACATTGTGACTATGGGAGTTGCTGTCAGTGAGTCGGAGGTTCGGTGCATGGCCCCTTCGTTCTCCTCCCACGCAGTTTTTTCATACGTCAAACTTGAAGTTTCAATAAATGGAGTAGACTTCACCAACAGCGGAACGAAGATACAACTAATACCAGAACTAGAAGTGATTGATATGAGTCCAAGACACGCAATTGTGGACCAGGAGCTCGAAGTTTCAATTTCAATGTCCGGATTGATCGTGGATTATAATATTTTTACTTGCCGAATTGGCGAGGCGTATGAGGTACCCGCTTCGTTGGCATCACGCACGTCCATCAAGTGCAGATTACCCGCAGTGTCCTCTCCAGGACAAGTGACCGTGTCTGTATCAAATAACGGGGTCAATTTTATTGGAGGATCCGACACGACATTATTCTATCACTCATCACCTATCGTACAGTCTATTAGTCGGAGCAGCGGGTCAGTGTTTGGTGGTGACAACGTGGTGATTTCTGGTAATGGATTCGTTCCAGAGGTGAAGATGGTGTGTATTTTTGACGACACAAGCGTTGGAGCTACGTATCTCAATGAAAGTTCGGTATCCTGCGTCGCACCTCCATGGCAATGGCTGACACAAATTCAAGATGATAAACATGAATCAAGCACCAAGGTCGCTTTCAAACTAGGTATCTCGTCCGATTCTTCTGGCGTTGAAGCACTTGATCAAAATGGCGAATTGTTTTGGACGTATCTCTTCCCAATGACTGAAGTTACAGTCTCCCCCTCAAGGATTTTCACAAGAAAGTCTGTGACTCTAAACGTAAACGGTCTGGATTCATCTTCATCATACAAAATGACTCTTGTTCCTGAACGTGGTAATGGATCGCGTCACTTGGTACCTCTTCATGCATCGAGCGATGTACGAGTCAGTTCTTTTAAAGGAGAAATTCTACTAACTGTACCTTGTCAATACGCGGTGGTGATCGAAGATACTGGAGGGTACGTTGTCACCAAACAAAACCTTGTAATTGAGGCCATGCACCCAATTTTGGTGATCAACGTGATGCCGAACAGTGGACCGGTGAGGGGTGGCGCTGTCGTGGTATTGGTGATTGATCAAATGCTGGAAATTGGGGACAATGTGATCTGTCTTTTTGGAGATAATGCTGTATCCGCTACTGAAATGAAGCCTGGCACAATTCTGTGCAGATCTCCACCAGCGAATAATCCGGGACAAGTACTATTTGGTATCACATTACAAGATCAGCCAACCTTATCTAGCGGGGTGCACGAGTTTACGTACTATCCCGACGAAGTAATCACTTCAGTATTCCCCCAAATTCTAATTGGATCACAGCAAAACGAAGATTTGACGATCACTGGATTAAACTTTTATCACAACGACGAGATGGCTACACCTTTATGTCGAATTGGCAACGCCGTGACTCCAGCATCTGTGGTATCACCAACGCAAGTCGTTTGTCCATCTGCAACTCTTTCCTCTGGTGAATACTCGGTATCTGTCGCGTGTGATGGTGTCAACTTTGTGTCTTCACCTTGGAATATCACGTATATTTCTCCAATCTGGATAACAGCAATCCAACCATCAGTTGTTGCTACCTCTGGAGGAATAAATGTTGACGTGAAAGGCACAGGATTCGTACAAGGCGTTACTATTGAATGTGACTTTGGTCGGGGGAGATTTATCGTCGCAGCAGACGTAGTTTCCTCTACAACAGTTCGATGTTTGACCCCTTTCGTTGGTGAGTACGGTCAAGTTCTTCCGTTGTCAGTGTCCACCAATACGTCGACCAGCAATGAATTAATGTTGTCTTTTGAGGCTCCAATCGCTGTGATTGCTGCGTCACCGAACGTTGGCTTTAGTCGTGGTGGAATGTCAGTGAAAATTGACGTGACTCTTGTGCCTGCTAGTGGTGAGTTATCCTGCTTTTTTGGGGATATTCCTGTTGGTGCTCAACGTGTCACGGCGTCTCAAATACAGTGCAAAAGTCCGCCACATCGTCCGGAAGTTGTAAAGTTGCGCGTTGAAGGAGATGGCGGTGTCACTTCAGCTGGCTCATCGCTGAGTTACACGTTCTTTCCTGACCTCACTGTAGAGAATGTATCTCCAACGCGTGGCTCCGCTACTGGGGGGACTGAGGTAGTATTTACACTATCAGAAGCTGTAGATACGTCGATGCAAGAAATGATTTTTTGTCGATTTGGATTAACTTTCGTCGAGGCAGTATCGATTCAGGTCAACCAGGTGACTTGTTTGTCCCCTCTTGGAAGACAGAACGAGGATATCTCGATGGCAATTGCCTTGAATGGAGAAGATGTGGCTGCAAGTCCAGTGCGATTCCAGTACTTTGCTACTCGTGAACTTGTTTCGATTGAGCCACGAGTAGGTTCACTGGATGGAGATGTAACAATTACAGTTCTTTTGGAAAATTTGGAGATGGCGTCTGGAATCGCGTACGACTGTGGATTCGAAGTACTAGATAATGATTTAATTTTCTCCAAGGCTGAAGTGACTTTGTCGGGAGAAATCCGATGTAAAGTTCCTACTACAGCCTTCAAATACCCCAAAAGGGTTCTAATCTCAGTCTGGCAGAATGGCGAGCGTTATTCTTCCAACACGTTAACATTTGAGTTTATTCTAACTCCAGCTATCGAGAGCATCACCCCAACGACACTAACTGAACTTGGAGGAGCTCCTATTCGTGTTGTTGGTACCAATTTCTCTCCTTATCATACTTTCACATGTTTATTTGACGTCGACGTTGAAATTCCTGCAAAGGTGATCACTAGAAATTTATTGGAATGCATTTCTCCTAAACTTTTACCTGGAAATCACTCGTTTGGAGTATCATGGAACCGACAAGAATACGCTTTTTCTCGAACGTTTCTGACTGTAGTGGAAGCATTAGAGCTTGCGTCCATCGAGCCCAATGCAGGTTTTAGGGATCAGCAAACCGAAGTTCAAGTATTTGGCGCTGGCTTTCACCCATCTACTAATCTAGTTTGCCGCTTTGGAGACACGCTGACTCCTGCTACGTATGTGAACCGAACACAAGTTCACTGTCATGCTCCGTTTTGGCCTGTACAACCGTCTGATAATCTGGATAAACAAACGATTCCGGTGGAGGTTAGCTTAGATGGAGAAACATTCGTCGGCTCAGCTGGGGCGATATTTACTTACTACTCTACGCCCCATTTCGACAGCATCTATCCTAATTCCGGCAGCATTTCGGGTGGTACACGGGTTTTGGTACGCGCCGCTATCGATGAAACTCTCGACTACAATTGTTCGTTTGACGGCGTTAGTATTCCAGCTCTGCTCCTGAACTCTTCAACGCTTTCGTGTTTCTCTCCTCCTACTAAAAACATTCAGCGCGTCGAAGTGCGTATCGCAGTTCTTGGAATCTCCGTTGGAGGTGAATTTCCGTTGTGGTTTTCGTATTATGATCCTCCAATAATTGTATCTGTAAGTCCGGCTACTATCAAGACTAAAGGGGGAGAAGAGATACTTGTGTCAGGGAAAAACTTAATTTCAACTAGTACTATGCGATGTCAATTCGGTGATTCGTTCACCAGTTCCGCTACATTCATCTCTTCGACGACTATTTCATGCATTGTACCTCCTCGAAGAACCGCAGGTTACGTAGCAGTGGAAATGACGTTGAATGGAGTCGACTACACGGACAGCCATCAGTCAGTGTATTACTACGACTATATCGATGTGTTGAGTATTTTCCCAGATCAAGTCTCAACTTCAGGTGGCACTGAATTGAACATTAAGTTGGCACCTGAATCTACACACAATAACGCGTCGATCGACTGCATATTTGTTCGTCCTACATGCACATTGACACGACCAGCATACGTCGTATCGAGTACGGAGCTGATGTGCTACACACCTTTGTGGACACCAGGAAAAGCTGCGGTTGGGATTCTAGTCAAAGCGAAGCAGCGATACATGGCAGATACCACGTTAGAATTTATCATCGAACCTTGGATAAACTCTATCGTACCAGATCACGGCCCTACAACTGGTGGAACATTGGTGACAGTATCTGGTGAAGCACTTGACGACACATCTATCGTGTGTATATTTGGTGAAATTACTGTCACACCCAGTACCATTACTGAGAGTGAAGTTACATGCACAGTTCCAAGTCAACCTGACGAAGCTAACGTATTCGTTGCTGTGAGTGTTGCTATTGGGACACGTATTCGTTCAAACTCTGTTGAATTTGCCTATGATTTGCCTATCCAGATTTCTAACGTGTCCATTCAACGTCTACCAGAAGATGGAGACAGCGTGTTGACCGTGACAGGATTGAATTTCCGCAATACAATAGCGTTGTCTTGTGATATTGGAGCACAGATACCGACCGTCAAGGCAATTTTCATTGATTCTACCATGGTGAGATGTCTTATTGGAAAGACACGACTCTCTCAAGTCACAATTGGGGTCAGCGATAATGGCTACGACTTTGTGTTCTTTGAAACCTCACTGAATTACGAAGTGAGCCCTTATATTACTGCCATACATCCTACTTCTGGCCCATTGGAAGGCGGCACTCCTGTACAACTCACAATTACTAACACTGATTCGCTCAAGGACGAAGGTGTGGCGATGTTCTGTTCTTTTCGTGATCAAAATACTCGTGCGCTTATGGTAGAGAATGATAGAATAACTTGCATCTCACCTGGTGTAAAAAATCCTTCTGTCGTCCCCGTTTCATTCTACTGGAGATCACTTGACCTGGAAGATCGATTTGACGCAGACAAGCAGCTTGATATAGAATTTAACTACGTTGTCTTCCCGAAATTGGTGGATATTGCACCTTTGAGTGGCTCAGCAGCTGAAGGAACCGTCGTGACGCTCTCTGGCTCTGAATTCCGTGATGGAATGACAGTGAGATTTGACGTCGGCCTCAAAGCGAGGTATGTCTCTG
This sequence comes from Phytophthora tubulina, assembly GCA_014706135.1. Taxonomy (NCBI): domain Eukaryota; phylum Oomycota; class Peronosporomycetes; order Peronosporales; family Peronosporaceae; genus Phytophthora; species Phytophthora tubulina. Next base: position 1,317,438 of record JACBOY010000148.1, on the reverse strand, counting down.
CTAGTATCGTGTCGACCTCAATTGCTACAGCTGATCTGCCTGAACAATTGGTGGAAGGAGTTGTTAGCGTTGCAGTATCAGCGAACGAAGTGGATTACAGTGAAAGTTTGACGTTTTACGTTCGACCTCGACCAATTCTGCACTCTGTGTATCCATCTCAAGTCAGCGTAGCGATTGATCAGAAGGATATTTATCTCACGATTCAAGGCACTGGCTTTACTGAGACTGCAAGGGAATCCATGCGATGCCGCATTGGTGATGAGAAAAATTCTAGTGTAGTTCAGTGGATCTCAACTTCCCAGATTTTGTGTCCTGCTCCATACTTGGATGCTGGTATTTACAGCGTCTACTTGGCACTAAACGGTGTGAATTTCGTGAATGATGGAGTAAAAATTCTGTATCAAGAGCGGTTTATCGTGTATGGCATTTCACCAATGTTTGGTGTTTTGAGCGGAGGTACAAAAGTACAAGTACGAGGTTCAAACTTCCGTGGAAACACAAAGGAAACGGACTTAGTCTGCGTTTTCGGCACTAAAAGTTCTCCGCTTAAAGTGATCAATGCCAGTCTTGCGGAGTGCGAATCACCAAGTCAACTAAATGCTGGGTATGTGTTTTTTACCGTTGCTCGACTGGCTGACGTTAATCCTCAGTACAAGGCGTTGGGTGGATTGAGCTTTTACTACCATAAAGTACCGACCATTACGAAGCTTTTGCCATCAATGGTTCGAGCTACGAACGCCTCCGCGCTTCGTCTAATAGGCACCGAATTCATAGATTCGTCGCTTCTTTCGTGTGTGGTTGGAGGAGTTCTAGTACCCGCGAAATTCATCTCCTCCAGTATTATTGAATGCTTGTTGAATGAAGTGGTCAGTGGTACGTGGCTTACCGAAAGTACACTAAGTATTGAGGTCTCCAACAACGGTCAAGATGTGTCCAATAGTGAGCTGGAAATTCTCGTGCAAACTCCACCTCAACTCCTGCGTTTAGAGCCATCAAAAGGTCCTATTCGTAAACCCACAACGGTAAAAATATTTGGTGAGTATATCTCTTCGCAGTTCCAGAATCTCAAGTGTCTCGTTGGCGAAACACAAGTTGTTCCTGCTACAAACCTTGGCAATGGGTGGATTGAATGTGTATTACCCGCTTCACAACGTGCTGGAATTGTACAGGTTTCTATCTCTGTTGATGGCGTCTACTATACATCACAATCGCTACAGTTTTCGTACGAAGATATACCAGTGGTGTACTCAATTTACCCCACGTCTGGTCCATTCCATGGAGGCTCAAATGTTAACGTCCAAGGTGAAGGTTTCGGTGATGGTGGACTCTATTGTAGCTTTGGATCATCTATCGTTGAAGCGCGGGTGAAAACTTCATTAACGGTTGAATGTGTGTCGCCTGCTTACATTTCTGGCTCCGAACAAGTTGTCAGTGTAACGGTAGTCAAAGTTGACGCTCTTACGACTGCTCCTGCTGTGGCTTCTCAAGATTCCGTTGTATTTTTCTCGTACGTGAAGCTACCACAAGTGGTAGAAGTCACACCTTCCGTCGTGTTCACGGGAGATCAACCCTTAATTACTCTCGAAACAATAGGAACGGATGCTTCTACCAACGCGTGGTGTAAGTTCGGGGGTGTGATAGTGAAAGCTGAACCTGCTGATTCTGCGGATAGTACTGTGAAATGTCGTGCTCCAGCGCTTCGTACTGGACGATACTTTGTCGAAGTATCAACGAACGAACGTGACTTCAGTGTATCCCGAATTCAACTTATTGTCGATGCTCGACCTATTCTCACGTCACTCAGCCCCAAGTACGGCTCACCAGCAGGAGGCAACGTCGTCACGTTCACAGGCTCTGGTTTTAACTCAACTGCGGGTTTGGAATGTTCCTTCGCTGAAACAAAAGTGCCTGCTATCCTACATTCAACGGCTAAACTTCAGTGTAAAGCTCCGCTTCGAAAGGCCAGGAGTGAAATTCATCGAGTTTCTATCCGCTCTCGAGCACCGCAAAACGAAATTCAACTGGTTAGTATTGATGTGGCTAACGAAGGTCCAGAGGTTCAAGTGGTAACTACAAAAGGATGGGGAACTTCTCCTGAAGTACATGAATTACGACTAGAACACCCTGCAGCTTTGACCCAAACTCAGGTTGTTGTGACAACCTACTCGGATTATCGTCCAGAAATTCAACGTATCGCTATCAAAAATACACCACAGTTACCGGAAGTTCAAGTGGTAAGTACATCGGCCAGCAGCACCATATCCGGAACGTTTACTCTACGTGTCTTTGGTTTTGCTTCCAGTTCCATTTCTTATAGTGAAAGTGCGACTTCATTTGCGAAAATATTGACGGGTGCTACACTGGGAACTCATGTGTTCCAAGTTACTCGAAGTGGTCCATTCAGCGCTAGTATTTCGGATTATACGTGGTTTGTTACTTTCGTCTCGGATATTGGACAACAGCCCAAATTATCCTTAATTTCCAGTAATTTGTTGGGAACCGCGGCGAATGTCAAGATTTCTCGATCACGGTGTGGAACGGTGTATGAAATTCAAACTGTTGGGGTGATTGGGGATAATTTAAGTGGCGTTTTTGGTACTTTTCTGCTTTCTTACGACGGCATTACAGTAGCTGTTGATATCCACGCTAGTGCTGCGGCAATGACGACCGCTTTAAAGGGGATTCCAGCTCTTAAAGATGTCACGGTCTCGTACACTACACAGTTAGCGGGTTTCGACACAGTCTACGAATGGGACGTTCGATTTGATGTGAATTCACAGCCAATATCATTACTTGAGATCGTCTGTGACCTTCAAGATGTGGGGGGATATGTAGTACGTAAAGCGGTGGGGACTGCGCCGTCACCGAATGGGAATTTTGTATTGAAATTGGGGTCTGAGACGACGGCGTCGTTGGCGTGGAATGCTTCACCCTTAGAAATGAAGACAGCTCTTGAAGATCTGAACGCTGTGTTCGTCGCGATAGTAAACATGAAAGAGGATACAGCCTACCTTCGCGTCTGGGAGGTGACTTTCCCACCGATCAATGGTGATTTAGCTCTTCTTGTCGCTGATTATCAATCTCAACAGCTAGGAATGTATGGAGACACACAGAGCACGTTATCAGCTGGACTAGATGTCGTGGTAACCGGTCTACTGGATGCTAAACCATTACTAGGGACGTTCCAAATCACCAACCAAGTATCTGGTCAACTAGCAGCAATTTCTTCGAGTGCAGACTGTTCAACGATGTTAACAGCTATCGGAGGTGTAACCTGCAGGATGTTTGGTCCAGGTCTCTCAGGAGAACGAAAGTGGATCGTTGATTTCGCGACATTGCCAAATACTATCGCTGTATCAAGTGTTGGTATGACTGGTGCTTCTCCTAATGTCGACGTTGTGACTAAACCTGTTGGAAACAAACCAGAGATCCAACAGATTCAATTCGCCTTAGCTAACGTTCCTGAAATCCAACGTTTGTATGTGTCGCAAAGGGGAAATATGTGGGAAATCCAGTCACTTACCATTGTCGGCGATAGTACACTGACTGGTATGTTCAGGATTGGTTTTAATTCGGTCTTATCGGGCTTACTGCTGCCTCAAGCGACTGCTATTGATATCTCAGATGCGATTCAAAGCGTGTTTAAAGACGGATCTGTAGTGGTGAGTCGTAACTCGGTTACTCAGTCAACTTTCACTGGATATCGCTGGGACGTCATTTTCTACGCTGCTGGGGATATCAACACTTTGAGTGTTGTTTCAAACCTAACAAGTGGTGGATCTAATGTCGCTACAAGTTTTATTGAAACAAGGAAAGGAGTTGTTTGTGAAGTCCAGAATGTAACGTTAGCAGCTTCTGCTGGTCAACTGGCTGGGTCTTTCAAGTTGTCCTATCAAGGCAGTACTTCTACTAGCATCGGCTTCAGTGCTAGTGCTTTGGAGATGAAGAAAACGCTTGAACAAGTTTCAACTATGGATAAAGTCAATGTAAGTGTTATCGAGCACAACACAGAAGGAGGTAGAACGTGGATCGTGACGTTCCCTTTCCAAGCAGGAGATTTACCTGCTCTTCAAGTCACAAATTTGGTATCAACAGGTACTGCTACACCTACAATTTACGTTAACGAAGTACGAAAGGGAAAAATGCGTGCACTTAGCGGAACTTTTTCGATGAGTTACTCAGGATCTCAAGTCCAAGTGGCTGTGGGGTCAACAGCAGCGCAAATTCAGTCTGCGCTACTTGGTTTAGCTTCATTCGCGTCACAAACACTGCAAGTGTCATTGGCTCGGAGTGATTTTACGGGAGGATCTACTTGGCATGTTACGTTCACTTCTGAAGTACTTTCTAGTTTAATCACGATTGATACGACTAACTCTAAAGGTGAGTATCCGTTTGGAACGTCCGAAAGATTAAGATCCGCGACACAATTGGAAGTTCAACAGATACAAACTACTAGTCCTGGCGGTGGAATTCTTTCAGGAACATTCACTTTATCTTACGGGAGTGAAACAACCTCTGCGTTGTCTTTTAGCTGCACGGATATAGCGATGCAAAATGCTCTGAACCTGCTCCCTTCTATTGGAATTGTCACGGTAAGCAGATCGACGGGGACGGCGAGTACATTTTTCACTTGGTTAATCAATTTTACAGCACCGACAGTACACGCAGACCCGCTGCTGCTTGTAGCGTCAGGGAAGCAGACTACACTGTTGTCTACCAAATCGGATGCTACAATTACAGTAACTGAGATGACTAAAGGATCATTGAGTGCAGTATCAGGGAATTTCTCGCTTCAATTGGCTGGGAATAGTGTCGTGGTAGCATCCAATGCAAGTGCAGCGGAGATGACGACGCAGCTTTCTAAGTTACCTGGTGTAGGCAAAGTGGCTACATCTCGGTCTGTAGTGGGGGCTGCAGCTTACGGTGTATATTCATGGATTGTGACGTTCTCTGACAGTGGAAATATTCCGGTTTTACTCCTCGATTCAACTCAACTAGTCACTACTGGTCAAGTTGTTGGTTCTATTGTACCAGTTCAAGACGGGCTTCTCAGTTGCTGCGTTAGTGGCAATTTTCAACTTGCACAAGGTGATGTCGACCAGCAATTACCTGGAACATTTGGATTTGAGAAGAATTGGCAATTGGTATCTACAACAAGTGATTTAACTGGAATTTTGGCTCGTGGTGACCTCATTCGGATGGGATCAACAACATTTTCTATCGACTATTTCCTCCCATTCAATGCGACGGTGCTACCGTTGAATACAGCGTACACAGGAACGAATAACCCGCAGGTTGTCGCGTATTCTCAACGTAAAACGGGGGTTATTTCAACCACCGGAGTGTCTGTAGATAAACTTTCTACTAGTTTACGATCAATTGTTCCTAATGCGAACATTCGTGTCCAACAAGTTGAAAAAATGTCGAATGGAGGTTCGTTGTGGCAAATCACCTTTGCCGACGAGAATCAATGGGGACCAGTGCGTGTATCTCCTACTATTCCGACAGTGACATTGAAAGCAAGCACTTTTCGAGTAAAAGATCGTCAATATGGAGAAATTTGGATGATTTACGTCTACGGCAGTGATCCGATCAGTGGTACGTTTTCCCTATCAATTGATGGGATAGCGTGGAAGCCACTGAGTGTAAGCGCTTCAGCCAGTGACATGAAAGCTCTACTTGAAAGTTCTGGGTTCTATGAAAGTGTCAAAGTGGAGCGAAAACTTCTGGCACTTACACAATATTCTTACGGTGATGGTTATGGATGGTTTGTCGAGTTTATATCGGATGCAGCTCATGTTAAACCTCTCTACTTCGACACAAAAGGTGTTAAGACGACGTATCGCCCTGACGTCTCTGCAGGGTGGGTTTTAGTACGAGCTGCGACGTCTACGACGCTTGGTGGCACGTTTCAAATTGGTCGTAAAGGACAGTACACATCCAACATCAACTATGATGCGACAGAAGCTCAATTCACAAGTGCGATTCAAACTCTTCCAGATCTAAGCACAGCAGTTGTGACGCGATCAACTAAGAGTAACAACGGAGGGTATAGCTGGTCAATTACCTTCGCTCCAAGTAGTACCCCTTACCGTAACTACGCATTGTTGAGTATTTCCTCCAGTCTTACGGGTACAGCTGCAACAGCTCGAGTTGTTTCTTTCAAACAAGGATCAACCTTAACAGGTTCCTTCCGGCTTGGATTTCGCGATGTTTTTACTGGAGATCTCTCAATTAGCAGCACTACTGCACAACTCCAAGACGCTCTAACGTCTGTACTTAACGGAGGTAGTTTAGTGGTCACGCCGGTTGTGAACAAAGCGTTATCGTGGAATGTGGAGTTTTCATCAATTCGTGGATCAATTGACCTGCTAACTTTTGACACCCAAAAATTACTGGGATCTAACGTAGTTCCAAGAGTTACGCGTATTCAAAGGGGAATTATCTCAGCTATCGATGTGGGAATGGTAACTTTAACCTTTAACAACAGTCAGACTGATCCGTTAAAGGCGAGTGCAAGTGGAAGTGACGTAGTTGCAGCTCTTTCGTTAAGAACAAGTGCTAGCGCTAGTTCAGTGGCGGTGTCAACGCAATCGCAAGTTGTTGGGGCTCGACGATATGTTACTCTGAATTGGGACGTAACCTTTGATCTCGCTGCTCACGCTTTCGACCACGCAGCACTGTGTAAACTTCCTCTTCTTCACGCAGATGTGATGAATGTGCTTGGTACTGAAGTGGAAACGTGGACGGAACGAGTACAATCGCCTTGTGTTGCAGTCACTCTTATCGTGAATGGCCAAAATGTAGTTAATAGTAACCTCAGTTACGCATATCTTAAAGTTCCTGTGGTTCTGTTAGTATCTCCTTTAATGGGACCAGTAACAGGAGGCACGAAAGTGACGCTCAAGGGCCAGAATTTTGTATCTGGACCGTATCTTGTGTGTGTGTTTGGTGCTCAAGAAGCAGCAGCCAACTTTGTCGATGTGTCTACAGTTTGGTGTATCGCACCACCGCAAGAACAATCAACGACGATGTACATTAAACTTAAAGCTTTCAATCCCGATACACCAGGTGAAGATTTCGTGTCGGAATCTCAAGCAGTTTTCGAGTATTATCCGCAGCTTGAATTTATCTCAATGTATCCAACTGAAGGTCCATGTACGGGTGGCATCGAGCTTAAACTCAATGTTTCAGGTGTGATGAATGCGCCTTCACTCTCTTGTGTGTTCACAATTGAGTTACCAAGTCGACCGGAGCCACTACGTGTGACGGTAACAGGACAATTTTACAGTAACGAATACTTGGGTTGCATCACGCCAACTTTAAAGAATGCTCTACCGTCATCAGCAGATACATGGTATCAAAACATGACAGCAGTTGCTCAAGTGGAAGTTTCTAACAACGGAGTGGACTTTATTTCAACTGCAAGAAGTTTTGTCTTCACGCCGGTACTTGATAAAACAAGTGTGACTATTGTGGATCTCAAAACATTAGAAGTCCTTCAAGCAAAACCTACAAAAGGTCCAATTAGCGGTGGAACTCCAGTACTTTTGACTTTATCGTCTGCGTTCCCGAGCTCCGTCGTCTTCTGTAGATTCGGCACTGCAGTTGTTCAAGGGACAGTAAAAGCTGCTACAAATGAAGTTGTTTGTGTTGCGCCACGAGTGGAAACTGCAGGGATAATTCAGCTTGCGATTGGCGCTAATGGACTCGATTTTGAGGTCTTCGCTACTGATTTTGAGTATTCAGTGGACGTCTCTCAATCTCTGCGTCTAATACCGTTAAATGGGGTCGTTAGCGGTGGCACTTTGGTACATATTTCTGGAATTCCAGTTGATGAAGATGCCAATTACAGTTGTAAGATCGGTGGACAAGTTGTGAGAGCAGAATATACGAACGAAACTCACGTGGGTTGTAGAACGCCTGCAATATCCAAGCCACAGCAAGTTCCAGTCAAGATTTCAGACAACGGCGTCGACTATACCACGTTCAATTTGTCGTTTGCTTACGTGGAACCTCTTTACGTTAACAGGATTTACCCAGTAAGTGGAGATATCGAAGGCGGTCAACTTGTTAACGTTCTTGGAGGGAACTTCACTGCTGGAGCTGAGAGCATCTCGTGTAAGTTTGGAGACGTGGTGACGTCAGCTTCAATTATTTCACCATTTACTGCACAATGTGTTGTTCCAAAGTTACAACCGATCCGAGATATACAAAGCGTCAAGTTAGCAACCAAGAACTTCGTCCCTGAAGTTCAACGTATCACAGTAGCTTCGTCAGTTTTGCAGCCAACAATTCAACAAATCACCACCACTGGCGACGTTCGACTGCCCGAGATACAGCAATTTACTGTGTCTGGAGATGTCATACCGGAGATTCAGGCAGTTCGAGTGAAATCCCAAGCGTATTCCGGTGAAGTGTTCAAAGTTACGAGCTCAATATCGTCGGTAGTTAACGAAGTGCAAGCTGTCGAGATGCACGCGACGTCGCTTATTGGAGGTTCGTTCCGACTTTTATTGGAACACCAACAAACCAATACGTTGACTTCCTACGCTACTTCTCAAGAAGTTGAAATAGCGTTAGAAGCTCTTGATAATGTCGGTGATGTCACTGTCACAAAGACAACACAAGGCTCGCTGGGATCATGCACTTGGATGATCGAGTTTCTCGACTGTGTGGGAGACGTGCCAATGCTGGAGATCGTTAACCTCTCACTTGGTGATTCAGGCTCAAATGACTTCTCTATTGACGTCATTGAGATGATTAAAGGACAGGGAGCAGCGCTTTCAGGTTCATTTGTTCTAGTTATTGACGCAGAAAGCACGTCTAGTATCATTTACGATGCTTCTGAGGATGAAATGCTGGATATTCTCAAAGCTGTTAGCACTTCGAGTGATATTTTAGCAGTGACACGTACGGGTCCCTTCTTGAACAATGGATACGAGTGGGAACTAACATTTGCTGGGTTTCCTAGTCACGTTCGGACTATTGGTGAAGATGTCACTGCGTTTGCTCAAGGAAGGGGACAAATTAGTGTAAATCTCATCTCGCAAGGTGTAAAAGGTGAGCAACAGCAGCTTTCAACGACATTGTCAAGTGGAACGTTTACCTGTAGTTTAGGAGTCAGTGTCAGTGATGCCATTGCATTTGATGCATCACAAACTGCTGTTGCCGCAGCGTTTAACAGCGCAACGTTTGGACGTGTGGATGTCACGGGCAATGCAGGAGGTCCGTGGGTCGTCACTTTTGTTGATTTAGCAGGGGATTTATCACTTTTGGCGTGTGGAACTAGTCAAAGTGTAACAGAGGTGACGAAAGGCACTGGACGTTGTTTAGGAGGTACATTCTTACTCAAGTTACGTGGAGAATCGACGTCACTATTGAATTACGATGCAACTGCAGCTCAAGTAGCAGCAGCATTAAACACTTTGACGACTATCGACGACGTAACTGTATCTGATGATGCTGGAGATGTGAACGGTGGTGGAGCTTGGTTGATAACGTTTTCAGGATCTGATGGTAACGTTCCAAAGCTGGAAGCGCAGGATATTAATCTACAAGGAGAGTCACCTATCGTTTCTGTATCTGAACAACAACAAGGTAATGAAATCAGTGGAAGAATCGCATTTTCTTGGGCTAGTAAATCCTCGATCGATGTAAATGTCGATGCAAGTGCAGCAAAAGTGGAGAATATTTTATCTAAAATGTTTGGTGTGGATGATTGTGTTCATGTCGATATCTCGGCGATCTCATCGGGTTTTGGTACAATCTTCTCAACTACTTTCACTAAGGAACTTGGTAATATTGAGCAGATTCAACTTGTGGATACGAGTCTTACTGGATACGGAGTTAAACTCAAGAGCGAAACAATTCAGGATGGTGTAATGCCAATTACTGGAACTTTCACGCTTTCTTACGGAAATGTACGTACACCGCCACTTGAGTGGAATATCTCGTCAGAAGACATGACAACAGCGATTCAACTCCTCCAGTCCATTCCGTTTGACTATGGGGTACAGGTTTCCCGCTTTGGACCAAATGTTGCTGGGGGTATGAGCTGGACAGTGACGTTTCCCCTTGGAATGCCTCTTCCTAGCCAACGTATCGTTGCTGACAGCAGCTCGCTTTCAGGGTCCAATGTGGGTATGGTGGTTAACTTTGTGTCACAAGAGACGGCCAAACTTGGAGGAACTATCCAAGTCAACTACCGAGGTAAAAAGACCGCAGATATTGACGTCACAAGCTCAAGTATCGTTGCAATTCAAAGTGAACTGCAGAAATTGCCATCATTAACGTCTGTCAACGTTGTGCGGACTCAAGTGAGGAACGCCATTCAATGGGATGTCACGTTCAGGTCACTTGATGCTGCAGTCGCGACGCCGACGCTTATGAGTGTAGATACCCAAACGGTGACAGGCACTGCAGTGACGTCGAATGTTATGCGAATTCGTGGTAGCGGACACAGTGAGATCCAGAGTCTTTCGATCTACCAAAGTACCATAACCCCGACTGTGACTTTCAACGTTGTTTGGAATGGTAAACGAAGCACAATTTCTGCTTCTGCGACGATGACTGGTACCGAGTTAAAAGCTGTCTTGGCGACGATATCTGGTCTAGGAGCTACCGTTGTGGAGCGATATCCTTCTGCTGTTGGTGTGGGTTTTACATGGTTAATTTTGTTGACTGAAGGCACGCGAAATGTTCCAATTCCTTTGACTATCGAGCTCTTAGGGACAACAAACCCTTCGGATTTGGTCGTCAATGTTGTTCAGTACACTTCGACGTTAAATTCATTATCTGGAACATTTTCACTACTGAGTTCAAGAGAGACTTGCACGGAACTGACAATAGGCGACTACTGCACACCTGAGAAAACTTCAACGATGTCGTTTAATGTGGATGCAATTACTATGGCACAAAGGATTTCAGCACTTCCTGGTTTGACTGGAACTACAGTATCAGTGGGGAAAGTAGTGAACAATTGGGAGTACGAGTGGATTGTTACGTTCCCTTTTGATTATCTCGATATGCCATTGATACAATTAAACAAAGCAACAATAGGGGGATCTTCCGTTTCCACTAAAACCACTCGACTTCAGAAAGGTTTTGGTATTGATGGAGTTAAAGTAGCTGTGGAAGTATCTTCTAACGGTCAAGATTACTCCACAAGCGGGGTAGTTTATTACTACACGCCAACACCAGACGTGTACTCTCTTGAACCGAACCATGGACCTTTACAAGGCGGAACTGAGGTTGTCATTACGGGTATCAACTTCCAGAACACGAGTAGTTTACGTTGCAAATTTGGTGAACGTGTCACTACAGCTGCAACGTTTATCAATTCAACTCAGTTCACATGTGTATCTCCTAGTGGCCTCAATGAAGGCGATGTTTACGTGGAAATAGCGAATCATGGACTCTTTGCTGAGTCAATTTTTACTACAAGTAGGAAAGTGTTCACTTACGATCCTGAACTGGAAATTGACTCTGTATTTCCTTCATTAGGAGCAACAACAGGGAATTTTTCGGTTAAAATCACGGGTGGAGCTTTCAAAAAGACTGACGCTGTACGTTGTAAATTTGCTGAGATCGTTGTAGTGGCCAATTGGATCAGCTACGATGAGATTTTGTGTATAGCGCCACCTCACAGTCCTGGAGTTTTTACACTTGAAGTGACTCGAAATGCTCAAGACTATACAGATACTCTTGTACCATTTATCTTCTATGCAGAGCAAGGAATTCGCTCCATTTCACCTACTTTTGGTCCTGCGTATGCAGCTGGAACACGCGTTGATGTTGATGGAGCAGCATTTGTGAATTCTTCCTTACTATCTTGTAGATTTGGATACGTGGTGACTCCAGGAGAGTACATTAGTCCAACGAAAATGCGTTGTACGACGCCACCTTTACCAATTCACAGTGGCGGATTGATACCTGCTCCTTTGCCAGAGTATCGGAATCAATGGGTTGATCCGAATGTTGGCAGCGTCTACTTGTTCCCAGAAGCGCATTATTATCCACAATATCTCACCCGTTTAGTGTCTGTGGAAGTGTCGAACAACCAGCAAGACTTCTCACTTACTGGTATCAACTTCCTTTACTATCAAGACGAAACTCTTGAAGCTATTGCTCCAACTCAAGCGTTCGATAGTGAAGAACCTCTCGCGATTTTCGCCTATGGACGCAACTTCATCAATACAACGGCGTTATCCTGTCGTCTCGGGCTTCAAACGTTCGCAGCGACGTTCGTAACCTCAAATTTGCTGCTGTGTGAGGTAAATCACCCGATGTTGTACGACGATGCTAGACGTGGATCGGACAAATTCCACGATTTAACTCAACCAAGACACGCTCTCTTCGAAGTGTCTAACAACGGGAGGGATTTCACCACTAGCCACGTTGTATTTGAGTTTCTTGGAGCTTGTCCGACCGGTTTCTTCTGTCCGAAGCAGCTTCAAGGCTTCAACGGGAAAGTTCTTTGTCCTCGTGGCACATATTGTCCTGGAGTTGCGAATACCGTCTTCACACGATGTCCACGAGGAACGTATCAGCCTAAAACTACTCAAGCTGCGTGTCTTCGATGTCCGATCGGCTATCACTGTCCGCACACGGGTATGCACGTGCCACGACTGTGTCCTGCAGGTTTTGTGTGTGATGTAACAGGGATCGAAGAGGCTGATCAACCTTGTCCTCAAGGTCATTATTGTCTTGAAGGTACAGCAACAACAGCCACAACGTGTACACCCACGACAAGTTACACTGGAATGTTGATAGCGTCTCCATCTGCCGCTGAAATGCCGAGTACACTGCGTCGACAACGTGGTAAAAAACCCGTCGCTAGTATTCAAGCTCGGAAAAGTGGATGCTGGCGTAACGAGACGGAAGACTTTGGTTTACAGTTGAGTACTCGCCCTTCACGGTTCTGGATGGAGCTACGACAGCTTCCTTTAGCTCCAGGATCGTCTTTTAAGTCGCCTATACGTGGTCGCTTCTGTCTGGATGACTCGTGTGTGAAACTCGCAGACGCAGACAATCTTCGAGTGGAAGACGTGTACTTTGACTACACTTCGACGGACTTTGCACTGCGTAGACCTGTTGCTTGTCCTGCCGGTTCGTACTGCCATCCTGGAACTGCAGCAAGTGATTCACTCATGAAGAACTTTTCAACAGTTCAGCCCTGTTTCGAAGCCATGTATTGTCCTGAAGGTAGTTCAAACCCACGAGGCTTTGGTGAGTGTGCTCCAGGGTTTTACTGTCCGTTCGGGACGCGTATTCCCTGTCCTGCAGGTTCGTACTGTCCTGAAACAGGTCACATCGAGCCATTGCCTTGTGCTCCTGGTACATTCAATGGTATGACAGCGCAGTCGAACTGCACGTCATGTCCAGTCGGGTTTATCTGTCCAGGTTACAGCCGCGTGATGCCTGCTTTGTGTCCACCTGGCTACGTGTGCAGTAAGACAGCACTCGCGTCGCCGAATAGTTTGTGTCCGAGAGGTTTCTACTGTCTTGAAGGCACAGCCACGTCCGACGGATTCCGGAACGACACGAGATTGAGACCGTATCCGTGCAAACCAGGCACGTACTGCCTCAAAGGTGTCGTAGCTGATGAAGTTCGTGTTGGAGACTATCAGTACCCACAGAACTGCACGGCAGGTTTCTACTGTGAGTTAGGCTCGTATTCACCTAAAGGTTCTGGTCTTTGTCCTCCCGGTTTTACCTGTCCGAGCGGAACGGCAGCACCAATTCCTACGTCGAAAGGCACTTTTGCTCAACTGGAAGGCACCGTAGCTGCAGCTGAATGTGCTCCAGGTTACTACGCGCCAACGATCGAGTCAACGGAGTGTGTGCCGTGTCCACCCGGTACAACGTGTGAAAATGACGGCACAGCCGTTGCTACCATTTGTCCGCCAGGTTCATATCGCGGAAGTTTATCTGCCGATGGATTGGCGTGTCTTGCTTGTCCTCAAGGCACTTGGTCAAAGAACTGGGAACTGCGTGGAGTCGAAGAGTGTCTTGAGTGTGCACCTGGAACAGTATGTCCTATTGACGGCATCTCGAACCCATGTACAGTCGACGATCTGCCGTACGTTTACACCCCCGTGACGGCTAATTTGACGTTCGCGCAGTGTCTTGACCGTGGATCGTACTACTTCTTCGGCGTGTTACTTGAGCCTTGGATCGATGAATTGGGAAGAGGAGCTCATTTCCTTCCAGACCGTGACAACGGACGTTGCTACGAGAACGCGCAGGCTCAAGGATCCGATCTGTATCAACGTTTTGCAGATTTCCACGGACCTCTGTACGAGATCGCAACAGGTACTGGAGTTCCTCATCAAGGCTACGGTGACGACGGGCAGTATCCTCCACCTAACATGTTCGCACGGGGCTCGTTGGCTATTGATCTGCCTGTTTCAAGAGCTTACGACGTCGCGCGTAACTGCACACCGGGTTTCTTCTACCAGAAACAATGGTACCCTGGTACTTGTGAAGCCGACATCTTCTGCTCCGCTTCAGTATGGTCGAAAGTGAAGTCAGCAGATGAACTGGTGGCACAGGCTCAACCGTGTCCTGAAGGCTACGTCTGTGACTCATCAACGACAGCCGACACCGCTTTCTCGCACCTTTGTCCTGCTGGTTACGTCTGTGGAGCTGGTACAACACCAGATCTAACGCTTGATTCACCTCGAGGTCAACTTTATGAACTCTGTCCAGCCGGGAAATACTGCGTTGCTGGTACGGCGGAGTCGCAAAAAGAACGCTACTTGTGTCCTGCAGGTTACTTCTGTCCGACTGGTACTGCGAACCCGTTGCTCGGTGAGATTGCGAACGACGCACTGCGTCGACGTCTCTCAAGTGAAGACAGTAACCCGTTCGTGTACATGAACTACACGAAATACGTCGGAGAAGGCGACATCCGCGTCGTATCTGCTCACGACATGCGCTGCTTTGACGGCATCGACGACGATCTGGTCGAGATTTTCCGGCTACGACAGGATCCCAACAACGCAGACAACAAAATCGTCGTGAACCGAGCTGAAGAGCAGAATCGCTTGTGTGCTCGGGATCACAAGTGGAGGACGATAGATCTCGCTTTACGTCGTAATGAGTGTGACTGTGTAGCGCAGATGCAAGTGGTGCGTCGTGTCTATCAGCTCTGGAAGTGTACGACGACACCATCAACTGCGAACGCCACAGTTTACGATCCGAAGCGGTTTGGCTGGGCTCAAGTGCACAATTCGGCCATTCAGTGTGTATTTCCAGGCTCGAAACCTGTCGATCTCACCGCGTTGGTAGCTGATGGAGGCAGCGGTGTTACCTTCCAGACGGCGTGGACGGAAATTATGAATGTGCGTTCGTACACAGAACTTCGTACGCACGTTGAGTCCATGTACGCGGCTCAAGTTGTGCCAGTGGATCCGTACGTGTACGATTTACACCATGCCGTCGAGTTGATTGAAACTTTCGGTGAAGAAACGCCAGACTTCGCTGGGTTCGTGTCGGGTTCGAGTGAAGAAAGTGTTGAAGACTTGCTGAGGTTAGACGCGTGTGCGTGCTCACAAATGTTCAAGTGTCCGAACGGCACAACTTCTGCTTTAGGGTCCGACAACATTTACGACTGCGTTAAGACGGGTGACATGGTACAGGAACGTGTGAGTCCCATTCCATTGACGAGTGATCGTCTGCTGAATGGCTCCGAGTTTCAAGACTTGACTGGAATTGCAGGTCACGGACTGGGTAGCATCGTCCTGGAGCCGTTCGAAGTGGCCGTCGTCACGATCAACACGACACAACTTGAACGTAACCTCACGTACGGCGCGCACTACCAGATCTCCGTGTATCAGGACTGCAAGCCTTGTCCGCCACAGTACAAGTGCGATCTGAATGATAAACCGCCTAGCTGTACGTATCCAGACAACGATAACACCACAGCTACTCGGTTATACGAGAAATGTTTGACGACGTACCATGGAGACACGTTCATCTGCAACAACATGCCGTTCTTCTGTGAGAGACGCACTCTTCCTCTGGTCGAAGTGTCCAGAAGCGCTGCAGACAGCGGAAGCAACGAAACCTCAAATATTGCTGGATGTTGTTCGTGTGAGCGGCAACAAATGCCCTACTACTTTGACAACGCTGCAGTTATGGACCGAGGTTTCCCTGATAACAAGCACGGGTACATGCAGTTCAGTGTTACAGCGTTAGAACAAACCGAGATCACCATAGCCGTCGAACTGCTTCATGGACTTTACGTTCGTGACTTTGAAGGATTTATTGGAGATCACTTCGACCTCACAGTGTTCACACCTGGACGTGCCGATTACTCTCCAGCAACTCCATCGACCAACACTTTCCTCGCTGTCATGCAACAAGCAGACATGGACAACTTGATGCTGCCATTGAATCTGCCAGAAGAGAGCGTTCGAGTGGCAGGAAAGCTCACTTATAAGCAGCAGGTGGCGAGTACAGTGCTCATCAACCGCATGTCCGACATCTTCGTCGGAGACCCGAAGCTTCCAAGTAAACGTGGATTTATACGCAACTCGGAGCAGAACAGCGTCGGTGAACTGATCTCGGTGACCGACACTAACGCGAGTAGCAATGGCAGTACAGAGACTGACGCAGTGGTGGTTCCGCCGACGGATTACTTTGGACTGTACTCTGTTCCAGATCCGCTGGATAATGTGCTGCGTTCGGACTCGTGGTGGACTCAGGAGCTGGGTGGTTCGGAGTTTCTCGCTCTTCCATACCTGCCTTACTTCTCGTCCTGTCGAGGCTTTGACTCGAACATTTTCCTCTTCAAAATGCTCGAGACTCATCCGGACTGTACGTTCGTGAGCTACGACCAAACTGTCGAGGTGGATCAGTATCCGTGGAGGAAAAAGCTCACGCCAAATGCTGATAGATGCTTGATTGAGTACACGGCGGAGGTAGCAGCGTCCTCTTCGCTCATTTCGTCGCTATCGTCTGAGGTTTCGACGTTGACAGCGAACTCCGATTCATCCACGTCGGCTACGACATTTGAGGCGTTCCAACGTGGTGTGAGTTTGTCATGTCTGTATGAAGAAAACCTCGAAGGTGGAGCGGAGAAATTGCGCTGGTATGAGGCACCGTCAGGCACGACGTTATTTTACATCACACGTGATCCAATGACTCCTGATGCCTTCGTCGCTGAGGGTGATGCGACAACAGGCACAGGATGGGGGCGCTCGGACACGTTGGCGAGTTACTTGGGCACTGACGCTCTCATTCCTGTCAAAGGTAAGCGTGGAAGTTAGAAATGTTTGAGTTGTAAGTACTAACCATTTGTGTTTTGTTGCTGTCCAGTTGGAGACGCTGGTGTGTTGTTGGCAGTGCCACAGGAGGTTTACCTCAATTTGAGTTACTACCAGGTCACACCAGGTCAAAAGAGACTCGTGGAAGCTTCAGTGAACTTTGGTAAACTGTGTGCAGTGACCCGATCAGCGGAATTGCTGATTACGTTGGCCAAGAAGGGAATTTACCCGTGCACTATCAGCAAGGCGACGAATCAATTGGCGTCGAAAGAGTACACGTTGCTGGTGTCGTGGGAACCTCTGAACTGGTTCGAGCTCATGAACCTCTTCCAGTTCACGGTGGACGTGTATTTGGGTTTCTTCACGCTTGTCGCCATGGCCAGTATGATTCTTGGGGTACGTTCATCACCTTCATGCTTTGCTTCTTGTTGTGGCTAAGTGGCATCGTTATTCTTTTGCTGGCAGTTCGTTATCTGGGTCATTAATCGTTTGTTCACCAAGATGAAGCGTCCACCAAAGTTCCGCATGAAGTTGTTGCTCAAGAACGTGGCTACTCCACCCCCGATCGGCATCTTCTTGGCATTTGTACCGATTATCATAGCGTGTATGCTCATTTACACTTGGTGGCATGTCTTGGCGTCAACAGATCCACTCAATACTCCAAGTGCAGCGTCATTTGAGGCTACGGCTGGTGACTGGTTAGACCAGATCTCGCTGGACAAGACACGAGTGGAGAACTACAAACACGGTCGTGTCGGGTTGAGCTTGGTTGTGATCGGTATCTACCTCTTGATGCTCGGGTCTCGATTGCTGGTACCGGAGACTCTCGACGCTAAACTGGAAGACAACGCGTACAAGGAAATGTCCATCTCGACTCCAACGGATCCGTTCTCAGTTGAAGCTGACGAGGAAGAAGAAGAGGAGGAAGAAGAGGAGAACGAGTTCTGGGACCCGCGATTCTGGAAACGCGCCAACTTCCTGCTTACAACGGTGTGTTTCATGGCTCCGATGCTGATTTTCTGGGAGTTCTCGTACTCGCCGTCGTTCACGAACAACATTTACGGCTACCTCATTCTCTTCAAGATCATGCGAGCTGTGGTGGAGTTCGTATTGGAGCATTTCTTGCACGAGAAGCTGTTGGTGATGCCCTTTGCTGTGGTCTTGTCGGCTTCTGAAAGTATGATGGCCATGGGCTCGGTAGATTTCATCGGCTTCACACTCTTTTACTTCGTCAACTTGGTCCTGGTGATGATCGAGCACTTGTACACGGCACCGCTTCTGCGTCGTATGCGTGCGTTGTGGCCAAAGTGGCGTCTCTCACTCAAGCGAAGAATGAAGAAGCGGCGTCGACGTACTCGCGAACAAAAAGCTCTAGAAGAAGCCGAGTGGCAACAAGTATGTGAGCGGATCGACAACCAAGCATCCGGAGTCGAAGTGGTGCTCGAAGGAGTAGCTGGTTACAGCGTCGTGTTCACTGAGCTGTTCATCGCGCCGATCCTGCTGGCCTTCCAGGCATTCTTCAGTGACGATACACGCATGCCAGCGCTTTACGGTGTGAGGCAGACGGATCTGCTGTACTATGCACTCTTCTCATTGTTCATCATCCCCAGTAACTTGGTTCTTGGAGCACTCCAGCTAAACACGATGGAGCTTGCTCACGGATGGAAGCTCTACGAGTACTCAGCGTACCAGAGACACCGCTTTGCCACACGAGACACTCGATGGCCACTGGCGCACACAGCAGCAGACGAAAGCATTCATCCAAGCTGCCAGAGTCTGGATTTGCTCTGTTTCTCGTCACAATTCTACTTCTTGCTCATCGTCTACTCAGCAGGAATTCTCCTCAGTATGTTGGGCATTTCTGTGTGTCTGCGTGCCAGCTACAGTTTCTTTGGAGACCCGATCACGCTTCTCAACATCGGTGTCGTGATCTGCCTCATGCGTGCACTTGAACTCACTTGCATCAAACTCGGAGTCAAGTTTAAGGTGTGGAAGCCACGCAAACTCACTGATGGCACGTTAGACGAGGACCTCGCCGCGAAGCTTGCGCTGGGTGCTGGTAGACAAAGAGAGCTTGAACGTGAGCGATTGGAGCTGCAAGCTCTTAACTCGGAGCGCTTCCGACACAGATTCTTGGAGCGGAATCGACCGTGGGTCTTGCAACGTCTTGCAGAGCTTTTCACGCCACGTACACTGCAAGCTACAGACGGCCCAGCAGGAGACGGCCGTCCCAACTCGGAGTACATCCGTGATCTCTACCATGAGCTGGTGAACATGGGCGAGGGTCGACGACTGAAAGGAGACAGGTCCGATATCTCCTCGGACTCCGAAGACGAGCTGGAGAAAATGCGTCGATCTTGGTCAAACGTGCCGGTGGAGGGTGCTTCGCGTGACTTGGCGCTGTACTGGTTGGCGAGAGCTCGTAAGCGACGAACTTTTGCCAAGCTCATTGCTGGTATCGTAGCTGCAAGTCGCCAAAGCGAATGTTGTGTTTGTGGTAAGCGTGAGGACGGCGGCTACACGCTTCATGTTGATCTGGCAGCAGAGGACGGAGCAAAGGAGCATGATCCACGAGCGTTAGATCGACTCATCGACGGGTTTGAAAGCGAACTTGGAGCGCAGGAAATGGATGCTGACCTGTGGAAAGCTTACTTCCGCAAACACGCAGCTTTCGCCACGCTCTGCAATGTGTGTTTGACTTCCAGACAGCAGGCGTTGGGGAACCAGGCTAACAAACTGGTTGCTGGTATGCGGAAGCTTCGCTCTGACGAATTCTCAAGTGATGAAGGCAGCGATGAAGACGGCGGCGATGTACCATTCGCTCCTATCGTTGTAGCGCGAGGATCCATTGAAGGCCGCGTGCTCACGAAATGGCTGCTAGCTGCGAGAAAGCGGCTTGGTGGAGCCTTCCCTCGACCCGAAGCTCAGGAAGAGATGGAGCGCTATGCACGCAAACTCAAACGCTCTCGTCGACGAGCTGGCAAGAAGGATCATGTCGACTCGGACGAAGAAGGTAAAGATCCATCGAGACATTGGCGGCTCGAACTGAACGAAGCAGCTCGGGCACTGGCGCTTCGTTGGGTGTGGGAAGCTCGAGACCTTCGTGACGCTGCAGCACGTAACACTGCTGCCGAGTTGCGCGAGAAGCTGCAGACACTTAACGATCAAATCGTAGAAGCCGACGATTGGTTCTTTGGACGTGAACTACGTGAAGCTGGTTTGGCTCTGCGTGACGATGGTGCTCAACTCGCAGAAGAGCAGACTCGTGTTGACGAGGAGTTGGCTCAGAAGATCCGTGCCACCGAACGAGATGTGGAGGCCTTCGTCGAGGAGAAGCGGTCTACCAATGCAGTGGAGGAGAAAACATTTGCCGAGCTCATTGCCAAGGAGCGAGAAGATACCAAAGCTCGGGTGGCTGCTCGAGAACTTGAACTGCTTGAGGCCTACAAACAAAAGGAGACAGAGTTTGCTGCCGCTCAACGTCAAGCTCGTGAGGCTGGAGAATTGGTTCCTGCTTTGGTCGCTGAACACCGTACGTACCTCGCGAAGATGGCCGAAGACCGCCGTACTGAGCTTGAATCGATGGAGGAAGCTGCACGCACCAAGACGCAGCAGAAAGAAGACGCGTTCGCTCGGAAGCTAGCGCTGGCTGAAGCTGCTGCGGCGAGTCGACGGGCGCTGGCTCAACATCGCATCCTGGCACTGCGTAAAGAAGCTCGTGGTGTTGTTCGTGCTCGTGAATCCGCCTGGCAGTCGAAAGCACGCTCCTGGATAGACCGCGCCTCCCGCAAGGTACAGGTCAAGCAGCAAGAAGATGCTGAAGCTCAGCTCAATGACAAGCGCTGCCGCAAACGCGTCCTGCTTGCCACATAAGCCACGTGAGCATTCATTAATATAATACATTTTTCGCTTTTCTGCTTGGCTTCTGCGTGGTCTGTTGACGATGAACTCGTGCCGAAAATTTGACACGATTGCATACCAACACTGGTAGGTGTTTAGTTCTTGGACTTTGCAAGACGTGTAACGGAGCTGGAACCAGAGCGTGGCAGCCAGATCTTGATGGAGCAATCCGCTGAAGCCGAAGCCAGAATCGGCTCGGTCGGGTGAAAGTCCACGCAGTACACACGGTCATTGTGGGCGTCAATCTTCTGCACGAGGGTTTGTGTGTGGTTGCCAGCGCCATTACTCTTGCTTCCTCCACTGCCATCTGCGTGCTTGGACGGTGTCACCTCGTGCAAGTAAATATGGCGGTCAGCACTACCTGTGGCGAGTAGCAGTGTTTCACGTGACGAGTCCATCGATCCACGCTCACCGCTCGGGTCAACGAAATCTTCTCCGTCGCCATCGGTAAGTTTGCGTCGGGATCCCGAAGCAGAACTGCCGCCGAGACCGCCACCGAGTCGTCCCCGTGGTGGCAGTGCCAGCTTGTATTTGTAGCCGTCACCACGGAAGAACGAACTCTTGATCGGCCAGTTCTTGTTCTTATGGCCCGAGACAGAGCACACCAACTGCAGTTGGTCACCGTCGCGGCTGTCACTGCCGGCGCCAGGGCCACGTCTCGTGCTACGAGAGCTGATGAGCTTGGAGCGTCGGTCGTACACACGCAGGACGTTGTCGTAGCTGTTAACACCGAGGAAGCGACCATCATCTCCACCGTCACTACCAGGCGATGCATGCACATGCGAGATGGCGTGTCTAGCTGGGTCATTCAGCACTGACAGCTCCTCCAGACACGTATCCATACGAACATCCCAGGTCTTCAGCATACCCTGCATCGTTCACCAAGAGTTATACTCGTCAGTCATTCACTTAAACAGCAAATAGCTTTAATTGCCATGAACGAACCTTGCTATCACCCGTGATAACCGTGAGACCGTCATGAGCTACTTGGAGTGCGTTCACCATGGCATCGTTCGTCCACGTGCGACACACCTCCGAGCGTGCATCTGCCATGTGGAAGCAGCTCTTACTGGAGCCCAAAAAGTACTGGTTGTTGTCTGCATCAAACAAGCACAGTATCTCAGCATCATCCTTCCACTCCATCTACTGTTCATCTCCATACCTGCCATATTGAAAGCCACACACTGCACAAGTCCATCCACCTCTTTGCTGGTGATAAGTTGACTCTTCTCAACGTCCCAGAGCTTAACTGTGTGGTCGTAGCTGCCCGACACCAGCGTGGCACTGTCTTCAGCCCAACTCACATCAATCACGAGCTGTGCGTGTCTTGAGAGTGCCGCCAGCTGCGGCTGATTGAACTTGGTGGTCACGTCCCAGAGCATCACCTTACAGTCAAAGCCGCCGGACGCCAGCAGCCGCCCACAAGGCGAGAACTTGGCTGTGTACACGGCGCCGCCGTGCGCACGCAGCGTCGACTTGTGCACGAGCACGCGGGCGTCTCCGTCTCCGTCGGCGTCATAGAAGTCTCCCTTGGCGCCCAGTAGAGCGCCTGAGCTGCCGTGCACACGGCGGAAGGAAGACTCGGCGGCGGCCTCGGCACTTGGAGCGGGGGCAGCCAGTAGGTCCGCAATGGCGAAAGGTTCAGCGGAGGCGGCGCGCGTCGATGAGGAAGGCGCACGTGCGGAGTCCAATCTGATACACAGAGTGATGGTCAGTTAGTTGACTTCAACTTGTGTCCTCTCTATTTTTGCATAGTAAATGAATGATGCGATTAGAGAGGGTATGTCGTACTTGAGGGTGAGCTCGTAGACTGAGCGCTTGAGGTCGTGGTTCTCTCGGTCCAGCTTCTCCACGCTCGTCTTGAGTAGCTTGTTCTCCTTCATAAGCAGCTAAAGGTACGATAGAGTTAGAGAGGGGGGGGTAGAGGTACAGTCACAATCAAGGCAGGACGCACCTCATACTGCGCGCGCAGGTGCGCCTCGGACGCCATTCTAATTGAGGGTTGTTGTGAATAAAAGTGATTCTGTGTAGCCATATCGGTTTTGTATAACTCCTGAAAACAGATATTTGTTTAAAGAGGCGATTTTAATGGGCCACCAAGTGGGCCGGTGTACGTCAGCCACAACCCAACTTGCGTGCAAGAGCTCAAGACCACAATCATGACCGAGACAACCAAGACGCTGACTGTTGGTGTGCTGGCGCTGCAAGGCGCGTTCGAGGAGCACATGGCCATGCTGGAAGGGCTGACTGCTACAACTACTGCCGGCCAGGCTGTCACTGTGACGGCCGTGGCCATCCGCCTGCCAGAGCAGATGCAGAACGTGGACGCACTCGTGCTGCCTGGTGGCGAGAGCACCACGATCGGCAAGGTGGCCGTGCGCTGGGGTCTCGTGGAGCCTCTCAAGCAGTGGGTGAAGGACGGACGTCCCATCTGGGGCACGTGCGCCGGCATGATCATGCTGAGTCAGCAGGCCAAGCACGCCGAAGAAGGCGGCCAGACGCTCATCGGCGGCCTGGATGTCGAAGTCTCGCGCAACTTCTTTGGCGCGCAGGTGCGCAGCTTCGAAATGCTGGTGGACGGACCGCCGGGCTTCGACACTGAACCCTACAACGCCGTGTTCATCCGCGCCCCCGCCATCATCTCGGTGGGTGAGGAGATTGAGGTGCTCTCGCGTGTGGCGAACGCCAAGCCTGCCGACGGCTCTGACCCCGTCGACGTGATCATTGCTGCGCGCAAGGAAAACATCCTGGTCACCGCCTTCCACCCGGAGATCACGACCGACTCGCGCTGGCACCAGTACTTCATCGAGACGATCGTCCTGCCAAGGGTATAGATAACGCCAAGTGCTCCGGGGTGTCCATGCGCAAAGCGGGGTTCCGGGCGAGAACTACACATTGTTTGATATGGTTGTAGGCGCTGACAGACACATTAACCTGTATAAGCAACGCGAAGCAACAGCCCACGCCAACCAGCTTTCGTTTACATTGTGGGGTTGGTGCTTTATATGCCTGCCTGCTGCTGCTTTGCCGCCAAGCGCCCAACACAGCCTAAACTCTAGAGCAAGAACATGAATAGCAGAAAAAAGGAGTCCCAATGAAGGGAGGGTCGAGCGACACCGCTCTTGAGGGTGAGGGCTCAACGCACGAGATGAAGCCAGAAAGGAATTGAGAGGAGGGACGAACACCTCCGCGAATCCTCACGAAAGAAAGCGTTCCTACATCGTCTAGCCCTGGACCGCATCCAGCGCGATACTCGAGTAATACTTGACATCCATGTCGGAATCGTTCACCATTTCCGTCAGGCAGGGTCTGAACAAAATAACAAGTGATACAGTTAGCTTCCGAGGAATGCACCAACCGCTGAACCACTGCTGGACGTACCGGACTTGAGCCGCAACCACGGAAGCATCGGCGAATTTACACAGCTGCTCTAAGGTCATGGAGGCCACGAATCTAACGTTGGGGATCTTGTCGTGGGCGCCGCGGATCGCCAGCGTCATCATGAGCGTCAACAGGTCGCTAGACACCTTCTCCACGGCCATCTGCTTCAGCGCGTGCAGCACATTAACGCGCTCCTGGTAGATCACCGACTTCTCGAAGATCTGGTTCAGGCGCGGCATAACGTTCTGAAGGATGTAGTCGCTGCCCAGAGACTCTAGTAGCTGCGGCAGGATCTTCGTGGCACTCAGGCGAACCTCACCCACCATGTCGGTAAAGGCACTAACGTAAATCTCCAGCAGGTGCTCCTGGAAATACTGACCGCCCAGACTGCCGGCAAGGGCAGGGATGGAAAGGATCACGGCCTCACGCACACGCCACTGCAGGTCGCGCGCCAGGTCGGCGATGGCCGGCAGAAGCACCGATTCGAAGGATGCCATCCACTGAGCAAGAAGCTCCATACGCTTCAGGATGTTGAGCCGCACGTCCACAACCTCATCGCGCAGGAAGAGCAGCAGCAGAGGGGCCAGCGTCGACTTGGACGTGGCCTCACCCAGCTTAGGTGCAAGCTCCATGCACGCAATGGAAACAGCAGCTGCAATTGAAAGAATCACCAACAACACATTAGCAATGTTTCACAAACCAAGCGAACAAAACGTCAGCAAAAACGTACTGCGAACGTTGGGGGCCGTGTCCTGCGACAGAGCAGATAGCAGCGGAAGGATCTCGCTCGAAAACAGGTCGTTCTTGATAATGGAGATGTATCCCGACAGGTTCTTCGCAGCAGCAGCACGCACTTCAGCCTCGGCATCCTGTAAAAAAATAACAACACATTGTATGAGCCACCTCGCTCGCTGCTGACATCCTGTCTTCTTCGCATCGCTCTCGTACCTGCAGCAGGTTGCTGAAGCATCCAAGCAGCTCCGACTCGGTAATTTGCGTTCCCATAGCGCGCGAGAGCGGGAAGAAATCCTTGGCAATGCTAAAGCGCACACGCCACGAGCGGTCCTCGACAGACGAGCGCACGATCGGCAGCACGTGCATCGAGTTCTCGTCCTGTGAGAGTAGGTCGGCTATCGCGGCCGAGTTCTCAATAGCAAGCAGACGCACGCTGTCCTGGTCGTCCGCCGTAAGCGCGCGGAAGAGCGGCAAGATCAAGCTGGCAATGTGCTCCTTCTCCATAGCACCAGCCAACTTGCCGATGTTAGCAGCAGCTGCGCGACGCACCATGGGCGTGTCATCGTTGCACATCAACTGATACAAGCTGCAAGTACAAATAACCACCAATTAGCCCTCGAATTCCATCCTCCAGCACCTGTAAATCCCTGTAACGTACTCGCGCAGCTCCTTCTTGCGTCCAGCGTCCGCCACCTTGTCGTAGATCGCCGCAAAGAGTGAGCACACGGACACGCGCGAGGTGAACCAGTCTCCCTCAGCCAGGCGCTTGGCCAAAGGCACCATGACGTCGCCAACATTGGGGATCACGACCACCACCTTCTGCAGAGACTCGACGGCGCGGTCACGCACCACGGTCTCCTCCACGCCTGCGAGCACCTCAAGGGGCTCCACGAGAGCGGCCGCGTGCTCGGTGCCACCCACGAGGTCCACGAAGCCGCCGAGCTCCTCGGCTAGTGCCACGAGCACCTCGTCCTCGTCCTCCGTAGCTTCTACTTAGTAAGATCGGTTAGTAACTGCAGCAATAACAGTTGTTAACGTTATGTAACACTTACCATGCAGGAACGGCAGCAGGTCCGAGCGCGTGCGCTCCGGGCCTAGAGCTTGCGCCACGGTGCGCAGTCGCCGCATGGCCTTGATGCGCGTCTCCACCTCGTCGCTCTTGAACTCTTCGGTTAACAGCGTCATCGGGTACACTTCGTCCTCTGTTTTAACATGTTACGTTAAATATGGAACATTGAGGTTAAATACCATTCCGCACTCAAAGGTGTCGAGGGGGAAGGTCTTTCCCTCTTTACAGGGGCTAAAAGACTGAGATGGTAGACGCACCCATTGTATCTGAGGGGGCAGTAGGAGGAGGGGGGATCGGTCTCTGTGTCTCTCTTTGTCGGGGGTGAGTCGGGCTCTGTTGCCGCGCTTAGCTGCTCGCTCGCTGTGTAGTCGGTCGTCGCTTGGCTGCGGCTGGTTCTTCCTGCTCGCTCGCTACTTGGCTTTCCCCCCTTGTTGCGCTTAGGTACGAAACATCGGTAAAAGCGATACGATCCGATCTACCAACTTTAGCAGGGTTAGAGTACCGTAAATATTATGTGTTAGGCGTCAGATACACCTTGTGATTGGCTCAAAATTAGACAAATCGACGCTTACGACAGGGGAAATACGGTACAGCAAAAACATCCCACGTTCCGTAGTATTGTGAATTCCGGCCAAATTTACCAAATCGGGCCGCATGTCTAAACCACGCCAATCATCGCCAATACAAAAGCAAGTCATTTGCGAATCGCTCACAAGCGAAAACATATGGTTTCAGGATCACCTTCTAAGTACGATTCGTACTTATCAGTGGCTTCTATGGCTTGCGCGATTATCCGCGCGCGTTGTTCGACCAACCACGCATGGAAATTTTGAGTAAAACCCACAATACCACGAAACCACTTTAGCCAAGATGTCGTCGCCCATGTGCGTCGAGTGCGAAGACACTGCTGCGGCCGTGCGCTGCGAGGACTGCGAGGACGTCTACTGTCCACTGTGCTTCGAGGCGCAGCACCACGCCGGCTCGCGTCTGCGTCACACCAAGACTGATCTGCTCAACGCCAGCAGCATCGAATCTTCCAGTGTCCCAGCCACTTCATCCACTCCGCCGCCGCCGCAAGAGCCTGCGCCTCCTACAGAGGAGGAAGAAATTCCTCCACCACCTTCAGTCCCTCCCCCTTCCCCCATGAAACCTTCATCAGCCAATGAAGCGCCAGTAACAAGTGAATCAGAAGAAGAAGAAGAAGCTGATGGATCCAGTGACGACGACGAGCTGATGCGAGAGATTGAAGACGCTCCATCGGCTCTGATGAAAGACGCAGCTTACATTCCACTGCGACTGGACGAAGAGGAGCGTGCACTGTTTAACCTGCTGGACGCGGCGCTTAACGTCAGCGAGTACACGGACAAAGTGGATGTTTTGTCCTACCGTTCGCCTGTGAAGCGTGTGATTCATGAGCTGAACGAGACATTTGGTGTGCTTTCAGGTCTAATGATCGCCAACGATTTCCGTCAAGGACGGAGACTCGTACAGGACAAACAGTTCAAGGATAATGAGGAGTTCTTCCGACAGGTCTTTGAGATTGGACGTCGCTATAAAATCATGAACCCGGAGCGTATGCGCAACAATTACGGCAAGATGATTTACCTGTTGCAGGACGCCAACCTGCGTGAGATTCGGACTTATCTGGGTTTCTCGTGTGTGGCTCCCATTAAGACGGTGGCGTCGTTGCTGAAGGAACGTCACGCACTGGAAATGTTGCGTGATACCCGCTGTGAGGTGGCGACGTCAGTGGCTGCTATTAACCCCGATCTGCTTGCAGACCCGGAAGCTCTGCAGCGCTTTTCGCGTGACAAGCAACAGGCAGTTGAGGAGCTGGTGCGTGACTACTCGTCGGCGTCGCTATCGGAAGAGGAGATCCGCCTGTGTCTCGCATCGATTTCCGATAGTCAGAGCTATTTAGCGTCGAACCGGTCGCCGATCACGCGTATGATTGACTACTTAGAGAAGTACTTCAAGCCGGAGAAGGCAGAGCAAGGTTTCAGCCTCGAAATTCGCGCTGGCAAGAACGGCGCGCGCCTGAGTCATAGTCATGCTAGTCAGTACGAGTACGTACTGCAGTCGCTGCTGCTGTGGAAGAACATCACGACGTCGATGCTGCGTCTGTGGTGGGTCGTGGAGGATGACCTCCTCGGCGGCAGCATGTACCGCCTTCGTGATACCGGACAGGGTCTCAACCGCATGCAGCACGCACCGGAGACGTCTCACTTGGTACACTCAATCCTGCACCTCACACAGAAGCTGCGTCCTCGCTGGGTGGGCTCCTCGGTGGTGCATCTCGGTGATCATAACGTGCCCAACGCGCTCATGTTTATTGACAAGTACACGCAGATTTCGCGCATTCTGAGTCCGATCGTGAACACGGTGCACGACATTCCAGCGCTCTCAGTGCAGGCTAACACCCGTGCGTACATTGAAGACAGTTTCGGCGGCGCCGAGACGCTGCAGAAGCGTATCCTGTGCGACTTTTTCAAGCACGGCTTTGACGGCAGCGGTGCGGATAATTTCTTCGATGCAGGCTCATGCATCGACGGTCGCCTTACGAGCGCCTGGAACTGGTGCTCTCGGATAGAGAAGAAACCATTTTTCCACGTGTTCCTCATGGCCGGCTTCGTCGGCTTCGATGGACACTTTGAGAAGTAGACCACGATCAGATGAAATACAGATCCGACTTGGCCAACTGCTTTCACGCGTCCGGCGTGGTGACCATCTGCCTGGTTTGTGCAAGCAATATGGGTTCATCACTGACAGTATCTCTCCAGTCGCGGCGTGAGCTGTCTCGCAGCAGGTTGTCTGCATGAAGCAAGCTTGCAATACCTGCGGCGAGGCTCAACGCATGAGATGTTCACTCACTTGATTACTAAGACTAACTATTTACTAATTCAGCTTCACTATTCGGAAGCGACGGCGTGCTCCGATCTCCATCGCGAAACTCTACTGTAGACGACGAGGCCACCTTATAAATGGTGGGGGTAGTTGTTGTGCTGGTGGTGGGCCTCGGTGGGCGTGTAGTGCATTGACGCTGAAGTAACTGGCGCGCTGTACTGCTGCTGGTGATGGTAGTACGCGGGGTCCTGATGGTGCTGATTCCACGACAGCTCCATGGTCTTGTGCTCCGACGTCATGTCCGCGTGGTGCGTGAAATACACTGCCTGTTCAGAACCGTAGTCGGTCGTCGCTACAGGTCGTGTGGCCTCCTCCATACCATGATCATGTGAGCCGTTCGTAAAGTGTGCAACATGCTCCAGCACCGGTTCAATGTCGGACAGCAGGTGTTCGAGATATCGATCGTCATGTGCATCGTGCTCATGTCCGTCAAAGTGCTGCACTTCGCTTTTGAACTCGGGTTTAATGTCCATCGGTTCGCAGTCGTCTTCATCCATACTCTTCTTCTCATCGTCCTCCTCCTCAATATGATCCATGATACTGAGCTTAGCGATCTCACCGTATTCCGTCGGAGACATTGGCGGTGACTGCGAACCATTACTGCCAGCATACGCTTCAACCGAAGTCGTCACTGTTGCTGACGCACTTGAGTTGGAACCTGTACTGCTGCCCGAATCACTGCGTACACGACGTTTCCATCGACTAAGCTTCTGACGTAGCTTCTGTGCGTGGGTCATAGCTTGACGTGTGGATTTGGAGCCTACATAAGCTGCGATAGCTGTCCATGGGCCTTGCGGGAAGCGCTGAATAGCCTCCCAAAAGCGACGCTGCTCGGCTGGTGACCACGCGTGCTCACCGGGTTTGGGCACTGTGAACTGCGTCGGGACCAATTTGGCCTGATGCAACTCACTCATGACCTTGGGCGAGATCATTGCGCTGAAGTGTCCACTTTGATTGACGAGCTAGAGGAAGACGTTGCAGTTAATGAACGCACTAGTGAAATGCGTCGTTCGTTCCGCGGTCGGGAGCTAATCGTGCAATGAGGTCGGAGGTGCTGTGGTTCCGACACACATGGCTCACTGTTTGCGGCGTAGCTTAACGATGCAGCTCGTGAGCGTATCTATCTAGGGCCATCGACTGGAAGCCGAGTAAGCTGAACTCTCAAGAGACGGAGCGCTCATCTCGCTTTTGACAGGCATGCAAAGTTTCTCAAATTTCGCGCAAAAAAAGGGGTCTGTACTCAACCATACTTCACGCAAGATACATGTACTGGAAAGACTGCTGCATTCGAAAACCAAAATTTGAGTTCGGTCGATACGACGACCCGGAAACCGGCAATCTTGTTGGAGAAAATCCACACAACGCCGAAACCTGAGCTCGGCCAGTGCTGGCTCGTGAAATAGAGACCGGCGCCAATCGATTAAGCGAGCGCTGAGTGGAGCGTCGGCAATCATGGGCCCATGGGATCCGATACAGTATCGGTTTGCCACGCTGCATTCGTGCGCTCTGCACCAAAATTTCAAGTCCGGCTTTTCAAAAAGCATCAGCCCCACGCAACGTCGGACATGCTTTCGTTCGAGCAGGCAAAGCCGGCAGGCGGTCACGCCACGATCGGCCACCTGCCGAGCTTGCTGCAATGCCATTTGCAGCCAGGCTGTATGCTGTCCCGGTCCTGTATATTTCCTAGTCGTATCGATCGGGCGAGTGCGTTTGCCTGACCTCCGTCGCCCGCGCGTTGGTGCATCAAGTCTGTTGCGGCGGCCTCCGCGGACGTGGCGTTCAAAGCTGCGCTTTAGGATATAAAGCGAGATTTGCTGCGGCGTACGTGGTCGTCCCGACAGTCCTGTGTATGTAAACTTTTTTTTGCCTGCGGAGCGGTAGGAATCTCGACCAAACCGACTCGACACTCGGCTCTCGAGTCTTGAGTCTCGACGCACTTGATCCAGACGATAAAGCCGGCCCCGGTGCTCGGCGGTCCAAGGCCACGTAGCGTTATCCTTGCACCCGAACACGTCAGACCGTCCACAGAGACAGCCCCCCGTGCTTCCAAAAATCCCACATTTCACGAACAAGCTTGGCTGGCTGGGACGAGCCCGCGATACCCGGTAATCAGATCGGCCGCTCTCTCGCGGCGACTTGACACCTCCATCACCAGCACGAACAGGCCAGCGACAAGTATTGAGAGATATACGGCCCAAACTGTCTTTTTGCTATGCAGATCCCGTTTTTAGCTTTTTGGCCTCATGCTTATCCTCACCGTCATGTGAGAGAGCACCAAAGTTTCACAAGTTGCTGCTGGGTTGATATTTTGGCACCGCCAATCAAATATCTTATTCACTTGCAATATTTTTGATATTCGTCCATCGAAAAGTATCCACTGAAGTTTTCAACATTTTGGTGGATCTTGCTGAGTCAACACTTGCAACATTCATCCGCGCGACAAGTGAATGTACCCATCTTCAGATGCGGCTTCCTCGCGTTGTTGTGAATATTCGTGCGAGCTGTGGTGCTGGTGTTTACTTCCGCGGTTATGATTGTGTTTTAGCCTCTGGAATCGCATCGGCCCAGTGCAACAGAATTTAGAAGGACCATTCAAGTTCTGGGGTCAACAATTCATCGCATTGCTAAAAATGGTGCATCACTTCATGGACAATCAACACGTGAGCTCAAGTTGAGCTGCTCAACGAACTACTGTAGCCGACGGGACTCAAGACCGCTCGCATCCAGGGGAGCGGGCTGGCAAACCAGAAATGGCAGATAGTCCGGCATCGTACATTACCAGTATATAAGCTATACAGCGAGGTCGCTTCTTTTGCCAAATAGAAAGCGTATTGTCCAGTCCAGTTGCGACGTTGTTAAACAAAGCACAGTAAACAACTCAAACGTGCTCAAGGTTGAACAAACGGAACCTCATGTAGGTTTTTAATCGTTTTGCATTATACGTATGAAAGCCACGTCGTCAAAAAGAGCGACGTAACTTTTGTGGTAATGCGAATTATGAAAAGGAACTTTATTGTAGCCATTTGCCCACTTTCGCGTTGGTATGGCATTCATCGTCTTCCAGTGTGTTCAATTTGCATGACTCACCGTTCCGCATCTTGCGTCGACAGTCCATTCCGGGGAACCAGCCGCCACTTACTCAATTTTGAGCAAATCCTGCGTGTGCCTCTCGATAAGTCGCTGACGGGGATGGCTGCAATGTCGTGGAGCTCGCTGCCTGACGAAGTGCTGGCCACCATTGCTCGCTTACTCCTCGGTTTCGAGGTGCTACGGCTCTCGCACGTGGAGCGCCACTTGTTTCATGTCCTTTCACGCTCGGAGCTGTACACGTCTCGACTGTCACATGTTCGTTACCAACGTGGATCGACCGATATACGCGACTCCGACTTGGAGTTGATACATCCGAGTGCCGACAGCAAACGACAGTACGCACTCGAGAGTTCGCTTCGATTTGGAGGTCGACATTTTGGTCTGCAGGCCACGAGACTCCCACACAGCTACGCACCAGTGTTCTGGTCAACGGATACTCTCTTCGGTTTGTACGCTCAAGAAGTTACTGCTGCTTCAACGAGTTTAACGTTAGACGCGTGGTTCAGTTTATCGTCGGTTGAGCAGGATGTTCAACAAGGCGGTGTGTTGCTAGGTTTACAGAGTGATAAGTGTCGTGAGGAAGGAGGTCGATGGCCGGACTTTTATTGTCAAATTTTGCACGTGGACGTCAACAGGGACTTGTACTGCTCTGTGACAAATGAGAAGCCTCGTGTTGCAACGCAATTGGAAATGAAGCGCTGGTATCACGTAGCGCTTGTGTTTGAGCAGCAATCTCAGAAAGTTTATCTTGATGGCGAGTTGGTCGATTGCCAACACGATCAGGAACAGCAACTCGAGAGTTTTCCTTACTATTACGCGCAAGTGGGGACAGGTTTCATCGGCGACGACGAGTACAACGGGTGGTATGCTTTTCATGGTGTAGTAGACGACCTGCGTGTTTGGCATGAAGCTTTGCTACCCGAGCAGATTGCTGCGCTTAGTCGCGACGGCACTGTGGTGTTGCGAAGACCAACGTTCTCACTGAAGCGCGATGTGCCGGCCTGGATGGCTCACGGCGTGGAGAAGGTGCGGTGCACGCGGCCACGCGAGCGCTGGTGTGAGGTTGTCGCTGCATGTAAACGCACCGAGAACCGCGACGAGTGGGTCTGATCAACACGGGAGTTGTTAGCTGAATCAAGCGTGAGCCCTGGCGCAAAGGTGGTGGGGCAACGAGGTGTCGAGGCGGCGACATGATGAAAACACGCACTAATCAATCAAAGCGCGACGCCGGACACGTGAAAAACTTTTTAAGTAACCGAGATCGCGTGAAAGCGAAAACAAGCGATTCGTATTTCGCAAGAAAGCAGTGCTGTGGTCATTTGATAGATCAATACTGCGGGTTCGTTTTCAAAGCCTGTCTTTCGCATAATTCCAACTGCGTCTGAGTTAGAACTAAACTTTTTACTCAGAGTAACTCGTAGTTTAAAAAAAGATCTTGAATCTCTTCCACTCGTGGCATTTCACCTCGTTCTCAATTTCAGCGTGTGTGTAACACGCAGTGTATTCATTTCAACCGCCAAACTTCGACCTCGCATAAATTCTAGATACGGCGCCAACTTGTCAGCGAGCTGTCAGTCTCTATACATCGCTGTACGTCTCCCTCACTGGTGATCCGATCAGAAGTATATTGGTTAAGTCTGACAAGGCATGATCTCCTTCATGAGTGAGTTGACGACAAATAACTCGATATTTTATTTCCAACTGACACTATAGTTCACTATGGGGCAGAGCTTGACTAGAAACGGCGGTACGCAGCGACGAATGTTGACCTATTTGCTGTCAGTCGTGATAAATATTTCATCAATCATCTTCGACGGTCAGATAAATATCCTGATTGATGGTTGCCACTCGATTGATTGAAAGGGAAAATACACGTAGGCCCCCGTAGTAGAAAGTAACATCCACAAGAAAATCTGTTGACGAAATTGCCATGGCGGCTGAGTGGGCGTTCTTGGAACCCTGGCATGCTGTATTACGCGATAGTATCATTCCGGGGGAGTCCGTTGGTACGGAATCCGGTATGCAAGTGTCGTTCAGTTGGCCACACCACTGCGGCACATCATTCAATCAGCAAGTACTTACCCTCAGACTCCACTTAGAAGATGTGAACCTTCCACTGAAACAGATTCAAGAAGCCATGGAGTTATTCACAATGCTTTCACTGGTGAATAACAGAGCTTTTGAAGAGCTATTTCGACGGCCAGGACGTTCAGGGTGCTTCAGCTTCAACTACTATCCAATGTGGAATGTTTACCTATGTGGAACTTTACCATCTCACGGTCCCGCTGTAGTTCAGCCGCCTGGCACGTGGAGCTCACTTTGTGGTTTTCATGGTGGTCGACGATACGAGGAGAAATCGGAATTTCAAGTGGCAATGCAAAGGTTGAAAGAAATGGGGATGGAAGAAGGTAGAAATGACTATATTGGCTATCGTACGGAAATTAATTGGGTTTGCAAGTTCCAAGGCGCACGTGTAATTGGTGCGGTGAGGGCAGATGAATTTGTTGATACATGGAACGGGTTCCAGACTAATCTGCAAAGGTTGTTCGATACTGGTGTTCCTCCGATTGTTCAACTGTGCCTCGCTCGTGATCGCGCTAAGCTACTCGATACGTGGCAGCAGACATGTCTAGCTGATACCAGTACGCAGTCAGCAACAAAGCATGTTTACGTGACGATACAGGATTTAACGCGTTTAACGTACTCTCAAGACTTGGGTTTGGGATTAATTCGGACACCCACAAAATCTCTCCGTCTCATATTCGATGAAGAACCTTGTAAATCAAGGGATGCCGACACAATACAAACCATTACGAATCTCGAGAGCTTATTGAGCGTGGTAGTCTGTGGACGATCGATATGTGAGGCAACAGCGCTTGCAAGTGGAGTAAATTACTGTGAGTTGAAAATTGCAACGATGAGGGTGTCCAAAGCTGTGTTTGCTGCGACTGCTCGGCAATAGCAGCAAAATCGGACCCGATACCACTCTACTTATCGATAGATTCGATAGACGCTGGGTCATGGTCGTGGTTAGCATTTGTGGAGTTTTGCGGGATGCCTATGATACCGTCGCTAACGATTTGGAAAGCTGCGTTGACAAAATTCGATATATCGAGTATTGCGGCTGTATTAAGGTGTTGCTAT
Source organism: Phytophthora tubulina (assembly GCA_014706135.1). Classification (NCBI taxonomy): domain Eukaryota; phylum Oomycota; class Peronosporomycetes; order Peronosporales; family Peronosporaceae; genus Phytophthora; species Phytophthora tubulina. Next base: position 1,281,942 of record JACBOY010000148.1, on the reverse strand, counting down.
CCTCAACCTGGACTGCAATCAGGATCTATCGCGCACTGCCCACCTCAGTATGATTTCATTGATATTCAGAAAGGGACTGAAGTATGGCTCGAGGGTTTCGATGTTGATGACGCTGTCTCTTTCGTGTTGTTAAGGTCGTATCGATGCTGAGCCTTTTTCAGGGAAAGGGACCACGTGGAAGTCGTAATTCCAGGCTATGGAATTTGCAAGACGAGAATTGGCTCTGGTGTATCTCGAGCTGCTCGAGCTCTGGATATGAAGAAGCAACCGCCGTGCGGAATTCGGTCGTTGGATATGTGCTTCGTCGCGATTGAATGGCGGTGGATTTGTTTGCATTGATCGGTAGAAATCTTCAATCACTAACACTGATTTCGCAAATGCAAAGTAATGACTCCTCGATTGACCTCAGCATGTTGTCTGCTGCATGTCCACAGCTTACATGTCTTCATACTGTTGGCTTGGATGTGATGATTTCCGCTCATAACGAATCTCTGCGCCTATGGCCAGTCAGGAAGTTGATCGTGGAAGGCATTGAGAAGTTGTCAGACTTGATTTTATTTTTAAGGAACCCCAAGTCACACATGGCACGAGAGCTAATTGAACTGGGAGTTATGCCACCGGAAGATCAAAATTTTGACGACAGGGAAATGAGGAATCTTGCATCCCATGATGGAGAGTTCCTGCGTTTGGCGAAGAAGTTTCCTATTCAGTCAAAAATTGCGATGATCAGCGTTGTCTGCAGTGCAGGTTGCACTGCGGATGATACAAAGGCACTTCACCGTATTCTGAGTCAAATATTCAGGTTTGCCTCCACTCCCGAGCAACGATCAGTGGGCTGCTGGTCTGAGATGTTACTTGAAAATCCACACGCAAAACTCCCTGATTTAATGATGTGCTCGTCGATGAGCCCATGGAGGACCTGAGGAAGCTCATGGCTCACTTTGTGCCGCCATCAGGAAAAAAATATAAGTTGAATTGAGGGGCTATTCACCGTATGTTCTGCACTCTGGAACTTCCAGAGTGGAAACGCTTCCAGAGTCTGGAAATGTTTCTGGCAGTGAACATGCATCATGATAAACAGTACGAAACGACATGAAAAACGTTGCTTAGTACCCTATCTTATAAGTATAAGTTATAATATTATAACAAGCGTCACCATCGAGAAATCACAGATATTTAGTGTCCTTTGTTTAATCATAAAGGATAATTTCACGTACAAATCGGCGAGTGTAAAATGCTTCCGAAGAAATGCGCGCGTCTGCCCAAACTCTGGAAAATGCAAACGTACGATGATAAAATGATCCCACGAGCATTGCGCAAATGCTCGCTCAGTTAGTAAATGAGGAGATGCTTCTCTCGTGCAATTACCTAGCGCCACTTTGCTCTAGTGACGCGACACGATCAAAAAGCACAGTAAGAATTAGTACGTGTATTCACTACATGGAGACGTCGCGCTGGCAACTGTAAGTACTTCGCTCTTCATGTGTCAGCCTTCCCAGCGCGAAACGACCAATTCTCGCGGTCACTTGTGTTCTGCATCCACTATGTGTTGTACTCAGAAACTAAATTCTATATGATATTCGTCGCTTCGGAATCAAAATGGATTCAAGTGACAGCGTGGCGAGTTCTTCGGCGAGCTGTTTTTGCTGTATGACTCGTCTCGATTGGAGGTATACGCGAGAGTATCGTTTAGCAATTGCTACTCAAACGTCCAGAATGCCGAGCACACAACAAACGGCCGTAGACTGGTTTAGCTTAGCTCGAGACCCGATAAATAACGGGAGGACAACGTTGAAGTGGACGAGCTTTCAGTGCCTACTAGCACTAATACGCTGGTGAACCCAAACGTGCAGTGAGGCTGTGGTCGAGCACGAACCCTCCAGTGAGGAACGAACGCGGCGACTTCAATCCAGGACAGACACATGTACTCACATGAAGCCTTCAAACTTGATGTCCACACCGTGGAGAATGGCGCACGAAGTCGTTCTCGGTGCATCTCGCCAAAAGCGTACCCATTCCAACAGCTCATCCCCCGCGTCTCAACGTTTACCACTTGGTTTCTTGCGTCAACATGGCTACATGCACATGCCGCACGTTTGTTAGCTCCGCATCAGGTCCATCTTTTTTTTTCTCGCTCGCCAGACGCGAACGAACGTGTATTTTTTGTCGGGGTTTATCGCTTTTTGATCTTGTGTACAAGCTCAACTAACTTCGTGGCATAGTTCAAATCACATAAATACGTGTACTGTACTCCCTGCCGAGTACGTCGTTCACTGCACAAGTCGCTACCGCAGTGCAAACCCGTCAAGTTCAAAGCTTTCCAGGTCTTCGAGCGCCGGATCGGCAGCTACCAGCGGCGCGAGACTCATCTGCTCCTGGACGTACTCGTCCAGCAACTGCTCCGGTAGTGGCAACGGCCTTGCATACACATACGCCTCTGCTTCCGCATAACCAGACTGGAAAGCGTCGGCCAGCGCAGTTGAGAATTCCTCCGAAGACGCATCAGCGCGGTCCATGACGACCCAATGATGCACATCTTGCTGCGTCGTCGTCTGAGGGAGTCCACAGTCACTGGTTACAGACGCAGGGGGTTCAGGAACTTCAACTTCGAGTTCACCAAGCGAAAATCTCGCAATGTCTTGCTCATATGTCGTCACTGCATTGGGGACAACTAGCGGCGACTCATTGTTCTGTGACGTATTCATCACGTCAAGTTGCAGCTCTTCCGCTAGATCCAGACTGAAGATGAAGGCTTCAAAGTCCTGATCGGACAGTGCCATCGGGTTAGATTCGACGCTTAATCTCATGACATTATCTTCTTCTTCTTCATTGTTGTCGTCCTGCACTTCAACGGCCGCGAACTGCAGATCCCTCACGATTTTCTTGAGTCCACGACGACGGCGTGCGATCTTCTGACGGTACTTTTGACCGTGGGTCATGGCTTGACGTGCTGTCTTGTTGCCTACATACTCAGCAATACATTTCCACGGACCTGACGGGAACTTGTCCAGTGCTTCGAGGAAGCGCAGATGTTCTTCAGGTGTCCAAAGTCCACGACCAGAGCTTGGTGAACGTGGCACGAGACCACCACGAGTGGTACCGCCACGGGTCGTTGGGATGCGGATCGCTTTGGCATCGGCGGAGATGGTGCTGGGTGATGTAGTCGACTGGAATAGTTGGCTACGGACTTGGTCGGAGATGGCCATGGCAATTGGGGCTTTGTATTGGCTTGAGTGAGGTGCTAGAGGTTTGGGCAGAGGAGCTTGGAGACGTGTCCGGCGTGGTGTCAAAGTGAAAAGTGAGCGGACACGACGATCGAGCGTCAGTCGAAGGATGGACTCAAGGTGAAGGTGGTCAAAGAAAGAGAAAAGTTCCGACGGTGTTTTCGCAGGAGGATGCAACTGTTGCCTGTCAGCTTGCAAAGTGGTCACGACTCGCAACTCGCTTGCTCATGTTTAGATGCCGTTTTCTTCGGATACTTTGGTGAGAGTTGACGGTATTATAATGACTTTTATGAAGTATTAAATTACGTACTTAGGCGTGAAATGCGGTCCAGGAAGTCAAGAAACGCAGTATCCTTCTCCCGTTTAAGTTGATGAAAAGTGGATACACTCGGAAACAGCCGCCTGCATGTTGAAGACCCATGCAAATCGCGGTTGAGGCTGAGTTTTATTTTTCCTGCTTGAAGACTTGTACACTTTGTCCTGACAATTGTTATCCTACCGGTACTTACGCTGAGAGTTCCCGCGCTGACGAGAGCCGGAGGTCGATTTCCCCGGACGTTGGTGGGTGCGCACCAAGTCAAAAGTATACAAAAATTCTCTAGTGTCATACAGCTAGAGTTGGTACAATTCGCCCGCAGAGACATTCGTGGCGCGAGCGTCGACGTCCCCCTCAACATTTTCTGCCGCGTGAGCTGTTGCGTTTAGCTTCAGTCCACACATCTCGGCGGTAACCACGTGGAAAAACGACCTGCTGTCGTGACGCTGTATCGGTTGTCGAAGCCCACCTCACTTCACATTGAGAAGACGTTCTTGCATGCCGAATCACCAAGAACGGCATTGTCGATGGCCAACACAAGGCTGAGCAAATGTTGCTGCATCCCTTAAAGAACATGCGCATGACCGACATGGAACAGTAACTATATCGCTGGATTATCATCGACAACACGTTTCGATACGGTAACCACAACAAACATCAGCGCGATGCTTCGTTACGGTCATCTCGGTGGAGACGCGTGCCCATCTTCTTGTGAACTTCTTGCGTCTAAACGCTTGGACGTCTAAACTCGCTCAACCCAAAAGTGCATTGCATGTAGGGGACTTCGCGGTCCTCTCGACTGCTTGGCTGCTTGGAGCGACATTCATTGCCGCGCGCAGGCTTTACCTAATGCAGATAATAGCGAATCACACCCACTTGCCAAGAGATACATTGGCGTACGACCTGAGCGAAGCGCAATGTACAGGCAGCCGCTCAGCCATCGCTACTAGCTACCGCGCCAAAGTCAGCAGCAACGAACCTAGCTACAGCCCGATCGTTGTAGCCTAACGTCACTCGCGTCATAATACTAACCCGCAGCCTCCCGAGATTCCACACCAAGAAGCAGCGAATCTTGAAGCCACTGCAACTTCAAATGTAGCCATTCGTACTTAATACCACACCATCACCACATCACTCCAACACCATCGTTACACCAAATTTATCCCGCATTTATTTTGCCACGATGCTCAAGAAGAAGGAGAAGCTCGAGCAGATGCGCGAACTGGGGCGTGGGGGTCTCTCCAAGGGGCTTCACTTCCTACGTACCGCAACTACCAACGCTTCACTGGAGAATGGGGAGGCTTCCGCGTCCTCTGAGGCTCAACAAGGGGAAGGGGGTACTAATACTAATCGTATGACGTATGAAGAGTTACTGGCCCTCAGTATGAAGCTTACGAGGCAGAACAAGCTCATGAAGGCGCAATACCAGAAGAACCAGAGCAAACTGGCAGCTGCAGCTACTAGTGACGCTGACATACAGGCCTTACGGGGCTTCCTGGAGCTCGAGGTGGGGCTAGACGTGGCCGCATGCGTCAAGACCGAGAGTGATGGTACTGATAATAGTACCCCCGGGGGTACTATTGATGTTGAAGCTTTAAAGGAGAAGTACCGTATCTTGGCGGAATTGAAACACAAGGAGACGAAAATGGCCGTGGAGAGTGTAAATCTGTTGGATCTGTCGCCTATTGCGACGGATAAAAAGCCACAGAAATATGAGGAAATTGATTTATTAGACGACAATAAAGTGCCAGTACAGGACACACAAGTGGATGAAGCCATGAAGCAAGTGGAGAGGATGAGAGAGCAATTGAGACAGGGTGCAGAGCAGACAAAAGAACTGGAGAAGAAGCTTCAGGAGAGAGAAGAACAACAGAGAAATGCTCTGGAGAAGATGGAGAAAGAGTGGAAGGAGAAGTGGGAGCAGCAGAGTAAAATGCTGGAAGAGAAGAAAGGTGATGAGTTTCAGGAGGAGGAATTACTGAGACTTGTGGAGTTGAAGAGGGAGTTGGAGAAGAAAATTAGAGAAATGTCGGAAGAGTTGGATGCAGGTGTCAAGCAGAGAGAAATTGAGCAGAAGGAGGCGGTTGAGGCACTTGCAAAGGTTGAAAAAGAGAAGAAGGAGCTGGCGGAGAGATTGTTTCAGGTGGAAGAAGCTTCTTCTGAGGTGGAGAAGGAGGTGAAGGAGAAGGTGGAAGTGGCGTTGGAGAATCAACGAGCTGAATTAGAAGCGGCGAAAACTGATTGTGCACGTCTTCAGCAGCAAGTTGAGACTTTGCACGCTGGTACTTCTGAGGATGAAGTGAAGGAGAAGGTGGAGAAGGCGTTAGAAGCGCAGCTAGCAGAGCTAGAGACGGCAAAGGCTGAGAACGCGCGTCTTCAGGAGAAAATCCAAATGTTGCAAGCGGTGCCTTCTTCATCTGGTACTTCGGAAGATGAAGTGAAGGAGAAGATTGCAGCAGCAGTTGAGGCACAGAAGTCAGAACTGGACGCCGCAAAGGCCGAGAATGTGCAGCTTCAGGAGCAGATCGCATCGCTAAGTCAGACAGCTTCGTCCCCATCTGGTCTTTCGGAAGATGAGTTGAAGGAGGAGGTGGCGGCTGCGGTGGAGGCACAACAGTCAGAGCTGGAGGCCGCGAAGGCCGAGAACGTGCGTCTGCAGGAGCTTATTGAAGCACTACAGGAGGCAGCTTCTTCCCCATCTGATGCTTCGGAAGACGATGTAAAGGAGAAGATGGAATCCGCGCTGGAGGCGCAAACGTCAGAGCTAGTGGCTGCGAAGGCTGAAAATTTGCGTCTTCAACAAGAAATTGAAGCATTGCAACAGGCAGCGGCCTCTGAAGTACAGTCGGACAGCGATGAAGAGGTTGTCAACTCTCTGCGCGCCGAGGTTGACCGCTTACAAGGCCTGCTGGATGCCAAAGAAAGTGGCCGTGAGGCAATGCAGCAAGAGCTTGGTTCACTGAAGGAGCAAGTACAAAAGTTACAGGAGGAGGCTTCTCAGAAGGAAACGGAAAATGCAGCAGATGCTGCGTTGATGCAGGAGTTGGAGCGTGTGAAGCTCGAATCGGCGGAGTATTCGCACGAGATCCAGTCGCTGCAGAAAAAACTTCGCGCTGCTGAAGAACGGTTGTCCAAGTCAAATGGCGAGAGTGAGGCCACGCAGTCGCTAGTGGAGGCCCTTAAGGAAGACACGAGCCGTCTAGCCGATCAGGTTGCGCAGTTTGAGCAAAAGCAGGCCGCTTCGGAGAAGGAAATCACAGCTCTTACTGAAGCAAAGTGTGAGCTTGAAGAGAATCAAGAACAAGCACGTGAGGCTAAAGCAACTCTGGAGAAGCAGCTTGAGGAAGAGCGTGCGTATTGGACGTCTAAGCTGGAAAACTTGATCACTGATAGTGATGCAGCGAACAGCAAGGCTGAAACGCTTGAAGCTGAGCTGCGCGAGAAGGAGAAACAAGTCACAAAGATGGCAGCTTCTCAGACTTCCATGACATCAGAAATGATGGAGTTACAGAAGCAAGTAAGCAGCATGCGTGAAGATCTGGAAATGGCCGCTGAGGGTCTTGAGGCACATGCCACGAAGGCCGAGGAAAATGAGCGCCGATACATTAAGAGTGAGAAGGAGGCGACGGAATTGAAAAAGCAGCTCGATGAGATGCGCGAAAAGCACCACGATAATTTCGAGATGTTGCGCCAAGAAAAGGAGGCTGAGCTCGAGCGCGTTCACACTGAGCGTCGTACACTTATGACCGAGAAGAAAGAGCTTTCTCGCGAGAAGGACGAACTCCAAAGTCGTTGCAAGACGCTGGAACGTGAGCTTGAGGCTGCGCGCAAGCATGAAGAGGAGCTGGAAGCGTCTCTGAGTGAGCAGACGTTCCAGGTCGGCAACCTGAGTGTGGATCTAGCTGAGACCAAGAAATCTCTCTCGGATCGCATGGCGCTGGCAACGAGATTGCAGACCGAAAACATGGGCATGGCCGGCAAGCTGGCAGAGCAGGTGGCCCTCATTGAAGGTGCGCTGCGCGACGCAGCGAGCAGTAAGACCGCCCAGCAGGAAATGGAGACGCAAGTGCAGGCTGCCAAGGCCGACGTGCAGCGTATGAAGATGAGCGAGACCCAAGCCAAACAAGATCTTGAGAATGTACAGCGCGAGATGTGTAAGCAAGAAGATAAATTCCAGCAAGAGCGGGAGGAAGCCAAGCAGGCGTTGCGAGCTGCCGTGGAGAATGAGAAGCACAACTTTAAGCGCGAGCTTGATCGCCTTGAGGCCGAAAGCAAGCACAAGTCGAAACTGGCACTGCAAGCCGTGTTGGAAAAGGAAAAGGAGATTGCTCGACTCAGCGCGCGTCTCCATGAATTGGAGGAAGATGTTCGTTCGGGTGGTGCCGACAACCGCAAGATTCTGGAGTTTGCACAGCTGCAAGCTAAGCGAGAGGCCGAGCAACGAGAGCAGGCGGCGCAGATGCAGGCGTTAACTCGGCAACTTGAAGAAGCTCAGCGCGAGATCCAAGAGTTGCGTGAGGACAAGCGTCGCCATGCCGAGGAACTAACGGCAATGCTGCAGAACCAGCGACGTGACGGTGTCAACATGGAGTACCTGAAAAATGTGGTTGTGCAGTACATGTCGTTCCGGCCGGGCTCATCACAACAGGCACGGCTGGTGCCAGTGTTGACTACGCTGCTCCAATTTACGGCAGCTGACATCAAGGAGATCAAGCACGCAGCTCGCCGAGGCAATAGCTGGACGTCGTGGGGAAGCAGTGATTCCGGTCTCGATTACAAACCCATCGTTGTCGGTGCCGGCCATCGCCACCCGCCTTCGTTGACTTCCACAGTGCAAGACAACGGCGGACGGAGATCTCCGCTGGGCAGAATGGGATCAGCTCGCGTTTCTCCACCGTCAGGATCACCCCCTGAATCATCTCGAGCCTCCAGCTTCTATTTGCCAAGTGGCGGCAACGACGAACCTGCGGATCTATCAGCAGAGAGCGCAGATTTCTAAGCAATATTAAGGACGTAAAAGGTCAGTGTGCTGACAAATCTGCTGGACCACGAGGGTAGTTAGAGGGAAGCGTTGTAAATGAATTGTGATGCGCTTCGCTTTAACGTGTGTGATACATGTAGCTCCACTCATCTGCCGGTGCTTACATCCCCATCATGCTCTTGCGGTTCATGATCAACTCGGACGTACGCCTGCGAGCAAGTAGAAACAGTGTTAGTCATTAACCAGCAACAAGACAGACCACTACCAAAGCTTGAACGTACTTTCGTGCAGCGTCCTGGCGAGTCATTCTCCGCGTGCGCTCGCCTCCAGGAGCAGATGCACCAGAGCCCGAGTTAGCGGCGGCGATGGCCGCAGACAGAGGCGCAGTAGCCAGAAAGCTTTGGTGACGAGAAAGTGACGCGATGCGGTTCACACTGCCCCAGTAGCCCGTAGCAGCGTTCTTCTTGAGCTCTAGCTTGCCATTACTGCTGCATAGCAGACGCATCCACTCCAAACAGTGATCTAGCATGACAAAACAAGCAAAAAGGTTAGAATCCCGATTCCAAACAAACTTTCAGTAGAGACAACGTACCAATGGAGTCACATTTGACGATCATGCGGTCAGTAACAGATTTAATCTCGTCACCCGCAGCACTGGAGTGTGGTCGCAGCGTAATGACACACGCGGACTTGCAGTTACCCGTCTCAGCTTCTTCCTTTTCGTTGCACGCGCGTACTTCCACAATGTCTTTGGTGGCAAACGAGCCCAAAATGTCGGGCTCTTCGTCGTACAGGTGCAGCGCAAGAGACATCATGAGCACGCGCGAGCTCGTCAGCACGAAATACTTGGGAATCCACTTGCGGCCGTCCCAGTCCTGGAGATTCGACGAGTAAATGACAGCCGATTCAATCTGCAGACGCAGCAACTCTTCGTTGTCCTTGTGGGTGGAGAACGTGCTGCCACGACTGATGAAGACGCCCGTGCCAAACGTGTCCTCCTTGTTCTTCCCAGACTCCAGTTGTCCATAAGCACGCTTCACATCAAGCAGCGAGTTGCGCCACATGACGGCCTCTTGATCTGTGCGAGGGATGATGATCACGCTAGTCTCCGATCCAAGAATGAGCTCCACAGCATTTTCAGGCGAGTTGATGTACGCGAAGCGCACATCTACAAGCGCGCGACAGTCGATAACACCGTAGCGAATGGCAGTCGCCTCATCAGCCAGCACCTCGTGCTTGTAAATCGACAGCTCATAGCCCCACTGCATGAAGTAACGCAGTCGGATACGCTCTTCCTTTGAGGTGCGGTAGTAGAGCCATCCACTGGAACTGAACTCGCTAGCAGACACTGCCGCATCAGGAACAGGTCGCTTTGAAGGCACTGTCGGTCCAATCGGCAACCCGGCCGTCTTGAAGAATCCATCGTCGCTGTGGTCGAAGGTCGAGGTCTTGAGCAGCTCCTTCGGAAGCACTTGGATGTCACCTAGAGGTGACAAGGTCGCGTTGCCCTTCAACGACATTGAGTTCGTGCAACAGTCGTAGATAGCGTTTGCCCATTCCTTTAGTTGTTCCTCTGTATCGAAAGCCAACAGGAAGGCGTAGAAGTCCCCAATCTGATCCGTGCGCGAGCTCTCTTCAGCAGCCGTGGGAACCGCAAAGCTCACCTCCAGCTGATAGAAATCGGCTTCGTCCTTGCTGCGCGTCCATACCTTTGACATTTGAAGATGGAAGATGCAAGGCAGAGAGATCATGCCAAGCATACGACCACCCTGCTCTGTGTAGAAGATGAGCTGGTGGTTCCGCAGGGAGAAGTACCGACGACGGAATACTTGGTACAAACGGTCCAGTTTCCAGATCCAAGCCTCCTTTGGTTTAGTACTGGCCCAATAGTCAGCGTGCGGGGCTTTCTTGAGGACCAAATCACCGCAGCAGCACATAACTAGCATCCAGCGCTTAGCCAACTTCCCGTTTTCAGCAACCAATCGCACCTCCTTTTCTCCCTTCACCTTGACCACAAAGCTGCCCAAATCCAGGCCGTCTGAGTGAACTTCCTCGATCGCTTTGAGCGAAATAGCGTCGATAGCGTCACCCCACTCACTCTCGTAATCGCTCTGTGAATCGTAGTAACGGAATACACCGCTGGAAATTGCGGCAAATACTCGCTTGCCAGCGATCTGGATTTCTCCTCCAATTCCCGTGAAATCATCAGTCAGCATGGCGCCAAGACCTGTGGTAGATAGCCGCTCCTTAGCAATACCCGCCGCTGCAAGCCGGTCCGCCTCCTTCGGATCCACGTCCTGACTGGTAATGCTGTTCGACCCTTCGGACTCAGGGATAGACATCATTATACCTGCTGTGTTCAACGCAATTCGCTTGGCATCATTGATCGCGGGCGTGATGTCATCATCGCTGTCACCCGGTCGGTAGTAATAGTCTGACAACCAAATTAACGCTGACAACCACGTCTCCTTCTGCTCATAGCTCTCCGCCACCAGCTAAGCAAGATAAAAGAGACCAGTTCGTCAGTAAGCAAGCTACAACCAAGGAAAAGGCAATAATTCTTACCAGCCAGATGATATCATCTGCCGTGGAGAGCTGAATCGTGAAGTCAAGGTTTTCCTGAAACCCAGACTCGGCTTCCCTGACGTCCTTAATGTTGCGGAGATCCAGCATACTCGCATATGAATGCAAGCTTTCTTCCTCAAGCACCTCATACTTGAACAACATAAGCTGGTTGTCGATGAGAACGAGGAACCGCGGGTGGTATGCACCCATACCAACACTCCGCGGTTTCTTTACGAAAAACCATCCACGGGTGGCCGACTTCAGCGATACATCCTTCAGACTACGATATAGGTGCGACGATTCTTGTACATTCGGATCGATGTACTTGGATGGGTTCGAAATCAGTCGAGAAATTGTCGGTCTCGTCATAGGCGTCTCGGAATGACGAGGTGCGTACGTTTGGCTGTTACTGCGCGAAGCACGGCGACTGATAGACGACAGATCGTACTCCTGTCCAGTCAATCGCTTAGCCTCCTTGCCGATAGCAATTCCCCACTTCATCATCTTCTCCTGTGTAGCAAAGCACATGATGAAAGGACGACGGTATTTCTGCACCGAACCTTGGACGAGGATCCCCAACTCAAGTCGCCACGGCATCATTTCTTCCGTGACCCCACCAATGGATGATGTTTCCGAGTTAGAATCGTCACCTACTGGAGTATCATCGGCGACTTGACTAGGCACGATGCTGACGATGTTATCGCAGCGGAGTGTGCCGATCGGACGCGTACGGGTAGCAGCTGAGTCTGCGTTAACGTAGTGCATCATCTTGCCATCCTCAAGTAGAAGGAAGTAGTGACACGAGAACGTTGGCAGTAAGTCGCCCAGCTTTCCAACATCGTCCTGTAGCACCACCTTGGGCTCCAAAACAGGGTCGAACTCCACAACAGCGACCGGATGCACGGGGATTGACAACCGCGTCGCCTTGGGCGAAAACAACGGCGAGTTCTTTAACAAATCGACCCACTGAACCATATCTTCGCGGTTTTTTGTGTAAAAAGTGAAAATACTCTGCGATCCCTCGAGGGTGACACCCCACTGCTTTGGGTGGCATTGCGTAAACGCCGTAACGACCTCGCGCGTGTCATTGGTGGGTCGGATGTCCGTCACTTGCTCCATACGGATAACCAAGCACGGTTCATCTACTCTTCCACCCTGCATGCTGGGCTTGTACAACTTCAGTTTATCACCCTGCAATTGCAGCATACGGATGCGATAGCGGTGCGCCGATGGTTCCTTCGACAGCACCCAACCTTCTGCAACGCGAGTTGTATCCACAGGGGGTGCCGTGTGAAAGTCAATTCGAGAGAAGCGCAACGTAAGTGGCCGTCCAGCAGTGCGAATCAAATCAACCGCCTGCTGGAACTCAATGTTCGTAAAGTAGTGGTGGTTGATGGAAATCAACAGATCGCCCACACGGATAACACCCGACGCTTCCGCAGGTCCCAGGTCTCCATTATGCCCCGTACCATCCTGAAACCCGCACACCATCACTTCATCATCCACCGTTCCTCTCAGAATCAAATTCAACGGTCCAGGCTGATCAAATGTGACTGTAATGATTTTTTCCTTGAGATCGTCATCCCCTTGACTCTTTGAATCTCCATCTCCCATTCCACATGTCAATGTCCCCGTCATGCGCATGCCATTTGCATCTGTAAACCTCGACGCTTGTGTCATTGCTGTCTTCCTAGCAACAGCACTTGGTCTTGGAATCACGGAACTTCCTCGAATAATCGACGACTCGGGTCGTAACATGAGCTTGGGCTTATATTCTCCTCTCAGTACCAACGTCAACACCGTAGCCCATCGTACCATATCCTCTCGATCATTCCCTGCAACAGTATAAATCCGATCTGCACAAACCTAAAAAAAACAAAACAATCACAAAAAATTAATCATGTTTCTAAAAACAGAATCTAAGACACTTTTTTTTCTCCAAAAAAACAAAAAAAACTTACCAGATCCAAAGCATGTTCTGGAGCATCAGCCACACTGGATGGGAGCACAGCATTGACCGACGTCAAGTGGATCGCCCCTAACTCCTGCTCCTCCGTGCTCGTCTTGAAATACCGTAAAATCATTCCATCCAGTACAAACCACCTAACCCTGTACGTATTTCCAGGTAAATGTAATCTCAATAATCTGGAACTATTGAGTTTTTTGCCTCCAGCCCCAACATGTTGCGCCTTCCGCTTAAAATCAGGTTTCAGTAAAAAACCCTTCGGGTTCTCCAGCCAATCGGTGTGAATAGCCCCCGTGATCTGCATCTGATGAACCTCCCGCGACAACTTCTCGTACGCATTCTCAGGCCCACCGGACGCCCCCACGGCCGAGTCACCGGTACCTGCACCCCCTGCGCTCACGCCCCCGATAGCCGACGCACTCAAGTCCGTCGCCATTTTTTTTTCTGAATTGTTTTTTTAGTGTAAAAAAAATAAAATCGTACTTAAGTAAGAATGTAGACAGCTGATTGGATGAATATAGGAAAATGATTATCCGGATGAAATGTAGCCATGAAACACATGGCTACATTGCAGTGCACTTCAACTTCATGTTAGCTCGAAAATAGTTGTAGTCTACGGACCTCAGCATCGTAAAATTAGCGCTATACGGCAGTTTTGGTTTCCTAAAACAGTATCTTTGACCATTGTCACTTGCAAGGCCCATCGCAGGTTGAGGCTACACTAGTGCAGCAAGTAAACGCCACGGCAGGTCGACAGGGAGGCCACATGCTTGCGGGTGTGGCGTCGGCGGCCATGGCGTCCTCCCGTATGGGTTCGGGTAATGGACCGCCCTCAACATCGTCACCGACTGCATCTCGACCACCAGCAGTCCCTCGACTTGCTGCTGTAGTTCGAGGTGTTGCCCCTCGCAAGTCCATCATAACGAGACTCACTCAATTCTCTAAACCTGTTTCTGTCGTACCTTTCGCTCCTGAACGATTGAGTATCACACAACCTGCCATGACACCTGAAATGATGAGGTCAATTGCAGATAAAGGGGTGCGACTTTGATTTTCGAGTTTTTTTTTATTCGTAAAAACCCTAAAACTATTTTTGTTGTTGTTGAGATGATAGGCACAACATCGTGAACAAGTGACAAAAGCAAGGAAAGAAGATTCAGTCACGACATTGTTTGCAGCTCTAAGGATGCGTCGTGTATTGCACAGAGTACAAGCTGACACACCTGAGCAATCTGGGCCTCGTATTATTGTGGACGAAACTAAGGCTAATCTGGAGAGGCATCTCAAAGTCCTATCACGATATAAAATACGTCAAGTGGACACAGATGCAGACGAAAGACTGCAACTGCGCAATCTGCCACCACTGATGGTGAACCCACACATCAAATTGTACAAGATCTGGCAATTGGTGACATTAAATATCATCATCTACCAGAGTATCATGCTGCCATATACACTAGCGTTTGGATCTAACGACACAACCGTCGTTGATATTCTTATGAGCAGCATTTTCGCTTTGGATATCATCGTGGCTTTCAACACACCCGTCGCGGAAGATGCTGACGAGACAGCGTATATCACAGACCGATGGCATATCGCCTCCATTTATTTACGCGGATGGTACGTCAAACTTTAACTTGGTTCCTAAATTTCCAGGTGATTAATTCTCGTGTACTGCTGTAGGTTCTTCTTTGACTTATTGGCATGTATACCCTTTGACTATGTGCTGTTACTAGTCAACAATTCCAAGGGCAATCTTAGCGTTTTAGGGCTACTGAAGGCGTTGCGAGTGCCTCGACTACTTCGACTTGTGCGGTTGCTACGTGTTGCCAAACTGTTTAAATTGCGCCCAGAATTGCGACGATGGTTACAGTATTCACGACATGCTAACCTTCTACGACTGGTTCGACTTGTGGTGTCCTTCCTTGTCATCAATCACTACGTTGCGTGCTTCTGGTACGGCCTCGTCATGTCGGAGCAAACTCGTGCGTTGGACCCGAGCACGGATCCAACGCACTTGTACGTCGTCGCGTTCTACCAGTCGTTGCTTGTGGTTATGGGCCAAAACATCACTGTTTACGAAGATACCGAGTATATTTTCTGCGTGCTTGCCATGGTCGTGGGAGCTGTGCTGATGGCCGTTGTTTTCGGTAATGTAGCCATCTTGATCGCAAATTACTACGAGTCGCAAAGTTCTCATCAGAAGAAAATGGAGTGGCTTTTTGCCAGTATGAACCGAATGAAGCTACCGTACGATCTTCAGAACCGAATAAACGGATATTATCAGGCAATGTGGGAACGACACGGCACTTTGGATGGAGCTGTGACGGCTTTCATCCCGGAACTTTCACGAAATTTGGCTTACGAAGTCGAATTATTTCTCCGGATGGATATGATCAACCGCGCCCCAATTTTCCAGAATTGTAGCGCTAAAGTCGTCCAAGAACTTGTCATGGAGCTTGAATTGCAGGTTTTCATGCCCGGTGACTACGTTGTGGTACGAGGTGAGGTGGGAAACGACATGTATTTTGTTCAGAACGGGATCTGCGAAGTCACGAAAGAGATCGACGTGCCTCCCCCAGTAACAATATCGCGAAATTCTTCATATCTCTCACAAGCTACACAAGCTGCTCAAGCAGCACTTAATTTTCGAGGATCAAAAGAAAACACCGCGTCTCAGCTACCAACGGCACCATCAATAATGAAAGCGAAGGAAGTCATACTGAAGGTGTTAGGTCAGGGCGACTACTTCGGTGAGATCGCTCTGCTAATGAACTGCAAACGCACAGCAAATGTTCGAGCTCAGGTCTTTTCGGAGCTTTGTACACTCACACGAGAAGTGTTCGAGAGCATCTCGCAACGTTATCTTGAGGACCGCAGCATTATCGAAAAGTTCATTATGGACAAGTACGACCCCAGTATGTTGCAGGCCGCCATGAAGCAGTCACAGGAGGTTAGTATGCGTAGTGCTGGACCTGCAGCAGCAGCAGCGGCTGCTGCTACAAGAACGGGTAATGCTTTTTCAAAGTCAAACCATTCAGGTCCTTCAGGTTCCAGCCACACGATGAGTTTTGGAGAAGCTACGTCACGTGCAGAAACATCAACAGCGAAGATCACGGGTATGCTCACTAAGGTACTTCAACGGATTGACCACCTTGAAGAGCAGCTTGGTAAAGAAGCACAAGCTCGGCATGAGAGCGAAACGAGACTGCGAAACACTTTGAACGAAGCTGCAAGTCGACTTTCGACCTCCTCCCGCTCACCTGCTTCCAGTTTAGTAGTATTAAAGCATCCAGGAACTCTCAAGCGCCGTTCGATCAAGACAGTAGCGGATGAACCTGACCGTGTTTCACAGCGTAATTTACACGTCGCAGAACAACTAGCAGAGCTCGAAGCCAAGGAAACGAAAGTAGTTTTAGGTGACAAACCTACGGAGACTTCATCGTCAACACCTGTAAAAGCTACTCCAAGCAGTGTTCCGGATGAATCCAAGGGGAACAAACGTCGTCCATCACTTAGAGCATTAAAGAGCTGGCGTAAGTCGAGAAACAACAGTTTGCTCGGTATGCGTCTGCGTACAAATGGCTCGAAAGGTTATACACCTGGTATTGGCGCAGGTGTTGGAGGTGTGGGTGCAGGTGGAAGTTTTCGAGCAGGTTCCAGTTCAAGGTCGAATTCTCGACACTCGAGTTCTCGCAGCACAACACGAGCCAATGACACGTTTATCGACCCGAAGCTGCTCAAACCAGAACCTGATCTCCGTTCAGGCAGAGAAAGTTATCTAGACGACGAGAATGCTGACCAATTCCCGTCCGATCTACTGGACGATTTGGCTAGATCACTAGATCCACAACAACGAAGTGATGGCAAAATATGAATTCGAATTCGAGAGAAATTTCCTCCCTCGAACGTGTTTTTAGTGAACTTAAACGTTGATGTCATCACCTTAGTTGACCGTTTTACGGTCTCTTCTAAGTATTTTTGCAAAAGTTCAGGCGTCCAGCAATTTTTAGCGTCGATAAGACTTTATTCACTCGCTGCAATTAGACGGAGTTCAAGCACGTCTGGGTCGTTCTCACTCTCAATTTGGACTTGAGACAGCAGCAGCCAACAAGTTTCGTGGTTTCATCATGATGAAAATGGGAGATCTGACACTACAGCCGACACCTCCGATTCCACCTGAGATCGAAGGTTATCTCAAGAAACTCAAGCGTAAAACGAGAAGTCTCGCTGGGAACTGGAACAAACGTTGGTTCTTTGTGGACCCCAGACGTCGGGAATTTGGTTATGCGGACAACCGAACCAGCGCACCACGAAGTACGTCACGTTAGACACGATCCACAGCTTTAACGACTTCTAACCGTTCTCTTTATTACCCTTATAGGCTCAATATTCCTCGACGATATCACCGCAGTGGTGCAGTTTGACGACACGCATTTCCAGGTTGAGAGTCGAACACGCAACTTTTTTCTCTGTGGAGAGAGTAAAGCGAGTACAGCGTGTTGGGTCACGAGTCTTGAAGGTTATCGCAAGAAACTCATCGAGTACGAAAAGGATAAAATCGCGCATGCTGCATACGCTGCTTCAGCTACTGCGAAAGCTTCTGCTGCTGCTGCGGCACTTTGCATCGACAACCCACAGCAATCTCCACCTCCTACTGCAGCTCGTCAAGTTGCCAACAAAAAGAAGAAAAGTCGAGAGAATTCGGACAGTGACGACCGTCAACCTTCTCATTCCTCGTCTTCTTCTTCGAGTTCGACAACTTCATCTTCTTCCAAGACGAAACGAGAGAAAGCAGAATATTCACCTTCAGATCGACTGCCACCTAAAAGTGAGCAGAGATCTGCATCTCCATTAACGAAAGACAACAGGAGATCCAACAAGAATCGATCTCCACCTCCATCGCCACCTTCTCCGACAGAAGAAAAGCGCAATCGTGATCGTCATCGTGATCGGGAACGTGGTCGTGAACGCGATCGAGACCGCAAGTTTGAACGTGAACAGAAGCGAGATTCAAGTCACGATCGCGACAGAAGCAGTGAACGTGATCGAACTCGCGACAGAAATGCTCCAGCTCCGAGTGGCAGGGGGTCTGTCATGCAAGCGTGGGGAGATGACTTTTAGATACGAGATCTTGCACTACTTTGCTTGCCACCAATACGAATTAGCGCTATTTTCTTGCTTTTCTGAACATCGTTGCATCGAATCTGCGGTTGGTTAAGAAGAACCTGTTGTACTTGTTGCAATTTCAATCCTACAACTTCATTTCGTGCGTGGGCATCTTGTTCTTGTCAATGATATTGCGTGGTTATCGTACGATGGGCTGACATTCGTCTTTACACTTGTTGCCGTCGGTACTTCACAATGAAGTTCACATGTCAATAACCATATTTGCAGCACATAACCTTGATAATTTTCACGCAATCTTGGATAACACGAAATAAGCACGGGTTCGTAGGTTACGACAGTGATTCATTTAGGGATGTGCATCGAGAGAGACGTAAGAAGCGCCTGATTGATCACTTTTCAATCTACTCCCCAGCTCCCAAGTCTACACACTTCGACTCTATGCGTCTCTCAATTTCTCTGATCGCCATTACCGCGGCTACCTTTTTGACCGGTGAGATCTCACTCACAGTTTCTGAACATGCTGAAGTCTCCACTGAGCGATTGATTGAAGGAGGCAACACGAAATTCCTACGAAACCATGAGCCTACGAAGACGCAATTGGACGTTGACGACGATGAAGAACGCCTTAAGTCTTCAAAACTCGACGAAATGATGAAAAACCAGATTTTCCGAACCGATAAGTTCGATAAGTAGATTAAGAAGAGTTACACCGACACGCACATCTACAACAAATTGAACATCCGAGGAAACCCACAGTACACGCGAATCTTCAAGGAGTACCAGGCGTATATTGGGAAGCTGGCTAAGAATCTCATCAGTCCGTAAAGAGCCAATTGGTTCGGCTTGTACGAGTTCAATTTCCCATTTAGATACTATCCGGCTAAGACAGTGAATAAAGTAACGACAGCATTGAGAGATAAGGCGTTTCTACTGTTAATCTGAGTCCCTGTAGCGGAAATCAATTTGGTCTTACGTACGTTCATAGTCGACCACACTAGCATGAACCTACAGATCATCACGATTTTCTACACTCACACTTTGATGTGGGCCCAACATTTTGGAAGAACGCACAGTTTTGCAGACATACTGCACCTCACACTACATGTATGACATTAAAACTGCGGCTGGAGATGAGTTTAGTGACGGTATCGTTCGCTTCCCTTGTACAAAATGATCCAACGGGTACGTTCACGCACGTCAGCAAACGCCAAGAGTATCAATTGGCGATTGAACACGTCCTTGAAATGTCCCCGAGGGGATTTTATGGAGTGAAATTGTCGGATTTCTTTCCTGTTGATGCCAAACACGGAATGGCCCGAGGAGTTCTTAAAGGTCTACTAGGGCAACTCTGCCCAGTTCACTAACATTGTTCGCATCCTAGAGGAAGCCACTACTGTATGAGGTTGCTCCCAATGAACTTTCTAATCAGCAAGATGGTACGATGTTGCTATCAGGTGAATGCAGCGATTACTATACGTTGACTTTGGATAAACAGAAGAATGTCTTGCGTATACCCAGCACAAACACCCACTTGGTGATA
Organism: Phytophthora tubulina; assembly: GCA_014706135.1. Lineage (NCBI taxonomy): Eukaryota > Oomycota > Peronosporomycetes > Peronosporales > Peronosporaceae > Phytophthora > Phytophthora tubulina. Next base: position 1,262,220 of record JACBOY010000148.1, on the reverse strand, counting down.
ATGCGAGCGCTTCAGACTGTTTACTTTTGGCTCAGACCGGAGCCAAACTCCGGTGATCCAGCAACATCCAAAGTAACATTGGGTAACGGAGTTCTTGAAGAGAGCGAAGCGGCTGATACGGTGGTTTTTACCACATTTCGAGACGTGAAGGAGTGCAAAAATTTCGAGAGTTGATGCAAGGGTAAGAATCTGCTGTGGGTGGCAGTGAAGAATCGCAGAAGCAAAATGGTGTTAGCAAACGTGTTACCTTCATCGAGGCCAAACTGGGTTGGTTCGAGGAAGAAAACAAGAGAAAGCTGGAAGTAAACACTTCAAAGTACTGAGAAAGCGATACTTGTATAACTCATTTTCCTCTCTGAAATAGTCTACAAAACCTTTCTCACTCTTGACTTTCCTTCTCACTTTCTCTCTCTTCTTCCCAAATGGTTCCTTCTTGAATTTTGCCACTATCGGTACGAGGTCCTCCTGGTGCAGTTGTAATTGCTCCCGCACGCATCGCTCTCCATCGTTTTAAAATTGCAGAACGAGCTGATTGCTGGATAACCCACTGCCAATCACGTTTCGTCAACACTCCACAAACACGTGGAGCTCGCTTTTGTAGTACTGGGAATTCGTGTGCAAACCATCGCATAAATTCGTCCATAGAGATTCCACCTGATCTATCACTGTCCATCATAGCAACGACATCAGCCACTTCTTCTTCATTCAACGGAACATGAAATCGAGTTATCAACGCAGCCGTTCGATCTCGTGACAATTCGCCACTTCCAACATCATCCAAAAGTTCAAATAAATCATTGACATCTTCACGTATAGCTTCGTCACGAGGAAGACGAGCTCGTTCTTTGTCTAATTCCTTCCGGTGTTTCCACATTAATTCCTCTTCTCTCTTGATCTGTTCACGTCCAAGTTTACTTGCCAAATACTCCTGGAAAGACCCAAAAGCAGCCATATCTGTACGCCACGCACCATCCACCTAAGTCTCATTAGCCACCACAGACGGAGACTGTCCTTTGTTCTGCGAGACTGACAGTAACTGAGATGTGAATCGTCGAGGTCGAGACCCTTTTGCTCGCTGTCGTTTGCGACGATATGCTCGTTGAATTTTGATCGCAGCACGTATCCATTTCATAAACAACACTCGACGACGTGCCAAATGCTGACGAAATGCACATTGAATCGCCACAGAAGCGTGAAATTCTCGTCGTCGTTTTTCGAGTTCCATTCGTGCTAGTGCTTGACGAACAAAACACTGCAAAATTGTAGCAGGTTCGTCACGAAATTGTTTTTTTTCACGTGTGATCTCCGCTTCAAGATACTTCAGGTATCGTACTACAGCGGATTGAGCTAGTAGCAAGTCAAGAAGAGTGTGTAGCGCTAGATTCGCTTCTGCTTTCAATCCAACAGGCTTCACTCCTTCAGAACGAGGTTCTAGAGTGTGCATTGTCTCGTCAATGGTACGAAGTAGTGTACGAGCTCGACCAATAATTCCCCAAGTTTTCCTATCTGTAGGATCGATTTGGAGAAGCTTACGTCCAGCTTGCAGTCTCAAATATTCCTTGAGTAAATCGGTTTGACTCAGAGCTACGACAGTCTCACGCTTGGATCTACAAGCTACCAAAGTCACTCTTATCAATGCCGTCGTCGGGGTAATAGTGGCAGATCCATCACTTCCAGTCCCGAAGAGAGTACTCAAGTCCTCAACAACATTTGAACGAATATCTCGAGCTGTGGCTTGAGCCCCAGTGAGGAATTGACGCATGGCACTACCAAAACCTCCTTCTACCTGTTGGAAACTCTCTTGGGCTTTTTTCAAAAGTGACAATAGCAGAAATCCACCTCCACCTCGATCACTTGACGAACAAAAACGTTTGGCGTTTATCTCCTCGTCACCCCGTGGAGAGTTTGCTATTATTTCAGAAGCAATAATTTCTGCACGATTTTTAACTTGACGGGTCAATTTCTCGACAGAACTTGCAGCCTTCATTGACTGTTTCTCGACGGTAAAGACGATAACATCATGACGGTCTTGGAAATCCAATGCACGAATGAATACGTGGAGTGATACTTTTTCATGTCCAAGTTGTTGAGCTCGAGAAGGCGAAAGCGCTTGCAATTCGGGGGCAAGTTTCTTCAATTCTTCTTGTTGCTTGACCTTCTCATCTTCTTCATCTTGTTTCTTCTTCTTTCCAAAGCGAAATAACTTTTTTTCTCCAAAAAAAAACATTGGTCCTCTTCGCTTAACAGTTTTTCCTTGTCCTCCTTTAGATTTTACGCTCCCGACTGTCGTCGTGGTATCTGTGGTTTTAATCGGTGGTGCTGTCGCTGCTTTCTTCGTCATGAAGATCGTTAGTGGCGCGTTTGAAGCTTCAAATTGTCGTATCTTTTTCTCAAGTTTTCCACGTAGAGTTCGGCCGGGTGGAACTTTTCCTGGTTGTTGACTGAACAATACGACCGGTGTCATCCGGTTAGATCTAGCTGGTGTTGTAGATATAGCCGATGCTGTCGAACCATATCCATCGTCATCAGTAGCTACATCCTCCACAATGTTTTCTTCTGCTTGTTGGTTACTTTCACCCTTAGAGAAGCGAACGACCACTCCATCCTTAGCATTAAGATACTCCTGAAGCGTAATATACAACTCTGTAGCAATAGTATCAAGCGCACAAGCACGAAATACATGTGTATAAACCTCCGCTACCACCGCTGCAAATGCGAAGAAATACTGTCGTTGGTAACTGGTAAAGAAGACTGAAGCATCACTGTAATCTCGAGGAATCATCGATCGACGCTCTGTTCTTGACATTTCTCGTTGTTCTTTTGCTTTTGCATCGTGACTAAAAACACATAAAGCAAGTTTAGCGTCACCACCGTGAGAAGTGACGGAAGAATCTAACATCGTCGCTAAACACGCACACGTAAACGTGCCATGCTTTTCAGTCCCCTCCATAGGTTGCATACGAGATCGACTCATGTCCAATGTTCGAGGTAAATTAGTCATTGGTAAGCGAAACAAAGCTTCAGAATGAACTTCATGTTCAATCCAGGTTTTTTCACACCCGTTGATAGAACAATAATGTTCTGGTAGCGTCTTTAACGGTCTTCGTGTGCTTGAACGCTGCCACGCTTCCAGTCGAAATGAATTCGTAAAGTCTGCTCCAAGTGTAAGGATTTGTTGAGAGTGCACATTCACCAGATCACGACGTAAACCATCTAGAATGGTCGAGTAAAATAGACTTAAGTCGATATGAGCACGAGTCGTGAGGTTTTGTAGTTGATCGTAATTCAAACGATGTCGAGTGGATAGAAGAACTTCTTGTAACTTTGCCGCATTAGTTTTGAAGAACGAGATAATATCAGGTTCAACAACTTGTCGATTCCCAGGAACAAACGCTTCTTGTCCTAAACTATCTGCGCACAATACGAAGTTGTCACCCATCGGAGTAGCAAAATACACTCGTTGAGCAGCTTTCGCTGAAAGTGCACGAACAGGAGAACTCTCTTTTGACAATGGAACCATAGTAAATTGCTGGTTCTGTAGACATTGAACAACAGATAGCGATAAATTATCGACGCTTTCCAGGTTTACAGCGACGTTTTTCATAAGACTTTGACTGGAAGCAGCAACAAACCGGAGCTGAAGTTGAGATATTTGACTTTTGGTATGTTCTGTAAGTTCCCTCTGGCCAAGATATACATCGCAGTTATCCCGACTCATGGCCTGAGCCAAGATTTCCATTGCGGCTGGTAACATTGTCGTGTACATGAATTGAATCGCCTCAGTGGATGGTAATTTTTCCAGTGATAAGCATAACTCGTTAATCCTGCAGGAAGCCAATCGTCGTGCCACAATTCCTTCTACTCGGACATTCACTAATGTTATCAGTGAGTTGATAAGAGGAAGAATTGACAGGAGAAATTCTTCATCATACATCCAAGTGGCACCTTTGACACGTCGTAACACAAGAATCGTCGGGATTAGTTCTACTTCGTCATCGTTGACATCTCGTGTGGGGGTGCAATGAACCATTAAAGTCTCTGGAAATGCCAGAAGCTGATGAACTGGTAGCGAAACAATTTTAGTTACTGCGTCGATCTCATCAGGTTGATGCTGACGCTTGTATCGTTCTTCAAGACTTTGTATCAACAATAACTCTTCTTCTGCGTTAAATTCCATCGACGTTTGCCTCGTTGAACGTCTTAGTAAAGCTAACCGTTCTTTCATTGACCATTGACCAGTTCGTTCGTCACGTTGGTACAGAAGTGCTTGCATTTCGAATACAGCAAGTAAATTCCGAGAAATGATGCGTAGAATCTCTTCAAATAATAGTGGAAACGTCGTTCGATTGCCATGAAAGAGAGTCGAAAGTAGTTTTCTAGCATCATTAGACGCTCGAGTACGAATATTCTTACCAAGGAAGTTGGCCACTTTCTCTATAAACACAACAACGCCATCGTCAGGGAACGTAGGAGAGAAAACACCGCCAGCAGCACCAGGAAAAGTGTCTATAGACAATACGCCGACAAATGGCATTGGAACACAAACAAATGGTCCATGTGGCGACTTTGAGCCACCAAAATACCTTAACTTCTGTCCATATTCAGTGCCATGCTGTTGTAAAACTTCTTGCTCCTTAAAGTACTGTGAAAGTTGTGGAATCACAATACTCCTTTGGCTAGCAAAGGTGTGGAAAGATAAACTTTGAACAGTATCAACCGTCTTGCCTTCCATTTTACTCTTTGACGACGCGCAGATAAAGCGAATTCGTTCACACAATGGATCAACCAGTCCAATGTACGCGTCTACACCATTGAGCGCATTCTCAATCTGCTGAATGACCAAGTGAGGCAAGTACACTGAAACATTCCCAGTAGAGCTACCCGTTGGCTTAAAATTTTCACATGCAGACATCACGCGAACTAAAGCCTCGTCTCGAAGTTGTTGACGCTGAAGAACTGTACGTTCTCGAATTACTGCAAGCACTTCAACGAAACTTTGGCCAATTTTCCGTAAGAAATCCACGACACCAAGTTCTGGCTGCAGTTCATGAGAGTTCTGTTCGTAATTGTACATATTATCCAGTGCTAGTACACCAAGATCACCAATAGGGACGATAATAAACGGCCACTTTCGCTCTTCCACAGGTTCGTTAGTAAAGTAGCGTAGTTTTTTTAAATACGAGACCGACTCATCTTCATTTGCAGCGTCTCGACTTGTAACAACGATAGGGATTTGTTTCTCCAGTGTCAAAAAGCTGACACCATATCCATGTTTCAGTTTCTTACCAGCCATAATACTGAATTTTGAAGCACTCGTGTACCGGATAATTCGCAGTGCAGGTTCCCACATACCGAAGTAGACATTCGGAGACCCTAACGTGCGTTCAATTAGAGTAATTGTTTCTCGTTGAAGCTGAAGAAGACACTCGTTCTCAATTTCTTTGGTGGGGGATAATTTATGTTGATAGCGCGCACCACGAATGTTGGCGGATGTGTCAGTATCACCACTAATTAGTGATTTCTGGCATAAATCTCTAAATTCAGTTAGAGCAACTGTACGCTCCCTTGACCGCCGAATCCGATCCTGCAATGCTGCCATGTACTTGGACGTGATACTCGCAACGCGTTGGAGATAAATCTGATCGCAGTTTGCGTGGAATTGAGGCAACGCCGTCATTGTGAGGAATATTTTAGATGACGATCGACCCATTGACTGGACATCCGAGTACAAACATGCTGGTGTACCAAGGAACTGCTTCATAGCGTGTGCGATATACTTTGCATTTGTAATTCGATCGACACCAGAAGCTGATAACATCAACGAATCCTCCTCTTCTCCATTCAAAAGGAAGAAATACTTGGCAGCTATCAGCCTTTCGAGAAGTTTGGTCTTCTCCGTTTCAACCACCACTCTCTGTGGTGCGTTTAGTTGCAATACCTTCTCCTCAGCAATTAATTGCTTATACCTGTCCATTATTTTCTCACGTTCCTGTTCGTCTTCTCGGATTGCACCCAGAAGTTTGATCACACTATCCTCAGTTTGTTCTTCACCGTATTGAACTTGAGGTAAGTGATTCACAATCGTATCCGTACACAATTCCTTCCAACGAAAAGCCATTGGACGAACCACGTTAAATACCCAAGAACGAGCTAGTTCTCGTTCACTCTCTGAAAAGTCATACACAAGTGTAGTTTTACCACGTTGTCCATCAATTTCCACAACTCGAACTTTCCAAGCGCCAATCATCACGTCTTTTAGCGCACGACAAGCGTAAAATATTATTTGCTGTGGTGAACGCAATGGTTCTTGGCATGCGATTTGTATCTCATGCAACGCATATGATCGTCGTTTAGCGTAAATTATACTTGCCAGAAGATTTCCCAGTGAACCCAAAAAGTCCAAAATTCCAGCTTCGGGGTGAGTTTCATCTTGTCTTCCTTTTGGTACAATCTGAAAAGAATCAACACTTAGCACACCAACACAGCAATCTTCGTGGAAAAGAGGCACAAAAATATATGGAAATGCGTCTTCAAATGCTTGAGGTTGAGTTCGAAGGGCACCAAAGCGTTGTAAACGAGATCTCATCTCCGACGTAGGACCCACTACGACAGGTTGTTTTGTATCCAGACATTTGAAGGACACGCCTTGTCCTCGATGCAATGAACAGCCAAGCATTGTAGATCCTTTCCCCACTAATGTGTACTTTAGTTGCGTTCCGCCGACTTGAAGTTCTGCGATTTGTACATGAACACCAGGTAAACTTTCGACGATATCCTGAAAGACACCATGCACAATATCGTGAAGAGCTCGGAGGGCATCTCCTGACGGATTCAGGCCAATTGAGCGGAAACGCTGGGAGTTCTTCGCCAATGCACGTTTTCGCATGGCAAATCGTGCTTCTCGACCACGGACACACTCCAGAGCTTGTTCAGCTACGGCCACAGCTCGATTTAAAAAGTTGCAAAATTCCTGAGGAGGCTCAAAATGAGCCGGAAAATCGACTTCCAAGACGTATTTCACAGTGGTTGGTCTTGAAGTATCACGAAGAATAACCATGACTCCGTTCGGATTATTGATTTTGATGACCTTCGACACAAATTTTGTCCTATTTTCTCTTGTTGCTTCAGCCTCCTCTTCAAGACGATGGCAGAGTTGTCGTAGCTGGAAATGTTTCGCGTTCATGTTCCTGATCGGAAGAAACTGACGGAGTTGTGACCACGACAGAGCCTGAAGTGATCGATCTGACCATGAAATATGATATGTTGCATTCTCACACGGTTGATCAGCCGCCGTCTCGGGCTTTGAAATGACGTTAATGATTCCTCCTCGAATCAAAGGCGTGTGTACACTACTGCCACTCTCACGAGAAGTTTGAATTGTTTCTTCGTTCTCCTTGTAGAGAACAATTCGCTTCATCTTTCGTTCCTGTCCCTCAATAAACGGCACCAGACGATCATCTGGAACTGAAGTTGATGCGACGACGTCAATCTCCCATTGAACAGTGTCGACCTTCTTCTTTGTGATTTTCCACACCGCAACACGCTCTAAAGGCTCAATCGATCGTGTAATAGCTCGAATCAACACATCGTACGCATCATAAGCTGTGCATGCTGAACTACGCGTAATGTTGACAATCTCTTTAATCCAATGAACTCGACGGTAGTTAGCGATAAATTTGCCAGAAAGTTTTGAGACCCCAGTAAGAAATTCCAGCGCGTCATCGTCTTGAGTAAAAGGTAGAGCTCGTTCATTAGCATCAGGAAGATGGATCTGACTTCCTCGTTGAAGAGCTCGAATAATTTCTAGCAACCGGTTTCTAGTAGCAACTTTGAGGTGCTGGAAGTTTGGTTTGTGTCGGATTTCGATCTCAGTTAGTGCAAGAAAGTGACCACCATTCATCTTGGTCTTCCTGAGTTCAATCGCAGCGTCTTTTAACTGCATTCTTACTAAAAACGCGTACAAACCTTCCACAGACATTGACTGAGGCAGTAAACGCTGCGCTTTACGACAAGCATCAACAGAGAGGACACCAATTGTTCTGTTGTTCCCACTCAATTCCTCTGTAGCCAACGGGAAGCACGAGAATGGTCCTGTTGTAGTTTGATTTGGAGCAAAACGGTGGATTTCGCTTTGCTTCAGGTCAGCGATATCGTCTACAATGATAGCCTCTTTCGCAGTCATAGCTTGCATCGTGATACATCCTTGGTCATTTAACTGGTTCTGGGGTTGTTGACAGTTCTGTAAAATTTCGAGTTTCTTCTGAAGCATTAAACTCTTTGTAGAGCACGCCACGAATCGAATAATAGGAGTTGAAGATGCAGCAGGTGGACTGGGAAGAGCTTCGTACATTCCTAGATAGATGTCGCAGTCACTTAAACAACTTTGACAAACGTTCACGATCTGTCGTTGGGTTTGCACCAGCGTCGGGATCTTCACATTGAAATCAGCAATAGGATCGTGTTTCTCCACCTTTGCTGTCACGTCAAGAAAATATTTTTCCAGCCCTTCCAAAGCACGAGAAAACGTCATTCGAGCTGTGATGGCTCGCTCGATAGTATTTGAGTACAATAATTGCGCTGGAGATGGTGGTGGCGGCTGAGAGTAAAAACTTGCTACCAAATGGGCACTTCGTGTTTGTCGAGCACAACGAATGAGCTCCTGCTCTTCTTGATTCGAGTTAGTATCTGTAAAAAGGTCCACTTTGAAGTGGCGACGAAGGTTTTCAGGAACGAACTCGTACGTCTCGAGTCTGTCATCTCGCCCACTCAATTGCGGCATATCGGATCCATTTCTTGTCATGGTACCCGACGCTTGACTCGAAATTCATTCGAATGAGTCGTCGCCGTTGCTATCAAAAGTATATATTTACCTCAATCTAATTGTAAACTTTTTTTATTCAAAGTGATGAAGTTTTTGTGTAGATTATTATTTTTGTTGTAATGGTCGTCTACGAAAGTCTCGGTGCCTGACGTACGTCAACTTTGCACAATCGAACGCTGCCCAAGATTTGTTCAGGCAGCTCGTGGTCTTCCTGTCCTTCCAGTACGAAACCAAAGTCCAGGACCATGTTGCAAGCATGCGTCGAAACTCCCACTAGACCCTTGCGCGCGATGTAGTTGAAGTCGTGACCATTCACATCAACCTCAAAGTATCCGTCACCGCGATAAAAGCGGTGCTGTGGTCGCGTGAGAATGGGCTGGCCGTTGTAAGTTTCCAGCAAGTGACGCTCCGCTCGCCCTAAGTTCTGCTCCTGAGGGTTTACCACGATTCCAATGGCCTTGAATCGCTCACTCTGGCAATGAAAAGAATGAGGAAATTAACTCAAATACTCCGGATTTTCTGATCAAAAGTAGCACGTACCACCCAGCTCTGAGAGCTCTGAGGCTGCATGAAGTCTTTGAGTAACTAAAAAAAACATAGACATCATCGATAAATTACCCCGTACACATCCCGCAAACAACTTTCCAGCTTGTACGTACACGAACAGCTTGCAGTGTCGGTTCTCCTGGCGCATTTAGCATCTCTCGTATAGCTGGAGGGATCGCAAAGTACGTCACAAAGTTGAAACCCGGACCATCTCCTTGTTTGTCTCCCCATAGCGGGTTGGACGGTTGGTAAGAAGGGACTTGGCAATTCACGATGAATAGATCAAGTTCGCCTCTGCACCAGCATCAAACATAAGACAAGTTTCAAGTGGGCAAATGGAAAACTGAGGCGTAGTAACTACTACTGAAGTACTCACGTCGCGGGTTTAAGTATGCTCAGGTCGACGATGCTCCCAACGTTGTCTGCTTTGACATCCGACTAAAAAGATCATGGTCGTGTTGTCAGAGAAATAAATACCAGAAAATGCCGATAGGAGGTTGAAACGAACCCGGTAGACGTCAACAGCGACAAGTTCCAGTAACGCAGACGCCGAGGCTGCTTTGAGCTTAGTTTTCCGATAGTTTGGACCTGGTAAGGCATAACGAACACACTATCATTTTAACTGCAGCCAAAAGTAACTTGCAAGTTAATACCAGACCTTGGCGGACATTGAAACGAGTCGCATCGACTTGCGTCCAGCATCCAGAAACACCCTCCGTCGACTCAGGTGCACACCTTTTCAACGAGGCACCAGCGGAAGTTTTCACGCCATCAATTTCACCCAAAAGCGTTGCTCGCATAGGCGATGGTGACTCGTCAATCGAGCTACTGGCTACCCAGTCACGGGACGAGGACGTAGCAGATTCAGTCCTCAACTTAGAACTTGACTTGTTCCGAGACATCTCCGAGCTGGTTGCGGAGCCCGCACGTGACAAACTGTCGTTCGAAGCGGTAGCTAACCGACGTGTTGAGGCACGTGGAGACTCCACTTTGACTGAACGTTCCGGCACACGAAACCACAGCAGCCAGACACACAGCGCATTGGCGAGTAGAACGACCAAACACCACGCAGCCACATTTCCAAAGCGCACGAGGACTATAACCACAAGCTTTTAGTATCAATAAATACCCCAGCTATAGAAACAAACTTACCTATCACCGGATTCATCGCAATCAGTAGTGTCTTGTTACTACTAGCCAAAGTACACATCTAACTGCATCATCAGTACTTAATCTTCTCTCACAACATTAATTCCCCTTACCTGTTGCAGCATTTCCCATGACTCAATTTCTTTCTTACTCTCCGTTTCATTCTCCATCACTTTCTCCTTCGTCTCCCTAACTGGTGACGGTACTTCTGCTGGACTTTTGGCTCTCGTTGGTACCACTTTGGCCTCCGTTCTGAGCCCCACTCGTGATGGACTGATAATCTCTGATATAGCTGTAGTCCACTGTCGAAATTCTGCGTTGGTATCTGCACAAACTCTCAATTCTCGTTGAGAATCAGCTAAAACTGTGAAGCAGAAGGGGGTGGGTACTCCAGGGGGTAGATCTCCCTGTACGACCAGCGAGACCCCTGTCTGCTTAAGTGATAACACCCCATGGGCGTCTTGTCTTAGTGGTACAGTCTCCAGAGGTGAAGCATGGCGGAAATAGCGTAGAACGCCATTGTCCCGGTCTAGAACGAACCAACGTTGATTCCAGCGTTTGCGTTTCCACTTACCAGCACTTTGCTTTAGTAAATACGCAGAGAGGAGAGCTGGGGATTGGCCAACAGGTCGAGGACTTTTAGATGAAGAGGATGGCAAGCGGGTGACTGCAACGGAAGCCTGTAAGGATGACGGCATGTTGGTCGACAAGGGTGCACGAGACGTCGTACCCCCCTAATGCAGCCGTTACGTCGCTATTGGGGAGTGGGACGCTAAGTGAGACTTTATGTACAAATGGGCAATAAAATCGGGCAGACCTAATCCGTGGTAAGGTATCCGGATACGCACACATGTGTACATGTAACAGTACATTCTCCAACTATAGTAACACCAGTACAGACAACGACGTACAAATCCGGCGTCATAAAAATCCGGCAGAAAGAATTGTGCATTTTACTGTGGCGAATCCCATTAGCCAATCAGATTCCATCATTATACTTGGTTTTTGTAATCCATATGCATTTGTGTATCTTCTTTGGGTTTCTGTGTACTTTATGCATCTCTGTGTGTTCTTTGCCACCTTCCATGTACATTTTATACAGATCCCGACAGATAAATCCGGCATTTACTATGGGGGATGCCAGTCAGTGTTGCCGGATTTGTATGTCGTTGTCTGTATACATGTAGGAAATTGTATGCCAGCGTAACCAGGATCTGCTACGATTTCACACAATACATTTTGTCGACCCGCAAAATCAAGCCAATCATACAGCAGCTTGCTGACAACGAGATTTGACAAGAAAACGTAACACAAACTCGTTACGGGCGCTCCTAGCATTTCGTTGGCTTAAATTCCAGCGTTCACTTACAGACTTGCCGTGGCGACAAAGATCACTCGAATGTCTGGCACCTGTGCCTGAGTCCTCGTAGGCGGAGACAGGCATGGAGACAGCCGGGGTGGTTGCTAGAAAGGCCGAGTACATGATCTCCGTGATCCAGCACGCCGAGAAGTCCGGCGGCATCGACAAAGTGGCGCTCCCAGGTGGAGTACGTGAAGGATCTGACGTCCATGGCGCCCATGGCATGGGCGCCAAGGTGATATTGGTGCTGTTTAAGGGACTTCGCTTTACTAGGTGACCTGCCCGAGCACACGTACGCCGTGGTGAACGGTCTGCAGGCTTGTGAAATCGGTGAGATGGCCATGACAAAGCTACAACAAGATGGACCAGAGGACCGCATGCCAACCATCTACTCGAGAGACAAGGTCAACATTCTCACGGCATACAACTACCACGTGACGTTGCAGTGCGAGGCTGGCGGCTGGAACCTGTACGACCGCAAGAACCAGTGAGACTTGGGTCACGGTCTCGACTACAGCAACTTCACGTACTCGGCGGTACATCTGGGCCATTCCGTGATGTAGTCGTCCTGAACGTCGTTCTGGACGACCCGTCCACCGAGAACGTCGTGGTGTCCGTGAACGTGACGAACTCGAGTACCGTGACCGCAGAGGAGAACAGCGTACAACTTGTTCAATTCGGAGATGAAGGAGCTCAAGAAAGTCAACCGGGTCACGATCGAGCCCGGTCAGACCTGAACCGTTGAGCTCACGCTCACGACCGACGACTCAAGCGAAGGCGGACCACAGCCTGAAGAAGGAGGTCAAGACGGTAAGCACGCAATCATGGCGATTCGAGAGGCAATTCATGACGCAACCAAAGCCACGTTCAGTTTTAGTTTGAAAAAGAAACTCAGCAGATACACACAATAAGTAGATTCCATTCCTAACGATACATGTAGCAACACGAAGCTTTTATCTATCTCTTAGCAATGCAGCCAAGAGTCTTGGTCCAAGACTGCTTTTGACTTGTTTTGTTTTGCTATTATCTACCAATCATATACCGGTACTTTTGCGTAACTACTTCAGGTTACGGGATCCCGACACAATGGTTGGGATAAATCACCCCCTCCCGTTGTCCCTGAACCCACCAATGGTAGAAATAATAGTACATGCGCACATTATCTTCGTGGTCGAGTCGAGTGGTGCTCTGCGCTATCTTGTTGTAAACTCTCCATGGCGTTTCCCCTTGGTGATACATCGTCCAAAACCGGTGGTCCATCATCTTTGTAAGCGCCTGCTGTGCACCATCGTGTACAGCAGCGCTCAGTTGCGCGAGAGTCAAAACCATCGTTCGGTCTTCGTTGGTTCGAGTGCTTCTCAAACGTTTCTTGCCCTTGGCATTGTACTCAGGCGTGGGCGGACGACTTAAGAGAGCACGGCCCTTTGGTGCAATCTTCGAGCTTGTTGTGAGACTGGAGTCTGCGTTGATTGCCGTCGCCGCATCTCCGAATGAAAAGAGGGTGGCCAAAGCGACAAGTAAACACCAGAGTAGCAGGCGCATGACTGGTACTGGAGGTCGGGAGCTCTTGTGTACGCGAAGGTAAAATGAAAAGTGATGCTACGGTCTCCTGGATATCTGGTGTGAAAACCTTCCGTGCTCCGGATGGAACGCACATACTAAATCGATAATCCTGGCACAATCCGAGACTTGAGTTTCTTGCCGAAGTACCGTAGGCAAGAATGTTGGTTTCCTAGATGCAGGAGTTCAGTGCCAATCATGCGAAGAGCAATTGGGTTGCAGTTAACGGGAGAAGCCAGTACTACCACAGAGAGGAACTCGTGGCAGCTAGCCACCACGAACGCTGCTGGCGCTCGTTCTAAAGAGTCCTCGAGCCGCGCAAGCACTCCGGCCCAAAGAGAACTACCAGTAGTCTACGTCTACCACCGAAAACTGCCTCGTCTGCAGTCGCCATGACTACGTCCACTAGCGATCCGTCCACCGACCCGTCTGCCGGTTCCGTTGCTGCGACTAGCCCACAAGCGGCACCCGTGCCGAACCTTTGCGCGTCGGCTGCACCTGCAAGCATCCTCGCTTCGTCAGCGCCGGCTCAAGCCGCCCAGGCCTCTGTTGATGCTTCAGCTTCCCCAGGAGCTGCTCCGGGGGATGATGCCGGTGTCACCGCCGCGCCTGCTCGAGACCCTCCGCCTGGCTCCGATGTGATCGTGGTGGACGATGACGCTGTGCCATCTGCAGACTTGTCACCTGGGCGCTCAAGCACACGCCTCCGCGCGAAAAAGTCGGCGCGCGTACTGCGAGCAGCAGCGCGGAAGATGTAGCGGGTGGGGCCCCCAAGCTGTGCCGAGCCCCGCTCCAAGAAGCGCAAGGCGAGTTTGATCCCTCTGTCTGCTGCCATCATGGGCGAGCCGCCCAGGCCAGCTACGGCCGGCACCCAAGCGGCACTCGTGAGTGCCCCGTCTTCTACATCACCTCAACCGGAGCCGCCGGCGCAACTTGCGGCGCCGGTCGCAGCTTTGTCAACGGCCGTCGCATCTCCGCCGCTGCAACCTACAGTTGCTCAGGAGCTGGATGTGGAGGACGAGCCCTCCTCAAGTGACGAGGCCCGTGGCCCACCGTTGGCGGCGCCCCTACGCCAAGCACCGGCCTGCCTTAGCATTGCCGAGACGGAAGCGCCCGGCGCGCGTACTAACCAATCAATCGCGACGGCACAGCCGCCCGCGGCATTCAATCTGGACGAGTTTGCGCCCGCATACTCGCCGGGCCCGCAGGAGGCGGAGGCTCATCCGCGCACACCTAGCCTATCTCTTGCGGCGAAAGTGGACCAACTTTTCGACATCTTCTCCGAGCTGCGCCGTGAACTGCAGTCGCGTGTCGACGACGGCCATGTGCCTCGTGCGCTTTCGTTACCTGTACCAGTGTCTTCTTCAGCTCCTAGTGGGCTGCCACTGGATGATGGACTTGACTCCGCCAGGCCAGCGCCCAGTACATCGTGGACTCTTCCGCCGCTTGGCAACGCTACCGACCTGCCCCCAGACGTCATCGGTGAGCTGCGGTGCGCAAGCTTCCAGCTTCCACGCACACGTGTAAAAGGGGAGTACAACCCTCCTCTGGCGCATCAGCTCGCAGCGCATCGCCTCTTCCGTGACCTGAACTCGGACACAGGTAAGTGGATGTCGCCTATGTCTTTGTGCTGCATTTAAGAGAGCTCGACTGAGTCCGCTTCGACGCAACGCCGGCGGTGCTGATGACCATATACAGTGGTCGCCTTGGCTTACGTGGACTAACGGTTATGCATTTTCGACCTCATTCTGAACTGGAGCAACTCGAGAAAGGATCCACCAATGCCAACTTCTCTGCCGACTTCGGCGCCAATGCTACATTGCCGACCACGGAGATCCGGTGTCCGACCTACGAAGGCTTACTTGCTGCGATCGGTGGATTGATTTCTGTGGGCGACGCGCTGTGGTATGATCACGCGCGCCGGCTCCTATCGCGCGTCAAGCTTTTGTATTGGCCAACGTGGAGCGAGACAGCAGCAACACGCCGGAGCGCGTAACACTCACGTTGATGTGCGTCAACTTGTTCATCGGCCGTGCGCTCGCCCACCTACTCGTCGATTCGCCACACTGGTGGCGCAATTTCTGTGAGGCTGTCCGCGCGGTGGACTACCTTAGTGCTGAATGGCAGGCTGCCCTCAATGGGCTCGCGCTGCGGATGGCTACAATTCCTGCTCCCAATGGCGGCGGTTCGCAGACAGGCCCGTCGTCGCGTCAAACAGTGGGACAACCGCGTCGCGGCCCGTCAACGCGTAATCCAATCATGCCGGAGAATATTCGTCAGCTTATCCCACGTGACCGTGACAACCGTGAGCCGTGCCTACGGTACTTTGCCGGTGGTATGTGTTACGGTGGCAGCCCAGAGAGGTGTGCGCACCAGCGACGCACCCACCGCTGGGAAGGGCGTCTACCCCGTGCTCTACAGGACTACATTGACCGCAACTACGGCCCGGAGCGCCGCCAACCCAACCGTCGCGATCGTTTCTGAGGAAGCCGAGGAGCTGCCCGTTTTTTGTCGGCACTTCGGTCATCATGCACAACCCCTGTAAATACACTCGTACTTGGTTATGCAAACAAACGACCCCTCTCGTCCAGTTCGACCCGGCGAACACGGTGTCCCCTCATTCAGGGTGACACAATTTCCGGGTCCCTAACTGCGACTTCTGCCGGCACCATCATACCGGCTCAGTCCAAGGCACCCCGTGGTCCTTGCGTCTCATCGGAACCGCCCCATGGTGTCCCGCACCCTAAAAAGTCGCCCCATGGCACTCCTCCGCCGCGACATCAATATCCGGCGCGATCTTACGTAGTACACGCTCACACCAACCTCCACAGGAACCTCCCTACATCCCTACACCAAGGTCCTCAGATATGGCGACGCTCGTACAGGTAACTGCTGTGGAGCGGGTTTTGAGGGCGTCGGTCCTGCCGCTTCAGTGCGGCTGCCAATTCCAAGATTCCGCTACTCTGCGTCGGGCAGCACCTAGTCTCGAGGTTATCGACCATCTAGCGTCAAATGCGGAGGCACGTGCTAACCTCTGGGACAATATTCGCCAGAGAAATATCAATATAGCACTGAGTCGGGTGGGGCTCGTGCTTCCAGCTGCCTCGCCGGCAACAGCTAACGGCACCTCATTGCTCAACAAAGCGTTGCAACGCGTGCTGTCGGATATCGTTAGACGGTCACATATCAGTCTCCCGCAATTTGTCGAGCTTATGCGTGGCCAAACTACCGATGACTACCGACCCAACAAGCGAATGTTACCTGACGTTATCCGTAACGCCTGCGGCGACTATCCGCATCTCGACGCACTACTCTCAATCGTGGAATCCGGTGTTCGTGCCCCCCTTCGCCACGACCCGTCACCACAACGTACATATCCTGCGAACCACAAATCGGCGGAAGAGCGATATTCAGTGCTTGTAAAGAATATCCGCAAGGAACAAGACCAGTGGCGGTGTTTTGTTCTAGATCTTGACATCCTCAAACTCTGGCCCGAAGTACGAATTAGTCCGTTTGGCGTCGTCGACAAGGGTGACGCCGACCCCCCCTACCACCGGTCGGGTAATTCATGATCTCTCCTTTCCGGCGGGTACGTCAGTCAACGACGCCACAGACACTGCCAGTATCTGCACGCCCCTTTTCGAGCCATGCGACGCAATTGCAGCCGAGATCATCCGTCAACAACAGCAACATCCCGATGCTGAGATTCAGTTGCAAGCTGGCGATGTGGCTTCCGCTTTCAGAAACGTGTGTACACATAGTGAGAGTGCTTACCTGTTTGCTGGCCGACTCGAGAGGGATAACGCCCTGGTCATCGATACATCTGCAGCTTTTGGTTGGTCGGGTTCTCCTGCGAGCTATGGTGTTGTGGGCGGCGCCATCGCGCACCTCCACGGTAACTCGATCAACTCTTATCGAGCGCCCGGGCCATTCAACTATTATTGGGTCGACGACCACATCAACGTCGCCGCTAACATTGGTTCGAACTGCGGCGAAGTGGAGCGGTCGCTGCGGAGTGCCATGATCACGGTGCTAGGCCATGGTGCCATCAATGAGGACAAGTTTACATCATGGAGCCCACGTCAACAGATCCTGGGGCTCGTGTTTGACTCGATCGCCGGTACTGTCGCCATGCCAGACGACAAAATCCAAAAAGCCTGGGACTGCGTGCGTTCTGCTCTCGCTGCTGACTTCCTCACACGCTCAGTGTACCGCTCTTTATTGGGACGGCTACGCCACGTTGCCACATGTGTTAGGCCGGCTCGCCCATTTCTCCAGCGCCTATGCCAGCAGGAGCGCCACCTCCATCGTTGGCAACGGGTGCCAGTTTCTACGGCGATGAAGGAAGACCTCATCTGGTGGTCCACCATTCTTGACTCCCCAATACTCAACGGAGTGCCGCTGACGTACTTTCACTCACGCCCCGCCCCTGATGTTATCGTCGCAATGGACGCGTCCGACTTTGCGATATGCACTCTTGTCGCTGCTGACAAAGCTTTCCTGCGCTACAGCTTCTCCGCGGACGAACGGCGTCTCATTCTCGCGACCAAAGCCACACCATGGGTTGGATTCGACATCAATTATCGGGAGCTATTGTCATGTGCCCTGGCAGTCCATGCCTGGGGCCGTCATGGTCGTCTAGACGACGTGATCGGCTTGGCCCACCGGTGCATGTGCAGTTCCAGATTGATAACACATCCGCGGTGGCCTGGCAGAACAAAATGGCTTCGCGTAATCACCGCGCGCAGGTGATTATTCGGCTGCTCGGATTGTGGGAACTTGAGTTCGGCCTTCGTTTTTCGGCCACACACGTCGCCGGCTTTGATAATCGGATCGCGGATGCGGGCTCTCGCTCTACTAGTAACACAGCTTCGGCTACTGTATTTGACGAACTAACACATGGCTGGTCGCAGGTCATGCCTCCAACGGACGTGTCGAGATTGGAAGCGATATGGCATTCTATCTCCGCGTGCACTCTGTCGCAGCGCCTCCATTCTCCAAGTATCGAGGAGCATTAAAAGCGTGGTATGCATGGTCAACACTACGCGGCATTCAACCCGCGCTACTCGGGTATCCAGTCGAGGCGAAACTGCAGTTCATTACCGACTTCGTTCTACATGGATTTCAGCACGGATATGGCTCCGGACGTCCGATTAAAGGAAGCTTTTCCAAGTGACCATCCACAAATTCGCATGGTCTTGAAAGGCATCGACCGGCTCGATGCTCCCGTAACACACAAGGCCCCGGTGTCGCTGGTGATGCTCGAGCTCTGCTATCGCTCCCTCGATTTGACGATGCCTTTCTATGAGGGGGGTGTTGTGTCTGTCATTCTTCTTCTTGCTCCGGCGGTCGGAAATCGCCTCCAAAGGGAAGAAGTTCGCGTGGTTCGCGCTCAAAGCCGTCGACATTGCCGTACTCAACAGTCGTGACGCGGTCACGAGCAGCGCGCGAGAAGCGGAGTCCGTGCATATCCGACTGAGTGGGTCCAAAACAAATCAACGTGGTGCACCTACGCTAATCGCTCCGGGCATCCATTCCTCTGTCCAGTATTCGGCGCACTCTGCTTGATCAAGGCGAGACGAAATCTTCCTCTCGAGATACCAGCTGCCGTTTTCATCAATAAGAACAGTCGTCCCGAGTGCGTCTCGGAATCATCCGTCGCCATGGCAATTCGACGCGCTGCGGCAAGCATGGGCTGCAACCCTTCGGGGTTTAGCGCGCACTCCTTGCGCGCTGGTGGCGCAACTCACATGTACCGGGCCGGCGTCGACACTATTACAATCCAGTTCCACGGGCGCTGGGCCTCCGACACGTTCAAGCAGTACACAAGATTATGCAAGGAATCGGTCGCAAGCCTCGCCTCCAAGATCGTGTCCGGACAGAAGCGCATGCATCGCCTTCAGTGAGGGCTTACAGAACGTACTCCTATAATATGGGGTTTCAACTCGCTCACACGACCGAAGTTGAAGTTCGCTCTGTAAGCTCTAACTGGATAAAAGATGTTGTTGTCCCCACGACTGTGAGTACGAGGAAACGGATGGTGCCAGGATTAGTTTCACAAATGGATTGTAAAAACTGTTCAAGGGCAATCCACGAGCGTACAATTAATTTGTCTCGAACGGTTCTCGCCAATTCGTGCCAAGACCTGAAACGACACCCACTGGAGAAGTTCTTTCGGTATGCTCAATGAAGATCCTACCAGCCCTCCGCTTCATGGACGATGTCTTGGCGATGAATTGCAGCCTAATTGACTATATGTTGTCAGCGTCGGAAGGCATGAAGGTGGCCTTCTGGTTGAAAGACTTTCAGCGTCTAGATTCGATCACGAAGAAATTACAAGAAGCGACGATCACGATGACTCGAGTTCGAGCATTTGTTTTTACTATGCCGTGGATAATTACCCTGTTACGGCGACGTACCTGGCCCCGAAAGCGAGTATTGCCAATAATCCAGACTTCGGAGCCGGTTTGATGAGGTCTAAGAGGGAGGGAGGCTGCCTGTGCAGCGTTTGTTGCAGTTACTGATAAGTTGTCCGCGAGAACGTATTGGATTTGGTGGAGACGCCTTCGTTTGCCGAAGAGGACATCGATTTTGGGGTCACCGAGCAGATGTGTGCATCGCTTTCGTGCCACCAACGTCAAAACTTATGTGAGCGATTCGTTTTGCTATCCAAGCTAGTTCTTAGCGACCAGCGCCGCCTCATGACTCCTGCGAGTCTAGGGATGCTCTTATTGATGAAGGCAAACAGGGCTTTGTGTCCTTCATTGTTGTATATTATACAACAATCAATCTTCAAGATTGTACAATGAATAAAATAACAAACAAACAATTCTTTGCAATTCAAGTCTACTCAACGCCGATCCTTAGCATCAACTAGAGCAAGAGCTCCAGTTGAAGAGTGCAAGATGAAGACGGCACGCTGCCCCAGTACACGTAGTCAGTGACAAATTAGTATTTTTGCTGAACTAAGAGCATCTCCACCGGGGTTTGAGTAAAACTAAACGTAAACATTTTTGTGACCAAAATCATAAGATTGTGCAGGATGGATTTACTTTTACACATACGCAAGGTCAGAAAGTACGGACTTTTGATCAAACTTGCTCACAAACCTGTACTTACTGACCTTGCGTATGTGTGAAAGTAAATCCATCCTGCACAAACTTACGTTTTCGGTCACAAAAATATGTACGTTTAGTTTTACTCAAACCCCGGTGGAGATGCTCTAATGCGGGAAAGTTCCAGATTTTAAAGGCTCTGAATTCTTTGAAATTTATTTCAGAGCTAACTGATTTTCTGTTATGTCATACGGAAAATCTACAGCCCATGATTGGCTGACTATGGTTTTTACATGATTTAAACCATGTTTGGCCATGATTGTAATTTATGGATTTCTTACGGATTTAAATTTCAGTTTGGGCCAGCCACACATTCTGCCACACGCCACGAGAAGCGCGCGCTACACTCCCCCCGGCCCAGTGTGTCCTGACGAAGCCCCTCGCCCTCCGGAAGCCGACCACAGCATACCAGCGTCTCCCCCCATAGTGTGCAGACAGGTACGGAGCGTTAGTGGCTCCCATGTGTCGAGATTCTGGCGTGTATGACGTCATACTTATTGTGACTTCGTATTTTGCGTTAGATCATGTTCCCAGTGGCGTTCCCCTCATTCCTGAAGCTCTGCCCCAGCGTCAACATCCTCCCGGACGATCGCTAGCTCGCTGAACCGCAGGTACAGCTTGTTTACTGGCGTTGTATGCGATCGTTCTCTTGCTAAAGTCTATGTTGAACGTTTTGCGCTGCCACGTGTCAGATTGGAGTAGCGGAACCAACCAGACGCCCGTAGGACACGCACGAAGGACACGCGAAGTGACGAAGCGACAGAACAAAGGACAACGTACGCGCTGCACGTTTGCATTAGATGCTGTGCGTTGGACTGACAGTGATGCTATATCTTCTGTGTTGATAGCAGTTATCCTAGCGCTGTATCTGTGACCTGCAACTCACGTACGTATTTCTGGAGGGCGTCGCATCGATGCTGTCTATTGGTGGTATATGCAAACATGTATGAACCATGTTGTGACCATGTTTGACCATGTTTTGTATTATTCTTTATTGTTTAGACTGCAGTATGGCCCGCACGAAGAGAATAGCACAGATACTGCGGGAGCTAGACATACCTGCAGCTACCAGCAGTAGCGAGGACGACGAAAGTGTCGTAGGAACGGCGAATCCACCTGCGTCGGCTGATACTTTGTTGGCGAGTGAGATGCAGCGGGGTGGGGTACCAAATGCTCAAAATACAGAAGACATAGGTGCTAGTGGTGATGATTCGGTGGTGCAACTACAAGCTGAAGAAGTTGCTGAAGGCGACGAGGAGTCTGAAGAAGAGGCAGATGCAGATAGCCAGGAAGTCTCGTCTAGCCATGATGAACGTGGAGCTATGGAAGATGCTAAAAGCGACGAGGAGCTGTATGTTACGTTAAAACGAGATGACCGGACTCATCGAGTGGATAAGTTCAACTGGTTGGGCACGTGTGAATTTTCAAGTACCATGAAGTTGCCGTGTAGACACGCAATGATCTACCGCAAGCACGTGGCGAAACTTCTCACTATTCCTTACTCGTCGATCACCTCCAGGTGCGTATCATGTCCAACATGGTTTTCCTATGTTTGTCCATGTTTTCTAATATGTATCCATGTTTGTAACCATGTTTGCGAACATGTTTGTGCCCATGTTCCAACATGTCCGGCTATGATTTGGTGTGAAGGTGGCTGCGTTTTGGTACCGTGGACGAAAAGCTCACAGCCGTCAACATCCCGCTCCGTATCAGCTCAGGAAGTGAAGAAATACAGCGCAAGAAGTACAAAAGCGCACAGAACGTCCTCAGTAGAATCACTGCCGAGTTGACAGACCTGCCAGACGACAAATTCGAAGCAGCTCTGGATACATTGGAGAATTGGTGGGGCAACTTGCGCCAGGGAGATGCAGCCATGGCGGACAAGGAGCCGAACGTGAATGTGACGAAGTGTCTCCTGAAATTTCCCAGATCCTGATGAATGGATATCCCCAGAGTGATAGTATGGCTCGAATGTGACTAGTGGAGATGCTGATCCCAACGTGACAATGTTTTGGATTCTGGAGAATTCTGGTAATTGTGGACATTACGACCGAATCTGGAGTTTCCGTATACGAGGGTCAAGCTGAACCCCCCGAAAGGACAAGGCGGCCAAGTTAGTATCCCGTTCTGAGAAGCACCTCAGAATGCGTGTGATCCTTGCCCAAGAATGTCGGATTAGAGCGAAGGAGTCGAGTATATATTTAGCGGGTCAGGTCCGAGGTGCTTCCCGGATACCGCCGTTATTTCCCTATACTACTCCTCGGAGTTCGCTTCCCGCTCCAGAATTCTTGATGCGGACCTTCACACATCAGATTTTCCCAGATCTCAAGATCATCTATCTTGGTTTCACTATACCACGAACCAACTTCAAGTCGCACCCATCAAGTCTGAAGATGATTCTGAGGACGCACCCACAAAGTCTGGAGTCACACCCATCAAGTCTGAGTGTGTACCCAATGAGAGACCCTTCGAGTTTCCATATAAATCAGGACCAACACTCTGTAGAAGGATCGCAAAGAAAACAAGGATAGTCAGTCAGGAAGAGCTAGTATGCATGTGAGCATTTACCCAAACAGAGTTCGTTTTACCGTCAAGTGAGGAAGGCGTTCTCCAGGGGGAGAAATTCAAAGCCATTTAGGTGGTGATCCATTGCCTTTGGGCCTGGGCGTGATCCATCTATTCCATGTCTACCTGCTAGTTGCCTGATCTGCGGACAGGGTCAGTGGGCTATATTTTACGGGAGTAAGCGGAAGAAGTGAGGCTCCTAAGAGTGGTTTGGTACCTTCGCTTTGGACTGAATAAGTCGGTGTTGAACAAGCTGCTATCTGCTCTGATTGTGCGGATACAAGACGGTCAAGTGATGAATTCCAAGATATTCTACAAACTTCGATTGCACCGGAGACCCCGGTATAACAAATGTCCGCTCGTAAGAGCGTGGTGCGCGTGGTTAGCCAGGAGGCCTATGGTCTGCTGTGTCGGAGATACTGCCTGCCTCATGCTCGAGTGCCGACCCTGTCCCAGTCGAAGAGACAAGTGGGGACTGTAATCAGCCAAGCCTGGGTTGATGTGTGAAGAGGAAACAGAAGCGGTGCCGGTCCTGCGTCAGGACCGAAGAGAATGAGAGTGACGGGCGTTAACCCCCCCCCCCCCCCCCCAGAATTGACCAAGTATTCTGGAGCTGGGGTGTAGACTTGAAGACCGGCTAGGGTCAGAGTCGAGAAGAGGCAAGATGTGACCAACCCAGTCATGGTCTGGGCTGGCGGTGAAGAGCAAGAGACGACATCGATCTTCGTCGAGATCGCGGAGAAGAGAAGCGACGGTTACCGGCCTGGGTCGAGGCCGAGAGAAGAAAGAAGCGACCATTGCCGGCCTTAGTCTGGGCCGAAGAGAAGAAAGAAGAGACTGTTGCGGCCCTGGTCCGGGCCGAGAGAAGAGAGAGGACTGTGGGGTGCGTGTTTTCACATCAAAGACGAGAACGAACTGGAGCACTCCTGAGACTTCTGCTGCAGAATATCTGAGATCAAGAACCGTTGACAAGGGCAAACGCCACATGGGCTCGCTACGTCGTCTGAATCAAAGGACCACTACGGGGATACACAATGTGAGCGCGCCTGACCACCGGCGCAGAACAACTGCGTCGGGCAACCATCCTGGAGAGTGTCAGCTCCTGAGAATATTCTGGGGAAGTCCGAGAATATCTGGGACGGTTGCCTATCTCCCCTCCAGAAATCCACCTACACTACATTCTGAGGATTGTCATGTCTTCGGTCTGGGATGACGGGTTGGTATTTCTGGGGATCGCACTCGCGCCCCTTTATCACATGAACATGAAAGTGAACGTAAACTTGGAAGTAGAACAGACGCACGCTGATGACAATGCCAACGACCTTCCACCTACCCAAGTGGCAAGCGCATTATGTAAAGAAATAGAGGAGAAAGACACTCAGGAGCACGAAGAAACCCCACAAGTCGACGAGGAGCCTGCCTCCAAGGAAAAAAAGAAGAAGAGATCAGAGAAAGACAAGAAAAAAGCGTGAAACCATTCAATCCGAGAACGAGAGTGGGTCGACCTCGAAAAGACAAAGCAGCCGAAACAGCGTGGGCGAGAACGAAAAGAGTACAACAAGGGTGCCAAATTGAGAAACGCATTACGGGGAGACGATGTTATCAAGGTCGAAGAATTTATTAGGGGCTGCGAGCCGCCGCTTATGGATCTTTCGTCGTTCTTGAATACGTTCGAGGTTCGCCACGTGCACAGCAGAAACAAAAAGATGTCAATTATGAAACGTGAGCCCGCTGTAGACACCGTACCATTTCTTCTGCCGTCATTTATGATCCAAGAGGGCCTTCATATGATTGATCGTGCAGCTCCATTCGAGACTATTCATCTTACTAGCCAAGTAGATCCAACTGTTCCATGCTGGGTGCTCACAATCGATGTAATTGGAGATTTCACGCACCGACAAGTGATGGCAATGCACTATATATCAAGTTTGGTCAAGGCATGCAAAGATGGGATGGCGTGTTTCTCGTGGCTCATGGGAAAAGTTGACGATCATTTCGAGGGTGATGGGCCTTCTGTGATTGCAAAACGTTTGCTCGAGGCATGGCCACATCAACGCCTTCCAGGTTTCGGTAACGGTTTCGATTTGAATTGGACTCACGTCTTTTGCGCTCACAACAATTGTTGGTACAACGACAATTTCATTCATGCGTTTGGAATTACTCTAGCCGCCAAATACAAGAACAACACTACCATGTCCCCGCCCAAGTTGACGACGCCGGCACAGAACAAAGGAAAACGGGTTCCCCCCGCGACGCTGAGTTTGCTAGCTGGGTCGGGTAAGGATATGGTTTTGATGCCGCTGAACCTGAATGACAACCACTGGGCTTGCCTCGTCGTTGACAATCCAAGAAAGGCTATCTACTGCTACGATAGTTTGGACAAGCGTGCGAACCGCAACCTGCTCGCAGAGATAGCAGACGAACTCGTGCTGAAAGGCCTTCCCCACCCGTACAGCATCACGGCAGTCCGCAGTCCCATTCAAAAGGACAGTGACAACTGTGGTCTGTTTGTTTGTCTTTACTTCTGGCGTCGCTTCGACAAGAAACTCGGGAACGACTACACCCCGACTGGTTTAATGCGCCGAAGATGGGATATACTTCGAGCTGTGGTGGACTTCAGCGACGCTAGCCAAGAAAACAAGGAAGACAACGAGGAGGTCGCCAAGTAAGCAGCTCTGCTGAGACTCCCAATACATTTTTGCATGATTCATAGTGGCAGACCATGTTTACCATGTTTTCTACCATGTGCTCTTGACTTTTCCTGATATGGATACATGCCAAAGCAGAATTCCATATGTGCTAGAAAGAAGGAAATCCGCCTTCCGACATCATGGAATTGCGATCAGTCTTCAATTTTCGTGGCGTACTGTTAACATGATTTTCACATGTTTTGTGTGCGTTTTCACCATGGCGTAAGATATTCGTAATTTATTCTGGAATCATGGACGCAACATGGACAAACATACACATTGTCCATGATTAAGGTTCCCTAACCCTAGCTATAAACATGGGCTGTAGCACCCGCCTATGTCATAACCTGGTAATGTAGATCCGGATATCGAAAACAACAGTATTTACTGTAGGAAGTTGTACCTGTTTCGATTTGATTAAGTACGAAAATGTTTGAGTTTGAGTTTTGAAAGATTTTATTTGGTTGTTACCATTAAAATCCTAAAAACATTTTATCATCACCACGAATGGTGATTTCCTGGCTAGATTCATGCTAGCTGTTATTAATAGTTGTGCTTGTACGAAAATGTTGACGGTGTCGTCTCCCTCCCTGTTAAGTCCGCGTATTAATGACTCGGATGTTGCGTGAAGAGAACACAGAAACTAATACCCGTCTGGGTCGATGCAATTGTGTTAGGTGCGTTATCCTAAAGGGACCCAGCACTGTGCTGATGCGTTGAAGTTGACTGAAAGCACTTCGAAGATGTCGACCAAGGTAAGGTGCTCTAATTCGAGAGGGTACATTCATTTCACTAAATTTCAGAGCTTCTTCGTGCACAGCGTGACTTTGTACTTCAAAGTAGAATGTATGCATCGACGAGAATGCGGTCATCTGAACCTTTCATTTTACATTTCCCCTCGGTGCCTTGATCAAGGCCGTACAAGAACTAGAACTAGAGCTTGATTACCAATGTGTGGGAGAAATCACCCCCTCTCGTTGTCTTTGAATCCACCAGTGGTAAAAGTAATAGTAGACGCGCGCGTTGTCCTCATACTCCAAGCGACTTGTGCTCTGCGTCATCTTGCGATAGAATGACCAGGGTGTTACCCCGTGGTGGTAAAGGCCCCAAAACCCGTGATCCATCATATTGGTTAGCGTTTGCCTTGCATTGTTGTGTAGTGCAACACCCAGTTTGTCCACGAGATTCAGGATCATTGCTCTGTTTTCGTCGTTGCCCTCGGTTCGAATGCCTCTCAAACGTTTATTGCCGTTGGCATTGTAGTCAGGCGTGGGCGGGGGGCTCAAGAGCGTTTTCGACCTGGTTGTCACACTGGAATCTGTGGTGGTCGCTAAGACGACCTCTCCGTATGAAAAGAGGGCGAAGAAAGCGACGAGTAAGTCCCAAAGAAGCAGCCGCATGACTGGTATCGGAGACGGCGAAGCGAGTCGGCAAGAGGGAGGATCTCTTGCGTATGGGCGGTTGAAAGGAAAGTGGTGATGCGAGTGTTTTCGTCCCAAGTAGAAATTTGTTCCGTCTCTCACAGACTCGTGCACTGCAAGTCTGTGCGATACACGCGGAGCAAGACTTGCACTAGATCCTAGGCTGGGGGCCATGCTTGAATTTGATAACGTGTGGCTAGTAATACTAGTAGTATACCACGTCCGCAAGAAGGCAATCGTAGAGATCTCACGGAAGAAGAATTTATCAGGTTCAGTTCACAATAAACGCTGGTCAGATCCCCCGCTACAAATGTACTGGATTAGAAATCGCGAATTCACAATATTGGGTGTGTTATGACTCCTGTAGGAAAACTTTCGTTGTTGTTAGGGCGGGTTTACGTGTAGAGTCTCTATTTCCATTCCACATTCTAAATCGTGACGGGGCGGAGTGAAATTCGTTAGTAGTACTGTGGTTGTAGAAACTTGTCGCAGCGACAGGTATTTAATACTAGTACATGTACACGTGCACAGTGCTAGTATTATAGTCGACGACAGCTTTAACCAGCCCTGACAACGTCGTTGATGACGAATTGCGTCCAATCCCAAGCTCAGTTGTTTCATTCTGCGGGAAAACAGGATTGGGAGTAAGCTGGTGGGTTTTGCTGGATCACTAGCACTGTACATGTAGTGGTTCACTACATGTACAGTGCACAAGGTAAATCTTCCCACTCAAGGCCCGCCACTGTATGTATGTATCTTTGGTATTGTGAGTTCTACTCCAAATTTCCATGGGCGACCCTTCGACAAGTTGGGCCAAGCGTATAGCGTTTTGTATACTTGCCGTATTAAGTACGATTTTAGCCTTGACATGTGGCCAAAACAGCTGGTTTACGGGTGATAATAGCTACTACTCCAAGGCAAACACACGCATCCGTAGCTAAAATCCCATAGTAGAAAAGACGTAGCAAGTGCTCCCGCTACATGTTTTCCACTACGGGTTTTTTGCCAAATACACGTCCTTCTGAAAGTCACTAATCACTTTGGTCGATTCACTAATGACTTGATTTTGTATGGGAGCGACTGTGAATGACTTCACCAAGCGCCCCGATTCGGCAATTTTGGCGGAATTCACAATAAGCTTACTAGTAGTTTATCCAGCCAAATCCAAAGCCAGACGAGTCTCCATCATATTATGATGGAGATTCATGATGAGACCGGGTGAACACAGCGAGCACATCACATCCAGCGCTGGGATCCGCATCGGAGGGTATCGTCTTTTTCGTAACCTCATTTGGAGGAATGCCTGACTGTCAAAATAGACGCTACATTTGACGAAATCCAGCTCATCAATGCGTCTAGTATAATAGTTTCCAGTAGCACACCGCATGATGTGGCCACTTGGGGAACTAACCCATGTCGTAGCTGGTGGTTCATGATAGCAAGCTGCTTCGAAGTACGGCGACAAAGTACTTTGAAGTAACAGTTGGTATAGGTAGTGACGTCGACATTTCCGTTATCTCGGTTACACGAAATCAACGCTATTGGGGCAGTCGGAATGCGAGCAACTTCGGTTTGCACTGTTCTTGCGGTTACGTAGATTACGTGTGGGCTCAGAGGAGGTTGAAGAAGAACTGATCAGGTTCAACTGCATCGCCTCCTTCGGTTACAATGGCTGCTGCCAACTCAGAGCCTCACCGTTAATTTGAGTGAACGACAGCCAACCGTTTGTGCAAACGCGATTTACGGTATTGCAAGATGATAACGAAGGTGAACTCGCTGTCCAACTAAGTAAACGCGTATATTTATATAAGTATTTCGCATGTTTACAACGTGCCGCAAAGTGCGCGGCAAGGACCCCTTCGAGATAAGGTGCTTTCGTCTACTTTTTCAATCCACATATATGTAGATAGCTTCGTACCGTTTCGGCGGTCGCCGAAGTTTTGTCGTCCGACCTGACGAGCACGAGGGGAAAGGCTAAGACAGACCAGTATTTGCGACCCTAACTTCAAGTGTGGAAATGGATGTACTGCTAAACCAAATATATGTTGGATTCTTGCTTTACTGAACGCATTTGGCAATAACTAATAGCCTTTGTAAATGAATAATTAGAGATTACGTTCTTGCTGTGGCAGAGCTATTGACTGGCTAGTTTCCGTAGTTTCATCTCCACTTGCTCCCAGTGGGGCGCACGTCATCGCCATTCTACTTGCTCCGCTTTACGCCTTATACTTCCGCAATCGATCGGTCAAGCTTTCATTGAATCCATTTCAGCCGGGTCCGTAACGTCAGGAGATACACCTCGAACAACCAAGGCGAGTCAATAGTTCGGGCTCTTGTAGTAAGTATCCCTTACCTTCATACCGGCTACGGCTAGGCATCGAAATGCAAGCTATCATACAAGAGACGACTACGATGTCCATTGCATTTATCTTGGGCCCCTGCCTGGTTCGTGCACCCTGGATGCGAGCATCGTTTACCGCCTCCGTGTTTGAGACACTTGCCTCCTTTACGAGGTCTTTTGGAGCACTCGAGCTCCGAGCACAGTCTTCCACCACCGTGACGAATGCACATCCCTCGAGCAATTGCGTGCTTATTACACTCTGGTACCGAGCATCGTGTTCCTCCACCATGTTTCGAGCATTTCCCTTTCGTTTGGGCAAGTTTGTCACATCCATCTTCGGAACAAATTTTGCCACCAAAGTGCTCGGAACACTTGCCCAATCTATATGACCACTTTGGACACCCTGGTACCATGCATTTCACGCCATGAGCGGAACACTTCCCTAGACGGTAAGACTTCTTTCCACATCCAGGCTCGGAGCACTTCTTGCCTCCTCCGTGCTCAAAGCACAACCCTTTCGACACAACGTGCTTCTTGCATTCTTCTTGCGAGCATATCTTGACTCCTCCATGCGCATTACACTTGCCATTCAAATGGAGATATTTGGTACAACCTGGGTGCGAGCACGTTTTGCGTCCTCCGTGCTCAAAACAGAGGCCCTGGTCTCGGATACCTTGACACACACCGAAATCGTGCATCGAATGTGTCCGCCATGCTTAAAGCACTTGCGATCTCGAACAGCTCGCTTGTCACACCCTGGAAATTCACACGAGGTTCCTCCACCGTGTTCAAAGCACAAACCCTTGGAAGCGGCACTATTGGGACAGTCGGTATGAGAGCAACTCCGTTTTACACTATTCTTGCGGTTACGCGGAGTACGCGCAGACGAGGTTGGCGAAGAACTGATTGCTTCGCTTCCTTTGGTTCCCATGGCTGGCCACTTTGCATCTGAGTGAACGGTAGCCAATAAAGTGACTTGATGCAAAATGACCACAAAGGTGTAACGTAAATAAACGCGTATACTTAAATAAATACAAGGTGAAATCGCTGTTACTTATATAAGTGTTGGCACATGCAATGGTATGCCCGCTTGGAGTTCCAAGAGCGTGGCGAGATCTCCTCAGTGTTAAAGTTTTTTCGTCTACTTTCTCAACCCAAACAGATATCCTTCGTACCGTTTCGGCGGTCGCTGAAGTTTTGTCGTCCGACCTGACGAGTGCGTTGCGGAAGGCCAGTATTTGCTACCCTAACTTCAAGTATAGAAATGGATATACTGCTAAACCAAATATATTTTTATTCTTGCTCAACTAAAACATGTGATCAATAACCTTTGTAAATGAATAATTAGAGCTGACGTTCGTACTTTGGCAGAGCTATCCATGTGGAATGACTGGCTTGTAGCCATGTAGTTTCCGTAGTATCATCTCCAATTGCTGGATTGGTTGCAGTGGGGCGCACCTCATCGCCATTCCACTTGCTCCGCTTTGTGCCCTATACTTTCGCAAGCGCCGAAGCAGACAGTTCAGCCGAGTGGCACGCCGCAGAATGTTAGGCCGCTTCGATCCAAGATCGGCCAGATCAGAGTAATCGGCGTAGATCCGTGAAGCTTTCATCGACTCCCTTTCACTCGAGTCAGTGACGGTAGGAAATACAGTGTGAGTGGTACAGTACGATACTGTACGAGCTCTTGCGGTATGTTTACAAGAATCGACTTTGGTATTCTTTTGATCTAAATGTAGGCAGAGGTGGCGTTGAAGAAAGCCGGCCTTTGAGCAAAACCATCGCCTGTTTATCTGGACCTCTCGGTGCAGAAGTAATGTTGTTCAACACCCGACGCTGCATCGAAACGCCCAGCACAACCAGTCCGACCTCATTCTCCAAATGGTCGGATACTCCACAGACAACTATTAACGAAAGCCATGCCTCTCATCAGCTGGTTCCGAAGTCATCAAAGCAGCACCAACGTTGAAGCCGCCCACTCAATCACTGCGACCTCGTCCGTCAAGGCAAACACAAAGTGGAACAAGCCCACAACCCAGCGTTCCCTTCGCTCCCGCTCGCTTGGCTCTGGCCTGCGTATTACACGTGACGCGACTGCGAAGGAGGCGTCGCAATGTACTCGGTGCAAGTCACGACGTCGATTCACGGTCGACGGTCTCTCCTATCGTCACAAGCACGGAAATAATGAATGGAGCTGCAACGCGGTACCAAGATGCCCTCCACTACTCATGAACAGCACGGCGTCGACACACTTCGGTCATGACTCGGTTAGAACGCAGCAGACAACGTTCCCACCGGATGCGCACCCATCGATCATTTTCATCGACTGCCCACCGTAATCCGTTTCAGGAAGTGAGGAATGGTGATCATGTCTAGTAGGAATGGATTGATACGTAAGACTACATAACCCCCAAAAATGCACAACGTTTTGTTTTTCGTTACATGCTTTCAGCTCTTGAGTAAGTTACAACCAACAAAATGGGGCAAGCTCAGAATCATAAATCAAGCGGCTCAACTACTCGACTCGAGTGCTTTGCCGCCTTGACGAAAAGTAACACAATTGACACAGGCACCAGTCTGTGCATATAGACTTACGTCAGGTAACTACATTTTCAACAGCGATGACTACGACTTGAAGTGGTGCATGTTACAAGGCGAAAACATGAAACCAACTACTGAATGGCGTCAAAGCACACCTATCGCATCAAAGTTCAACTCAATTTGGCGAACTCATCCACCGCTCGGTGCAATGAGCACATCCACATTTGGACGCTTTCGACTACAAAAGCGCACGTCTTTGGAGCGTCCAAAGCAGCAACGTCCACAACCTGCTCTAACCGTCCGTAATGGTGGCTCCACACCGAGAAGCTAGACTTTGGATCCGGAAGGTGCTGGCCTTGAGTGCAAGATCATCCGATTGCAACGTTCACCGGTTGATTTACATAGGAGTCCCTTCTACTCGAGGTCAGGCACCACACAACTCTCTACCAGTCAATGAAAGTCGGAAGCATCTTCAGTCTCCAATCTGCTACGTCAGGCATGCACCGGGACTCCGAGAATACCGCACGAACAACTGTCACTGCGATGTTGGGAGCTTCGACAACGTCTTCGATTCTGTCGAGAAAGGTGCAATTGAGCGATCAAGAGCTGCTTGAGCGCGTACAGAAAGTTTCAGTCCCCAATGGGCCTGTAGATCTACGTGAACTTTCAGCCCAACGAGACTGGAAACGTGTGAGAGCAGGTATCTCAGGGGGTATGAAAATGTACTACCGAACAACACCTCCATTCCAGCCACAACAGTGTCAAGTGCTTGTTACGGGAGACATCCGAGCACAAGTGTCCGAGTTGCTGTCGCTACTACGTGCTCCAACAGAAACTGAGAGCAATACTCTGCTACACGCGCTATTCGGATCGCGCTTCATCTACAGCTCACTCGTGCACGTTGCAGCCAACTCGGAACGAGGATCGATGGCATCTCGAGGAAGTGTGGCTTCTAACCAGCAGCTCATGGTTCGCACTGCTAGTTTCGTGCACACGTGGGTTGCTAACCCGTTCAAGCGTCGATCGTCAACATCAAATTCCATGACGAAGAACTACCAAATCTGCTACGTCGAACTATTGACACCTACGGAAGGAGGTTTCAGGCTCATGTTTTGCTCTCTAGATGCGGACGAGGTTACGACAGGGAAAGCGCCACCTGAGAACGCGATATCGCTACATCCTTTGTCCGGATGGCTTACGGTTGAGCCTTCACGGACTAACCCAGAAACACTTCGCCTCACCTTCCAGGCGGCATTTCTAGGCAACGTATCTGGCGGATGTGACTTTCAAGTAGCTCGAGCCAGACTTCTTTTCCTTGGAAAAGGGATCTGCCGATTGAACAAGTTGCTCCGTCGTCGACAACGGCAAAGCTGTCAACAATACACCGCATCTGCTCGACTGTGGCAAACCATAATGAAACCATTTCGAGCCTTGGGCGACAAAAGTCAGCACCAAAACTCGCACTGCATCGCTTGTACACGTTCATTTCTTCCAATGCTGAGGAAACGATGGCGGCGCTGCGATCTGTGCGCGTATCGTACATGTGCCGAGCCGCCGTGCTGCTTCCAGGAGCGAGTCGCCATTTACAACCGCTACATATCGTCTTTGTCAGTCTGCGCACGTTGTCGTGAGTGTATTGACGAGCGCAACAGCGATAGCCGTGGAAGCGTAAACCGGATTGGAGGTGTTCGCTACGCTGGTTTAAGTTTGCGCTTAGACGACAAAACAAGCGAAATTGATCTGGAGGAACCATCTATCGTGAGCTATGATCGAGTAAGGATGGCCGAAGCCTTGAAATCGGTTCGTCGACAAAAGGAACGACCTCAAATGAAGCGACGAACCCAATCTGACCCGTCAATCTAGTGCCAGCTCCGAAGATCCGAAGAGAGGAAGAGCTAAAGTAATCTAACGCTAGAATTAAACTTTAAATTAGTTCAGCACCGTAGTGAAATATTTCCTATGTCGCTACAAAGCAACATGCAGATAGTGGCGGACATATCTAAAAAGTGCTATGACAACTAACCTCAGCCACTCAAGGACAGTACATGTAATCTATTCAAGATCAGCGTCCACCATAATATGGCCAATCTACCATTTAGAAGATTGGGCCATTCTATCGGCAACTTGAAGTTACTTACGTTGCTACATGAACATAATGACAAATTACAGAGACCGCTGAGAAACTGAAAGGGGTGGACCTTCCAACCTCTGAAAGGTTATTTAAGATGGGCAGGAAATGCATTATTGCAGTTTCTTTGTACCACTCAAATCATGTTCCATGTTCATTGGTGGCGGCATTCTGGATCGGGGCAGTTCTATACTTGAGAACGCGATTCGCGATGGCCTTCTGCATAATATCGTCCTATTCACTTCCTTGATGGGGCCCATCGTGTCGGCGGCGTGTATTCTCTGTTAGAAGGAAGCATGCTTTTGGCGCTGTTCCACGATGTGACGGTACCTTGAAGAAGATGGGCACTTTCCTGATGAAAGTGCTACTTCTGATATTAGCGGATTAGAAAGGGTATTCGCTGTATGTGGATTTCAGTTTCTCAGCGGTGTTTGTATGCTACGCATTATTAGAAAGCTTCTCAACCAGCAACATACTGACTTCCCGCCACTTTGGAAAAATGGCGGGGAAGCGCAAGAGCTCCGCTTTCCCAACTTCGGACAACTCCAAGCGCTCCCGGAGAGACGAAGT
Source organism: Phytophthora tubulina (assembly GCA_014706135.1). Lineage (NCBI taxonomy): Eukaryota > Oomycota > Peronosporomycetes > Peronosporales > Peronosporaceae > Phytophthora > Phytophthora tubulina. Next base: position 1,227,413 of record JACBOY010000148.1, on the reverse strand, counting down.
GCAAGATGATTTACAACAAGGAGAAATCTACTATGAACGTCTCAAAGATGCGCGTTTTCCCGCTTTAATTCTCGCTCTACCGCATATTCTGAAGCACATTGACACATTCCTCATGACCCAGGACGAGGCTGTCGTTGAAGCAGCCAGTTTAGGGCGCGTGGAGTGGCTCGACGATCTGCTGGTTTGCTATGACGGCAATGTACTCAATGCTCTCGTGTCAGCTGCGACAAACGGCCACGTTGAATGTGTCAAGTTGTTGTTGGAGGAAATTCACTTCGTGTATGAACGGAACTTGAGCTACGCCAACTGGGAAATCCTGCTTAACCAGCAGCCAATAATAATCGTCTCGACATCTTGAAGCTGCTGCTGTATGAGGTGTTCAGGGAGTCGATTTTTGAGCGTTATAAGTATGAAGCCTATGCAACGACGTCTTGGGCTTTTGAGGAAGCAGCAGAGAAAGGATTCCTCGACGTGGTCAAGTTGTTACTGCAACATGCACAAGAGAGTGATTACAAAAATCAAAGCTGGGGATATTCCGCTCTTGCTCGAGCCACTTCTGGCGGTTGCAACGAGGTTGTCGAGTTTTTATTCAATTTGGACGGATTGAAATCGGATCTGACAAAAGCCTTGGTAGCGGCAGTAGATGTGAAGGAGGACGCCCTTGCTGACAAGATTTATGAGGCTTATGTGAAGACGTCAAAGGTGGTAGACGTGTTTGTCCAGTTAGCACGCAGTGGAAATATTGATGCGGTCAAGTATCTCTACAACAAGAGGTACTATGATACCAAAGTGGTTGAGGAGGCATTCGTGGTGACTGTGGAGTGGGGGCATACCAATTTGTTAGAATTCCTTCTGGGTACTGGCCGGATCTCGACTGATTCGTTTGACAAGGGCTTTGAGAAGGCAGCGGTTGGTAGGTGGAAGAGCGAAGAAACGATAAAGTACCTCTCGAACAAAAAGCGTGCGTCCCAAGCGTCGATTAACAGGTCATTCGAGGCGGCATGGAGTAGTGGCATCGTCAAATTTTTGCTCGAAAATGAGAGTATATCCGACGAGTCGATCATTGCAGCGTTTTCAAAGGCGGCTGGCTTGGCGAAAGAATATCACTCGAGTAACGACAACCACAAAGTACAGATCATTAAGCTGTTGTGCAAAAAAGAATGCATACCGGCCCAGGTGATTGGTAAGGCGTTTGTTATCGCGGTCGGCAACGGACAAGCGGAGCTGGTTGAATTGCTGCGCGACGACTGCCGCATCTCAGCTGAGATGGCTGCTGAAGCATTTGCTGGTGCTGCGAAACTGAAGAGTGACATCATTTTGTCCTTGTACGACAAGTGGGATATATCTCCGGATGCTATTTTGTTGGCATTTACAAACGCTGCATCTCGGGACCGAACACATAATGTGAAAGAACTAGCCAACATTCTTTTCGACGACAATCGTGTACCTCGGGAATTAAAGCACAAAGCGTTGGTAGCAGCTGCACAACTTGGCAAGCACATGGCTATCCAAGTGTTATGCGAAAGCTGTAAGGAAAACTGGCCGATTGCAGTCCTAAAGGAAGCCCTAGCAGTTGCCAAGTTCAACGACGTTGAAAACCAGATTCGCAAGGTGATCTGTGACCAACTTTTTGACCCAAATCACCGTGGGCTCGTTGATATGGTGTCAAAGTTTATGGAAAGACGCAGCACAGAATCGAAGGGTTCAGGATGAAATACTGCGAGAATCGGAACGGTGTTGCTTTTGTTTTCACATTTTACTATTTCTGCTAAACCAATGATGGAGAAATATTATTTTTGCCGTGCGTGGGGAAAGTGTCCTGGTGTGAAAGTCTTAAACCTGTATGACGAGATTTTGAATTGCAGTTTGTTTCGTTTCATCAAATAATTGTTGTCGACGATTTTGAAGGTCATACTAGCTCGCAAACAACAGACGTCGAGGCTGGGCACACACTACACCAATACATGTGCTGTCATGACTTTGAGAAGGCGAGTGATACTGCATCTTGTACTGTACGTGTCACTATGCTGCGTTGCAGATGACAGAGGAGACGAAAGGATATCCCATCGTTCTGAGAGACCAACGGTAAAAAAAAAACACAATATGTGTTTTTTATTACGCTCATATTATGAGCCATCAATTGTTTCAGTGTACCAATCGTGTTTTACGACAAATGAAAGTAAATCGTTCCGAGTTCAGTGCTGGAAACAATACGGAAGTACCACATCCGATAAGTATCAAACAAAACCCAATCGCGAGGCGTGGAAAGTGCCCTAAACTTCATCAACCTTGTAACTGCGGTTTGAAAGCCAAAAGCTCGGTTGGTGTAGCAACGTTTTATGAAATCATTGTCTTCAGCATGCGAAATAATGACTGGATTCGATCGATTGTTGCGATCGCCCGGAACGAATTTTGCCAGCGCTTGATGATGCCGAAGATATGAACACCATAACTATATTCCAGACGTACAACATCAAGTACATAGTAGCAAAAATAAAAATAAAAACGTGCATTCTGCAGCATCCGAAGATACTCATTGACGATGACTGTCGCATGGCACTTCAGCTTGTAGTGACTAGCGATTATGTGATCACAAGATCTCCAACCCCACAAGCTCTCCAACCCGCTCTGCTTTCTCACAACTCAATCAAACCCAAGTATGGCCCCGAACGCCAGCACGACCAAGATGACCCACCGCTTCCTCGGCAATTCTGGCCTTCTCGTCTCCAAGCTCGCTCTTGGGTCCTGGGTGGACTACAATGAGAAATACACAGTCGACGGATGGTACGAAATGATGAAGATCGCTTTCGAGCACGGCGTCAACTTCTACGACACCGCCGAAATGTACGGCAGTGGCCAGGCTGAAGAGCTAATGGGTGGTGCCATCGGCAAGGGGATCGCTGAAGGAGTCTGGATTCGTGAAGACCTGGTGATCTCCACCAAACTGTTCACTGGTACCAAAGGCCTCATGCAAGGGGGACCGAACGACGAAGGTGTCAGCCGTAAGCACGTCATCGAGGGCTTGAAGGCGTCACTACACCGCTTGCAGCTGGACTATGTCGATGTGGTGTTCTGGCACCGCTTCGATCCCTTCACTCCAATTGAGGAGACCGTGCGCGCCATGAATTTTGTGATCAACCAAGGCTGGGCTTTATAGTGGGGAACCAGTGAGTGGTTGGCGTCGGACATCCGAGAAGCTTGCATGATCGCAGACCGTCTGGGCTTGATCCGCCCTATTGTGGAGCAGTCGCAGTACAACATCTTCGAGCGCAACAAAGTGGAGTTCGAGTACGTCGACCTGTACAAGAAGTACAAACTGGGCCTCACGACGTGGTCACCGCTGGCTTATGGCACATTGACCGGCAAGTACAGTGCTGGCAAGCAAGAAGGGTCTCGGTATACCACCGACATGTTTGCTTCTGGGCCATTTTCGGAGGGATTCGACGAACGTGTTGAGATGGCCAATCGACTAATGCCAATCGCGAAAGAACTTGGCGCCTCCCTCGCTCAGATGTCCATCGCGTGGGCTGTGGCCAACGATAACGTGTCGACAGTTCTGTTGGGAGCAAGCCGTCCGTCCCAGTTGGAGGAGAATTTGAAGTCCCTCGAAGTGGTGAACAAGATCACTCCAGAGGTGAAGGCCAAGATTAATGAGACGGTGAAGTTCGTGCCGACGGAACCCAAGTTGGACCAATTCGCGCACAGTCGTGGCCGCCACTTGTAGCCGTTTCCGGTTCCGTGCTGGGTAAAATTGCTTGGAGCCTACTCCAGTGCACTTCTGTATTTCTTGATCTCTTGCATCTGAGTTGCTACCTCAGCACCCTTGAATCTATTGTTAAATAAAGCAATGCGAATACTTGAAGTAGCTTACTTGTATGTTTCACTAAAAACGAAGATCCTTACCTGTACAATGACGTTTCTTAACCCCAAATTTTAGATTGTTCATATGTAGAGATGCTGTGGGAAGAAGAAATGCATCATGCTCGTTGGTATGAAGCTGCATTTGAGCTCGGTTAAACCCTATTGTACACAATATAACCTCTGTATTCGCGTCCTGATATTTAATGGCTTTGACGCCATTAAATACCAGGACGCATTGTAATACTGTACTTAGTACTACTAGTATGCCACTGTGTGATTTCAGATCAATTTTCATTTATTTGAATCGATCATCAAGAACAGCACTGGAACGAACGAGGCGACGAAGGACGCAAGCACGCATGAAACATTTGTCATAAATATGGCAGAAAATACCCAATTCGGATGCGGGCAAAATGAGCATTACAAGCGAGGTTTTCCCAACAAGCACTGCCTGGGGCATGGTTGTGTTCGTGGTCACAATGGCAAAGCAATGGTGAAAAACTAAAGAATGAGCTATATTAGGACCACCAGCGAGGCCCCAACTGGGGACACCCAAGTGCTTCGGAATACTTTGAAGTAACCAAATCGAAGTGCTTCTTCATGAGGCGCAGGCTACGACTTTTTTTTTTTACTAATGGACCGATCCCGCAGCATTTAGGGAGCGTCTCAAACCCAAAAATAGATCTGTGTGAGGCTCGCACAGAATTTGTGATTGGCTCTCAGACTGATGGATGTCCCTTTTCTGGCCGAAAGTTGAGATTTACGCCAGCGAGCGTTTGGGAACCCAAACGCCTGCGGGAATCGGTCCAATGCTGTGTTTACACGGGAAAGCTCTGGTTTTTGCAGGTTTCACATTCTACCAAACAGGTTTCCGTTATCTCAGATACCTTATCTGTGAGGAAGACCTTACCAATACAAGTCGCGCAGTGCACGATTTTGTAGCCGACACCCGACTACTCCAGCGCCCAAGGAGCTTTCATTTCATTTTGCAGCAGCTAGCAGCGTCCCCAGTACGACCCAGCTCTAAAACTAATCAATAAGATGATAAAATGTTGGTGTACCTGATGTGATCTGCACCCGTATCCAGCAATTCTCCACCTGGATACTCTCAGCCGTGCGTCCTGGGATGGAGCATGCCACTCAACGGATCGCTGCACAAATTTCTGCCAGCCGTGCAGTCAAGTTGCAGCTGACAGCGGCACTGCATCCGCGATGGTGCCGCCCTACGCTTCACCATACAGTGCCTAAGCTTATCTCGTAGCAGAGACCTTCAGTGATGCCCCTGGCTCACATTGAGTCTCGGACGGTAGCGGCAACTGTGCGGTTGGTGACGGCACCTTACCATCCCATTGCTGCTGTCACCAAATAGAGCAGGTCAAAACTTGGCCAATCCGCATGCAGTGATTTTTACCAATCAGATCGATGTATCCTCGCGCAACATCCGTACCCGCCATCTGGCTTTCTCTACCTTCACGCTACATCCCGCCGCCAGTTCCCCATTTCTCCGCTCAATAGTAAAGTATGCGTCTGCTGCTGCCGTCGCTGGCGCTCTTGGGCGGCGTCTCGGCAGCCTCGTCGTCCTCCTCCTCGTCCGTATCGTGGTGCAGCAACTCCACAGCCAGCGCTGTACTCACCTACTGCGGCGACGTGTGTACGACAGGCGACCCGTGCGTACAGTATAGTTCATCGTCCAGCTGCAGTGAGGCCTCGCGCAACGACTGCGTCAAACACAGCTCCTCGTGCACGTACCAGTGTCTGGACGCCTACAATTCAGTGGCTAAGAAGTTCACAGTCTTCGTCAAAGACCCCTCAGCCTCAGACACGTGGACGTCCAGTGCCAGTGGCAGCTCAGCCGCCGCCTTCCCCAGCGCTGAGATCGACACAGTCAACGGCGTGGAATACGCTGAGGCGACTAGAAATATGTGAGTGATTGTCACGAGATATTTTCGAGCATTAGGGGTTGAAGTGCTGACGGTTTCCTTTGTTTTGGGTCTCCGCATTGCAGTCAGATCACAGGTTTTGATGACACCAGTGTGCAAAAAGGGTCCCTCAAGTCTGTGACGTTCGATGAAAACACATTCGCCACAGCCACAGTGTTGGAGCAGCTGTGAGTACAACTTGAAGGTTTTGGCTTGGATATACTTGACTAAAGTGTTTTTTATGTTGCTGTTCAGGATCTTGACCAATTTGGATCTCGGATCGCTGCCCACTGGCTTCTTGCCGACCACAATTTCCTTACTGTATGTTGGTTTCCAGTATTGTTTTGCTCAACTAGTTTAATGCTGACGTCATTGTATTGCTGCAGAACGATGGAGAACTGCAACTTGGCCAGTTTGCCGTCGCAGTTGGGCAACTTGGCTAACAAGAACTTAGTGACGCTGTAAGTGTAGCAGATAGTTGAGTTGTTGTAATGTTTAGATGTTAATATGTATTTGTAATTGTGTGACACAGCAACCTCAACAAGAATACCATGACAAGCATTACAGACTCGGACAGTTCTGTTACTGAGGCCCTTCAGGGTCTGACTACACTGTGCGTATTTTTTTCTTCTACTAGTGCTTTCAGGGATTAATTTATACTTACAGTGCATTAAATTGTTGATGATGATACAGAAATTTGACCGATAACTCGATCGCCACCTTCGAAGTGTCGCTCCCATCGATCACTACATTGTACGTACTGTTGGCTTGCTAGACTTTTTTTTTTAATATGTTTAACCTTTTTTGCTGTCACTGTGCAGAGATCTGTCGGACAACAAGTTAACCGAGTTCCCATTGGCCATTTTCAACATGACCAATCTCAACGTTCTGTAAGTACCAACTCCTTACTATTTTCCGGTGTATATAACTGACTAGCTCCCTCGTGCGTGCCGTAAAATCCGCGTAGAAAAATAGCCGGTAACAGCATCAGCAGTTTGACTGTGACGTCAACGCAGTACAGCTTCTTGCGAAAACTCTCGTCTGAAAGCACCTTGAGCATTACAACCGGCGCTTGCGCTAGCGGCACTGCAACTGACGTGCTGGACTCGGTGGTTTGTGTGTCTAACGATGCTGCATCTTCGTCTTCATCGGATGGCTCAAGCAGTAAGCATTTATAGACCATGTTGTTTAGCGGCGTTGATTACTGTTTGCTGACATTTCGTTGTGAATTACAACAGGCTCGTCTTCCAGCACCCTGATCATTGTCGTCGTCGTGCTAGCCGTGGTGGTGGTGCTTGGCGTTGCAGGGTTTTTCTTCTACCGGCGTCGGATGAAAAACCGCGGCTTTTTCCTATCGAACACCCCCGATATGGTGGGAATTGCTACCCCTCCGTCATCGAACAACACCCCTGCACGGAACAGAGCCGGAAGTCGTGGACGCGCTTCGTCACAGCAGCGACCTCCAACGGCTGGCGGCCGAACTCCTCGCAGTTCCATCCCGAATATATTGCTGGCAGGTTTTTCGGACCACGGCAAGAAAATGTCCGATGCCCAACCTCGACGGAGCAGTGTGCAGTCTACACTTCCTGTTGGAGGAGACGCCCGTCGGTCTCGAACCTCTATCATCAGTGCTAATGTGGTGCAAATTCCGAGCGACGAACTCAACTACACGCGGAAAATCGCCAAGGGTGCTTTTGGTGAAGTGTGGCTAGCGCTGTATGGTAAAGACCTGGTTGCTGTCAAGAAGTTAATTACTGTTGAAGGAACCAGCGTGCAGGACTTTGTGTCGGAGCTTAATCTGCTCGCTTCACTGTCGCATCGGTGCATTCTTTCGCTGATTGGCGCCTGCTGGGACGAAGAGCTGACAGATATCCAGATCGTTATGGAGTACATGGATTCAGGTGACTTGCTCTCGGTTCTTCGGCAGAACCCGCCGTCAGCGCTGACTTGGGAGAACGGGAAGGCAACGTACTGTGTCCAGGTCTGCGAGGCAGTGTACTACCTGCACAGCTTGCAGCCCGCTTTGATTCACCGTGACATCAAATCGCGAAACATTCTCGTGGACTCGCAAAAGGGAGCAAAACTGTCCGATTTCGGAGAGAGCCGCGAGCGCACTGTTGCACGGACTATGACGGCTGGTGTTGGTACGGCTCGCTGGGTGGCGCCTGAGATTATCCTGGGCGAGGACTATAGCGAGCTCGCAGACATTTACTCGCTTGGTGTTTTGCTCACGGAGCTGGACACTCACCAGATTCCGTACCAGACTCTGGGTCTTGAAGAGTCTATGATCGTGCAACAGGTGGCTGTAGGAAAGCTGAGACCCAAGGTGTCGGACACTTGCCCAGAGATCATCCGCCGGCTGACTCACGAATGTCTCCAGTATGATCCTAGTCTGCGACCGTCAGCGGCTCGCGTACTTCAGACTCTCATGGCTTCGCCGCTCGTTCGCAGACCGTCCGTTAGTCTTGCGAACGACTAACCCATAGCCATTCTGTGCTCGACGGCAAGTTTGGCCATCCACGGCCAGCAGCCCGTACTGTATCCCGCCCGTGTCAAGGTTTGGTGGATAAATAATTTTTCATTCAATTTGCTTGTGCTGGTCTTTTACCTTGTTAGTGTCGCTCGATTTAGCCCAGACTGTTGTTCTTGTTGTGAAATGCACATTCGTAGGAGGCACCGATCACGATGAATCACCGATCCAGCTCAGCTTCATCCCTGCAGCGACCTCCCGATTTCACGAAAACCGCGCCGTTTGTGCCTCGAGAGGTGTTTCGTTTGGTGCTTCGTCTGGAAGCACAGAAAGCCCTGGATGTGAACGTGGCAGCTTTGGAACAGCGCTTTCGTGTTCCCCCAGGCTACGCTGATGACGCCTCGCTGAATTCTCGCGGAGAGAAAAAGCCGAACAATGTACGTCTACTGGCTTGAGCTGTCTTGAATTGTGAGTAAGTAAATGACTCACTCCATCAATTTCAGTTCGTGCCTGGTCCTGGAACGTACGAAGTACCAGAGCAGTGGCCCATTCGAGATGTGACTGCGACTCCGACGGCTGCTTTTCTCTCCAGCACTACACGAGGATCGTTCTCACCTGCCCGCGCTCCTCTTTGCTCTCCAACAAGACAAACCGTCCTGGAAGAAATTGCTAATGACAAGACTGTTACTGCAAGCCCAGAGCTGGCATCCCCCAGTAAATTAACCAAGTCTCCACGTACACGTCTTCGCCTCCCCAACTCATCAAGTTGTCGAGGTCTTGAAATTCAGATCCCAATGCCTCAGCAAAACGATGAAACCTGTAATGAGGTGAACGGCAAGTCTGCAAGCTACTCATCATTAAACCCTCGGAACGCAGCAGTGTTTTCCAAAGTTGGCCGAGACCCAGGGGCGGATAGAGAAGTTGCGCCTGCTGTCGGAAGTTACGATGTCAAGCGACTATGGGACTCAAACACTCGTAGAACGACTATGGGAGCACCTTCACCTGCACCGTTCGGTGCTTCGAAGGAAAAGCGTGTGGTTACGTGGCGTCCCGCGTTAACGCCTGCTTCGTACAGCGTATCAACATCCTGGGATTCATCTCGCCACTACGCCAAGCAGAAAGACAAAGTTGTCCGTAGTACTGCCAAGCGAAAGCTCCACAGCGCGAAGCTTCGTGCCCGAACTCTTTCATCACCAACGCTTCGACCTTCGACAGCGAACGCCGCTGTGCATCACAACGAGCCAGCTAACGCAGTAGATGTCCGAACCGAGACGCCTGAAGATGACAATGATCCTTTTAACTGGTTGCGACAACGGCCGAACGGGGAACATCGAGTTAACTTCTTGGCAGCAAAACACGGACTGGTTCAACACATCAAATCACCAGCGCTACGCGCGAGTGAGCGCCGTCAAACAGCACTGAGTTATGGCTGCGAATTCTTCACCCCGGGAACCCCGATGTCCAGGCTGGGACAACAGCACAGCAACCTACAGGAGGATGGGGACGCAGCAGCGATAGAACCGCTGTACACGGCTAAACCGAAGAACGTACGGATCAAAGTGAGCTGCCGCATGCCCGGAGGTATGCTTATTTCCGCGAGTGTCTACTCCATGAAGAAACTTCGACACTTCAAGCCGGCAATCCTGGCCCGCCAAACCCGCTTCCAAGCCGTGGAGCAGTTTGATCTCTATCATATGAGCGGCAGGAAGTTGACCGGGCTTGATGAAACTCTGGTAGCATGTGGGGTTCGTGATCGTTGCTTACTGCAGATAGTGCCAGCCGCCACTACACTGCTGAGTACGCAGGGAAATGCTTCAGTGAACCAGGTACAAGCTGACACAAGGTGACTGCAACAGTTAGCATACACTGAAAAAAAAATCAAACTTGTGTGTTCAAATGGAAAACAATGAGATAGATGAAGGTCTATGCCTACCGTTTGAGTGTTTGTGTACAGTCCTTTGGAGAGTCGTTGACCTAGATGGCAGATACGTTGAGCGAGAGTCTAATCCACAGTGACAGCCTTGGCCAGGTTGCGCGGCACGTCCGGGTTGATGCCCTTGCGCACAGCAAGCTCGTAGGCGATAAGTTGCAGAGGGATAGTTGCGAGCAGCGCCGTCATGGGGCCGTTCGTCGGGATAGGGATGACCTCGTCGGCAATGTTCTCGCACATGGTCGGATTGTCCGTGATGACGATAGTGTGTGCACCACGAGCACGCACAGATTCAGTCGCCGTCTTCATGAAGGTGGCGTACTCGTCGTCCAGCACGATAAGAATGATCGGCGTGGCGCCGAACTTTCCATTCTTCTCGCCTTCAATGAGCGCGAATGGTCCGTGTTTGAGTGCGCCGCCAGGGTAGCCCTCAGCGTGGAGGTACGTGATTTCCTTTATTTTCAGCGCACCTTCGTAAGCAATGGGCTCGCCGTATCCTCGACCCAGCACAAAAAGATGTTCAGCAGGCATCAGCTTGTCGGCGATCTTCGCACATTGCTCACGTGAGCGCAGCGCCATGCCAATTGCAATCGGTAGACGATGCATGCTCTGAATCAGCTCGGCCATCTTCGAGCGGTTACCGTCAGGACGGTTCTGAGCGAACCAGGAGGCAATAAGGCCCATGACAGTGACTTGTGTCACAAAAGCCTTGGTACTTGCAACGGCGTTCTCACGACCAGCGTTGAGGTACACACCGCACTTCGTGGTGCGCGCAATAAGCGACCCCACCGAGTTGACAACCGAGAATGTGGGCACTTCAAGTTGCAATTCCTCTGCAGTCTTCAATGCGCGGTGGACATCCCTGGTTTCTCCAGACTGTGACACCACAAGCAGGCCACCATCATTCTTCGAGAATCGGTCACTCGTGCACTCCGAAGCATCTTCCGTAGCAACACTGTCGAACGAGTGGAGCGAGCGCATCAGCTTGGCACCGTACTTGCTAGCATACAGCGAAGTTCCGCAAGCAGCGATCAGCAGGTGCTTAATACGGAGCATACGGTCCTTCTCCGCCTCAAGACCACCTAGGTACACATGGTCATCCGAAACACGACCACCGTAACCCAGCGCCGCTGCCACAGCCTTGGGCTGCTCCATAATCTCGCGAATTGTCCAGTGCGGGTACGGCGCCGGTGATAGCCGTACCTTGACATCCGGCGCAACTGCCAGTCTACTGGTCGGGAATCTCTGCAAGAAACCTTCTTCCTTCCCGTCATCATTAGGGTTCAGTTCCGCCGAGTCACTCTTAATTACGGCTACTTCCCCGTCCTTCAGCGAGATAAACCGCTTGGCATAACGACTGAACGCCGTCGTCTCGGACGCCACGAACATTTCATTGGATCCGTATCCAATGCACAAGGGCGAGCCATTTCTAGCAATGACAATTTTGCCAGGATCATCTCTCGCCATGACACAAAGTCCCCATGTGCCTTCTAGCTTCTTCAGTGCCAGTCTCACAGCTGTCAATAGGTCAGCTCCTTCTCCCATCAAGTGGCCAATAAGCTGTGCAGCTACTTCTGTATCTGTCTGAGAAGAAAATACCACACCTTCATCCAGTAGCTCCTGTTTCACCTCGTAGTAATTGGTGAAAGTGCCATTATGCACCAATGACACACGCCCATGCATGTCTGTGTGTGGATGCGAGTTACAGTCCGTCTTGGCGCCGTGTGTGGCCCAACGAGTGTGTGCGATGCCTGCAGTGTTGCCTTCATGTTTGTCCTTGGTCTCTCTCAGTAGGTGGATAGAGTCAGCTGTTCCCACGACTGAAGCGAACTTGGTGGTCGTAATGGGGGCAGCTTCGCCCTCCTGAGCGTTAGGCTGCGTGGACATACCAGCTGAGTCATAGCCACGATTCTGTAGGATGGTTAGGCCTTCAAGTAAAAAGTCTGATACGTTCTGAGTCTTCCCTACGACGCCCACGATGCCGCAGCAGTCAGAGTGATTGTCGTTGAATAGGGAGATGCCGGCTACGCTTAGTGCGCCTGCTGTGAGCGCCATGAGCCATGAGGAGCCAGAGTGTTGGTCGCTGCTACTGGACGAAGAGCTGAATAAGGCGGTGGAGCGGATGGAGCGACGCACGGACTCAGAGCGACCGATGCGATGCAGTGGAGACAGCGAGCGACGCAACATGTTGCGGACGGATGCGGAAATGAGGTGGAAGTTCGGAGCGATCCAGGTGGAGAGACGTGATTGGTGGAAAAGAAGGTGGGAAGAGGATTCGGAAGAGTGATGAGGACCTCAGTAGAGTGACATGTGTGGGCCAATCAGAGCACGGAAGTGAGGGCGCTTCAACGTTGGATGAAGTGCGGCGTTCGTTGGTACATGTAATTCGGTTTGATACGGCTTACTTGTCATAACTGGGGCATGAATATCTTGTCGGGCCACCCCAACACCTGCGATATAGGGCATACAATCTGGATACGAGCGTCTAGCCCCGCCGTGCTTACTGCACCGAGTCTAGATCCGAGGTCACGAGCTAGAGTATCAGCGAGATGTCGTGCATAATGTGTCATTCAATGTTCTTGTGCCAGCGTGTATTAGTGTAGCGAACGTAAGTAGTGCGCTTGGGAGTTGCTGAGCTGCGAGTACAGCAGCGTCGAGTGCCCACGCATACTTGGTGCTAGAGACGGTGATTACACCTGTAAAACCCTGTTATTAAATTGTTCAGAATTTAGTGTATAGCAGGATATCATTTATGAGCGCTTTTATAAAAAATATTGAAGTCTACGTCTCAAACAAACTTATTCAAACATTACCAGTATCAGCATACAGAACCATTAGCTTTGACAGGGGCAATATGACAACGAGAATGATGGTCTGACTTCAACACGAAACAGCTCACTTTACAATTTGCCTTGATCATCGCAAGCCAAACACCAAGCCCGAACCAAACCAATTTCAGTGATGAAGTCACCGCCCCCCGACGATACGTCTGTTTGCATGTTCCGGCAAACGGAGTTGAAGCATTCCACGACCAACTCGCCATGCCCTGAGACATTCTCTGCCCCAAATGGAAGTGCGAGTTAAGAACCTCAGCGTTGCTGCTGATGTTGTGGTTGGAAGACACGAAGACGGAAGATAGTTGCCCACACTAACTCACACCATCAAGACGGCGGCACTCAAACTCTCGTCCAAGAAGCACGTATTGCACAAAACCATCCTACGCAACTTTAGCGGTGTCTTTGAACCTGGAACTATCACGCTAGTGCTGGGCCAGCCAAGTTCCGGTAAGTCCTCACTCATGAATGTGTTGAGTGGCCGCTTCCCACAGGGTCAGAGGGTGACTGTGGAAGGTGACATCACGTACAACGGGGTGCCGCAGCAAGAACTGGGTACTAAACTGCCACAGTTCATATAATACGTGGATCAACATGATGTTCACTTCCCGACGATCACTGTGAAGAAGACGCTGAGTTGCTACGTCGTGGTGAGTAGCTGTTGACGAATGGATCTGGGGAGGAAAATCTGGAGGCTCTGAATACCGTGCAGACCATTTCCAGCACTTTCCTGGTATTGTTGTCGAGCAACTTGAGCTGCATAATTGCTAGGATACCATCATTGGAGATGGTATGCTGCGCGGTGTCTCTGGTGGCGAACGCAAGCGTGTGATCGCTGGTGAGATGGAGTTCGGCATGAAATACATGGCGCTAATGGACGAGATCAGTACGGGGCTGAACAGCGCCACAGCCTTCGATATCATTACGGTTCAACGTAGCATTTCCAAGGCAGTGGGCGAGACGGTGGTTATTTCACTGCTACAGCCGTCGCCCGAGATTTGCGCTCTCTTCGACAACGTTCTCATTTTGAACGCCGGTGAAGTCATGTACCATGGACCCCGTGGCCAAGCGCTACCGTACTTCGAGAGTTTGGGACACCGCAGACTTTCTACTTGACCTCGGCACGAAGCAGCAGGTGGAGTATCAAGATGCGTTGCCTTCACGCATGGCGAAGCACCCGGGAGATCATTTTGAGCCGGTTACTTTTGTATTTTGATTCGAACACTGAAAAATACATATGACCAATTGGATACTTTTGAATTGTTGTCGGATACATTCGCTTATATGTGTAATTATTTGAATCCTATATGACCACAACTGCAATACTTCATGTAGCCACTTCGCGTAACCTGGTTACGGAGGGATAACCCTTGTGAGCTCAGAGCGACCGTTTGCAACCAAAGCGAAGCGGAGGTCTGCAATGGTCGGCGCGTGGGCCGGAGTAGTTGCCCTAACAAGGAGGTACTCTCTAATTACCGACGCCTTGCCCGCCATGAGCGAAGCGAAATTGGCGGTGCAAACGAGGAGCTCACGCTGGGAACGTGATAGTGAGCGAATCGAAGCGAGCGATGTTGGTTATGTTTAGCGATGCCGCTGCGCTCGCTCGGCTCGGTTGGTCACTAGTAACAAGGGTAACCATGCAAAAGTATCCGACCAAGCATATATTTTCGAAAGTGTCCGATCCAGAATACAAAAGTATCCGATTCAAAATTTCCAGCCGAAGCACCCTTGCTGGCCGACGGAATTCGGACAGATTTTCGAGGAGTCGGAAATTCCAAGGGATGCCCCATGGCCAGGTTGCAACAGTCAGTGTTGCGAAGCGTAGACCATCATTCAGACCTTATTCAACCAGCTATCGACGCCGATCGAGCTGGATAAGCTAATCAAGTGAAACACTTGTCAGTTGAAGTTGCCTTGAAGTGGTACATGGTACCATTTCAATACACTTTTTATGCCGTATTTGATGTACACCACTCCAGCTGCGCGGATAAGTATTGGAGACGCATTTGACATTCCGCCCCGGCCGACATGGAGAGCTTCCTGAGTGACACGGGGGCGGACGAGCGCGCCAAGGCTACACATGAGCGGGACCAAACGCGCGCCGAATTCTTTGTGCGCTTCCCACACCTGCGCGAGTTTTTCTGTGGCGGTACAGCGGCCGCCATCAACATTGTCGTCACCTTCCCACCCAACAAAGTCATGTTCCGGCAGCAGGTAACAACAGTCAGAACAATATAATAATTACTATAGTGCGATATTTTAGTATTTAACGTTGTGTCATGGCCAGTTATTTGGGCTCAACACATGGCAGGCGGTCGAGAACGTGCGCAGCGAGGGCTGGCTCATGTTGTATCGAGGTGTGACGCCACCGCTACTGCAGGCCATGGTGTCCAAGAGCATCATGTTCGGGCTCTACAACTTCTACGATGAGTTGCTGACGAGGAATTTCGGGGAGATTAAGGGGCTCAATCTGGTGGCGGCGGGCATGGCAGGCACGTCCGAGGCGGTGCTGGCGCCGTTCGAGGTGCGACAATGTCGAGTAATGAACAAAGAGGGAGGATTATTGATGATTGTTACTGTGATTCTGGGGTGTAGAGGGCACAGACACTGCTGCAGACACCTAAGTTTAATCGGGAGATTGTGGGGGCGTACGACGCCATGGTGCACATCAACAAGTACGGACTGAAGGAACACTACAGAGGACTCACTGCAATTTTGTGTCGCAACGGACCTGGAAATATGTTATTTTTTGGGCTGAGAGGCCCATTAAGGGAGTTGTTCCCACGAGGGGAGACGGCAGCCGCTACGATGACGAACGATTTCATCTGTGGCGCGATGCTCGGCGCGGTGATCAGCACTTGCACATTCCCCATTAATGGTGAGTTTTGTGCATGGGTTTGCGTGTGAGTGATGCTGATGTGAGTTGTTTATTGCTGTTCAGTGGCACGGACACGAATGCAGAGTGTGTACGGACAGCCGTTCATCGGCCCCTGGGAGGCATTGCAGCTGACGTATAAAGAGCGCGGGCATAGCTTGAGGCGGTTGTACCGCGGCGTGCAGATGAATTTTTTCCGGTCACTGGTGTCGTGGGGCATCATCAACTCTACATATGAGAAGCTGAAATCAATCACATGAGGTGGGATAGACGGCGAAAACGCTATCAACCGACAATTCTGAATAGAGCCTATGGATATAGTTTTTGGATAGGATACGATTCACTGTTACCATTTAGAACGCAGGAAAGCAGCTACGACTTGCCTCACTTAGCCAGATGCAGCCCCTCCAATTTCTTAGTGATCTCGTCGCCGTCATCCGCGACTGACTTCAAGAGATCAGCTGTCGAAATGATTCGCGATACACATTGATCAAAGCAGAAGAGTAAAAGGCGCTGTTCTTCTTCTGTCGGTCGAAGCTTTCCAGTTGTCCATCGGCGAATGGTTCCGGATGCAATGATCACTGCACTTCCTGAGTACGTCGTGCAGTCCATATCCGTGAAGACGTCGATCAATAGGTATAGTACAAGTCACTTCAACGAGAGCTACTAGCGTTCAGTGCTAACTATGGCATTTGAATCGCTACTTTCATTATTTCGGATCGGACCAGTGTTTCATGGTTAGTACACTTCGTTGGCCAAGATTTTCTGGAGTCGGTAGAGCGCCTCCGCTGCTGTAGGACGCAACTTTGGGTCTACTGATACACGAGTCCCAAATCCACCATCAAGTTTGAACCATTGCCAGAAAAGTTAACACGCTTTTTGCCCATAGCCACCATTTGCAAGATAGCGATCCACCAGCCGTCCACCAAGGTATCATGCTCTTCGACAAGTTGCTACCGGTACTACTAAAGCGCGGTGGCCAGTCGGTGTACTTTGGTGATCTGGGTACTGTAAACGTGTGCAGACTATGGTGAATTACTTCGAGGCGATTCTGGGCTTGACACCTCTTCCGATGCCGCTACGTGGATGCTGGAGTGCATTGGTGCGGGTGTGAATCACGTTCATGACAACCCGGTGGACTTCGCTGAAGTCTTCAACTCGAGCGACATGAAGCACGAAATGCGGAGGGTGTTTCAATCCCGACACCGGATCGACGGAGCTGGTTTTCGTGAAGAAGCGTGCGGCGAGTTCGTGGACGCAAGCGAAAGCTTTGGTGTCGCGGTTCATGGATTTGTACTGGCGGACGCCTTCGTACAATGTGACGCGGTTCTTGATCACACCAATTATTGGTCTCCTTTTTGGTTTGATCTATTTGGGCGCGTCGTATACGTCGTACCAGGAGATCGTCGTGATGTTCATCGTGATTTTTCGCTTCTTGGCTCTGTTGTCATTGCGTTTGATCAACCACACGAAGAGATAGGGATCAGCTTCCACCTACAGTACCTCGTAGTTTTCTCGAACTGTAGGTTGTCTGAGTAATTGACTGACTTACTTCCTTGTACGGCTAGTTCTTGCCAATTAGTAGTGTCCATGGATAGTTGTAGTTGTAGTTCTATTTTGATTTTCCCGAACGGACCCTCGGGACAGTAGTAAATCTCAAATTTGACCCTTTATTTTATGGTGCATGCAACGAAGAGTTAGGCGCCGACTAATTCGCGAGCAACGTGTTCTTGTGGTATCAATGGTGCCAGGAGAGTAGCGTCATGCCCATTGCCTAAACACTTTACCACAGGCTGATAAGTTGGTGAAGCCACCCTCATATCCACGCAATCGCCGTGAATGCTCAAGTCCAGTCGAAGACCTATTTGCTCTTATCGTGACTGCACTACACTGCACCAAACGTACTCAGTCCAGAGGGTAGTGCGGAATTCATCCCTATTCTATCCAGACTGCAAAATGCGCGCTTGAAAAAGGGGTCTGTGGTTCATTTAAGGTGGATGAGTACCGCGAAGTGTTTTTGCCATCTCGATTCTGAAGGCTGCTGTAAAACGTGATCTAAAAGTGAACCTCTTAGCAAAAGTGATGAAAGCTATCCAAATCAGCGACTAAACTTTAGTCGCGCTGATAACGAGAGCTGCTGGGTCAGTCGAACTTCGCGTCTGAAGGTCTCCACAAATCCCGTCCTGACTGTAACACGATCTGCACTGTCGAATATGAATGACTCTCATGTTGGATTGGCAGCTCACTTGTCCATGAGGTGACGAAAGCCCATTCACACCCCGCACGCGTTAATTCCTCGTGACGAGCATGCTGCTTTCCAGAGTCTAACATGGATGAGTGAGCGGTGCTGACAGTGGGCATCTTGCCGTCTTGGTCGAACGTGACCTTGACAACGCAGCAATTGCAGGGTATGGCACGGGATACGGATCCCTTGCTGCCATCGCATCCACAGGCTCAATTGCAGACCTCCCGAAACACAGGTTCCAATCTTCCCAGTCACGATGGCTGGCCACTTCTTAATTTCCATCGAGCCGCCACGATGGTGCAGCACCTGACCGACCGCGTCTCCGTCGAGAGTCTCCCGAAGCTGAAACCGGACGACGCCTCGACACACCCCACAGGTTACGGCGAACTCAAGTCTCCGATCCACCCGGTCCAGCTGGATGACGGCAGTCTACGTCCGGCTAATGGCTCCGTATCCGCCTATAGCTGGGAGAATCTGGGAATGCTGACACATATTGCAGCAGTCGGAACGGTGTACGGCACGGTCAGTGGTGTCATCTACTCGGTGCTTAACAACTACCTGCATATGTCAATCACGTTGGTTGCAACAGCTACAGCACTTGTCACGTTCCCACGCGCGCTTCGTATCTTCACTGGTATGTTGACCGACACTTGTCCGATCTTCGGTTTTCGTCGACGTCCATACATGATCATCGGTTGGTCATTGTCGTTCATCTCTTGTCTGCTGATGGCGGCGCTGCCACTGGGAGATCCTTACTACGGAAACGCGTCATTGTCTGACATTACGTTGGTTGACATGACGCCCGAGCAACTTGCAACGCTTAACACGGATGCTCCGAACCGCGGAATCAAGCTTATCATTTTAATGATGATTGCAAATTTCGGCTCTGTCATGGCATACAGTGGATTCAATGGAGCTCTGATGGACGTCTCGCAGCGTGAACCGGAAGCTACTCGTGGCACTCTCATTGGTGATGTCATTGTCATCCACTACGTGTTCATGGTCGTTTCTTCATTCATGACGGGTATTGGGCTCAATGGCGTAGACTACGGTGGCACCTTTTCGTGGACGATGGGCTTCAATGCAGTGATGTGGGTCAGTGCTGCGGCTTCGTTCCTCACTATTCCGTTCTCGTGGTATTGCATCCAAGAGGTGAAGAATGAACGTGCTCAGATGCCTATTCTTCCGTTCCTGTACGATGTTTTCCAGCTGGAAGTGATCTATCGCTACTCTGCGTTCCGTTTCTGCTTCAGTGTGTTCTCCCAGATCACTGTGACGGCATCCAGTGTGATTCAAAGTAACTGGGCAAAGGTGGAGCCGCTCAATTCTGGCATCGCAAGCATGCTCACTGCATTCCTGACGATTAGTGGCACATACTTGATTAAGAAGCGGGGTTTGCAGTGGAATTGGCGCTACATCATCATCGTATGTGAAGTTTGCGTTGTGTGTATCGACGCTATCCCAACTTTGCTCACAATTTGGGACGTTTACCGCAGTCAGTGGTTCTGGCTTGGAGTGCCTCTTGTAGGCGAGGTGCCATTCGCTGCGGCCGACTACGTAGCGCAACTTCTTATCCTCGAAATTGGCAACCAGAAGGGATTCGAGGCCACTCTTCTTGGTCTTGGAGTTACGACGGAATCAGTTGGTACTCCTTTCGCCACTGTGATAACCAAAATTGTGGACGGATATTTCGATATCGAACGCACCTTTATCGAGCAGGACAACCACCACGTTCGATCGCAAGTCACGTACACGTACCTGATCGCATACGCATTCAACCTGCTGTCAATTGCTGCTGTGTTCTGGCTACCCAAACAGAAGGAGGAGGTGCACGAAATGCAGCAACGGAACCGAAAGAGCAAATTCCTCGGAATTCTGACAATGAGTTACCTCATTTTCTCACTTGCATGGACGCTGATGACCAACATCCTCAGTCTTTTTGACCACGAGCTGTTTGCGTATCGCTGGTGGCACCGGGTGTTAATTTGTCTAACGTAGTTGCAGTTAATTTTTTTTACTTCTGTGGCAAATTGAAGTTTCCCTTTCCCTTTCAAGTTTAGTGCGGAATCGGAAGCAAAATGGAAAGTTGCTCATGGAAAGATACGAGGAGAAAACCTCCAGCATAGGCTCATCACCTGGCAACGTGTTCTTGTTCGGTGGAGATGCAGCGACTCTGGCTTCGGATGGAGTGGTGATGCCAATAGCTACGTATCCAGTTGCAATTGGGGGCTCAAGAGGAATGGCAAGTGGAGATTTGTCGTCTACGGAGAGTGCGAGTACATTTCCACTGAAGTAGACGCTACGGAGAGCGCACCTATCGTTCGCGCCCCCGAAACTAAGGCCAAGAAGTGGTGCTCTGTTCCAGATTGCAACAAGTGGGCTATCTTAAAAGGTTTGTGCTTCGCACACGGTGGATACCGAAAGTGCTCTTACCCAGAATGCGAGAAGAAGGCAATGTCGAAAGGCAAGTGCTTTGAGCACGGCGGAGGACGACACTGCAAGTGGCCTGAGTGTGCGAAGCAGGCTAAACGCAAAGGCCTATGTGTGGCCCATGGTGGAGGCAGACGTTGCTCATACGAAGGCTGTCAGAAGGTAGTCGCGACTCGAGGTAGGTGTTATGAGCATGGAGGAGGCAACCAGTGCACCGAAAATGGATGTACTAAGCGAGCGTACAGCCAGACCAAGTGCGTGGCGCACAGCAAAACGTTGGCAGCATAACGATGAGAGCGCTGGTCTCAGTACACGACAATCTTCGATTGTCGTTAACATCGCTTTCACATTTCGTCTCTTCATCATCTTTATGGCGCGCAGAGCGTGCGTATTCTGGATTATCCGGAATAGCAGGCGAGTGGGACTCCGCTTGTTCTGTAGCTTCCTGAAAAGAGGATGCCGCCACGGCTTCGGGTTCACGAGGCGCTGGAGCCGACGAAGGCGCGGCCGTAGCTGCCGGTTCAGCAGAAGCGGGGGGAAGCTTCACAGCACTTGACTGAAGTGAAGGCGACGCGGGAGTGATAAGCGCGGGCTGGGACATGCTTGGGGGACGAAAACTGGGGTGGCTGCCACCCAACAGCTGCATACGACGCGTGGTTGCCGGTGGGGGCTCGGACACTGCGGTTGGCGCTCGGCACAGGTAGCAGCAGGCGACCTGTACGCCGTCCGAACGCCATTAGCTCGTTTTCACCTAGATTCAAAAATAGAGTTAGCATCAGCTCTCACACAAAAATACAGCATACGCTTACCCTAAAAAAAGTGTTCACCACGCTTCGATTCATCTAGACGACCGTTGATATCCGGTTTCACGTAGAGGTGATCCTTGGCAAGCCCAGTAGGCTTCCGGGCCTTCCATCCGTCCTTGGATAGCTCTCGCCAGAGCTGCTTGAAGGAATTTTCTCCTGGGCCGTTCATCTTTTTCGAATGTGGGTGAGGGTGTGCTGCCCGCGGCAGCTGTGGGCTTAGATTTGGATTTTCAAACCTGTCTGGAGTTTATATAAGTCTTTCTATGAACACTGAATAATCCCCGGTTATCTTCCATTCGCAGATCTCGAAGGAAGCTTCAACTGATCGGTCCCATACAAAAATCTATATGCGAAGATCTAGCACGTTACCAGGTTTGCTGGATAATAAATCCTGCAAAAACGCTTATTCTGTATAATACAGAATACCGGGCAAGAAGGGTTAACCACGACGCCTAAATAAATAACGGTATAACGTTGTGAAACTTTATGAAATACCTTATTGTTTAGAGAGTACAAATATATTGAGCTGAATATTTATTTTTCGGAATGCCGCAACTGGCGGCCCGTCAGGTTGTGGAAGAGGCCGCCCAGGAGTTATGGGTGTTTTCCTGGGGACTAAGAGTCCCGTCAGGTGTAATACGTAGGGTATGAAGTGGTGAGTACCCGGGTGGAGTGAGCGGGACGCAAGGAAGTGCAGTGAAGAGAAGCGGAGTAGAAGGATACTCCGATTTCCTGGTAAGGCCGAGTACAACATAACCAGGAAGATCAGCAAACCAACAGCAATCCAACAAGCCAGACTGCCAAGGATACCTGGGAGGAGGCGACAGTTCATTTTATGAAGTGCGGCGTACAAGTCAGATCAACAAGCGTCGATGATCCAGCGATCATCATAAGATCGACGCCAGCTTGCAACCCACCCACCACATCCCTCAGGGCTAGTCTTCCACAGTCCTGCTTAGCAGCACTCCTCAAGCCTCGGCTCATATTCAAAAATGAACTGCTCATTTGCTCCCTACGCTGCCTCACTGATGGAAACATTTCAGGGAATTTCTTTCCGAGGTGAAACTGATGGAAACGATGGAGCATGCAAACATCGTGCAATTCATCGGCGTGGCTCAGAGTTGAATACGCAGGAATAGTGTCGTACATGTCGATGAAGGTAATAGTAGGACTGGATATCCTCTTTCGGATACGGTTCTGCAGCAGATGGTGTCCACGGGCAAACTGCACGTCCATCATTTTTCACCGGCGATGCACTTGACGTGTCCCTGTTTGTCGAGCGTTGCGTGAGTGTGAACCCGCATGAACGTCCGACTGCTGCCGAGGTACTCTATTCTGAATACTACTTGCAGGTGGCAACCCGAATACTGCAATACGGATCATAACCTCACTTCTTCATGGAAATTCCGACAATATAAATGCAGTTCGTTCTCGAAAACGCGGTTAATATTTTCTTCAAGCCAGCGATTGTTTCTCCAGGGTCACGAAGGTGCAATACTTTCCTGATTCACTAGCTCAATTAGCATCATTTAGTGTGGGTTTTGAGCAATAACGCAGTTTGGAATTCCATTGTGCGGCCTTCAGCGAAGATGGCAATGCTGCGTCATGAAGAAAGTCACAGACAGGATCTGACAGTAACCATACAGAATTTGACTCTATATTCAGCCGCAGCAGCGTGGTCCGTTCTAGGAGCTGTACCTGGTGGGGTTTGCCTGTTTGAACATCTGTAGAATACAAAGCAAATGCTTATAAACTGGAAAACCGAAAGTTTCCGGTTGTGTTAAAGACCTCTATTACCCAAACTCAATGCATTTAACCCCTCTAGCCCAAAGAATCATCCTGTATTATACAGAATAAGGGTTTATCTTGATTAAAATATACTTCAAAACCTGTCAAAGATTTGCTGTTGTAACCCGTTCGCACTCGATGGTCAAAAACCGGGCGCATCGCGCTCAGAGAAGCCGCAAAAGTGGACAGAACAGCGTCAATGTTTCCAACATCTGCGCGAATAGTAATCTTCTATTGGCTGTGGCGAGCGTATAGCACGCCCAAACCCTGTAACCCAGCAATACCTTTCACTTTCGCTAAGGTCGTGCCCGTTGGCGCCAACCACAAATCTTTGGCGCGAGCAGCACGTGGCTGCACTCGTGGCCCGCGCGCGGAGGAAGAAATCGCCCAGTTCCTAACTAACGGAGAAGTGAGGAGGAACAGGGCAATTGCTTCCTTTCGCGTGCCTATTCAAGACCATACGAGACCTAGGTAAGCACCTCACAGCTCATACATTGATCCTAAACTTAGTCCTCCTCTCTCTTACGCTTTCGGAATCTTATCTTGTTCTTCAGGTCCGGCGGGATGCTCTTTCCATTGTGCCAGGCTTGGCGCCCAACCTCGTAGCACGTGCGCGTGTTCCCTTCATCCTTGCGCTGAATACTATCGCATAGCGGTACACGACCACCGAAGCTATCGCCACACTCCTTGCAGTAGTAGCTCGTCTCAAACGACTTGGTTTTCTTGTCAGCAAACGCGGAGCAAACCTTACACAGGTATTGACGTCGCTTCTTTTGATTATCCGACGAGTAATAGTCTTCCGTATTGACTAACGTGTGCGTTGCTCTTGGAATAGGTCCATCCACTAGGTCCTCGGCGTTCATGTAAGTCTCAAAGTCGATCGTTTGCAAAGCCAGGAACTGGTTGTGCAAGCGACGCAAGTACTCGGCGTGCGTAGGTGGCGTTACTCCCTTCTTCTTGAGCGTGATGCAATGAACGATGTACCCATTCACTAAGGCCATGTCCACAATGCACAGAAACGTCTGCCGGTAGTATTTGCGCAACGATACACACTTCAGGATGCTGTAACGCTGGGGACTGAGCTGGTCGTGGATCCACCCCATGCCTCTGTTGTAGTCCACGACAAGCTGTGGGCAGGGAACTGTACTACGAGTGCCGTCCTTTTCAGTGCGTAGGACGCCAGCAAGGTGAGCGCTGCATCCCGTTGCAAGCATATTCACTGGTTTGGAATCCATCCAGCTCAATGCAACGAGCTCTGGGTGGTCACGTGCTTGTGGAATGCGGTAGGTTCCTCGTGGCATTCGCTGCGGTCTTTTCTTCTGTGTGAATTGAATCGGACACCATCCAAGCCAATCCACCCGTGCGATTCCGACGTGGTAGTGCCCCATATCCCACAGCTTCAGGCTCAAAGATACCGACGTGTAGAAGTTGTCCGTTACTACCAGTTGCTTTGATGGCTGATCGATCAACGCCTTGGAGATATTTCTCACCACCGCTTTTGGACCAAGTCCCAGTGTGTCACGCTTGTCTTCCTTCTTTTTCTTCTGCTGTTTGTCTGCTCCACAATATATCTCCACTCTAAACATTCCAGTACAGAATACCATAAGCAGACATCAGTTAATCTGCATCATCCAGAATAGTGGTACAGAATAAGTTATCTCACCTTGAGCAAAATGCGGTCTCCGCACAACACGTCATGTAGAGCTTTGTCCCGTACTTGCTGGGCTTGTCCGGCATGAACACTCGCATCGGATTGAATCGGATACGGTTGGGCATCATTCCTTCGTCGAAGGATATGACCTTCCCAAGACGATACCCGCGGCGAAACGTCTTCTCCACGACTTGCAAGATAGGACGTATTTTCCAGGCCTTGTCCGTTCTCGCCCCTTCGTCTTGATTGTTGTTGAAGTGCAGGAATTGCATGATGGCTTCAAAGCGGTCGCGCTTCATAAACCGCGAAAAGGTCCCCCGTGGAATCGCGCCGTCTTCTTCAGTCGACCAGTGCTTGGCGAGGCCGTCGCGAACAGGAGCAATCGCTCTAGCGATAAGAAGTGCAATAACATGCACAACCTCGTGCCTGGATGCCCTTGAACTTTCCCAAACGCTCTTGAAACTCCTCTAAGCTTGGGACACTCACTCGAGGATCCAATGCCTGCTTTATCTCACCGCGATGCTGCGACCTTGTCAATGTTCTGCTCCCGGTACCGATTTGACTCATCAGCGATACGAATCCACATCTCCTTCGGGAGGAAATAGAAGAACATGGCGAGAGGAGAGTCGGCATACGCTTCTGCTGAGCGGGTTGGGCCCCACGGTCCGTCATAGTAATCAGTAGCTGCGTCTACACGTAGATTGCCTGTAATCATTAAAACGGATAATACAGAATTAGCAACTGGCACATGTGAGATATGCTGTAGCATCCTGACTTACCGCTGTGTTCTTCATCACAAGTGGTCCATCCTGACTCAGCCATTTCTCGCAGTTCATCTTCCGTAAAGTCAAATACACCCTCATCAGGATCGTCTTCATTCATTTGCAGATCTTCAGGGTCCTCTATATCCTCTACGGCGCGAGGGCGGCTCTCGTTATCCGCCATGATATCTTCGTCATCGGCATCAGACTCTGTGTTACTAGACGCAGGAGATTCACATACGTTCACGTCATCTGCATCACATAGAGCAGGTTTCTGGGGTTCAGGTTGAATTTGAGATGATTGGTGCAGGTAAAATACTTAGCGGTTGGAGACTCTTAGTTTTCGAAAATATCGTCGCGCGCGTCCGCTCCCCACGATTCTCTGCCATTCCTGCGAAACCTCCCCGTTTGGAAGCATATCAAGAGTGATGGTTACTGCGCATACATGGCTCGAACGGTACGCTAGCTGCGAATCCCATGTTTATCTATTAACCTCGCTAACACTACGCTATGTGGTAGACACCACGCCATCCTCCGAATCCAGGGGTGACGGGTGAGCAGCGCGACAGCGCGTTGGTGGGGTACAGGTGGGGTACAGGTCCAAACGCCTCGTGGAGGTCTTTAATGCTGCGGGAAATGCTACAGGGTCACTCCAGCGTGTTTGAGGGGTCGTACCGTTGGTGGGGTACAGGTCGAAACGCCTCCTAGTGGTGGACTTCGACGGCATGATGCTCACGGACGCAAAACACGCAAACAGACTGAGACCACGTACAGGTCGCTCAACGCACGCGTCCGTAAGCGTGGTGTCGCAGGACGCTAACTTCTACAACGGCATGAATGCACTGCTGGAGCAGAGAGGATAATTCCGCGAGCGTCCCAATGAGTCTACCCGCTGCGTGGTCAAAACGAATCTGCAGATCAGTCTGTACGGATCACCCGCGCCAGGCGAGGAGAACCTCGCGCCCATCAGCAACGGCGATGACATCTTGGCGGGCCTGGAGCTGGCACGAGATCAAGAAGGACGCGTCCGTGTTCCTCGCGGGCTTCCCCGCCGACACCATCGACCGTATGTACGGCAGATGGACCATCGTCTGGCAAAGCTATAGCGACCTGGACACCAAGGACATAACGGTGAAGTCGCGCTCGTCCAAGATCGGCAAGTATGAAGGCGGCCCGCAGCCATTCTAGTCCTTCGAGATTCTCGAATTCCATCAACGAGGCCGCCGCCTACTGCGTACCACGGTCTAGGATGCTGCCAAGCCCTACCGGTTTACCACGAACTTCTGCAGCCACGCCAACCCATCTTCCCCACGGCGCGTAGTAGTCGTTGTGCCTGACATAAGGGAACGCCATGATGACGGAGGAGGCACAGGGCCAGATGCACACGAATCGCTGGAAATAGGAAGAATATGACGCCAAGTGAGCCGGGGTGTTGCAGAAGCTGTGCGCGTGTGTGCGCTGTGGTGGTTGCTATTACTTTGTCGTGAACCCTATAGTTAGTACAAATACACATTTGAGTTTGAATCTGATGTTGTCATTCTCATTCGAAAAACTCAATCATGCTATCAGTTGTCAACTTGTGTTTGCCCAAGTGTCAAGCCTCCAAGCTCCCAATTTAAGCATTGCAGCCACTCCAGAGTGTTATGCACGATATGCGTTCCGGCATAAACTGCAAGTATGCAGTAAGCAAGCATTTGTCTTGGCTCCAGTATGCTTCCTTATTTTCGAAGGAAGAGAAATTCCGGACAATTCCGGAAATAAGTTGGAGTGGCTTACCCTACCCCTAATTCGATCGGATTGGCCAAAATATGAGACGATGTGGGTGAACACTTATCGCCCAAGT